>JAOQGH010000005.1:10072327-10220575 GCA_025769975.1 Gallinago jamesoni | reverse complement strand
GTGGTTTCTGAGATGCTTTTCCTTGAGTATATCAGTAGAAATAGATTGCTGATGGTCTTTTCCAGAAATGAAAATAATAAGAAGTGAAGAATAATAAAAAAGCAAAAACCATTCATGTTCATAAGACACCTCTGTGGTTTTGGAGCCTACCTCCCATTGTCAAAAGTGATTTTTTTCCACCGTGGATTCAGGTCAGTTTGGAAGAAGAATCCCACCTCAATTACATGCTTTTGCAATTGCTCCCTTCGCCTTTCAAAGGTCGGCTCGCTCTGCCCCCTGCGCCGTGCTGCTGCCTGCAGACAGCCACAGCCCCCTGAAAAGCTACTCTGTTTACAAGCAGCATTTGCTGGTGGGTTCATGCTGTGAGCAGAGATCTATTTTATCTCCCACTAAATCGGTTCTCCAGTTGACAAAGTCCACACCGCGTGGTAGCCCAGGTATGTGGCACGAGGAAAACTGTGGGGCAGTTTCACGTAAATTATAAAATCTGAGCCTTTTATGAAGAAAATATGAAAAAAAATGGTACATTATGCACAGTAACATTTGCAGGGTCTAGTCTGATTATTATTAGTGTGGAAGACATGATAAAGGAAATCCCACACGTTTTTTTCAAAGTCCAACTGAAAACGAACCAGGTCTCCCCAAGTCAGCTCCCCAGTTCACCAGAGGCTCAGTTAAAGCCTTTAGTAGTCTTAATAGCAGATTTCCAAGCCACTCTGGTGAAAGCAAAGAATTTTCTCACATGTGCAAACATACCTGATGATTGGCTTAATCCCAACGAAAACATTAGGTCAGTTAAAATATTCCAGTGTATTGACATTAATTCTGCAGCTCAGGCCCAAGATCATGTTCTCATTTGTCTGAATAACAGAGCATTTAAATATTTAGTTCAAATATAAAGACTTTCAGCTTATATACAGGGAGGGGGGAAGGGGACAAATCCAGGGAACAAAAGTTTTCCTTGTAGCATGCACTGTGCTGATTTCCAAACCTTGGCAGCCCCAAGCACGACACAGCAATGGCAAAAGTCTGGCCAAGACAAATCTATAAAATTTGCACTGTACGTATACCCCCTCCATGCATGAAGGTCTAATAAGCCCAGATACTTTCTACGTCTCTGAGCAGTTGAGCTGCAGAGGTTTCCCCATGGATCCGAGCAGGGCCAGGAACATGGAGACTTTATTATGTAACAACCCACATTATTTAGTGAAAATCTGGAATACGCTTTATTAGTTGGGCCTTTGTTTGGCCAGGAAATACCTCCAGACAAATGTGATGACACAGGCATTTTTAATTTGCCACTTCACATTCATAGCAAATTAGGTGATTTTACTTGTTATTCCCTCCATTAAAAACGACAGGCTGCAAGGTTAGCAGTTTCCCTCAGAAGCTCTTGATGACATTACAGACACACACAGAAAGCACGAGCACATCAGAATGAATTAAGATCACCTCCCTTGCCTATAATCTGAAACACTCCATGTGGTCTCTCTCAGCTTCAGCCCCAAATGCCAGTGTGCTGGAGCAGCATGTGCAAGTGGTTGGAGGTAAGGGAAGGGAGAGGTCAAATTCTGTGTGCTCCGTACGATCACATTTGTGGTATAAACCCAACAATTACCAGCGAAGCGGTGAGTGAAAAACAAACGTCCTATCTATTACCCAATTTCACATGCCAATGTGATGCCCCCAGGACTTTAAGTCCTCAGTTATTTTTTTGACATATTTGGTAACGTGTCAAGTCTTAATACCTGCTCTCAAATGAAGTTGTTGGGTTTTTCCATTTGTGACCTCAAAGTCATTTTCATTTCAGAACAGACTTAGAGCAAGGGCAGCTAGGCTGCTGCCGAAGTACAATTTGAGGATGTATTGCTCTGTGAATGACACTTCAGCTTAGGATAAATAGGAAAAAATGTAGCAGAAATTATATTAAGAGCAAAATATTTAATCTTGACTGAAGATCACTGAAGCAGCTCAATGCAGACCCAAAGGAAACACTGATAAAGAAAAAAAAAAGAGGGGGGGAACAATCCTAGCTTTCTGTACAGTGAGGATTAGGAACTGAAATGGGGCCAGCATAGAAACATGCACTTTTGCTGGACTTCAGATAATATAAAAAAAATTACAGATTATGTAGAGCCGGGTAATAAAAGAGGTAGCCATGGTGAGTCTGCAACTGCAGGTTTTTTTGGCTGGAGGTTTAATGAATGAGGCTGAAGGCCTGCCAAACGGTGCTGAGCGAGACTGATGCAGCTCCTGGGGTTTGCTTAAAGAGGGGAAGCGTCAGTGGAGGTCTGCAGGCTGGCCATGGCAATTGGGTGGGAGTTTTATGGAGGACCTGCTGCTCGATCCATTAGCAGCTTGGGACACCTCACCTGCACGCCGACGTCTTCTCGGGGAGCACCGGAGTTACGGCTGTTTGTGTAGGCTGGAGGACACTGTGAGGTCCCCCCTCAGTTGCACACAGCTATTTTATGGGCAGGCAATGAGGTACGGCTGGGATTTTGAGGAATACCAGCTGTGTGTTGGAGAAACCGATTTCCACGTCGGGAAAGACTCCTGTGCTTGCATCCCCTGGCCTGGCTGGCTGGGTGGGCCTCCGCCTGCCACCGGTGTCCCCAGGAGAGCACGAGTGCTCGTCCAACTGCTCAACTGAGCCAAAGGCCACCAATGTGCTTCGGTGTGATGGTGCAGGGAGCAAGCGAGGAGGAGGGCAGACTCCACATGGAAGTTGTCTCCCATGGCCAGGAGATATTCTGGACTGGAAAGTCTGCAGACTTTAATCTCTTCCCACCTCCTAACTGGGCTCAAAGCCTGTGTGTGACCTTTTTCCCCAAGCTGCTCTGAAGTTAGGCACCTAAATCTGTCTGTGAAACTCAGGCTTCAATGCAGGAGGAGTAATCGGGCTGCTCTCTACAAAGGTACTTTTGAGAAGTATTTCAGCAGTCACTTTTGGGTACATTTTCACACAACAGTTTTGTATGCTGTTATCACAAACAGCCCAGCGTGGGACTGGGCAGAGGTGAAAAATTAGAGAGCGCCTTTTTCCTTCAAGATAAGTGAATTTGGCCTGTGTCTGTAACCTCTACACGCTGCTTCCAGGTGCTGGATGCTCACTGGCCTTAGCAAGCAAAACACCTGTTCATAATTCATTCCCATCCCAAAGAGACAATCCCACAACGAAAACATCATCTCAGTAGCGAGACACCCTTCCCCAGGCGCCACCTCAGCTGATGAGACGTGGGGTGCTTGCAGATACCTATCTTCAGCTCCCAGAGGTACGGAGTCTGCAGGTCAGCGAGGTGTGAGCCCAGAAGTGAGCACTTGCTCCTCCTGCTTCTCCTAGATGAGGCTGAAATGCAGGAAATTCTTGTGGGTTTTTTTTTTTTCCACATTTATTTTTAGAGCAAGGAGAAGCGTCGGATATATTTTGAGACATACCTGCCCTGCTGCCGCCAGGCCTCACCCTCCTGCCACCTCCGCTCTGCTCACCAGCACTCTCCCTTGGCTTTGTCTGCCCCACACTGTTCTAAGCCCACATATAATTGCTGAGAAACCCTCCCTATCGAAGAGTCAGAGGAGACTCTTTCTTTGTGTTGCTTTTCGCTCAGAAGGGGCTGAAGCAGCAATCTTGACTAAAAGGCTGACTCTGATTGGAAAATAAACAGCTATAAAGTACAATAAATCCCGTTGAAGAGTCCAGTCAAAACATCCCAATGAACAGCTAATGCTCTACTAAGCAAATCCAGATGTCACTGCCTTGTCTGGCACTAATTGGTTGACTGGAGAGTAAGTAACTGTGTAACCTGAAGGAAATCTCTACTGCTTGCACTTGGGATGAGTTGCTAAGGTAGAAAATGGTTTGGTTTTGTTGTGTTTCTTAATTTCCTAACTACAGAGGAATCATGGGCACCTGTGCTCATTACGACCTCTGCTAACATCCCTCCTCTGGCAGGACACCCTCCTATTCTAGGCACCTTAAGGCACTTCAAAAAAAGTTTTTCAGGAGCATGAAGCTGCATTTGACATCGGATGTTCCTTCACTCCCAAACATCTCTGGGTTTATTTGTTTAACCGAAGGAGTTGCCCTAGCAGATTGCAGCAAAATTCTTCGATAAAGGTAGTTGCAAATTCCACCTGGAAGTGTTTGAAACACCAAAGAAACCACCAAAGAAAGGAATTTCTTTCAAATATAATTAAAAAAATAAGGTCAGAAGACTGGAGATGAGTTTGAGAATAGAAAGTTGATTTCTAAAAATAAGATTAGTCCGGAGCACCCTAATTCCTACAGCCTGGAAATTCCTGCCAGCACAACTCTGCTTTGGCAGACGACACACAGAGTGGCTAGCCAGGATTTTCCAGTGATTTTTTTAGGTATGTTTGACAGCATCATATTATATATTCATATTTCAGAAACAATTCTGCATAATACTGCAAAGTAATGTGTGTGTCTGGGAGGATCTTTATTTTACCAGAACAATTCCTACTGCCATGAATCTGCACACATTTAAGTTGTTTAACTTCAAGTAAAAATATCTCATTGGCTTCAGTAGCTTCCATGACATTAAGAACTCCTATTCATATTTTATTCTTGGGGGTCTAGTCATATCCCAAGCACATAGACGGACATTCCAGAAAAGACCTTCCTAGAAAGTTAGTTAATGAGATTCTGTTTAAAAAAATTACTGCACATATTCCTTACCATTTTACAGCTTATATCCTGACCCCCAAGTGTCCAAGCCATTTTTTCAGTGGAGCAGTGTGGAGTGTAACATCTGTCCAGACACATCCAGCTATATCTTTCACTCGTGATCTGCAAGTGGGTAACACAGGATTTGAAATACAGTAGACAGTTGTGCAAAACATGAGCAATGAAAATTATATCCAGCCTTTAATCCTGGGGATTCTGGGCTGAGCTCAGCCTCCGTAGATATACATATCCACTCCACATTTAGTTCCACATACTCAAAAACTGGACGTTCCCCTAGAAGAGTCACATGGGAGCAAAAGTGGGATTAAGTAGCTTTCTCTCCATATTTTGTTATTAGTATTACACATGTAACATGCAGTCACACAAGCAACTGTGCTGCACAATCATCAGCAAAGAAACTAATTTCTTCCAAGATACCAGGTTTCACATTTCATTTATCATCCTTATTTTGTTCTTGGCCTTGGGAGAGAAGGGATAGAAAAGAAGCCGGACATTATTCATACACCATACATTTGGAATCAGAAAAATTTGATAAATCTTCCTCCTTCAAGTCTGACTGAAGGATTATTTCCTGCCAACAGGACTCAATGTAAAACCAGCTCCTTCATCAAACTTCTTCTTCCTTGCTTTTCAAACTGCCAGAAGTTGACCTGGCCTCGGCAATGGTGATACAATGGAGGATTTCTCTCCAGTGGATGTTGGATATATATCAACATAAATAAAAATACCCTCTTGCCGGTACGAAGTGGCACCTGTTAGCAACTCCACAAAAAGGCCAAGGACAAAGCAGGGTCCTCTAAGAACCATCTCCTCTACCTGTTTTTTAACATCAGCTCCTGAAGGTCTCAGGCTGGTATCTCTCACAAGCAGGAATTAGATGTGAAGCTTAAACACCAACAGGAATTTTTACAATGTGTAATGTGTGAAAGTACCAATGTAAATAGACCAGTATTGAATGTCTCATCTTAGAGGAAAGAATTAAACTTTCTATTCAATTTTATCTCAAAAGCTCCTACAAAGAAATTGTGGGATGCTAGGAAGAAAACACCTATAGGAGTTAAATTTCTGTTTCCATTGAGCTAAGTTGAAAAAATGGATATATTTTGAAACAGGTTTTCTTATAGCAGTGGAGACCATCAATGCTTACTGCCATTTAACATTAAATATCTCTCTTTATCACTAACCACTTTAGAGCACTCAAATATATCTTTAAAAACCACCCTTTGACTCTGGCAGCAAAGTTGACTGTTAAAAGAAACTGTTAACATTCAGCTGAGTGGCATGTGGAAGAAAACTGGCAAAGTAAACTCAAGGGTTAATGAAAGTAAATGAGATAATCCTCATTGATCCCCCATAATCCCCACGGTCTGAGTGCAACTGTCAATCACTGGGAGAGTCTTTTTTCTAATCTATCCCTCTGTGAATAGGTCATTCCAAACTGAATATACTTTATACACAGACATACATTCAAACATAGACACACATGCTGAACATATAACAAAAATCTTAGCAGGGTGAATTCCAAAATGAAGGGGAAAATAAAGCATAGCTAAAAGTATGGTGTATAAATTTAACAAATATGAAATTTCTTTTACTAGTTGAAATATGTTCAAGCTGTCTGTTCATACTAACATGTAAGCTGGTAGCAAGTAATGAATTTGTTAAATGACTCCTCTGTAAAGGAAGAAAGACTGTTCCCATAAAATTAAAGCTCACTGTTTAACAGATTGACCTCAGCAAAAAAAAATGGTCTGGAACATAAAGGAAATTATTTCAATCCTTTTCAGAGAACTACTGACATAAGAAATGCATTAAATCAAATGATGGCATATCTGAGGCTTATAGGACCCCAGCACGGTGCAGTCTCCTCCAAGAACTAGACTGGACTCACAGGTGGCAGGAGGCATCAGTCTCTTTCCTCAACTCTTGTTTCACTTTGGTTCTCAGCTGCCTGAGCAGCGCCGTGCTCTCCCTGCACCCGCACAACCAGGGAGGGATGCACATGGACAGGCACTGTCCGTGCACTGCCACAGCTGGGGAAGGACCTGGCTCAGGAGGCAGCATCACCCAGCGAAGTGAACACATCTGGATTACAAGGGTACCACCTGTATAGTCCAGACTTTATCACAAAAGTTCAGCTCTAAAGTCATGCTTGATTTTGTGAGAAGTTTGTCCAAGACACCCAGTGCACAGAGACACTGTTATTTACTACATTTATAAGTACCTGCTTATTCTGAGAATTTTCCATCTAATAGTTTGCTTCTGAAATACTTGCTATTATAGACAAGCCCTTAGGAACAGGGTTTAGTGGTGGGCTTGGCAGTGTTAGGTTTACAGATGGACTTGAGGATCTTAAGGGTCTTTTACAACCTACGATTGTAGGTTGTAAAATGATTCTATGCTTCTGCATTACAGCAATGACTTGCAGAGAAAGTCCATAGGATTTAAGGGAAAGACAATCTTTCCACAGAGCACACAGACCCACCTGTAATAACGTTACGGTATGCCGCAGCGGAAAAGGAAATTGTCTGTCAAAGGTTTGGGATAGAAATGCTTCACACCACCCAAAGATACTTCTTGATAACCCAGTGCAACAGCTATTTTCCTCCTGTAAACACTCAGAGCAAACTTTGCTGCCTAAGCCACCACTTCTAACCTGAGGCTGAGTTGGAACTAAATGCCCCGCTCTCAGGTTTAAAGAAAAACCAGCTTGGTAACCATTTGGCCTGCAGCCAGGATTAAAGTGTTAACTCCTTGTCTGTCAACCTGTCACTTAAACATTTACCAAACTACTGACCACTTCTATTAAAAGACCATTAAACCGGGATTAAGCTTTTCCAGGGTTAAGCTGATGTAAAAATGCAAGGAATGTCACACCAAGGGCAGCTTGTTTTATTTGTATTGTAAACAGGCAGAAGATGGAGGATAAAATGTTACATGTTTATTAAATATGGGGATATACCCCTGCTTGGCTTTTTCCCTTCTTTCAGCTTCCTAAGGCCAGATCCCATTACTCAGAGCTCTGGTAGCTGCAGAGCATCACACACTGAACGCAGAAACCTCCAACTGCCTTAAAACCAGCTGCTTTGTAACAGCTCAGCACCACTCTGCCAGGAGGGGGGATGCAACACAGAGTACAGCCAGAGTGCGGGGGGAAGGCTGTGGGTATAAACCCAACACTTGGTTAATCTGTCATGTCATAAGCAGAGATTGATTGTTAAAAAAGGGCAGTCTCCTCAAAAGCAAGAGCCTGTTTTGAGCAGTGTGTGAATTTATTTTGTAGCAGTGCTTGCAGCCAAGGACAGGAGGTGTGTGCGCAGGCAGGGCTCAGGGGCTGCTGCTTCTTTCAGATTGTTTCATTATCTCAAGAGAAATAAGTTCTATAAGAAAAAGCACAAAGCTCTACAAATCTTCATTTCACCACCTAGGAGAGAGTATTCCTTCTGAAAATTGTCAAAGGAAGATAAAAATAACTCATAAACAGAGCATACTGTCCCATTTTTATCTCTTTCAGTTCCCAGTTTCCCAGTAATTCAGTGATGTATCACCTAAGAACAAAATCCTGGAGGACACCACCATAGACAGTCCATACTTAGTGTCAATATGGGCTGTCCACCCTTTCTGTCTCTAATGCCTGGGCTCACATGATGCTGTTCAACACTGTTGTAGGCACTGGGTTACTCCATCCGGGTCAACACACACACACACACACACACATAATATCAGAAATCAACTTTTGGATTATGCAGTTCTAGTGGGTCTATAGATTATGCTTTCTTGAGAAATACATATACTCCTAAGAGCTACCCACAGGCAACATTAGAGCTAAATAACCAGGTCTATAGATAACTACAAACTCAAAATCTTAACAAGGAGAATTAGGAAGGTGATCCCAATGGTAGTTATCCTTGCTGACTACTGTGAACAATATGTTTTCCTTTTGACTTAACACTATTTAATGCTCTGGTCTTCATATGCTTCTAGATGTAAAAGAAACAAAGAAGTCTACCAAGGGGTACCAAGCACCTCAACAGAAGTCCCTCCAGCTTGGCTAACCAGGTGCTGTTGATGGCCTGACTCATGGCCTGATACGCTTTGGGTGCCTGTATCTGCCACCTAACTACTTATGAATAAAAGCCCACTGGCCGTCTGAACATCTGTGCAAAGACATGACTCACAGAACTGTTGTTCTCTACATTTATTAGCTTCTGTTCTGCAGATTTTTCAAAATATAAGCCATTGAGCAATTCTGCCTACATAAAGGCCACAGAATTTGCCATTCCCAAACACATAGGGAGGTGTATTACATTTAATGAAATTCCTCCCCTTCCCCTTAGCCCACTCCACTTCTCTAGCCTGTTATCTATATTAAATATAATTTTGCTTTCAGGAAGTATCTATGACACTTCCATCTGAAGCAAGGCTTCCAGTATTTACAGATATCAAAGAACTGGTCTTAATTTCATCTGATACTTTAAAAAGCCTTTTATTCTAAAATAAATTATTGAAATGTGGTATTGGTAAAATGGGTTGCTCCAGTAATGGATTTACTGTGATGGTGCAATCAATTTCAGAGATTGGATTTCAGGATAGAAACTATTCATCACTTTCCATGTCAATGCAAGGTTTACCTTCACACTGCGGTCACCCACTGCAGCTCATGGGCCACTACAAGGGCAGAGGAGGATCTACCAGAGGAAAACTCTTTCTGTCACTTTTTTTTTTTTTCATTGTTGCTGAGGTCGGAGCCTCAGAAGTTTGCACAGTTAAAGCAGCTCCACAGCATCCCAGGAGATGTGGAGGGACTCATCCCTATGCCATAGCAGGCATGCTTAAATGTCCCGTTTACCTGTTCTGCCATCATGCAAATGCAGGTTTTCTTCTATGTTTTCCCTCCTCTCTGTCTTATTTCGGATCATCAAAGCTTTTCAGGGGTAGAGACTGCAATGGTTTTAATAAGAATGATGAGGAGAGATCTTAGAGTGGTACAACTTCTTCCCATCCCATAACATAAAGCACCCAGTACGTGAATGATGCTCATGTGGGAAGGAGAAGAAAAGCTGTGACATTAACTGTCCCTCCTTCCCCCTGCACTGACCCTCCCTTTCAGCAAATTCATGCCTGGGGTGTTTCACGAGCCAGAGATGCCGATAACAGCAGGTCCACCTGCCCTGCCATGGCTACACACATATCTCCCAGGCCTCTGCAGGAAAGGGGGAGGCTGAGAACAGAAGCAGTTTGATCCCGGAGGCCAACAATGACAGGATTTTACGCCATTTATTTTTGCTCCATAGAGGCTCATGTGCCTCTGTTAGCATATATACATATTCACAGTCTCATTAGTCCCTCCTTCTCCTTGCTCCCTGCCTGGTAGAGCCCCTGCAGTCCTGCCAGGACCACAAGCCACAGAACACCACAAAGCACGGCTCATCTGCAGCATCCTGAACTAGCAGTGACAAGAACAAACAGCAAATCTAAGCCTTATGATATGAAAGACATGAAAGCTATTTTTCCATCCTCATCTCAAATGAATCTTGTTCTTCACTCCTAGAAAGCAAAGTCAACTCCATAAATTAAGAAGTCTGTGGATTTGGGGTTTTACATTAACACCTTCGTTCATGCTTTGCTGTGACCTCTTGGACTGGGGTGAATTATTCTACTGTGCTGGGAAACGGCAGCTCTGGAGCCAAATTTAGCACCTAGAAAATTTCCCTTGGCTCTTAGGTGCCATAATTTTAAACCTGACTCCCTGCTTAAAGACAAAGTCATGTCTACATTTGATTTCAGGTGTTGCACACAATAATTTAAGAAGTTAAATGGGGATCTGGCAAGGCTCTGACTACAGAGGGGGTTGGAAAATATTATTTGGAGCCAGAAATTCAGCTTTCTTGGCTATGGTCTGTATTCTGTCTACCAACATCAGCTCTGCGTTTAGTCTTTCACTGAAGTTTTGCTCATGTGGAGAACCACCATCAATACATACAGCTGGATTGCAATACCTAATGAAGGGTGAAAAACTGGGCTTGTGATAGTTATTTATAATATCTCTTAGGACAGTTAAGCAATTGAAAAGTCTCTGGAGTTTTGAACTTTCTTTTCACTCCATTCCACTGCTTTCGCTCCTTCTTTTGCTCTGTTTTGGTTTTGGTTTTTTTTTATATAAAATATGGCCTATCCGGAAATTTATTTTAAAAATCAAAACTCTGAAGAAACTCACAAAAAGCACATTGCAATGATTAAGATGCAACAACCCACAGCAAGAAATGATTATTGATGATTACTTGATTACTGATTTGGTTACTGATTGGTTACTGATGATGCCACTATGATGCCTGCAAAGGAAGGGCACAGTCTCTCAGAGATAGCTAACTCTAACTTTGGTCTCAGCAAGTGGGTGCTTAATGTACCTTTAATGCTGTGTTTAAATGCACAAATCCTTCCACGCATCCAATGTGGAGTTTATACTTTACGTACTGTCAGACCTGTCCACACCCTCAGCAAGCCTATAAGAAAGGTAACTCGGATCTCATCTCCTCAGCCTCTGTTCAGAGCTTTTGATTTTGCTCAGGGACAAGATTAGGCTGCTCTATCTGTGCCGCAGACTCAATATTTTCCCCCTGTGGTGATCACACTTGAAACACTATAATAAATGAGCTCTTGGCGTGCTTCACCTTCTGCAATCCAGTGCTGACCAAAGCAGATCTACATATCTCGGTGGTCACCAACACCAGTGATCTAGACCTACTTAGGAGCTGCTTTTGCGAGGTGCTGGAAGGGAAAAGAAACTATATCATAAATCGGTCTTCTAATCAGGATTTCTAAACTTTGAATGCTGTAATTTCAAAACAGCAGTCATTCCACTGAGGAATGAAGAAAGAATTTCTTTATTAAAGATCCAGAACTCCTCACTGCTCAAATAAGGTGTAAGCACTCCAAGTACTCTAAAGAAAAAAAAAGGATAAATATATTCCAATGTCTGAACATGATGCTCTAAAGGACTATTCCTGCAATTCTTTTGTGTTTCCTAACTTATAAATATTAGTGGACAGAAAATATGTTAAACCCTGAGTACTCCTGAAGCCGCCTTAATCGACTGTAAAAGGGGAAAGAAAAAAAAACAACCAATAGATATAACTAGAATCAACAACATGTAGAAATCATAGTTAATGTCAGCTGGAATGCAGGATGCTAAGAAGTTATCAGTGCTCTGACATTAGATATACACATATCTAAGCAGAATCAAGCGCTCTCTAAGAAAGCAGTAAGAGCCATGGGCCAAGAGCTGACTATCTGACTCTGGGGTAGCGCCACAAACACAGTCCTTGGGGTCTCAGGCACCATGCACCTGGTTCATCTCTAAAGAGATGAGCTCTCAGACCTTCCCTCAACGCGACAGCAGTGCCTCCTGCTGTACTCCAGGCTGCATTTATTTCCAGGCGTCCAGTTCTGTCTGGTTTCAGTTACCAATGAAGCTATGGTTGGCATTTTGAGAAGAACTGAGGTGAGTAATGGAAGATGTGTCTAATTGGCCTCAGCAGCTCCGGAAACACGAGCCTGTCTCGCAGAAACCCGCTGCCCAATCCAGCATGGGACCACAGCGAGCTGTGCACTGGGTGAGGCAGCCTGAAAAACCCAACAGAGATTCTGTTCATAAACCAGCTTTGAATCCATTTCTGAGTATGTTTGAGTATCGCGGCGCATCGGGGCTGATCTGTGGCACCCACAGGGCTTCAACCCCCTCGGACACGCTTCCCTCCCAACGCTTTAACACGTTTCAGTATTAATCTGCAGGAAGCCCTGCTGCAGCGCCACGACCTTCTGCTGAACAGACTTTCGCTTGTGCTGACCCATGACAAACTATCACAGTTGGGGAATGCTGACTGTATCACAGCCCCCGTGAATGCCAAGTCCTGCCTTAATCCAAAAACATCAGAAAAAGGAACTTGGGGTCAATCTTACTGAAGGAATGTGCCAAACTTCCTGGAGGTCACAGCGAGAGAACAAGCCCAATGTTTTACCTCTGAAATGGAGAGACAGAAAAGTTTTAAATCCTTTTGAGTCATCAGCCTGTAAAAGCAGGTAGACTAGCAAAATAAAAGAGGGGCTTGTCTCTGCTCTGGGCTGTAACTGGGAGCCTTTCACTGGAGAGGGTTCTTCCTCCCCCTCGGGGCGGTTTTCTGCATATCAGGTAGAAAATCTCTTTAAAAAACAGCAAGTCAAATCTTTCAAAACAATCATTATGATAACAAAGAAGAATAATAATGTTAAAGACTACTCTGCCACCACAACTTCCACCAAGAAAGTTTCTGCAGGCTTTGCAGAAACTATTTCTCAAACCTCAGTGCAGGGCAGTTGGCTCCGGGGAAGAACATCAACCACAATTCGGTGGGGTTATTTCGGCCGGTGAGGCGGCTCCAGCCAGAGGATGAGGCTCGGGGCTGTTCTCAAAGCTGACTGACCAGCACTAGCCACCCACCACCCTTCCCCCCCCAGTACCACGCCAATCCCAGTAACACGCCCCCAGTACTTACATCAGATGATGGTACTGCTGAGATGGATGCCTGTCTGTCCCACCCTCGCACCCTTAGAATCAGTCTTGTTTGCCTGACTTCCAGGCTGTGGGGCTACATAATGTCTGCAAAGCAGTTTGAGACTTTTGACTCAAAAGATGCCATGGGTGCAAAGGACGGTCTTTCCATTCCCAGACGAGTTTTACACAACCAGTAAGTTTCACCACACATCTGGGAGAGTTCCACATTTTCTATTTGGAGAAACTGAGGCAGGAGGTTACATGGTTTCTAAAGATCACCAAACAAAACTGTGGGAATGCCATGAACTAGGCATAGATAACTAGAGCTCCTCAAATGACCTATTCCGTTAGATAAATCTCTTTTCTACTGTTTTTCCTTTAAGGATTGAGAAATACCATAACCATCCTGCAAACAGAAGTCAGGGAAGGACATTTTTACCTGGAACAATTTTCATTGGGGAACAGGATTCCCAAATAACCTTCTTCATGCAAGCTCCAGTTGAGTGACAAGGTAGAAGGGGTTAGTGGACCTGGAAGCTGTGACACCTCCCTTGCCAGGACCGCCTGTGGCCACAGTGCTCCTGCCAGCCTGGCTCTGGAGGCTTGTGCCAAATCCAGCTCTGCTGCAGTAATCCCCCGTCACCAGCATGGCCAGGAAAAATGTAGTCTGCAAGCTGGGATGCCAACATCACTGCAGTGATGAGCCCCAAGAAGCAGTGCCAGGATGAACATCAGCTCTCCTGTAACTAGCAGCCACAGAAGTGGTAACTGAAGACCTAACCAAGCTGTGGTGCCTCAGCTGAGGACAAGGTTAAAAAAGCAAAACGAGGGACTTGTTTAGAGGCAAGAAGGTACCTTAAACACTAGTAGAGTCACTCTGGACTTACTCTGGGACAAATTAGAAAAAAAACTTGGTCTTGTGATCTAGAGCCAACAATAAATGTATGCAAAACCTAAGGAACACGGGGGAAGTATTTCTCCTCACCTCTTCCGTTCTTTATCTATTTCATACTTCTTTTCTTCCTCATCCCAGAGAAAAAGCCTGATCCATCAGTTGACAGGCAATCCACATATTATTTCAAATTTTCCTGAAACTCTCCTCAGAAACACTTTTCCTTAGAAAATATTCTGCTCCCTCTGCAGACCAAAGAGAGCATCATCTTCTGAGCATCTATGTAAACTAAGCCAAACTTCTACGTCCTTGGTAGTTCAAAATTCACAGCATAAAACTGGGAGACTTCAGGAGTTCTTCATAGCTCTGTTACTGAATTCTTAGAACTGAGCAAGCACTGCATTTGGGCAGTCATGCAAAAATCTTAATTTACATTAAGACAATTTTCTTCAGCTTCACTGATTGTCTTCTTTCCCAAATTGTCCTTGAGAGTAAGTAGAAGTAATCAGAAAAGTAATCCTTCTGACACCAATAGGAACGTGAGCCTGTGGCATTCTTTCTGAAATGAAATAGTTGATGCTCATTGTCAGCCAGAGGAAGGAAATTGTGACCACAGCATCTATCTACATTCTTATCAGACATTTCATGCGCAGTAGCAAGAAATGCTCAAGTGAAAGTTTTCATAAGGGAAGGGGAAAAGGCTTTTCTACTTCACACGCTATGATCTGCCAAAGAATATTTGCAGAAAGGCAATTTTGCATTCATTCAGGGAGTTCTTGAAAAGAAAATACAACACTAAAGATTGAGCTTTCCAGAGACTAAGGAGACTGTTCCTGTGCCAACCACCCAGTACTAAACACAGCAAATTCACACTGAACTACACCCACAAGCAATGGAAGCCACGAGCATGCACCAGGCTGCTGCAAGATGGTTCAAGAGTATGACTCAGAATATGTTAATTGCAGTTAATTTTGTGATCTGCTCTATCTGTTCCACTGTCTTTTTGCTTAATTTTTTTTTCACTTGCTTGTCTGTTGAAATTAAGCATCCCAGCTCCATTTCTCAGGTCACCAGTTAAAGGGATTTACCTTTTACCAGTTAAAGGGATTAAGTAGGTTCCTTAGTTTCAAACAGGGAGACAGGCCCAAGTATGATTGCAGAACTTCATTTATCCTTCCCAGCCAGTGATTAAAGGTGATGGACTTTCTGGCTGCCACAAGTTTTCTAGAGCCTCCCTGTTTTAGCAGGTGAGCTTCCATGAAGCTAACCCGAAAAGCCTCGGCCAGACAGCCAAGCACTCATACTTTCTATCATCTCTTGCATTTTTTTTAGTTGAAATAGCCAGGTTTTGGCTTGCTCTGCAGAAAAAGACTTAGGAAAAGTCTTTTCTTTCATCCACATTCACAGCTTTGTGCCAGGATCTAATGAGACTCTGAACCAAAGCTGACACAGTCAGTCTCAGACAGAATAATCTCTTCTCGTGGTGCACATTAAGTGGTTTTTGGACTGGTTTCCTTTCTCTCAGGCAATTATAGGTGATTTTAAAGAGACAGATGTTGTCAGATTCCTACTTTGTCTGACAGGCTTTTTTTTTTCTTGGCACTCTCTTTTCTGAACAATAATAAAAAAGTTGGCATTTCTGGGGGACTTCCCAAATCTCTCAAACCACGCTCACCGCAGGGTTGCATTCCAGTACAAAATCCCAGCCATTTTTTGGCTTTTGTTTTTCTGTCACAACTAGTAAACAGGCACCCCAAAAGTTCAGCATTTATAGGGAGGACCTGTGAGTAATCTGCTGGCAAACTACTGCAGTTAAGTACAATTTTATATTTATGAAGACATCTCCTCTCCTGATAAAAGACAAAGGTATTTTTCCAACTTACTATACACTTAAGAATGAGGTCTAGCTGAGCATTTTATTACAATCTGATAGCCAGGAATATCCTTGGAGGAATAAAATTACCTGTAACAATCCCTATAAAGAGCCTGGCAATTAGGAGTAATTAAGATTCCCATTAGCCTTTCACAGCTCTCACCCAGCTGCTCGCTCCAGCACCCTGACTATCTTAGTGGCCCTTCACTGGGCTCCTTCCAGTTTATTGGTATCTTAGACTGGGGAGCCCAGAACCAGTATTTCACCCCAGGAGGGATCACTTAGCTGTGGAGCAGGGGGGAATCACCATTTTCTCCAGCCCACTGGCTGTGCTTTTATTAACACAGCCTGATGTACCTTCATCACCTTTGTGTTCACCATTCCTTCCCTCTTCTTGTTTCCCTGTGAAGAGATGAACAGATTCTTTCAATCAAAGATAATTTTAATGTGCCCGTTATTGTTGCATTGTGAAAAAAAAAAAAAAAAAGAAATGAGGTGTTGCTGGTTTTGCAATAACCTCACAGTTTTTGCAAAATTTCAGCCTTAGTTTAGCCTTCTTTGCCGAATACTCTGGTTCTAGGAAAGCCTGAAGGAATTGAAATGGGGCCCAAAATTGAGGGCTTGAGCAAATGTTAGACAGCTGCATGCATCTTTCCAAAGTAAAGCAGATACCGAATGTAGCTGCTTGGAAATGAGGATTTTCTGCTTCTGCTATGCTTGTCATTTTGCAAGTTCTTGTTGTTTTATTTATCAGTTTGGATGCACCTGACCTTGTCTGTCCCATCTTGAAAACCTCCTTGTGCAGAGACAGCAGCTGGGCAACCGTCCCGCTGACAGTCCTGAGCAAAGCAACCAAATAACCCAACAAGTTTGTAATTATGCTTCTTTCGGACATTGTTTCAGCAAGAAGAGGGTGGAAAAGAACTTAGTGAGGCTTACCAACCTTCACCAGAACAGATGCAGAAGGAAATCCCCCTGGGCTCTCCGCTCACTATCGCTGCTGTCCCATGGCTCTCTCTGACGTGACCACCCTGTCTCCTTCCTCCCAGCTGCCCCTTTTGATGTCCTTACCTAACCGAGATGGAGCAATAAACTCATCAGGGTAAACAACCACTCTTTAGGAAAAGAGAAGAAAAAAGTCACTTTGTACAATTTTTTTGTGTGTGTGGTGATGAAAATGTCAAATGAAAACATATCTCCCCTCCAGGAGAGGGAGATCAAAAAAAAAAAGCCCCTTGAATCCAAACATACCTGAGCTTCTGAGAAGTGTTGACTTGGCTTTTTCTTCTGCTCTTGTCCTCCAGGCTGGTGACACCATCCACCTGTGAGCTAAACCACGAGCAGTCCTTGTCTTGTACACTGCCTTCCATACTTACTTGGATAGTGATATTAAGAGGCACTTTACTTCCTCTGAAAGACAATGAGTAGGTGTCCCGGGCAGGTACAGAGGTCAGCCAAAGGCAGAGGCACCTGGACCCTCTGCCCTGCCAGGCTGGAGATCTGGCTCAGCTCAAGGCCTCTGGGTCTATCAAGATTGAAAACTGAGATTGGACGCCCTCTTGTGCCGTCCTGTCCCCTGGAGCAGGGTGGCTGGCAGGGGCTGGTGAGTGATGGACCAAGGTCACCCCAGTCCTGGCCCCACTGGAGCCCCTGGGAGCAAAGCTTGGCCTCAGCCACAGCTCCAGCCCTGCACTGTCTCATTTCTGTCACCAGTCACGCTGTTGCCAGGGTCAGTTCTCAGCTGCCCTGCAGCGAGCGCTGTTTTTTACAGCAGGGAAAAGTGTCTGCAAAATGCCTTCAAACACGAACAACAAAAGCCCACATCTACTTTGCAACAGGTAAATGAAAATGTAAGCTTCAAGGAGACCGAGGATCGGTCCTCTTGTGCACAATAAACAACTTCCCCACCCCAAGGATCGTTTCTTGGCTCCTCTCTCTTTAAATCATCAGTGGAAAAACCAGAAGGACTCAGTCCCTTAAAGCTCTTTCCTTTTTTTCCCTGTCGTTTAATTAAATTATCCTATAATGAAATCTTTCCCTAATGAGTCAGTGTTTAATAATTTATTAGACACTGAAGCCCTGCTTGGAGTCTCATCAATTATGTATCACAGCACCAGGCACTTTCAATCTCTCTTTTTTCATTTCTCATTCACTTCATCAAAAGCCCCAGCCTCGCTGCTTCTGGGTTTCAATTCACTTGCCCAGACGTAGAGGTCAGTTCCTTGATACCTGTTTTGCCCAGCGCTCACCAACAGATGTGTGTGTGCCTGTGTTAGATGCTCTAAAATTACAGGCAGCATCTGTGTACAGGTCTGTGCACACGCGTACCAGAGCGTGGTACCTGCCTGGGAGCATGTATCACACAGCTATACAGTCTGTCATGTAGGTGTAGGTATTTAAGTTTGTAGATTTATTAAATCTGTGTATATGTAGGTCTGTTTCTGTTATATTTTTATATATCTTTACATATAATATAATAATAAATATATATTATATATTTTTATATAAATATATTTATATATTTTTAAGGTTATATTTGCTTATATGTCCATGCAAGTATAGATCAATACTATCTTTCCTGCCCAGGTCAGTGTGCCAGCACATCCTTCTAACTGCAGTCAACAAGTTTGTCTTATTCCACTATCTTTTTCATTGTTATTCTCCTTCAAACAATAGCACACACAATCCGTAAGAGTCAGTCAGGAAATACTACACATGAGCTGTAAAGATAATGAGCATGTATCTACTGAAGTGATCAGGGACTACCACGCACACATCGCTGCAGTCCTGAGTGCCACCCACAGAGGAATTTGGGGAAGGAGCTGACTTTTCACTCAGCACCCCCGTCCCATTCGCCGTCACCCTCTGCAGTCTGTACAGCACTAAGCCTTTACATACACCAGCTCCCTTAGTTACTCCGAGGTAGTTCTGGAGTCAGTAACTCCACTGACTACTTATCCTGGGAGCACTTGTGCAAAGTACACTGCTATCAAAAACGGAGTCTAGGGGAACAGTTTTCCTGAAGAATTGTTGACATTGGAAGAATTATTCTAAAACTTTGTCCGTTTGTTCCAGTTTGTTTCATTAATTCTGCTCAACTACCATAAAAACGTATTGAGTTTAGTCTCCGTTTGGGAATGGAGAGCCAGGCTCAGATGTTTCTAACTCACGCTGTGCCCTCAGTCATCCTGGTGAGCTGGTGCTCAGGGCTGAGCTGGGGGGTCTGGAGCTGGTGGAGCCCTGTAGAGATACAGGGGTTTTTGTTTGTTTTTTTTTCCTGAGCCATCCTTAACCCATACCCGAATCTGGGCATGCTGAAGTGCCACTGGTTTATCACAACGTCTTCAGCTCTGTTCCAAGAGAGAAACAGACCCACAGCCCATGCACTGGATCATCGCGTGTTCCCAATGACCAGACTCCAACTGAGCAGGAGGAACCTAGGGCAGAAATAATCCCTTCTCCTCTGAACAACCAGCACAGCCTGGTGTCCCATCTGCTGCCTCTGTTAGATCAGGGCTGCTCCCGGCCCATGCGACATGGGATGGGGATGGGGTTGGTCCACTCTGCTGCTCCTGCTTACCAATGTTTCCAAGGATTGGAAAAATCACACTCACTCACATGTACATGTATTTGCATTTTGAATACTTAACTAGACAGCTGTGCATGGGAAAGATTTTTTTGATCAATTTATACCCCAAAGCACAAAATTTTATTTTCTTCCTAATTATCTTATCAAGCATTTCTAAAAGAGCTGTTAGCGGTAACAATCTCATCAGGCATTTCAAAAAACCTACTGTGATTTTAGAGGGTCTTTCTTTACTTCAAATTGTTTCCTTCAAAGTGAACACTTTCCCACATCCACAGTAAGAGACTCTGTAACAGACACCAGTAATACACATTTTACTAATTAAATGATGATTTTTAAAAATAAATAAATAAATAAATAAGGATGCAACCTTCCAAACCAACCCTGTATTGGTGTTACTGGAACCCTGTGTTGCTCATCAATAAATATTCTGTGTCAATAGGCCATTAACAATTAATCCCAGTGCTGGCCATTTGAGAACTTTACATCAACACTCTTGTTATTTTACACATTGCTTCTCATCTTATTAAGTGACTTGCACATATGGACAAGAGCACAGGCTCGCAAATGAGCCCACGTCAATAACGCACAGGACACCACCTCTGATAAGGAAGAGGGAGAATCGCAAGAAAATGAATATGTCTGGGGCTACGGTGAGTATTTATTTACACTGAGAAGAAAGAGAATCCACTCTTGAAGAGCTTATTGTATTACCTAAGCTGAACTTCCAACATATGTTCACTCTCAACCACATTCTGTCTTCAGGTTTTTTTTATCCTTAAAGCAAATTTGGTGTTAGTGAGGGATGCCAGACTGAGGAGCAGCACACGCTGCTCGCCGCGCAGGCTGCTGCCCAAAGGAGCTCCTCTCCAGGCTCAGCTCCCTGCTGCTACCGATGCAGACGGATGATTTCCAGGGTGAGAACTGAGCTCGCTGCTCCAGCCCTATAGTGCTATCAAAGAGTATCACCTCCAGGAATGCATTCTCCAGAATGAGAGAGACAACAAGGAGAGAGTTTAGTAGTTTTGATTCTCACCCTTTTCTTCAACTCTATCTCCTGCTAAGTTGCATTAAATGCAAAAAGCAGGAGCAACATTTTATTTTAATGGTGAAAAATGGTGCACCAACAAACAGTGATTTTTCAGATTAATTCAATATGCTGAACATTGTTCCTCCCAACAAATTCTCTGCAGGCACCTAATTTATGATCTCAAATCAAATCCTGACCTGTTGATTTTAACCTGATTCTTCTGTAAGTCACCCTAGAAATATTTAGATTCCCCAACTGGCTTTTCTCTTCCTTCCAAGTAACGGTTGTGTAAGTCCACAAAGCTACTCCAAGCAATTACTCAACTGGACAAACTAAGAAATACAATATCCTGTATCCAGCTACTAGAGATGTCCCTGCAGTATTCCTCAGGCTGTTACGGAAGGTGACTGACAAAGTTTTGAAAAGTCCTATTAGTGACGTATATGGTGAGACTGAAGGGGAAAAAGTACTCACTTCTTGTTTTAGCTCTAACGAAAAAATGTGAGAGGGTAAGCAAAGAGGAGAGATTTGCAGTACGTGTCAAGGCCACGTCTGGCAACGTGGAAGCCAGACACACAGAGAATTGAATAATATTGAAGTGGCAATTACTACACTGTGATTGCATGGCTCCAATTCCTGGCATTTAGTTGGCCAGAATTCAGCAGGAATTGGTGCGTCTTCGGTGGGGAGAAATGATGACAGTGCAACAGCTGTGCTCTCCAGCAAACTGCGTAATGATATTTAGGTTTTATGGCTCTTTGGTTTGATTCCCAATAGCAACTATCCCATTATCCATGGTCAAGACAGGTTAGCACCTGCTAAAAGTAATTTCTCATAAATTAGTTCATGTCAGCTCTCGAATGGCTGCTACTGAAGCCCAAGGTCTGTGGGTACCGTGCCGCAGAGGCTCTGCGTGGTGCAGATGGCCGTCTCCCCGCAGCTGTGTGCCGGCACGGGAACAACCCGGGCAGTGTGAGAGCTCTGCCAGGCTGGGGGGCACGTTTGCAGGGGGACCCCCACCTGTGCTGTGCAGATGGTAAATGTGCTCCTTCCCCTCGGGGGACTGCGGAGGAGGAGAGCACAGGGTCTCTGTCTGCATCTAACCCTGGGTATCCCGGCGAGCCTGGAGGGCTGCGGGAGGCAGAGCCCACACCTCGCACCGGCCTCAGGGAACTACGTGTGTCTGGCTCTGGGAGATGTGTCCTCTGCCAGGAGCCAGCAGGTCCACGGCTCAGACTCGGCTGATGCGTAAAGCGGGGATCACCCAGCCGTGCCAGATTCTTGCTGAACATTGGCCATTATTTTTACATATTTCCAACCCAACGCTTCGAGGAAAACCCCAGTCTCTCTTTTACCAAGCACCTGAGGCCAAACCCAGACCTAAGCCAACGCCGCTGTGAAGATACGGGTGGTCCTTGAGTTAAGAGCGAAATTTGAATCATTCAGATTTAAAAATGCAGCTCTGCCTCCAGTTCTCCCTGCCCTTTGGCTGCTAGAGATTAACGCGAGCTTCACGCTCTCTGCATAGCCCCCCACGTGTCTATTGGTGCCCGCTCCACGCTCAACTCCAGAGGCAGCATCATACAACCAGACCCACCAGCAACAGCTTCTCCGGCTGAGCTGCCAGCATTGACCTTGGCATGGACGAGCCACTTGCGGGACACAGATGGAACATTTCCTCGACACAGACAGACCTTATATCACACGGAGTCCAGTAGGTCACTGTAAGTGCCTTGAATCGATGAGGCATCTCAGGAGAGCCCGTGCCGGCCCCCGAACTGGGCTGAAACCCGACCGCGCGGCTCAATGTGTTACAACAATTTTTCAAGTGCATTGAAAACAATGGGGGCTACGGGGGCAAGCAGTTGTCTCTCCCGAGGAAAGAGCCAGAAAAGGATGAGGTTTACACGAGGCATGTTCGGGATCATCAAACGAGGGTTTGCGCAGGCCGAAAGAGAAAGGAACAGTCGTGAATCGGGGGAAGCAACACGACCTGATGCCAGTCACTTGACCGAGTGGTCAGAGCAGGAGGGATCAGCACAACGCTTTTCCCAGTTATGACAATTGCACCGACCTGTCGTTACTGAGCAGTTTTTCCTGCAGATGCCACAATTTTAACCTTGCAGAGCAGGGAGCCTTGTTTTCACATCTGCCACTGAGCTCCAGCCCTTCCCTTCACTGGCACAAGGTCCCATCCTGGGGTCTCCAGTCCCACCAGTGGCAGCTGCAGGAAGCCTGTGCAGCGTGCCCAAAGTGGGCACAAGGGCTACTGGGAAACACCACCTCCATCATCACACCTATTTTTACTCGTTTTACAACTCTAGACTTCCTTTTTTATTTGTGACAGTTTTGTCGACACCTTTGTTTTCATTTCCAGAGGATAATTTTCTTTTCATATTTTCCCCTGCATCTGTTCTTCCTACACAGTGTTTCTCATTTTTCTTTTCCACTCAGTCCCACCACCTGCTATGCTCTTGAAACCATACATTTGCCCAGCTCCTTCTTCCTCTTTATTTGTAGACAGCTTCTATTTTTAACACAGCAATTTCTTTAGCTGTTGGACAATGTACGAAACACTGCCCGGAGATTTAGGTTTCCAGCTAGAGGGAGGCTGAGCAGTCTCAAATTCACCTTAGCTAACAACCCAACGGGAAGGGCACACCTTCATCCTCCAAAGTATTGATGACTCTCGACAAAAATATTAAATATCATATTTTACCTGAGAAAAAGGTGACCATGGGAGCAGACCCCGACCCCGTAACAGCGGTGTGGGTATGCACGGGTGCAGAGCCCCAGAGAGCCATCACTTCTAATGCTTCTAATGTTAAGCAGCATTTTCAACACATTCAGTTTCTCCACAATCGAACCCCAGCAATAGCAAATACCAGCAACCACACTCCACAGACTCTCTGGAGTTAAATAGTCACAGGGTTAGATCCACAGACTCAGCTGCCTGAATAGCAAAAAGTTATCCTGGAAAGTTGGAAGTAGGTATGAGAGACAATGCAGGAAAGTCGTGGGCAACAAGAGCATGAAGACCTCAGTTTACGGCACCAGACAGGGTTAAAAAAAAAAAAAAAAAGAACAAAAACATCCAGAGCCAACTTCATCTGTCATAGGCAAGCTGATTACAATCAATAGACACTTAATGGTCTCTCAGAGTCCCATCTGGGCAATTAGCAATAGCATTAAGCAAGCGAAGACGTATTGTAAGTCTGTTTCTTCAGTGGAAGTGACAGAAAAGAGAAATAAGAAACCAAATTACATTTTTAGATCCAAATTCTTTGCTCATTAATACTGCATGAAACCTACTGCCACTGGTAAAAATGGAACAAATGTCACTGTTTTTCTATTCTTTCTGTAATTTTCCAGCTGATTTTTTTTGTTTTAAATTTAAAAAATTCAATCTCAGTTTCAAACTGTAATAAAACCTATTGAAGTCAGGACACAAATATAAGTGCCAGTGAACGAAAGAGTGGCCTTTGGGCTATTTCTTTTACAACCAAAAAAATAAAAAATAATAATTTTGAATGCCCCGGATTTCATTAAAATCAAAGAGCAGCATTCACATTTTCACTTTCTCAACCTTAAAATGCAGCAGTTATCATCTCAGGCTTTCTGAGGACAGAAAATAGAACTAAAAATAATTGGGGAAAAAAAAGGGATTATTTTTCCTTAACATCTTTCATTTTGTTCATGGCAAAAACTGAAGAATAACATATTAACCAGGCAAAAGTACTTAATGCACTGTCAATTTTATTAAATATGACACTGCTGCATTATGGCTGACAAAAGTATATATCTACAAGTCATATAACTAAATTACTGACTTCACTGTGATCTCAGGACACTTTTCTTCAGAAATGGAGTGGATCCAGTATCTTATACAGTTTAAATTGATTTTTTTTTGTCCTAATTTTTTCTCCTGCAATTCGGCTGACCCGCTATTGTGCAAATTTTGACCTGTGATTTCATAGAAAATAAAGACTAAGGCTGTTTTTGGATTGGGATAATATTTTCTATTACAGGTTGTGCTCTTTTAGTGTCTACCAATCCACATCTTCCAAAAAATACAGAGAAAGTAAATTATGAGTATGTGAAGTTCCTGTGTGAGAGATGTGCTTCACAACTACTGAACAAGCGAAACAGGAACCTGTGCACACTGCTGACACAAATGGGGTGCACTTTTGCATTAAAATTAATTACCTGGTTTGTGTGCCATCAGTGAACTTATACAGACGAGACAAATTATCATACAGAAGTCAAGTCTATAATATAAAAAAAAGCTTTTTTATATTTAATTGAAAGCTTTTTTATCAGCTCAAGACTTCAGAGAGTCTGTCAGAGAGTACATTGTTAGGCTCTGTAAATTTTGGCAAGTTATTAGCACCTTTCTATATCCAAGCGGAGCTACTAGGATCAAATTTGCAGCAGATGCTTTTAACTTAATCCATGGAATTTTGCAGACAAAACAGACAAATTGCACAAACGTATGTCAATTTGCCAATGGAAAGCCATATCCTGTCTATACATAAGTTATGTTGAGCAATTAAAAAGAACTGGTGAAGTATGCATTCCTTATGCATTTGCTTGCTGACATATCTATCAATCGAAAATGATAATCTTAAAACAATAGAGCAAGAAAACAAGCAGCTCTGAGCATGCTAGACTTGTATTATTGCATCACTTACCGGTGTAACAGAAACTCCTTTGAGCTCAGTGTTGCCCCTCTAAGAATCAAATTACATTTTAAACCTGCAGTGCTACTATTTTTCTTATCTTTGATCTACTGTATAAAGTGATTTTTAAATCTGTCCTGAGTGGAACTGTTTTCAACAAACTTTTTAACTATTGCACTGGTGGTGAACACTGAAAGCCAGGAGCAGCAACTTGTTTGTAAATATTCATTAAATCACTTTTTATCTGAAATAGCTGTCAGTGAGATAGAGCCTCTGCTTCTTTGCAAAATCTTATCTAAGAAAGTGCTCTTTGCATTTGCTTTATTAAATACTGTAGAAGACTGACAGTTCTCCAAACTGACAGCCATAACAACAGCTGAGCCACAACCAGATGCCAGGAGCCAGGCCATGGTACCAATTACATTTGGCAGGATAGGTTGCTGAAATGCTTCTAGCCATTGAATTCCTTCTTTAAAACCCCTTCCTTTCCTCTGCCATAATGAGTTTTGCAAACATATATAAAAGATGGCACTGAGACAGCTTGTAACATATTGACTGGGTTAACCAGGTCTGCCTGGAAGGGTTTTAGGTACGAAAGTGATACTGAAAGCAATCCTGACCGCTGGCTGCTCACTCCTAATTGATTTACATAAACGTTTATGCGACTCTGATTTGATAAACATTACATACAACGTTAAAGGATTCGCAGGACAGATTTTTACAGCTTTCCATTTGGTCTCCATTTATCAGCAGAGACAGAGATCAGACAGAAAAGGACCAGGAGGAGAGGCAGAGAAGGACCAGGAGATTTAGTGTCAGAGTTACTAAACATCAGATTCAGATTGTCATTTCTGATGGGCTGTTACTAAAGGTTTCTGGGCTCCCCAGTACGACAGAGACGTGGACATGCTGGACCAAGTCCAGCAAAGGGCAAGAAAGATGGTTAAGGGACTGAAGCATCCAACATAAGAAGAAAGGCTGAAGGCTGGGACTGTTCAGCCTGGAGAAGACTCCTGGAGGACCTTAGTAATGTGTACAAATACCTGATGGGAGGCAGATGAGAAGATGGATCAATGATATCCAGTAACAAGAGGCAATGGGCACAAAATCGTATGAAAAATTCCATTAAAACATATGAAAACCCTTTTTTTTATGGTGAGGGTGGTTAGGCACTGGACCAGGTTGGCCAGAGAGATTGTGAAGATACTCGAAACCCAACTGGACATGGTCTTGAGCAACTTCCTCTGGCTGACCCTGCTTTGAGCCGGGGGCTGGCCTAGGTGTTCTCCAGAGATCCTTTCCACCCTCAGCTCTTTGCTGGTTCTGCTGTGCAGATGGGGTCTGAGCAGCAATAAACAGCCACCTCAGCTTGACTTACACCACCCAAAAGGTTGGATCTGTAACAAGATATTGAAGGCAAAAGTGATTTCTGTTACATTCTTGATTCTGTAGATCGATGGGGTAGCACACAAAATATGCTGATAATTTATCATTTATTACTGTCAAACACAGTGGTACACTGTAGAGAACTCCTTTTGTTCTGAGCACGTTGTAGATGTCTGTATGGTAATGGCAATATCCTACACCTGGGTATAATTGTCATTATTAATACTGATGTAAATGAAATGTTAATTCTTGCTAATAGATTAAACTATGAAATGCTTTAAGAGCAGAATTGCTACAATAAAAGCAATTGGGTTGTTTCTTTGTAATTTGATGGCCACAAAAGTGCAGAAACATATCTTATGGCTTTACAAATCTGTGATAATTTCCTTCAACTTTTACTTTTACTGCCTTGTCATTAAATTCACATTGGGTTCTTAAAACAAAAATGTTTAAAACAGATGTGGTTGTTAAAGTTACAATATGAATTTTACAACCCTAATTTTATGACACTGAAAGAAATTTCAGCCACCAAAGTCAGAGACAAGAATGGAAGCAAAAGACAGCTTTAAGAGTGACAGATTTCCATAGTTACCAAAAACTTATATACTAACTGTGTCAGTCAGTTTTCAGAAAGAAAATTATCCAAACCCCTGTGAATTACCAGGACTGAACAGCAAACAAACAAGAAAAAAAAAAAAAGTGAGGTAAAGCTTTAATGTCTTAGTTCCACTTCTGTCCTTTATCACTTTCCTCTATGGATCTGGTTTATGGGACACTGCACAGTGATCCACACAGTGTCTTTCAAGCAATCCTAAACCAAAGATTCATTCTAATAAAAATCTTAATTTTCATGATATTTTGGAGAGGAAATTCAACTTCCATTTAATCTGACTATAAAAAAACTGGTATCTGATTTCACCAGAAGTTCCACTTTGGGTAGGCAGACAGACAGAAATATAGACATGGACTCTTTATGTCTTAAAATAATTCATAACAAGCATAGGAATGACCTCTCGCAGTATATTATCCCACACAATATGTTTCCTGATCTTTCATGTGAACAGCTCCATGCTAATTTCTTATTTCCTGCATTTAAGTCTGCGTGCCACAACCCTTCACCAATATGTGCAGGTTTTCTTCACTCCCTTTCAGCAAGAAACATCTTCTCACGTTGAATATTCTTCTCAGGCCAGGTTCAGCAGGATTACACCATGATTGCCCCAAGCATGAAAGGTAAAAAATGGACTTCAGCCTTACTTCTTGTTTTCTCTTGTTCTCAACCTTTATTGCCTTTCCAGTTCTATAGATGTCTAAAGCTTTGATCTACCTAGCAACTGTATTTCAGTCTTTTCCACGGCAATTAATTAGTATCAATGGTCATTTGCTAAATTTTAAGTCTATGTATTTCAGATATGGACTGGCTGACTCTCTTTGCAATAAAACATCTATAATTTGGTTAAAACCTGCCCCTTTTTTGTTGTTTATTGAGGCCAACACCTCAGCTTTGTAATCAATTTAAGCAGTTTCAGTGAGAGTTTAAATCTTAAGCTTAGGGAAAGTGGGAATTCCAGACCAAAATAATCTTTAGTGAGACTGGATCATCTCCCTGTGTGTTGCAAGAACACACTGTGAAGTTTTCCTGTTGGGTTTCAGTGGGATTTAGTGTATTTAAATACACTAGGTTTCCGTGTATTTAAATAAAGAGTGGTATCACCTAATTAACCCACACAATCAAGTTGCTACGAAGATTTTATTCTTTTATTTATATACTCTCTATTTTTAATTGGCTCAATGTTGTTCTTTAGCTTGTTCTCTCCCAGAAAAGCACCTGATCAGTACCCCCATCCGCAGGAGTGTTCCTGCACCAGACTGATGTGTTTCTCCTCCAACTCTCCTCCACGTAAGTTCCTGTGGACTTTCTCCTGTCCCTCAACTCCTTGTTCTTGCCTATATTTTGCTAAGGACTGGGCAGAGGTTTTCCAGCCTTGTGCTAGTCCTTGATTTACTGCTTTTCCTCCCATGCACTTCACAGTAACTTCCTCCTCCTTGTTATTCCCATCATGTCAAGCACGTCCTAGAAAAAGCAGCTCTGTCAGTCAGCCACATTATGACGTACACTTTTGGCTTCAGCAGTGAAAAAACCCTTTTCCTCTCCTCTTCCAGCCGTCCTGAGCTCCAGCTCCTCTTCACCAGCAGCCGCATTACCTCACGATTTCGGCAGCCCTCCCTCTGATCTCCCCCTTCCCTCGTGACTGATCTCAGCGCTGGCCAGGTAACTTTCCATATTAGCAGCTAATCTCCCTGCTCCCATATGGCTGGGGTCAGTCATCGTTTCCATGACTTATTTCTTTCAATATCCGTAAAAAGTGAGGAAGTCCTTGGCATCAAGTAGCTTTAAATGATGTCAGGGGTCAACTGTGTCTTTGTTCCAGCCCCGTAAGTGTTCCCCCGTCGCCTGTGCTCACCTCCGAACGCTGCCCTGTGGTGAGCAAGGGGGTAACACAGGTGTCCTTCCTTCCCATGTAATTTACTGCAGACATTATTATATCCGTAGCAGTTCAGTTAAAAATATTACAGTCCCGTTTCTATGGGCCAAGTTGTAGGTGCCTGAGAAATGTCTAAGTTAGGAGGGTAAGTCTGGGGCTTGCGGGGAAATCTGATAAAATACTGCCTCCGTTTCCAGCATCAAATCCCTCTCAAAATCTGTATCATCTATGTGAAGTCACAAAGGCAAAGGAGGAGAAAATAGATATACAAAATGATCATTTTAAAAAAAACACAGTAATCTGAGTTGCCAGAAAGCAGAAGCTCCGTTTCTTCAGGGACATATGTAGCTCAGTTTGACAACCATCAGCCCATTTTGCTCAGGTCTGTTAAACTTCATCTATTTTAAAATTATTTTCTTGGAATTCCTCTCCCACTGCTGTGTAAGATCTACAAGTAATGATGCTCTCACAAGTAAAGCATATATATCTGCCAGCATCTCAGCTCCTTTGTCATCTAGACATGTTCAGAGTAGGATTGAATGTCTCTTGATTAATGCTAATGCTTGATTAGCGTGCTAATACTCTCATGAATGGTAGTAAGCCATCACAAAAGAGAAAGCATTACATGAAACATTTAGAGACTCACAGGAGAAGATGATATAACGGACCTCTTAACATTTTAATTGTTGACAATTTATTGTAGCTAATTTATGTGCAACTTGCACATATTGTATAGTGCTAATATTATTTGAAAAGTTAGAAATCTGATATTAGGAGACTCGCGTAGATATATAATAAAGTCATATACTGAAATTCTTAAATAGCCTCCAGACATTCACAAGTCTAGCTATTGCACAGAGCTTCAGAAAATGTATTTCTTTGCTGAAAGTATCACCATTAGCTCCCATTCACAAATAGTTTGGACGTGATATAATAGCGACACTGCTTCAGACCAGGCAGCCCCCAGATTTCACAGATGTGCTGTGCAACTGGCTGCCACCCAAGCGGCGATCTGCGCCGGTCAGAGCAGCGCGAAGGGATCTCACCCAGAAAGGCAGACCAGCTCCTCCCCAGGACTGCAGAAAGCAGAGCACGGGCTGCGTTTGTCAGCACTGACCTGCATGTTTTCATCAGCAACAAAAATAGATGGGGCATCATCCACAAGTAATACCAGCTGGGGAGTCCTCCGAGACAGCACCACGTTTCCTTTTGTGCTTACGGAAAAAAAGGAATACACAGAAGAATAACGGGAATAAATTCCACCTGATGTTTCAGGACACATTCAAGAGCTAATTAAGGCTCTGCTGGTCACAAGGACGCAAAACAGGAGGAGAAGCAGAGGGTCTGTGTAAGGTTTTCATCACATTAGGCAGCTCAAAGTGTTGCTATTCAGATCCTGACATCCTGACCCGCCTGGGTGATGTCTCCGAAGCTTAGAAATGCCATAAAAATAACAATCATCTCACACACATTTCACTGGGAAGCTCTTGCTTCCTCCCTTCATTTTAGTAAGAGCTTTACATTTGGTGTTGTGGGAATCAGTACGATGCCTGGATTGTTTGCAGTCCTTAGTGTGACTGCACCTTTGCCTGTGTCTGACTAATTCATGCAGTTCAGAAAGCTGGTCTGTAAATAGTCATCTGAATCTCATGGAAGCTGAGCAGATATCTTCTCTACTTAGTTGTAAAAGGGGACTAGTAATATGATTGACTGTTGCAGCATTGATGCAAAGGTGAAGTAATTGATTTTGAGAAGCATTCAGATACGATGGTGATGCCACCACGGAAATGTACACAAGCAGATTAACTTTCATATTCTGGCAGCATTTGAATAATGTGCAGTACAAAACATCTGGGACCACGTATTAAAAGGGAATATAAAAATCCTGAATAGCCAGTGAGCTTCCAGTGGATGAAGCAGTACAGGATAATGCAATTATGATTTAACTGAATCAAACATGGGGGGGGGGGGGAGGAAGGGGAGGGGAGAGGCTGCACTAAAATTACAATATTAATTATTGACTATCCTTGGTTTTGAGTGCTTGAATTAACAATTTCAACATATTTTGTGAAATGTAATAGAAACAAGTTTTGTGCATGCTGTAATGAATTCAATGGAAGTCCATGTAGGTATTGCTAGACAGCATATAGTATTTCTGACACATTTCTCTATATATTTTAACTGGGTCTTGCACATGAGAGAAACTAGAGATACAGAGAAAAACAGGCATCCCTTTCTTGTCCCAGCTCTGGCATTGAGGAATACCTTGGACCTCAGCTCTGTTTCAAAGTTCCTGTCAAGCAGCCTTCCAGCTTTTCGCAGCTTCCCTGATAAATGCACACATAGAAAATTCCAGGAGGAAAACAATGTTACCTGAAACTAATCTGGGTTTGTATTCTGTCACAGCCTCCAGACCAAGTACCTCCCTGCTGAAAGATTTGTGTACCTGTGACCCATTCTTTTGTCGCCCTGAAAACTGAGCAAAGGTGGGAACAGATGGTTTAGACACACAAACGAGTTGATTACGACAGTTTAAGCTAAGCTTAACCTCTGGATTTGGGCCTCGTACTCTGCAGCTGAGGGATAACCAGAGCAGACACACTCTTACACATAAAAACTGGGGAACAGTTTTGCAAGGTCCTGGGAAATTAAATATCAGAGCTGTAAATGGAGTTTTCCCAGATCTTCTCCAATATGGAGTTAACCTCCCCAATGCACAGTCAAAACTCTGTCTGCACGAAGACTGTCAAACTGTGCTTTGGGACCTGGCCTTCCAAACAGACCCCATAAGGTGTTGAAAAGGCCCCGCCTTTTGCTATGGTCATGCAAAAAATGAAGTCACAACTGCAGAAATTTCATTCTCACTCGTTTTTCCTGCTCCACATATCCATGAAGGCAGCCCCTGAAGCTGTACAGCCCCTTCCACAGGAGCAACTCAGCAGGTAATGAAGATGGTGACCAAAGTTATCGTTTGCTGCTGCATAGGTGGTAGCACTGGCAAATGATGTTCTTGTCATTTGTTCCCAGCTCTAGTAGAAAGAGCATCTGCCTGATACAATGCCATCTTCTCCTCATCGTGATCTCCCTTCTCCTGCCATCCCACAGCAGAGCTGAGGACAAAACACACCATGGGGACTGTGTAGTGTGCTTTCACGTATGGAGCGGCTCAGCCTGGGCCAGGGTTGAGGCACTTTGATGGGGAAGAGGAATTTTTTACTTAATTTTCACTTACTGTGGTATGTGCAAATGAGAACCTATCAGTGCTGCCGTGGAGGCAAAAGTACAGTTTGGCTCTGAAGAGCATCTTTGTAAAAAGACCATCATGGAATCTTTACTACTTCTCACTTTGAAATCCATGTAGAAATATATGTATATTATAGGTAAATATTGTTTAATAAGAGTTAAATTACCAAGATCAAAGTCTGTTTTGTGTGTATGAGTTCTTTCAGCCCATCATGTGTTATTCTGTAGGTCATATTAGAATCTCAGCAATATTCATGGTACCCCACTGCCTTAACGAGTTTAAACAGGTGAATTTAGTGAACTTGGATTTCTATAATTGAATCCTCAGCTTGCTGATTCTCCATTGTTTTGGTTCTTTCAGGCTAACAGAAGTAAAAATCAGTAAAAACTTATTTTTGGCTCTCGAGGCACTGGATCTGACTGAATACAGAAAACCAGCAGATCAACAGAAAGGGTTCCATTATTACATGGTCATTTTGAATGTTGAACTTCACTTTAAGCCAAAGAACACGCTAAAGAAAATAAAGCTTGAATATATTGTTCCCACATTTGCAAACCACTAACATAAGAATATTTTTGAGCATCCTAAGTATTCACCATTTTTGGCTATAACTTTATCTCAGTCACCATCTCCAATGCCAAGTTTATTTTTAAAGAGCAGTCTAGTTCCTGCTCCTTCAGGTTTATGCAGACAGCTGTTTTGTTTTGCTCTTCCCATGCTATGAAATATCTGTCATTCAGTATTTAACTCTAGCACCTAACTGGCTCTCTTGAGACAACAGAGGAGCCTCCAACAAATATGAACCCATCAAGATCCCCAAGTAGGATAAAAAACCCCCAAGTGAAGGCTAAAGCAAAACAGGAGGTCAGGAAGCTCAAAGGCTTGTAGCATTGATTTCTTTGGCACAAAAAACAACGGGTTAGTCCAGTCCGTACTCTGATTTAAATGGAATTATCCTGAGGTAAAAATAAAGGAATGCGGCGGTGAATCAGGCTCATTGTCTAGATTTAGTACAAAGCTGAGATGAAGGCACTGGGCTGCATGTGATGCAAGGTGTAAATGAACAACACGCGTGAGCACGGCTTGATCCGTTCCTTATGGTGCTCGCTAAACTGTATGTCAGGTATTTGTCTGCACAGCTCCTCGGGCCAAAGACTCATCTGTTTTCTAATAAAAAGATTTGGCTGCTACATCAAGGCCTTAAAAAACAACTGGAGCCAAACGGTACAATAAGACTCCACCATTTCTCTGTCAAAATTGGGAAGAAGCCGCTTTTAATTGGGGAGTGGTTAAGGCTGAAAGCTTCTGTTTGTCAATATGTGCTTGGGAGAAATTTGCCATCCTCGTTTCTAATCCTTTCATGTGGCTGCCCAACAACTGCATTTGATTTTTTTTCCCACTCATGAAGGTTTAAGGGCTGCTCCTGCTGCTCTTCCTTCCCTCCTGCAAAGCAATAGCCATTCCCTTGCCGGAATAACCTGCAGAAAGCAGGGGTTTTGGCTGGCCAGTTGCACAAACTGCAAAGTTTCAGGTGGGGAGAGGCTGTGGGGAGAAACCAGGCTGGGGAAGAGTGGGAGATCAGTAACACATCAAGCTCTTAACACGGCTTTCAGCAAATATTGCTCTACTTGTGCTTTATATCCCTCGGGGAAACTGATGGCAGGTGACTTAGCCTGACTTCAAGCTGTTTTAAACACTGCATTACATTCATCAGGTATCAGCACAAGCAAAGGGGTTCATCAGATCTTCAAGGTGTCCTGAAACAGGCCAGCTGAGTGCACACAGTTACAAGACTTGCCAATTAGACTCGCATTTTTGTGAACTGCCATGCACATTGAGCATTTTTTTAGGCAGAGCCCGTAAGACAGATAGAACCAACCAGAGAGGCACCCGCTGGAATACACAGAGCTTTTCCCAAGTGTTGCAGCACTTGAAGTTCTTATTAAAGCAGCAGCCCTGGTGGTATGTTAATAGAAAACGAAATACAACTTCATATGAAATATATGAAGCCTATTGAAAATCGCAGTTATGAGGACAATCTGAATCCTTAAAAGCTCAAATAGCACAGCATGATTGTTTTAAGCACCAACTGACCTTTTCTTACACAGATGAAGGAACCTCCCTGTGATGCCGGAGCTGTGGGATGAGCAGCACTGTCAGATTTGTGGGGATGATGACCTGGGTGCCCACGAGAGTCCCGGAGAGGCAAGTGACACTTCTTGAAGCAGCTTCCTGCCTTTACAGGATATGTCTTCTTTCCATATCTTGCTATAATCTGACTGAATTTTAAACAGAAACTTAGCTGAAAAGGGGCTTCTCACTGTGTTTCACAATACCTGGCACTGGCTGCTCCAACAGTGAGCACAACCGCCCTAAGAAAAACACTAGTTCAGCCATAATTTCCTGTCGTTCTGTTTCTGCTTTTCGGGGTTATGCATACCATTACCTAGCTTAGCAGTGTTGTGAAAGACACTAACCAAGTGTAATGACTTGGGGAATTCAGCTCACTTTAGAGTTTCCAGAAATTTTTCTCCCCCAAGAAGTTTTTTTCCAGCTATTTTATAGGAAAAACAGTTTGCTCAGGGAGCAGCAGCGTGACCTGTCTTTGGATTTGCGCTGTCAAATGCAGAAGGCATTTGCTGGGCAACTCTTGACGTGTGTGTGCCACAAGATTTAATCAAGGCAACTCAAGTTCACGTCCTATTTTGCAAGAGGTAGCTTCCCCAAAGGAGCTGGGCGCGCCTCCAGAGAAAACTTATCACTGCTGGGGAGCAAAACTGAGAGGGCAAATGCTTTAAGGTCGGAAAATCCCCCCACACTGCTCCTGCACTGCCTGGTGGCCACTGGTCTGCAGAGCTGGGACCACAGCTTGTGCTGGGGCAATTGCAAACAGCAGCCCATGCAAAGCCCCTCGGTGGGTCTTCTAAAAACTCAGGAAGGTCTCTCACAGTTGTCAAAAGTTGTAATAAGCGTTCTTAAGATTTTTGTTCTTTTGTTAGACAGATAACTTTGATTAGGAAATGTCTATTTAATTAGGAGACAGACTCATTTGGGAGGCCCATGCTGTTCCCTAAATGACACTAGGGTTATACCAGCCCAACTAGAAAAATTATCAACAACCAAGGCAGAAAAGAAGAGACAGATGATGTTATCTTCACTCACCTAAACTAGTGCTTCTGTAAAAATAACCCCATGGAAGCTGCCAGCTCTTGAAAGAGAAAAAGATCAGCATTAAAGTAATATTCAAAGAGCATGAGAATCCCTTCTTTTGTAATAACACAAATGAAGTCAACTGTGATGATGATTAACACCAATAACAAGCAAAGTATGCTTCTTTTTAAAGGGAAAATATCTGCTCTGTTTTGGTTTTTCCTGAACACTGTGAAAAGAGCTGGTTTTGCCTCAGGAGGTAGAAAAGGTTTCACTCCTCTAGTAACGCCTTCATTTTTCTTCTGACCCCTTGGATCATTTAATTGGGCTCCTTTTAAAGGCAGTATGTAGGTAAACTACATGCATAATTAGCCAGCTGGGTCCCCTGCCAAGAGTGTGTCATTTAGTATCTGTGAGTGCCAGCAGGGTCAGGCATGACACATGGTGCAGTTCTGAAAAGCAAACAATCTTAAGGTCTTGTCCATAAAACATGGAACACGTTCAGGGCTCTATCGGGCTCTTTCAGCAGTTTCTCATGCATGACCAGAGGTGTGGATTTTATGTGCAACTCATAAAGAAAACTCCCTAATTTGCACGCCACAGGCACTAGCAGGTGATGGCTCAGGGTAGCAGAGGAGGTGAAAAAACTGTGGCAAAGACATTAAACTGCATCTGCATGTAAAGAATACCCTTTGCCTCTTAGTGCAGGCATCCGTTGGCGTGTGATAGCTTAAGGGCTAAGCAGCAGGTTTGAAACAAGGTTGGGAATCGCGGCTTCATATCCCAGCAGGACTAGTTCAGTCTCTTTGGGAGGTGAAGTTTTAGGAATCTCCTTGCAAGTGCTTTTTTAATTTGCATGAAATGCTCTGGCAGGGTGCACCCTTCGCTTTCAGCGCCAAGGCCGTGAGTTCCACGGCCACCAGAGAGTTAATGGTGCCCTGGCTCTGTGGTCACTGGCACAAAATCCAGGGTGGATTTTGCAGAAGGGTGTGTATAAAAGAACTCCAGACATCTCTGCAGCCACTTGAAAAGCACTTGTAACAGAGCTGCATGAAGCTGCGTTTCTGCCTTTGCTGGAAGTTATCAGTCAAGACAGGGTCTGCAGCAAGGAGACACGCTGAGATTTATCCGGAACTGATGAACAGAGAGACTGTTTCCTGACCACCACAGAGTAATTTAATGCATCATTATTGTACCATTCCTTCCATCAAGTCACTCTTACCCCAAATATCTGCCGTGCCGTCACTTAATTTCCTTCCAAAATCCAGATGAGACTCATACAAGTGATTAAGCATTACCTGCCTGCATGCAGCGAGAGGCCATCAGACATCATCTGCTTCAAGAGGCTCCTATTTCCATCAGTCACCTTTGATCTTCCCCTGGGTCAGCTGTGACCCTGCCACCAGTCAGTTATCCACTCGTTAGAGGGTATGATGCCAAGTCTGTTGCTGTTAAAAAAAAAAAAAAAAAGCTTATTTTGATGCGGAGGACTTTTACATGGAGAACAGAATGCAGAAAGCACTCATACAATTAAGAAGTATGGTGACATTCACACCCCGGTTGTGACAGACCCAAAGCCAAGGCCAAGACGTGGATGCCTGGAGTTCTGTCCTCGGCAAGCACTGGCAGTGTGCCTCCTCACACCCAGCTCTGTGAAACACACACCAAACACCTACGCATTTTCAAAGAGTCACAGGCAAAGGGTGAGCAGGGAATGTTTAAAGGATGTTGTATCCCAAGATGCCCACACCACCTCTTACAACCAACATTTCTTTATTGTCAACACTTCGTAGGCCACTGCTTTTATTTTTTGAGGCATGGGCCAACCTGCAGCTTCAAAAAGATGTGCCAGCTCTGCAAAATTAAGAGCTATTACTTCTTCATATTTCTTAGTCTTTAAATCTCTTAGAGTCTCCCTTCTAAGCTTTTCTTCACAAGCAGGAAAGCCAGTAGCTCGCCTGTGTGCTTGCTTATGTAAGGTACATGGAAATGCTGACAAATTCATCCATTCCAGAAGCTGGAGATGTAAGAAAAACACCCGGTACTGTGAGACTCTCAACAGTCATAAGACTTTGATGTTTTGAATGATGGAGTTTCCACCACTTCCACTGGAGACTACTCCATAACAGGTCCCTGTATACTCATGTTGCTGTTACTCAGCAGTTTTGTATTTTCACTACAAAACCACTCCTTTCATATCATTCTTGACATCCCATACAGAGGAAAGCCAAAGTATGGAGGTTTCTCAATTCTCCATAACACTTCGGGGTATGAGATTGATACATTTATGTGGTCCACTTAAGGTTATCACATGATTGTCTTCAGGAAATGAAAGGGGCCAGAGCTTTTACACATTTTTAAGCATATACCGGTAATAATTATTTTAAAAACCTCTCTCCAATCTCCTTGTTTAACAAAGAAGATATTGTTTGGAAGATAGAAAATAAATTAATTTTCTACTATGACCTCATTAAAATTGGATTTAAGTTCCAACCCAAAAGAATTTTAGAACAACATTATGCTCTTGCCCTTAAATCTCCATCTATTGAAGCTGGTCTATTTATTAATTTCCCTGCCAGAAAGCATATTTTGACTGGCCTGCGAGCTGAGCAGACAGTCTCTCCCCAGAAGCTCACACATGAAGGCCATTTCCTTATTCATTTCTTCTCAGAAAGAGGGTGTTTCCAACCATATCATTTTTAATCAAAGCACTCTTGACTCAGACACAATTGTTCACGTTGATGGACAGATGGGGATTTGATCCTGACCCAAGAAAACAAAAAAGCAGAAAGGGCAGCGCCTCTCTTATCTGCAATGAATGAACAAGATTAGCCATAACCTGTTTTCTTCTCACCATACAACAAATCCAGTGTGTGCTCTCAGCACAGCCATAGATTCTCATCTTGTAATTTTTAATACAAGACATATACAGCCTGAGGGAACAAATTACTCTTCTGTATTCAACATGCTTCAGTGCCTTCAGAGGACTGTGCTTGAGAAACACAGTTACTTTGCTTGGCAGGAAAAGCCTTTGAAAACAAAGGAGAGGACTCTGTGATGAAAGTGAAGTTCATCCCAAAACCAACAGAAAAAAGCAGTTTGGGAAGTTGGACATGCTTTGGTGGAAAATTGTCAAGATATGAGTTTACTTTCTAAGTGGCACTGTGCATCAAATTGTTTTTCTGTGCAATCTCAAAGCATGACTGTCTTAAAAAAAAAAAAACAAAAAACAAAAACAAACAAAAAACCAAACAAAAACAAACAAAAAAAACCAAAAAACAAACAAACAAACAAAAAAAAAAAAACAAAAAACCAAAACCACAGTTTGAAATCAGCCAGACTCTGCATCCTGCGTGCGAGCTTTCCCGTCGGGAACCTGGAGCTGAGAAGAGAGGACAGGGGAGCCCTGCTCTTCCCTGTTCCCCCTCCTCTCCATCTGCTGTTAAAATCTCAGCTCCTTGGGCACTATTTTCTCATGTGAAAATGAAGGAAAATGGGATCTCAAATGCTACTGAAATAAAAATACCAATGAGAGATGAAAAGCGTGTGGGTGTCTATAAATAAGACAGAGTGGGCTCCCTGTCTGATACCCCTCTGCAGCTGTGCCAGCCGCATGTGCACTAAATCATAACAGTGTAGGCCTGCACACCCAAAATAGTGACATTAATTTAAGAATCACAAGATTTTTAAAGTTACACGGTTTCAGAGATCTGATATGTTTCATTCAGCGGGACTGGGTTTTGAGCCTATGAGAGCAATGAAAATCAGAAACATTCTATCACACACACAAAAAAAAAAAAGAAAGAAAAGAGATTTTTGTGTAATTGCCTGTCTTCAGAAACAAAACCCCATAAACAGTAAATTTATTTTTACTGAACTATGAAATAGGGGTCTTTTTTATATTGAATATTTGACAAATCACATCAAATGCTCCATTTGAATTCCCTTTTCCCATTCTTTGCTACATGAAAATTTCTATAGGACTGCAAATGTCAAATAGAGAAAATGTTTTTATTTCTCTGGCTGAAGTACTTCACACTAACTGACCTATAGTACTTCTTTTCTGTGTATAAGTATCCTTCATAAGAACCTTTTTCAAGAAACATCCAATTACAAAGACTGCCACTTTTCTGTTTTCAAGAAATGTTTTGATATACGATTTAATTCTATTTCCATTTTAGAAGGTCCAACTGAAAATATCAAAATATTGCTGCTTTATACTGCATCCGTTCAGAACATAATTTCAGGTTTTGGCAACTGAACATTTTTGTTTTCCACCTCTGCTGGCAGGGCAGGAGGGTTTCCAATTTCTTAACTTTCTCCCTCTCTACAAAAAACAGTATGTCTTGTAAGGAGCATGAAAAGAGAAAGAAAAATGTAAAAGAGTGATATTGCTTTGCCTAGGGAATGTAAATGGCATTTGTTTACCCCCTTTCTCTCTTGAAAAGATTTAATTAGAATGCCATTTTCAGATACAGATGCTTCTTTTTTTATATGTATATTTATATTTTCCTATATATTTAAGTGCAACATTCAAGTCCCAATTATGGTCTTATTTCCTCTTAAAAATGTAACCTAGTTCTGTATGCCTTCCTAAACAGTTACTCGGGTTTGGGAACAATGCAGGCTGTATTTTCCAGTTTACAAGTAATAAAGTGTAACTTCCAGGAAGGAAAGCCAGGATAAAGTATCCTGTCATCTTTCCATACGGTGGCTGGTATATTCATTTGCAGTACTAAGTATGCAAAAATATACACAGACATTAATGTAATTTTAGTTTACATACAATTGCACGGGTAACAATGATACTTTTGTTTGTTAGTTTGTGGGCACACATCTCGAAGTGCAATGTTTTTCAGTCTGCTATGAAAACCTTCATTCACATACAGACAGATTCTATCAAGTATCTTCCTTACTAATAATTGTCATAACAGCAAAGAAAAAACAGGCAAAATTTACATACACAGTGCTTATTAAAACAGCCTCAGGAAAAAATAAATTGCAAAAATAGTATATATGCTCCCTGCAGTGAATTTGATTTTGTCTGGTCTGTAACTGAATTCCCCTGATACTCCAGTTTTATGACAGTGTGATATAGTGGTAAATCAGGGCCATAGTGATGATCTAAATCAGAATAACCAGCATGTTTTTCATTTCAGAAGAAAAAAAAAAAAAAAAAGTTTGCAAGAGAAAGTTTGCCAGTTTCAGCACTTCCTGGCCGCCAAGAACATTTACTGAAAATCAATGGTCTGTCCAAAACCTAATGTGAGCAGGAATCATAGTGCAGCTGTTCAGAATCTATACTGCTTCCTAGGCAAAGTTTCTAAGCCCTTTCAGTCCTTTAGAATAATAAAAATGATTAATGGTCTTGAACACTGTGAACCAAGTGTTTTGAAGTGTAACCTGCTACTTGTAATGCACTCAATATTTCTGATCTGTATTGTACTGGCACACGGGGCCTCTGGAAGTTAATGTTAGAACGGGCAACATTTGAAATGAATGAAGAGAGGCTCATGAAGTCTGACGGCAAAATTGTTTTCTCCCAAATCAAGACATTATTTTCCATCAGTTCATAAAGACAAAAAAAGAAGTGACTGTAAATATATATAAATATATATAATTTTCTATAAACATATATTCTAAGAGAGTAATGTGGGTACCAAACAACATTTTATCAGCAAAACGATCTATCACATCCAGCTCAAGAGTTTGCCGTAAATGGACCTCAAATTGTTTGGAAGAAACATAAAAGTGTTGGGTCTTCTCAGAGACTGCGTGCAGCAGAAGGAGGTTCAAAATTTCATAGAACAACCTCTTCCACCCAGGCCTTCCCATTATCCTTGCCCCTTTTTAGGTGCAAGCCCCAGCCATAAGCACAACCCTTGGAGCCAGTTTGATCTAAACCAAGAGTTGGTAGATTCACATAATATAAAACCCAGTGAGGCCGGGTAAAGTGCTGGTGACCAGCAGATACCAGACACCTGCAGTGTACTGTCACACGGGTCGCTGAGGGGCACTTCTCTGGTTTGCACCAACCCCTATCCAGCTGCTGCACACCTGACCCCAGGTCTGCTCACACCAGGGCTGCAGTTGCACAATCACCTTCTTCTGGAAAATTGGACTCAGGCCAAAGCTGTCACTCAGCTCCCCATTTACCCCAACTTGTTTGCTCGCGCCCTGTACCAAACTCAAGCAAACAAACTGATAAATTTGGACCTTACCTATTTCCAGACATTGTCAGGGCCCTGAATGTACCAAGAGGCCTTAATGGCCCCGACCAGTCCCACCTGGGACCCCCACCCAGGCACCCCCACCCACAGCCCCTGCCCGCCACCCAGGAGCTCTATCTAAGCTCAGCCCCAGGGTACCCAGTACCTGGGCTGGAGACATGAACACTTCTAGCCCTGACTCCTGGCTGGACCTTGGCTCTGTGGTGTGAGTAGCTCATCTCCAGTCTTCTCTTGGGCTTCTCCTGTTTTCGCACGTGACTGGGAGCCCTGGATGGACCCTGGACTTGATTCATTGTGGCTCTTAATGGGCCCCACTGTCAGGATCCATCACTGCCTGTGCAGAGGTCACACTTGGTTCTCAGGTCACCTTCCTTTAGGGATCTATCGGCATTTGCTTCTCCCTGAAAAACATAAACCTTAAGTTAAAAGTTGTTGGGGATGAAAAAACAGCAACAAACTACAATGGAACAGAAGAAAGCTTGACTGCTGGAAGGGACCTCCACTGCTGCCTCAGCATCCCCGCTGCCTGTAATTCCCCGTCTGCTTGGTGGGTGCAATGGAAGCTTGCACCCAAGCTTGCACCCAAAGTTCCAAAAGCTAAGGAACTGTCGGTTAACGTTTATAGAGAGGGAATATGTTAGGTTCTCTTACAAAAATTTTTACCCTAAATTTACAGGCCTTCTATGCAATATTATTTGGGGGACAGCATATTGTATTCATTAGAAATTTCAAATGTTATAAACAAGGCAGCAGAAGTACTCAAATTGCTGCAAGCCAGATGGAGATTTTATCATACTACCTCCCACAATTTAGAATAACTTATTCTTGAAAACCCCAAGTTATTCTGCTTACAGCATAGCAGATGAGTGAATCTCCCAGGTCGATGCTGAACTGTACCACGTCGAGCAGATAGTTGCCTGTCCCCTCTCTCTGCTGAGGATGGACGTGAAGCGCAGCCTCCTGCCAGGGCACTCGTTGCACTAGTGCATGGTAGTGGAAGGTGCATGTAGGCTTAAACAAAAACAAAGTAAAAATTACATCATGAGAAGTCACATTTTTGGAGCATAAGGGAACATTTTAGTCTAATTATCTTCTTGAGCACAGAAAGAAAAGGAAACATTTTACCAGAGTCAGTTTTTAAAAGAATTATCCTAGGTAAATTGATCTGCAGAGAGTTGCTCCCAAAACTATAAATCATATTGATTTACTTGCTTTACACTTCTAAAGGGTGACCAATGAGTTATCGGAGGGGTGCACGGAGCCCTCAGTCTCACAGATTGAGGATGTGGCTTATTCCTGCCTGCAATAAGGACTAGCAAGATGCAAATGATCTCTCTTGTAATACACAGAAAGAAAATTACTGGGTTTTTTGACAAAAAAGTCAGAATAGACTATTTGTGATTTCTCAGCACTACCTGGCTAAATCCAAGTTTCTTAAATTTCACTGTATTTGCATGGCAGTTAGGAAAGAGCATTTATTCTTTCAACTTGGGGTGGATCTTTACAGCTTGTAATCGCATGCATTCATCAAATGTAGTGTAAGTTGCGCTCTGGAAGTGTATCTCCTTCTGTACAAGAAGCATATAACATATATGTTTAGATAACATTCAGCATATAACATTCCGCCTGTTCATTAGCTTGTAAAACAAATTTAACAGTACTGTGAATCGTAACGGCCAGAAAATAGTAAAATGCTCCTCTGTATCTATTGTATTCACAGTTTGCTTTCAAATCAACAACCATGGCTAGGAGCATTTTTTTAAATATTATGTTAAATTTTCTACTTAAAGTTTCGAGGTGGCCAGATTGACTCATCTGAACAGAGCAATTAGTTTGGCAGAATTGACTCATGTTCATTCTACCTGACAGCGTTCTCCTTTTGTGGGAATGTAACTCTTACTGTGAAAATGTTGTACTAAGCAAACCTTAGTTCCGCTCGTAAATCAGTTCGACGAAAGGTTTGAAAGCCTGTTTCTATGGTGTAGTTAAATTACATTGAAAGTACAACTGAATTAGTCCCTAGTTTTTCCATCAAGTTTAATGTGACTTAAAGTTTGCTGAAGACAGAGTACAGTTTCGAAAGCCAGATGATATTTCTTGAAAAAGATAGAATTTAGATAAACATTCTCCAAATTTAAAGTAGCACACTGAAGCATTTGTCTTTGATTATCGATTTTAATGTACATAATAATAACACTTTATTCCCACGGTGACAGGCACGTTCAAAAAAGTTCCAGAGTGCTTGCATTCAGATTCCTAAAATCAAACTCCTCCTTGCAGTCAAAATCCTATGTAAAGTTGGAAGAAGGGTGGATTTTGATCCATGTGTGAATAAACTTTCCAAATACTTGTCAATTCTACAAAATAAATTAAATGGAAGATTTCTGGAAGACTAGTCAGCCGCTCTGTACCAGCGGTGCTGCTGAGCTGCTGTCGCATCAACAGCTGAGGGATTTTGATGCTCTTGCATGCAAAGTTAACCAGTGCCTAATTTGGAGCCCACCCAAAATTCAGCTTTTTTTGGCTTACTATAATATCAACTACCTGGAGGCAGATGCAACGTTATATGGCTCAGAAGTGACTTCAGTGATGTCCTTGAATTACATTTTGCCTTGTGCATGCTGCTCTAGTCATAAAGAAACAGAGCCAAAAGTTGTAATTTATGAGTAGGTTTGCCAGTCTATGGAATTCGTAAGTCTTCCCTATGGAGGAAGCTGAGATCTGCAAAATATTTCACCTGAAGAGTACAAAAAGAAAAAAAATAAAAAAGCTAATGGCCCATGAGAAAACAACTGCACAGATACCTTCCCTTTTCCTACAAAGCTACATGAGTGGACCATGTGTCTTCCTTTCCGACCACAAGTACATCCTATTTTCAAAGGGAATGTTCTTTTATGAAAAATTAATACAAGTATTCATAATTTGACTTATAATGTGCATATTGATTAGAATTGAAAATGGGCCATTTTCCAGCTCTAGTGTAGAAAAAAAAACCAAACCCGCAACCATGCCCCTCCTCTCCAAATGGATCATTGTCCAAATTCCTCCTACTGTTTTTTTATGACTGGTAATTGAAATAACATATCAAACCTTAACTTTAAAATATTGTTCTAGCTCTGCCTCGAGTCAGGTTTTCAAATCTCTCCTGCAGCCCATCATTCCTTCCACCATTTCCCATACCCGGGTTATGGGTCCAGAGCTGCGTGTGCAGAAGCGGGTCAGCGGGAAGGGTCTATTCGCACATATTCCTCCAGCCCAAGCGAAGGCAGCAGCATGACACAAGGATTTTGCTCTCCCATTATGTTATTAAAAGAGCTCTGGAGAAAAACTCACGGAGGAAAAATACCAAAATTGTCACAAAACTTCTTTTCCATTTTAACCCCTTTCCAAATAAATTAATTGTTAAGCGGTTGTGCTCACAGGTGAAATTGGTTCTATTCCTACTGTCAGAGATGGCTGCTGCAGTAAAGGGTGGCAGCATCCCACCCTGCAGCAAAACATACATTTTTTTCTCAATGGATGTATTATTTGAGAAATTTCATTGTTGTCATAGCACAAATCATTTTTCTGTTAAAGTACGAGGAAACAGGAAGGATGGAGTAGAAGGATCTTTTGCTTCTACAGGAGAAATTCCAAGCAAAATAGTGGAAGGGTTTTTTTTTAAAAAAAAAAGTAAAATAATTCTGGGGGTTTTATTTTTTTTCATTTCAAGCCAGTAGTGGAAATTGATTAATGAAGCCCGTCTGTAGCTGGTACAAAGGGCCAAATCTTCAGTTAATATAAAATAGCAAGCTTCTACTTTTAAAACCCAGAAAGAGGAAGGGGACATAAAACTGAAAAACAAACAGGCATATTTGATCATTTAGTGGTGAAAAGATCAGGCACTCCTTAGTTGCAGGGTTTTATTTTTGTGCATTGTGTCAACGATTGGAAACCATATGTTTTAAGACCAGCTTCAATAGTATCAGTAGCTACAGTCCTCCTCTCAGATTACTTTTTACTGCCTGCCTAATTTTGAGCTTTAATAGCTAACATGCACTTTGTTTATCAGTTACAAATGTTCTGAATTTTGATGAAGAGGGCTAAACAACACGCATTGGTTTATCATCAGGACTAAAGACCCAACTAACAACTTCTTTAATGTCGGGGCCTGAGACTTTGCAAACAAGCATTTCTTAGAAGTGAGAAGAATAATGTTAAAATGGATGGCTCTGGTGCTGCAAGCTAAACATGAGATGGTAGCATTGGGATCCTGACACAGCTCTTGTCATCCCTGGAAGAATCCGTCCTGCAAGGTGCTGAGCCTTTTGGCATCAAAACTGCAACCAAGTATAGCAGCATTAAGTCCCCTCAGGTGGCACTTCTGTTAAATATCTGGTCCCCTATTAAGTGTTTTATTGCACTGAGGTCAGTCTGGCGGGATTAAAATTAAATGTATGTTTAAAGTCTTTCCAAAATCAGACCCTTCGTACCTTGCAGGATTGAACATATACATGAAATAGCTCTTTTTTAAGTAATTCTGGGTAGCTGTACAACAAAGAAATTCAAAATACTCTCTAGCTTGTGTTATTTATCCTCTAATTACTTGAGGACAGAGTACCTCTCCTCTGTTTTTAAAGCACCGCATAAATTAATGATTTTCTAACAACAACAGCAGCAGCAATTCTCGGCATTTACCAGAGAGGAAACAACCATTAGCTTTGAGAATGAAATTTCGCTGCAGTCCACAAAATAATGTGTTAGGAAATATTATGGTTGCCAACTTTCACAATTTTGTTGAAAGTCTTCTAAAATGTGAGGGTTGGGGTGTTTTGGTTGTGTGTTTTTTTTTCACAAAGCCTGAGCTCTGGCATCATGTGAAAACATGAAAATGTAAGATTCTCCGTTTTAATTTTAGAAGACAAGTAAGTTACTCAGCATTGTGGTTGCAAAGAGAAATTGAAAACATGAACCCAAGGGCCTGAGAACAATTAGTAAGAGCCCAAAATGCCTTGCTTTTAAAAACTCACACTTTGTAAAGCAATTTCATGACACTCAGGGTCTGACTCAGGGTGTTTCTATCCTTGGGGTTAACCATATTCAGTACCCCAATACATCCTCTATACCCTTTTTGAGGCTTTCTCACCTTGGTTTTTACCTGAGGGTGGGATCAGATACTGTCAGAGAGGATGCTAAAGTCAAATATTTGCTTATTTCTTGTTTTTAAAAATGAAGCTACTTGTTTGTACTGAAGTAGCTCTGTTCATTTTGGTGATGAAGTGGACAGCAGAAACTGGAAATATTTCCTCAAGGGAAACACATTTTCCACAATAACTAAACTTTGTGATCATCTCCTTGCCTCCTCAGAGGAGAGGCTGAGCTGTGGGCTCTCCCACACTGCGAGATAAACTCTCTGGATCCCAGTATGGGCTGGCTGCTCAGGTCCCCCAGGGTGCCCAAGGAGGACCATTAGCTCCTCAGTCTGTCCAGGACACTGCCACCCAGCAATCGGAAGCATTTGCATCTGGTGAATACATAAACTTTCTGCACAGATTCCCTTTATTCTTGATGGTACGTGGGAATAAGCAGAGGGTAACAGGTCAGGCAAACCCCCTTCTAAATATGCCTTGGGTTTTGACAACAACAGCAAAAAAATCCACCACTCTGAGAAATCCCTGGCATGATACGACTGACGATGACCTAGGTTGATGAAATGGAGACTTTTCTTGAGCCAACTACTAGGACTTGCTCCTGCTCTCTCTTGCCTTGCAGCCTGCTATCCCACGCAGCTGCATGACCTGAGCACCCCAACCCCTACGGGGCAGAAAGCATTTTGTTCCCTTGCCTTTCTAAATTGCTTTTAAGATCTACACGTATTTCGCTGGATGCTAACAATGATGAAAATACTTAAAATTCCCAATTGAAAAATATCCTTTATCTTCCTCTTTGCACTCTTTTCCCACCATGCCCTTATCTACTTTTCTAAATATTGCACACAACGTTTCTAGTAAATAAAAAGGATATTAGAGTAGACAAATAATGTTTACCCACCAGCTCAAGAAAGGTGTTTCTGGCACCAATTCACAAGTTACAAAAATTACTTAGACTGAAAGGGACAAGGAGTGTCTTTTTGTGTGCAGGGTGCTGTACAAACAATGAGGTCCTGGTCTCTGACTGGCTTTCTGTGGCATTACCACAAACAATACTAATTCTTAAATACCTGCCTGGCTTTAAGCACTTAAGTAAATAGTTGTATTGATTGTTGTAGGACTATTCACATGCATAAAACTAAGCATATATTCAAATATGTTGTGAAATCAAGGGTCGAGTGAATTTTGCATGCAAGGCATTTTTAGATGATTAGTGTCTATGAGCTTACTTGTTAAGACCAGCTTCAAAAGGAGCAAATGTGGCAATCGGTTTGTTGGGCAGGGCAGGGGGGGAAAGGGAAAGATATTTTTTTCAAGAATGTATCTAAAGAGACTCCTCACCAGAATCACGACTGCAGGGAAGAAAGGCAGTAAGGAACTCCCCCGAACCGGCGATCTCTCCGAATTTAACGTGAGAGCCATGTAAACTCAGACCTGCAGATAATCCAGGGGGAAATCAGGGGGTTAGTGCTGAGAACTGATGGGGAATAACAACTGAAAGAGCTTTGGTTTTTCTAGGCCGGCGGGAGGTAGCTCATGCTAGGAAGCCTGCCAGCTCCGAGCTGATGCTGGGAGCTTTGTCTCCTTTGGATTGTAGGAACACACTTTGCAGTCGAACTGATCTGAGAGATTTTGATAGTAAAACCAGCTGTCTCGTTGCAATGATGTTTTTGTTCCATTGTCAAAATTTTGAGTCAATTCCATGAGTGGGCTGCAGCTTGTTCAAACCCTGAACTCAACACCCTTTGTGCTCCTTTGGCTTTTCCACTGCGGTTCATGGGATATCTCCTTCCTGAGGAAAGGGCTAGGTGTAATAAAAGCCGTCGGGGTGAGGACTTGCAGGTCCCCTCCGATGCCTCCCCAGTGCTGGAGAGGCAGAACTGGAGAGCTGCAGCCTGCCTCGGGCTGGTGAGACGGGGGGAATAACGAAGAAGAGTGGGGTGCGGAAACCAAAGGCCCCGATGCCGCTGTGGCCGGGCTGCATCCCCAGCGAGCAGGTACGCCGGTGGGAAGGGGCAGCTGCGTGGTCCCTGTGCCGAGTGCGGGGACAGGCTGGCACGGGCAGGGTGAAGCTGTGCGCGTGGTGCACAGGGGGATGCAAAGAGAGGGTCTGTGCGGTGGGAGGCCCCAGCCCCATCTCCCCAGCAGGAGCCTTCCAAAGGCGTCTGTTGCCCCTCTCTTGGACGTGCAGATGATGCACCTGATAGAGGTGTCATCGGGCAAGAGCAAAGTCCCCCTCAACGTGCACGTGGCAGAGACTGCCTTTGATTTTGTGCTGACATGGGACATGGGGAAGCACCTCTGTATGGCCACAGACCCACTCTGGTTCCCATGAGGAGATCGGAGCTAGAAGCAAGATCACCCGAGGATCTTTCACCCGGTGGGGATCCAGGAGCTGCGTGATGCTCTGTGTTTGCGGGATGGCCTGTGCCAGTGAAGCTGTCTCTGCAGCTCTGCAGGACCCACGGCTCGGTGGCACAGTGTGTGTAAGAAAAAAAACATCCGCAAAAAGCTCTTCTTTTTAAATTGATATTTAAAGATTTTCCCTAGAGATCAGTAACACAAGGGCTGTGGTGAGAACGGCGACTTTCACAGAAGTAGAGCCTGCAGATACCATGGTGTTCAAGGGTCCCCGCTTATAAACCCTGAATGCTTTTTAAAAACTCGCAGCTGAGGGCACATTGACAGCACCGGCAAAGAGAGAACCGTAGCTCGAAGGCAAAACACCCAACTGTGTTGGGAGAGAACCTGCTACCGGTGCAAATACCGACCGGCTTTTGTCAGAAAGCGCGGAGGCGGTGGCCGGGACAGGTCTCCCTCTGGCCAGAGCGGCGGCGGTGGGTGGCGGGGGACAGGTTAGTGACAATAGCAGGGGGGCTGCCAGGGCGTCCCCGCTCTCCGGCCGGGCCCGGTGGAGTGCGGGACCCGCGGGAGGCTCCTCCTCCGCCCCGGCCCCGCAGCCCCGCGGGCGCTGGGACACGGCCGAGGGCGGCAGGCTGCGACACGCCGCGACCCCACGCGTGCGGTAGGTGGTGTGCGGGACGGCCACCCGGGACGGCGGGCAGCCCGGAGAAAGCCCCGCCGCGCTGTCAGGGGCCGGCGATCCCGGTGACAGGCTGCCGCGGGGGGCGGAGGGGCCGGGGGTTCCTGCCCGGCTACCGGGGAAGCAACAGGTCAGAGGAACCGGCTAAAAATCCCCGCGCCGTCCCTCCCGCTCCCGCGTGTGCGGGCGGGACGGCCCCGCACCGCTCCGCGCCTCTCCGCAGCCCGCGGGCTCCGGCGGGAGGCGCGGCGGGGAGGAGGGGTGGGCGCGCCCCGGGCGCAGCGCGGGGTGCGGAGCCACCGCCCCGCTCCGCTCCCTTCCGCGGGCATGCGCGCCTCGCCTCGCACATGCTCACTGCGCCCGCAGCGGGCGCGCACACTCCGCAGCGCTGCGGCTCCGCGCTGCGCCTCCGGTGAGTAGGGATAGAAAGGGGGGGACGCGGACGCGGAGCGGCTTCTCCCCGCGCCCGCGGAGGGGGCCGTCGATGGCGGGCTGCCGAGCGGGGCTTTGCCTGCCGCGGCTATTAATTAGCCCAAGTGTGAATCCGCGGAAAACGGAGCGCGGGGCAGGGGGCTACCGCGGAGCGAGGCGCTGGCCCCGAAAGCTGTCGGGGGAGCGCGGTGAGCCGCCCTCCGCGGGCGCGGAGCAGCGCCTTCCGTGGCGTGAAGTGCGGCGGCGCGGCGGGGTCCCGCGCCGCGGAGCTGCGAGCGAGAACGAAGAGAGGTAGCTTAGGTGATGCGCAGCGTTTTTACCTCAAAACCGGCTTCGTTTAGTAATTACTTTAAAAACTAAAGCGTGCGTTTGAATAACAAGAGTTCATGCTCTTTTTCGCTGTTGTTTATACGGGGAAAACTTGTACTGTGATTTCTTCTGTTTAAGTAAACTTTTTTAGTGTTAAGTTAGGCTTGAGCCCAGTGAATGGCCTCTAAATGAAATTATTTATGGTATACAACTGCTGTTTTTCAGACACTTCAAATAATGGTTATTCTGTTGTATAAAATTGTAATTGTTAAAATACATATGGTTAACCAATAAACAGTTTATTGGTCTGCATCAAATTTATTAACAGAAATTTTGTTCAGCATAATATCGGATTCACACATCCCTTGGCGCTGTTAAAGGCAGTGGCAGGAATGGTTTATATTTTTTTATCTTTTGCCTGTCTACATCTGTGTGTATTAGGGCGGTCTTGTCCACAAATGATGACATAAATTTAAATTAGTTGTTGTGTGTCTAAACTAATGTTTCTTAGATCGTTTAATACATTTAGTGTTGCATTGTGTTGTGTTACTTTTTGTTACATACAGGATAAAGTCTTTCTCCTTATCCTTTTTGACATGAACAAACTATTTCTGTTCTTAAACAAAGCTGAATTTTTATTTCTGTTTTGAAATTCAAGGCATCATGTGGCCTCAAATGTTACTTATACAAGTAGGAAAGACTTGCAGTCTTATTTGAAAATAATCAGTGCTTGCAGCTTTGGAAACAGTCCAGAAACTTTTTAAACGTGATTTGAAAATTCTCTTGAAATGGCACAGCAGCTGATAACTTGATTTAATTATTCTAATTTACATCTCTTAGTTAAAATAAAAAAATAATCCTACTCTGTGATGCAAGATTGAATTGTGAAATTGAGTCAAATAGTCCACGCAATTTTTGTGCGCCTTCTATTCCCCCACCAACAGGTCAAAACATTTGGCTAAATAACAAGCGGTATGTTCTTCTGGTTTTAGGCTCATCGATTTGTTTTGCTTTGCTTTGTTTAGTCCGCTCCCCCCAGCTCATTTTCTTTTAAAATACAACACAGAGACTTGATTCCCATGACTCGCTAATCTTATCACCATTATTTGGTTGAAATGTTTGAAATGGGCTCCTGTTTCAAATATCTCACAACCTTGGCAGGCTTAAATTTCATTAGAAAAAAGCTTCATTAGGGAGGAATAAAAATGTTGTTGATAATTCCCCCTCCAACAATAAGTCCCATATTCAGCTACACGATGTGTGTGGATACGCCTTGATTATACAAAGGAATTAAACTCAAATATTCATATGAAGAACTTGATCTCAGAACATTACTTGAAGAATCTTGTGGTGTTGTGCTTAGCTGGCTGATGTGCCAAATTTTTCTGAAAATGTAATAATTTAAGTATTAATCCTGCATAAATTAGTCGCATGTTTAACTTCAAGCCTGTAAGGCATCGTGCTGAAGTTGATGTGGCTGTACTTATATGTCAGTGTGTGTACGTGCATGCTACTGACAAAGAAAACAATTAAAGAAGTTAGTAATTTTCTGCTGTCTTCCCAACTGTTATTTATGATGTGTAGCAGTAAAACAGCTATTCTGAAATCAGCTATAATTCTCTTCAGTAAGATTTGTTTCTTCTGTGCCAAACTTTGCGGTAACCAGATGGTTTTAAGGTGTCTTCAACTGCAGAACAAGCAAGAACAGTGCTGAAGACTAATTATTCCTTGCAGTAAATTCCTTCTGCAATAAATTCACAGGTTGTTAGAGTTAATCTGTGGAAATGATTGTTAAGATTACTTGCACAGTGAAAAATGCTTTTAAAATTTTGTGAAAGCTAGCAGAAGTTCTTAGAATGCTAAGAAAATATTTTTGAATTAATTTTCCCTGACTGGAGTAACTTTTATTAGGGATGAACTGTAAATGAAGTTGCAAATCCAAATCCTTTTCATAAACAACGGAATGCTGCAGTTTTAATACGAAGATTTTAAATATATCCTGTAAGTGAGGGGGTCATTTAGTAGATTGAGTAGGGAAATCTAGTACTGCCATTTCCAATGTCTGGTTCCCGTGTGCATGTGTATTATTCACAGCAGCAGCAATATGAACTTGGTTAGTACGTGGTGTAGTCTCCTGGACTAACAATCAGGTTCTTTTCATTAAACTTCACATTTTACTACACAGGATGGAAAAACAGTTACACAAAGAAGGAACAAAAAATATGTTCAGAGTGATGAACAACAGCATATACGAAAGTAAAGCCCTTCAGGTTTTAGCTTCATCTTCCTTTTCTGTGGCTTAATTTAGTAAAAAGTACAAGATTTTTTTTTTTTTGAGTGTATATGAACTAAAAAAAAAAAAAGTATAACTACTCAAACCTCTAGGCATAATATTCACTTTGATATGAACAGGTAGGACTCAGCAAATCCCTTTCCCTCCCATTTCTACTGAAAAGCCAGAAAGACCATCCTGGCTGGGACTGTTTGTTAAGAGATCTCTTCAGAAAACAATTGTTCGTGGCAATCTAATTCTTAAAACAATACTTCATCTTTATTTGCAGATCTTAACTCAAGTAATGATGTTTAACAAACACCTTGTTTTAATCAGGTGAGGATAAGCCCCTCAATTAGGATGCAAATAATTGCTCATCTGGGTTTGGTCATCTGGGGCCTGGAGGTGTTGCCGTTTGCAGGTAGATTTGGTGCTACCGGAGCATTGAAGCAGGAGGGAGGAGGAAGCAGGAACACGGAGTTAGGACTCTGCAGTCATCTTGCAAAATAGTTTTTGATCGCTGCACGCAAAACCCAATCCAGTGCCCTTTTTCCGGCAAGCTGTTCAGTTGCTCTTGATTTACAGCTGCAAGAGGTGTGAGAGGAAAATTGGATCCAAAATAGCGTTCACTGCATAGATGGTTCCAGTGAGTGTGTCACAGAGCGAATAGTTAATTAAAAATAGTCAAACCTCTTTTCACTCAGTCTTTCTACTTGGACTTATGATGTCTTTTATTTATGTATTATCATTTATTTTTTTTTAAGGTGTATAAAATGGGAGGTGAAGGATTACAAGGGCATAATCCCTCCAATTTAAACTTATTTGTCTGCAGCTGCTTAAGTCCTCGCATTAGGAGTCACATATAAACGTGTTTATTTACCAGCAGCGTTATCTGTTAGATTGTACATGGTTCATTAACATGGAGAGAATACTTTTTGTTTAATAGTGTGTGGGAGCTGCCAGAGGTCAGAAGGGGTTGTTTGCCTGAAGTCGAGATGGCATCTTGGCTTTGCTCTTATTCTGTTTGTCACCTCTGCTGTGGCTGGGAAATGCTTCGTTAGTGCCGGGCTGAGGTATTTTCCCTGGTGTTTATGGACAGAGGCTCTGTGGAAAGCCAGGAGCCTGCTGCAGCGCTGCGGTGAGCTTTATGGGGAATTTTAAGGAAGGTTTGTTGTAATTTGCGAAGGATTGTTTTAGTTGGGGTTTGATTAGAAAAAGCGGCTTGGAAAGGGAGGAGCAGCAGGGGAGAGGGGAGCCCGGGACGTTGCTGTGGTGCCCACAAAGTGCGTGGCTGTGGTATTTTACGGAATCGGGGAGATGGGGGTCCGACGGCTTGGGAAGTTGGGAGCGTTTTGGGTGCCAGTGAATAATGGTTTGTTGGTGTGGCTGGGTCACGGTCGGACTCAGATCAGCCGTGCCTAGTGGTGATGCTGAGACTCAAGAGGTGTCACGGCCGTCTGCTGGGGACAGGGCAGGAATGGTCCCTCGCGGGGTGCTGTCCGCTCTTTCTCCTCTTGACTAGAAACCTGCTTGGATATATGAAACTGTATCAGGGACGCTGGAAATACCTTGTACAGGAGTAACCATGGCCTCAAGTTTGAAAAGGCTACTTAAAATGTTCTAATGTGATTTATGTATACGAGCTAACGGCCATGCACTGCGCGCAGTATCGAGGGAGAGATGTGTATGCACACACCTACAGGCAATTTCATTTTTTTTATTTGAGCTTCTTGAAAATGTTTCTCAATGTTTGTGAATTTCTCTGGCCAGATTTGGATGGTTGGGGCTGTTTGGGCTTTTTTTGCCTTGAAGGAAGAAGACGATTTAAATTTGTTAGAAAAAAAAAATAGAAAATTGACTTTTAGTGACTTTTTTTATCAAGCAAGATAATAACCAAAAAGCACTGAATAAAATGAGCATTATTGTAGAGATCAAAGTGGCTGTGGAAGATGCAATGTGAATGAAGCATACCATAAATGTGCAGTTTTTTAAAAGCACAACAGTAAAAATAGAAGGGATTTTTTGAAACAAAAAACCCAAACCTGAACTTTTGTGTTGATTATAAATTGTAACTGAAGTACACTGAGGGCCTGGATATTGTTTTTAAAAAGCCAGCAAAACAGCTATTTCTAAAAAATAATAGTAGGCTCCCTCAGAAAGGGAGAGAGAGAGAAGAAAAATAAGTGTGATGTTGGGGGGGAATGTCTGGTGCAGGGTTTTTTTTCTTTGAATTATTTTCAACAAGTACTTACTCTGTTCTGTATTTTTAAGAAATTATGTGGACAGCAATTTTGTTTCTTTACCAAGGCAGTGAAAACACCAAGAATCCTTTTTATAATTTGGAAAGAATGTCAAAAGAATGAAGTAGTTAAACCTAAGTGTATTAGATCATACGCCTTAAATGCATAAATAAGCATAACTGCAATCACAGAAACCAATGTTAAAACCACCAGGAAAACTCACCCACAAACCCTAATGACTTAAAGGGAATGACCTCAGCCATTGTGAAATTTGTGCCTATTTGTTGACTGACATTTTTTTGTAGAAGCAGAGTGTGTGTTTTGTTGGGGTGTGGGATTTTTGTTGTTTGAAAGACTGCCGGGGGGGGGGTTGTTGTTGCTGCCCGGTTTGAATACAAAGGGTGAAAATGGGATTGAGGCTGGGAGAGCCTGGATGTGATTTGGGCCCTTAGCAATTCGAAAAGCAGGTGGAGGGGTTGTTATTGATGGACAGAGACTGGTAGAAATTGATTGAAGTTTGTTTTTCAGATGTTAGAAACTTCATTGATGATAGCCCATTTCTAACTTATTCCCAGCTGGTTTCCTCTTAAGGAAATGAAGGTTTAAAGTATTTGGTTACAAACCTGAGATTTCTTCATGTCTGTGTCTTTGCGTGAGTGCTGCATGAAATGCCGGTGTCGTTCATCTCCCCTCTGCTTTTTGGAGAGGAAATTGATGCACGGTAGAGCCTCAACTTGCCTTTGCTGCAACACCACTTAATAATTCAGGGAAATGGAAGTCTTGAATTATTTCAACAATAATGGACTTCTTTGGGAATGTTTTTAAACAAACCAGTGCTACAGACAGCAAGCCCGGTCAGAGCTGAGACAAGGTTTCTCTCTGCTGCCTGTTCCTCGCAGTGGGCTCCTACTTTTTTGGGCTGCAGTTATTAAAGAGGGTCCAGATTTAATTGCCACTTCTTAGATGCGCAGGAAGGCTTAAGAAAATGGGTGATTTCATGATGTTTGGTGCCTGACTCCATATGTTCAGTCTTGTGATGCAGAAATTCTCATTTGCCATACCTGCTTTTGAGAAGGAAAACAGCCCAGCCAAATAAATAAATAAAAATCCTAAATAATAAGAATTATTTAATCTACCCATCCCAGATAGTAACTAGTTAACCTACAGAGAGTTGATGCCGGAAAGGGCAGACTTCACGGAGAAGCTCAACCAGAGTAGGACAGTCTGGTACTTCCAAACAAAGACAAGGGGACGTGGGGAAGATTTCTTAAACTCAGCAGATGCCTTAAAAACTGGAAATGCCTCTAGGATTACTCAGGCACCCACAAGAAACAGTGAGGGGAAAGTGGGGCAGGCATCTGAAATTTTTTTTGTTTTTCGAATCGGTTGAGTAAGCAAAGCGATCTGGGGGCCCTGGTTATTTACAACTTAGTCTGCGCACCACGCAGAGGCAAGTTTTGCATCTATTGCAAATTGTGTCTTTTGATGACACATTTGATTCAGCTTTTTGCCGTGTAATTGTCCTACAGCTACTTTGAAATAACTTTGATCGGTTTGGAATATAGATCTGTATCGCCAGTTTTGATTCCCCTTGCTAATTGCCCCTTTTGATCCCCCCCACTTCTGTGCTAAATTACCATCTTCAGAGTTTAATTGTAACTATCTGACTATTGTTTGATTGTAAGTCAAGTCAAAATGTATTTACAGAAAACTTTACTTTCAGTAAATGCTGACAATGTGTACTTCAGTTTTGTTAATTATGGAAATTTATTATTTTTTTCCAATTTCAGTGGTTGAAACAACTCAATCTTGCTTAGAATTGAGCAATACTTTTTTATTTGAAAAAGAGGGATTGTTTTTCTACCCTTTAACAAACTAAAAAGCACCATTTTTTATGAAATACGACAGTTTTATAAGTAAAACATTTGAACGTTATATTGACTGTGTCAAATTTTCCTTTTTTTTTAAAAGGCTAACTTTATATTTTGAATTTATAAAAGCATGGTTTTGGTAGCTTATTCTTGGTAAGTGCTACGTTGTTACTACTCCTCTCCACTGAGATACAGACTTACTCCTAAGTCACCATTAAGGCTTGTAGCAAAATAGCTAAATTTTCTCCTTCCTTGTGTTTAACTGTGGGTAAATATATTAGATCCAGTCCTGCTGCCACTGCAGTTCCCAATCCTTTCACTCCAATAAGGGTTGGCCCCTTATTGAGAGGGAGCATTTTTTTAATCTTCTGTACTTGTTGCACAAGTGCATTTAAGCAAAATAAAATAAAAAAATCCCCTGGTAGCCGCTGTCAGTGCAAATCCAATTGACTTCTTCAGTGCCTGAGTCTTGCAAAACAGGAGCGGGAATCGCTGTCGTTCTGTGCTGCCCACGCTCGTAGGTCTTATTTGCAACTCGGCAAAGATTTTCAGCAGTGCTTAGCAAAAGCTAAGGAACCCAAATGAGGGGGAAGCCAGGACAGGTCCCTGCGAGGGAGGTTCTGCAGCCCCTGCAGTAATAGTGGATGTAAGCTCCTGCACCAAAAGGCCTTTGCAGTGATGTGACTTAGCGCTTGGCGTAACGTCTCTGCTGACCTGACGTTCTCTAGTATGTTGGTGCAGTCACACGTGTAGCAGGAAAACAAGGCAGGTGCCGATTATCTTTTTATTTGTCGAAATAAAATAAAGATCCTCCTTTTGTTTAGCCTTGGTAGCCTGTTGTGTAAATACCTACTTTAGAAGAGTCTTGGTTTTAATAAAATACAGTTCTGTCTGAGTAAGAGGCAAGCTTAGGTCTCTGACCTAAAATACGTAATCGTTCAGCAATGCTGTAAATGTGTGTGAGCCTGTACAAGGCAACGTAAGATATCTTCTGTGTGAAAACTTTGACAGACCTTCGCTGTCTCTCCTTAAAATGACTTTGCCCTCTTCGATGTTTCTGCACCTGAAAATGTTAAGTCGTGGTTCAAAAGAAGGGGTATTCTGCCTGTTACGTATGTTTTAATTTTGTTTGTTTGGCAACCATCCTTCCTGTTCACTACAGCAGATGAATATAATTTGGGGAAGGGGAATGGATGAGGAGGGGGCCTAGGGAAGCAAACTGACTCTTCGGTTAAATATTTGAAATCCGGCACAACTTCTGGGCTTGATTAGTTTTGGAACACCACTTACGCCCCCCTGCAAAGTAGGGGGGGTGTGTGGAGACAAATGCTTGATTTTTAATTGAAAGTAATAAAGGATGCTGCTGCTAAAAGTCAGATGCGATGATGTTGGAACCTGGCACTTTCCTTCTTAAAGCCCAGTGCTTCTCCTCGCCCCAGTTTTCCCTGCCACAAATCAGGATTACTCAATCACATCAGTGGTTTAACCGTATCTGTGGTGGAGGGGATGGTTGCTTTCCAACGCACAGAAGCATTGTGTCCTGGTTTAGGACAGGAAGTGGAGAATGAATATTGTTTTGAACTTGAACTTCGCGAGCAGACAGAAAGTGATTATCAGAGCTGGAACTCCCCTGGGAGCAGCGGGGAGTGATGCACTGTGCTTGTAAGCAGCACTGTGGGATCTTAAATATCTAGTTGCATTTAACACTTCGGTTTTACATTTCTGTTTTTTAATTGATCTTCCGCTCTTCAATTTTTCCTTGGCAAATAGATGAAGGAACAATTGCATGTAGACTTCATGTACTGTATTTATTGATAGACAAACTCCTGCCATCCATTTGCTTGGGAGGCAGGACTCTTAAATTTCTGTCTTGGTCATTTACTTTCAGTTGTAAAATGAACTCTTTTACTGCCTGGGTTATGTAGTGGGCCTGTTTATACATGGAAAATAGACTTAACTGATGATAAAGAGCATGTAATTGTATCTGAAGCCATTTAATTAGAAGCTGTGAGTAAGCCACTTGTGTCGTATTTAGTACTAATTATGAACTGTAGAAGTTTATCTGTCTTATAAAACAGAAAACCCCACTAAGTGACACAGTCTGCATAGCTGTGAAGTTAACATTATGAGTATCAATTTTTTAGTAACATATTACTATTAAAATATTACTGACCACTTTCTAGAAAAAAAAATAAAAAAGGCAAAGCTCTGCCTTCACTGAATATTTACGCTGTATTTCAATGGCCTGTGACTTCAGCAGACTACCTGCTTTTTTGTGTTTAGTTGGGCTTTTTTGCGCTACTTTGGCTGCTGCTTTACAAGTTCTTCAACAAAGAACAGTCAGTGCAAGACTTCACCTTTTCTTACAGACTGTGTGGTATCTTCTGAAAATTTTTAAAATACCGCTCCCTATTAAATTAGATAATTAGAGAAGGGAAAAGATTTTTTGTGAAATTTTTGAAGGTGATATTTCTACCTATGGCGAGTATGTGGTTTTTGATTCTCGGGAGTAATTCATTGTTTTAAAAAGAATGTTTAAAATGTAAAAGCAAAATTACATCAGAGTTCTTTATGATAATGTCTCCCTGGTCAAGTTCACAAGACTATTTTAATCTTACATTAACAGAGTTATGGGATTCTTTTATTTGTGGTGAAGTTTTAAAGGTAGTAAAATCAAGGCATTTAAAAATAAAATAGTGCGATGATTTATTGTAGCAGAGTAGGCAACATTCCTCTAGAGATTTTAATATCTTCCACCTGGTACAGAAATGAAAAGAAAATATTCTTTAGCTGGTGACTAATTTGTCACTAATACCCAGGGGTTCCTTCATTACAAAGCAAAGATGTCAGTTTTAAGAGAAACGTACAGTGAAAAAACTGAGTGCAACTTCCTGTGGCAGACACTTAGAAAAAGGAGAAAAATAAAGGTCTGGAAAGCGGCCTCAGCGCTGTGAAGGAAGGCTCTAAAGCTATCAATCAGGGCAAAACGGTTGAGGAAGGATTTTACCTGCAGGCTTCAGTGGAATTCATTAGGGCATGTTTGAGGAGGAAAGTCACTCGATACGACTCTGGAGGAGGAGCTCTGACATGCAGTAATACCCAGGCTGATGCTCAGTTCTCCTCCAAACTGCACGTACTGCATCCTGGTAATTGTTTGAGGAGGAACTGTACTGTTAAAATAAAGTCCCACTCTGCTTACTGATGGCTCTTGTACTTTATCACAATGCAAGAGAGTTGTGCTCAAGGCTTATAGTTTGAATGAAAATGCTGCCAGAGAATATCTGCAGCTACTGACAGCTCGAACCTGACAGCGAAGATGAGGGTGTCTCTGCCACATCAGTGTCTTGACTAGGCGTTTTTCACGGTGGAGAACTATTCCAGTGTCCAGTCACTTGTGTAGTGTCATCACTTTGCCTTTTGCTGCAGTAACAAAACTTCGACTCCGCTCTTGTCCTTCCAGTGCTGCGGTTTCACAACAGCTCGGTGTCAGGAGGGGGAGCGTGAGCTGTTGCAGCATCAGGAGAGAGAGGGGAATGAGGATTTCAGTCTCCCTCCCTTAAGAAACCAATTCCGCACCCGTGTCATATGTGAGTAGGTGCAGTAAAATGTGAATATTGGGTAGAAGACATCTGCTTATGATGAGCTTTAGGAATGGAAAGTAGGCAGTTGGCAATGGCCTGCAGAAGCAGCAGCGAGGGCTTTCTGGTTTACTCTTCCCCTATTTTTTATTACAGCCCAAAAAGTCACCCAGGAAGCGGCTTAGCAGTGGATGTCTGTGATAGAAGTAATGATTCAGCTTTAGGACTGCAGCGATGTTAGAGGTTTGGGAAGAAGTAGCGAGTAACTGCACCAAACAACGCACATGTTAGAAACAACATGCGCCACGGCTCTGTGGTAAAAGTGTTTATGTAGCGCGGGGAAGCCCTGGCGTGTCCTGCAGGCTCCAGGCCGTGTTAGCACACTTCGTTCTCGCTGGAAAGTGAGATTTAATCTCAGCCATTCTACTGTTAGTTGGAGAAAAGGAAGATTTTTTACATTCTGTCAAAAGCGGATTGTTGGAAAGGAAATTTGTTGGGTTTCCTATGTATTCTTCAGTGAGAGCACTGAGGTGAATAAGAAATGTTTTTGTATGTGTGGTGGGTTGACCTTGGCCGGGGGCCAGATGCCCACCTGGCTCCTCTTTCACTCCCATCTTCAACAGGTTGGTGAGAAAATAAGATAAAAAAGCTCATGGGTCAGGGTAAAGACAGGGACACTGCTTACCAGTTGCCATCACAGGCAAAACAGGCTAGACTTGAGGAAAATTAATTTATTGACAATTAAAAGAGTGTTGCATGGTGAGAAACAAAGGGAATAACTAAAATGCCTCTGCCCACACCCTTTTCCAGCCTCAACTCCTCTCCTTCATTCCCAATTCCTCCATCGCCCCCAGAAGGGCTTAGGGGGTGAGGAACAGGGGATTACAGTCAGTAGATAACACTCCCTTTCTACCACTCCTTCCTCCTTCTCACACATCTGCCCTACCCCTGTGTGGGTGCTCTGTGGGCCACAGTTTCTGTCAGGAGAACCGGCTCCAGCCTGATCTCTCCAGGGGAATCTGCACTGGTGCATGGAGCCCATCCTTCCCGCCTTTTTCTCAGGCCTTGATGCAGGCCCATCAGGGCTCTTTCTCCCACATTTTTCCTTCCTCCCGTGCTGAATTTTGCCCTTTCTTAAACACATTTTCACAGAGGTGCCACCACCTTCTCTGGTGGGGTTGGTGGGGTCCTGCTGTGGGTCCCTCACAGAACCGGCTGGAACTGGCACAGGGCAGCCCCTCACCTCTCCTCACAGCGGGCCCTGCAGCTCCCCTGCCAGCGCCTGGGTGCGGACACCCCATACAGTATGACAAAATCAGCACTTTATTAATTCATTTCGGACTGTGATCTGGAGCAATTGCACGTCCCGTCCTGTGGAAACTGCTGCTGCTTTTAGAGCATCTTACAACAAGGGAAGGAAAAGGAAAGGTGACACAGAAGGTCAGCTTTGCTTATCCTGCATCCCACCTGAGGTAAGAGATAAGCCTGATAATAAGGCCCCTACACTGAAAGCTAATATTAGATCCACCTTTTCAAAAGTCTCCAAGTTGACACGAAAAGGCTATTTGGGCATCTTGTGGGCATCTGCATGGGAAATTAGACTTATGCTTTACTGTTGTTTAAAGACTGATTTTTTTTCAAAAATAATTAATTGCACTTGTATAGTAACATGCTGGCTGTTGAAATGTGTTGTCTCTTAGTGACTACCTGAACTAGGGACGTTGGGTTTTCTTGTTTAGGATCTTGTATTTACTAGATCTGTTTTCTTGAGATTTCTTTTTTTGTTTTAATTTGCTTGTAATTTTTCAACCACTCTGAAGATGGGAAAGGCTACTGTATGGTACCAGTCTCCCTCCCTGTCTCTCCAGAGCCCAAATATTTTCACATTTGGGTTTTTTTGTGTGTGTGTTCTATTAATATTATATCAAGAGTGTAGAAACAACTGAGATGGTCTTTCCATCAAATGGTGGCCATCCTCCAATTTTGATCATGTATCCAGGGCTTAAACAACATCTTAAATTTCCCTCCGTTGTTGGGCTTCAGAGTTTCCAAGCCATTAACCTGAAGCTTATATGGCATTGTTTTTCTACCTGATCTATGCTACAAAAGAGAATCTGTGTTCAGTTCCTTATGAGGCACCTGCCATTCCTGGTGATGATGATGGCCCTGTGCCTAGGAAGAGCCTGGGCTGTGCAGAGGAGAGTTTGGCTGAGGAGGCTAAAGGATCCTGCTGTTCTCAGTGGAAGTAGGCTTACTTTGAGAGGGCTCTTGACAAAGATTTGCCTGTAGCAGCTAACAGGGTAGAAGTGAAGATGACTACATGGCGTTAGTGTTTTCACACGTATTAATGTGCCAGATGCTGTGATGGCAAAGTAACATTTTGTTGGGTTTCTTTCTCCTTCTCAGGAGAGCCTTACATTTATGCTTTTGTCCTGGGAAGCAAGTTAGAAAAGTCATTTTAACGTTAGTCAGCTCAGGAGAGAGCTCTATGTACGCATTTTTGTGCTTAGCCTGACATGCCAAAATCTTGCCTGAAAATATTGTCTGCCACTCTGCAAAGAAACTGTCAGTCTTTCATTAATCATTCAGTGGTCCTTTAACTATACAGTAAACAAAACCCACCAGGCCTGTGTTGTACTACTTGCAGCCAATTCTCTTTTCCTCAGCACCTCATGCAGAACTTGGTCTGAAACCCAATCTAGCGAGGTGCTGCCTCCACTAGTCAGGCATACTATTAATGTCCCAGATGTCTCCTTAATGCAGGGGGTTTGTTGTGCCAACATGATGCTCTCTGTCCTTCCTCAAATGGATGTTCTCTGTGTTGATGCAGATACCATTACTAGAAGAAGTACTATGGAACCTGCAATCTTGTGGTCTCTGGAACATAAAATTCTGTAATTATTCTTGGCATATACTCTTAAAGGTTTTGGCATATACTCTTAAAGGTTAGTGCATGTTGGGCTTTTTTCAGTCTCGCTGGAAATTAAGCCCTGAGTTGTCATGGGTTTTTTTTTCATAGTGCCTAAAATGGTTGATACACCCTTGTGACCTTTGGAAGTGCAGTTTGGACTGTAGTACACAAATCAAATGTTAGTAAAGAAGAAATAGCTGGGATGTGACTTGTGGAGGCATTTTTCAGATGGTCCCCTGACAGCAAAGCGCTTAGAAGTTTGAGTACTACATATGCAAAAGGGAAGCCAGGGCTTAGTTGCCAAAATCTGACTACTTTAACTTGCAAGTTGACTGAATATAGGTATGCACTGCCCTGAAGTTTTAGCCTAGAAGTTACGCAGCGGTTCCCAACACTGTAAATTTGAAGATTTCCAGGCTCATTTAAGTGCTGTCAACCAAGGCTTGTGTTCAGTCTTAATCATTTTTCACTTCAGTTAGGAAGGCCTGAAATAATCAGTCCTTGGAAAGGAAGTTGTATTATCCTGACACAAGTTTAGAAGAAATATTTATCCCAGATTGTAAATGTCCAAAATACACTGCTCAAATTTGTTCTGCTGAATGTTAACTTACAACGGTGAAGGTAAGTGACTGTAAAGTCAATTTTCATGTTTAATTAGTTCTAGGCATGATTCGTATGGGTTTTATTCTCATTTTAATTTCTTGCCAGCCTTGTATTTTGTACTGCTGTGAGTCTTGAGCGTTTGTATTTTGAAGCAATACTTGTGGAGCAGTGGCCACCAGCTCTCATCTTTTAGGGACATATTAAGTGCATTCTTGATCTGAGGATTTTAACTCTCTAGATACTGGCAAGTCAGATTTATTTTCTTTTTTTGATACAAAAGAGATATAATGCAGTTCTCTTTAACAATGCGTGTAATCTCAGAAGAGTAAAATCCTACACTCATCCCTTTAAAAAGCTCGTCAGAAAAAGAATTGCATGGAGCATGTGCCAAGCTGCTTTCTCCTTAAAAATGCTTACAAGTATCCTGTATCCAGCCACTATGTTCATTGATACTAAACACCAGTGAGCAATCTCCCACCAATTCCTAAATGCTATTTAATTTTCTAGTTATCTAGTAGAGCTTTTTGGCTCTGTTTTTAACTGCAGTAGATGACTGCCAAGGTATATGCGTGACATGAAGTAAACCCCCAAAGTAGTTTGATACCCTGCAAATAGGACAGTGCTGCAAATACCTAGAGTAGATGTCAAGTATGAACTGATGACTCAAAGTCTGTTCGTGAGTGTAATTTATGGATTAGGTGGGGTGCACAAGGTCCTCAAAGCCCTGTTAAATTAATCTGTTTGTCAGTTAAAATTAAAATAGTGAAAATGGTGCCAATTTCAACTGCATTGAAGTATTTAATTGTAATCCTGTGTTTACAGGGAAGTACAGGTAGCTGTCACCTAAGCAGTAGAGTAATTTGGGCCGACTGTCTTACTTGGCATTAGAACTACAGTCACCCTGTAAGCAGTGGGACCCTCCTTACAGCAGTCATGTTGATAGATTACAGGTATGGTTTCAAGACTGGATTAAGCTGACTGAGAGCTGTGTTGACATCAGAAGTGGCCTCTTCAGCCTGGCTGCATGTTCCTGTTGTCTCCTCTGTGTTGGTGCTATCAGACATGCTGCAAACTGGATCAACTTGCTTATCTAGCTGAGAAGAAAATCAATTAAAAAAATCAATTTGTTGGTCAGTCTTGTGTGGCTGCTGGAGTGGGGAGAGAACAGGGTTGCATCTTTGGTCAGTAGTAAGGTCTTTGAATTTTGACAATCATTTGAAGCTAATCAAATCCCAAGATAGATGACGATACAGTTTTGCTATTACTTTTGACAACTGAACTTCCAGGCAACAATTTGAGAAAGAAGTCAATTTACAAGGTGTATTCAACTTAGTTGTTGAGGATTAAATTAAAGCATCAAGCTGAAAAGGCATTTTTTCATGTTCCCGCTTATATTTATGCATTTAATATATAAAATTCCAACTCTTACCTGGCTTGGACTTACTACAGCATGTGCCAAGTCCTGTCATCTGGTTCCCAAGGGCTCTTTTGGGTAGGTATTTTTGAAATGTGCGTCTTAAGCACATTCCAGAGGAGGTTCAGAGCAAGATGTGAAGTTTACAGCTGCTTTCTTTTAAGACAGCCAGAGAAGCTGGAGGGAAATCGTGGTTGTGTATTGAATGATAAGAGCACTTGCCCCAGTCATAGGAAGCCCAGGATGATTTCCTCCAGGTGCAAGCTGTGGGTAACATCATCAGTGAGTAAGGGCAACACACCGATTTCATTCCCATTTGGGAGCTTGTCAGAAATGACTTGCCCAAAATCTAACACTGTGTTAGTAGGACAGTGATGATAATCAGGAATCCTTAATTTCTGGGCTTCTGAAGTCATTGGTACATTGACTACTTAAAAGACTTCACTGAAATGATCTATAGCAATCCCAATTTTTTGGTTGCAATTTGTACAATTTGGCAATTGTATTGTAAAGCAGCATTAACTCTCCCTTCAAGTGGGGTTGGTAGGACTGACTGACTAGCTATTTTAATTACTGAATGTAAGTTACAAGAAAAACTCTCTGACAAAAGCATATTATATCTTGGCTCTTAATACTAACCAGCTCAACTTTAATTTCACAGCTTGCTGCCAACAGCTGCCTTACTAAGACATAGTACTCATAATAAATGAAATTTTGTGAAAAAAGAAAAATGAAAACTTTGTTCCAGCTGGATTGAAAAGGCAGTTGGAGCATTTCTATCCTGCATATAAAGCTGCCATCCACATAAACATTTCAAATTACTTTTTCATTTTTAATAATCAGGATCAGACCTTTTCTTATTATTGAGTCAAATGCAAGATATTAGAAACATACAATTTCATTCAAAGTCCATTAGTTATTGAATCCTGTCCAGAGTTAAGCATTGAAGTGTTTTGGGATAAACTCACCTTTCAGTTTTGGGTTTTTGACAACCTACTTGGATGAAAACCCTGAAATGAGCAGACTGCTGTAGTCCTGCTTGGTAGCACTCAGAGGGATGGTAGTTAACATCGTTTGCTCTTGGAGCTGTTGCTTGTGAATTGTTGAAAGTCTTGCAGTTGATGAGTGCTTGCCCAGACTACCAATGGGAATCTCAGTTAAATTATCACACAGCCTCTCTGCACATGGAAGAGATTAATTCTCATAGCCACAAACAGAATGAATGCTTTGTACTTGGTACCATAATGTAAGTTCATGCTGAAATACAGTGCCAGTAACCAACTCCTTTACCAATAAATTCACAGTTCTAATAACCATGTGTTTTTACAGCATCCTGGTCCCAAAGGATCAAAGAAACATTGATTTATTTAGCTTTGGGTCCCATCCCCTGTTGTTCTCGTTCCTTCGCCTTGCTCCCCATGAGCTCAAAAGAGCCATATATGGGATGAAACCCAACTGATGTTGTATAGTCCACAGCAGGGAGGGACTCTTTGCAAAACCACAGAAAAGAACATTTTAGCCAGTAGAAGTGACGGGAAGTGTTGTGGGTAGACAGAACACAAACAGCAGAGCCTGCTTTGGCCAAGAGTTGATATCAACCTGTCTAAACTGCCATAAAGTTCTTTATTGATGACAAAGGGATTTAAAGTTAAAAATTCAACATCTTACAAAATTACACTTTGTCTGTAGCATACAACTTTGCTGCTGTTTAGAATAGTTCCTTGAAGATGGCACTGATCTTTCCAAAACCTGGTTGAGGATGCAACTGACAATATTAGTTCAAGAGAGCGAAGTTGAGAAGTGTTGATGTGAGTGTCTGATGAAGCAGGTATGCATTACTTGTGGAGGTGCCAGGAACAGAAGTGTTTTGTCCTTTAGTTAGGAAAAGCTGCCCTATAGCTGCGCTACTTGTGCTGTGATTGTGTCCCCAGACCTCTGCAAAGGCTCTTGTCCTATTGCGAGTGTGTGAAAGACTTCATGTAACATCTCTTGAAAGTAGTCTCTGGAGGCTGTTAGGATTTATACCCCAAGAGTTTCCAGAGTCATAGGACTGGTTGATATTCCTCATCAGAAGGCCAATCTAATACAAGGTTTCTGAAAATTTGACTTGATGAAACTATTTAGTGAGCATTGTTAAAATTGCTTTACAAAAAAAGATCATGTTTCTTAGGGTTTGGTGTTTTGTGGGGTATTTTTTTGGGAAGGAAAGGTCCAAAAACATTTGCTGCAAAAAGTCATTACTTTGTCCTTGTAGATGGGAATGACAGAATTATGTACATGTGTCTGTTCTTGGATAGAGAATATATGTTGGAAATATTTAAAAATCAGAGTGATTGAATATCTAAAACTGTTCCCAAGTCTAATATTTTCTCCCACATCCAAGATATAGCGCAAACCATTTTTTGACATTTGATCTATACTGTTCATAGGCTTTTTATATACACAGAGGGATTTGCTGCTTTGTAATCAAGCTGCTGAAGAAAAACGTTGTCCTTTTATTCACTAGGGATGACTGTAATAAATTAAAATGGTTTTCCATTAGCCTTCCCTACTTAGTTGAACCACTTAAAATTACTTTGGACTTTGCCCTTGTCTGACCTCCTCACCTTTGCTCAAACATTTTTGCTTCCAGGAGTGCAGCAGTGTTGGTTCTAGAGCTTTTACTTCAGCGACTGAAGTTACAATTCATTTCAGGCTGGAAGCAGAGTGCCAAGGTGGAACCCATTTGGACTTAAAAGACACGTTTAGTAGTTTTAAAAGCCTAATGCATGGCCTAACTGGCAGGTGATCTGTGTCATCATATATTGCTGTTAGTATTAAGAGCTGTTTGTAGCTTGACTGCATGCATATTTTTCAGTTAAGACTGTGTGCATGCAGTTGAAGATAAGTTGTTTGGGTTTTAGGTTTTGGGTTTTTTTTATTGCTCCTTTGAGGTTTCTGTGGCAATAATGGCTTTACCAGGTTGTGGACAGAACTGTACAGTTGAAACAACGAAATCTCTGAGGCTTGTCTGAGCACAGAAGTGCATTTATAACTTTTATATGTAAAGTTCTCTCTTTCTCCTGCCTGTTAAATGCAACTGGAATTACACTGATAGACAAAACAAACTGCAGGTTTAAAACTGCTGTTCTGTCAAATGTACAATTCTTGTTCTACAACTGATAGTGCCCTAGTGTTAAATGGACACACGTGAATCAGTTATGCTAAAGTAAAAAGAAAACCACGACAGGTATTAGACAGTATATATGCAGTTCAATTCCGGACTGTCACTTTTAGTTATGATATGAATGGAAGGGTTGGATTTCTTACTGAATTCCCAAATGTTGTGTCCTTCTGCCTGTTACTTCTCTTTGGATTCAGGTTTTATAATTCTCTCTGGCTTGGAATAGTAACTTGGAGATGATTTGAGATGGTCTCAGTGCAATGTTATAATCTGGAGAACCTTAGAGAAGATGCCACATTTGTAACAGTGCAGAGAAATAGACGGCGTTACTGAATGGGATTCTTCGAAATATTTCAGTGAAGTATTTGTGCATGAGGAATTAATAGAGGAAATAAGGATATGATTGAGAGTCTTTTTTTTTTAACAATATGAAAATCACTTGTTTACACTTAGAAGTCTGACCAGATTGGCTTGTTTCTGTGCCAGGAAAGCATGCAGGCCAGGCCCAGGTTGACCCCATGTTTGTGGCATACAAGGTGGTTCAAACGTCTGGCTTTGGAGGCATTGCTAGTGGAAAATTCCCCCCAGCTAACCTTGGGCATGCACACCTTGATAGATGGCATGCTTGTCAATGCTTAAAAATTAATGGCTTATTTTATAGACCATGAAACTGGATATAGCTCCAACTGTGTCTCAGCACACTCATACTGGAGACAAGTAAATGCAGCAGGGAGAGAGCTAACCGCACCCTTCAGAAACACAGCACACTTGTGGGAAGGTAACAACTGAAAAACAAGCTCAAATGGCATTCAGCGAAGATGTCTTGGAGTAGCCTAGTTTCATAGGAATTAGTAGCTAACGCCAGTCCATATAACTCAGGAAAAGTTCCAAAACTGTCCTATAAATCCTTGCTAGTCCAATTTTGAAATATTTTTGTTAAGGAAGAGCTAACTTGTCAGAACAAAAAAAAAAGCAGCCATGGGATTCTTGGCTGGTCATAGTGAAGATCTCACATCTTAAATATTTTCAGCTATCTGTGATTATTCCGCATAGGTAAAAATAACTGATAGTCTGTATAAATTTGAATAAACACAAGGAAACCACAAGCTGACTGCAAATGTAGCTTGAAGAAAAAGAACATATCCTGTATGTCATCGATCAAAGTCATAAAATCATAACTGAAAGCAGTTGGTACCACTACTGTTTTCTGGGGCTTCAGGTGTATCATACAGCATAGGGAATATCTGCTTAAGAAATGTGAAAAACTACTGATGTTTCTGAGGCTATTTTTGGAGTCTCTCCTTATGTATCTTGGGCCACTGCGGTGCCAAGGGCAATATTGTGAGCAGTAGAGAAAAGGAAACATGTTCCCTAGTTTTGCAATTGCTGGTGCACACTTGCATCCTTGGGAGGGGAACAGGCCAAGCAGAGCCCAGTGAGGCTTGTCTCTGCTCCAAAGCAAACTCTGGTCTTTTTGCATACAAAAGTATGCAAGAATTCATAATCTGACCTTCTATATTATTTGTGTGTATACATAACCTGCAATTCATTAAAGAAATCCTTGCTGCAGCTCTCTGTCTCTGCACTGTCTGGGAGCAATGCAGAAACAAGAATGGTCTTAGCAATTGCAAGAAATTTCATACAAAACCACCAGCTTGAAAGAGCTTATCACTGGTGAGAGAATGATCTCTGGCATTTCATAAATCATCAACAGTACTAACATGCTGTTTGGAGATTTGTATCATTAGCAAATTAATCATGATCAGGAACACTGCCGTAGCAATGTTGGATGAGATGCCGTGCAACGCCTTTCTGCCAAATAAACTGCAGAGAGGGGCCTGGGGGATTGGAGGTGGAGAAGAGAAGCCAGGCTCAGCTTTCATATTACCTCAGTGTTGTCCTTGATAGCAGCCTTTAAAAAATATTTAAACAGAATGACAGTGAGAAGCTGCTTAGCAGCTTGACTTATACTATTGGCAGAATATGAGGAAGGAGTGATTTCTGGTTCTGACATCTTTAGTTCCATCCTCACAGGAAGCATCCACAAAAGTTTGCAAAGTGCCTTCCAAGACTGTAACATCTCTGCCATCTTCCAGCCCTTGAGTGCAAGCGCTTGTCAGGCTGCTGTAATGTAAGGAAGACTAGAGATAGTAGGAGGTGCAGTATTTTCATAGGCCACAGGAAAACCCCATTTTGAAGTGAGAACTAAACCTCAAGTTCTCCCCACCTGAGTACTCCTGTTGAAAACCATAGAGCTTTTCTTGGCATGAACCCAAAGTTTTGGTGTAGCTGAGGGCAATTTTGCCAACCTTTCTAGAATTTCATTTATACATTCAGTTATTCATAGATTTATGGAATATTCATCTAACTTTTTTTCCCTTGAATTCACTGAGCTTTGATTTTTGAATTCTAAAACCAATTAACAGTAATACCCATGCATTGCACTCTCAAATACATACTTGAAATTTCTAGACAGCTAAAGATAATGTTTATACCACTGCTTCTCTATTATTTCCTCTTCCCTTTAACAAATAAACATAAACATACACAATGGGAGGGAAAAAGAGTTGGACTATTAAATCATGCCAGTTTTCAGTTGCTGGGTGTTGCCTGCAAATTCAGTGCCATAGCAATGCAAAAGACCAACAGAACCATTCTGTGTATAGGTATTTGATAAACTGACTTGTGTGTAGCCTTTATTTGGCTTTTTTCTTTGATTATGCTTTCGTATTAACCAAAATTGAATGTTTCCACTAAGAATCAATGCAACTAACTTCAGTATCCTGGAGTCCAAAGAGTGTTTTTCAGATGTTGCCACACATTACTACCACGACTCATTTTGTGTTCTGGTATGTCAGATAACTAGTTAATGGCTAAACCCACAGTATAAATCCACTGTGCTTCAAGACAGCTGCTAGATTAGTTCTCTAAATTCTTCTGCTATGCCAGTAAGTTCCAAATGTAAATGCTTTTTAATGCCTCATACAGCAGTGGGCATATTTTATAGAGCTGAGTTGGAGATATGTTGTATTGTGCTTAATAAATTACTTTTTAAAATATCCATGATTCAGCTGTTTGTATGGAAAAATGTATGCTTAGCTTTGAGAAAAATCTTAACTCTTAGAGCTGTTAGTGTTGGGGTACTACTTTCAAAATTTGGATTTTTACTTAAGGTGTGTGTACATGCTTTTCAAAGTATTTGTCCAGCATATTTACTGGCAAAGTGGTATGTGACAGGACAAGGAAAAAGTTGTTAACCTTTTCCCCAACAAGTCTGTAACTCGAGTTCTTATGGACAGTCCTATGATAGAGGGAGATAGATGGAGTCTAATTCTAGAGAAAACTTTGTTTGTTTATAAATTGTACTGAAAGTTTTTGTGTGGTTGGTTGGTTTGTTTGCGTTTCTTTAATCCAGTGGGCAGAAAGGAACAGAGATTGTGTTTTTCAATAGTACTCCATAACGTTTTTAAAGGTTTTTCTCAGGCTCGTGTCCCACAAGCTTTTTTACTTTTGTGTCACATGCTTCTGGTTTGTGTTATTTTCTCACTGATTTTTTTTGTCTCTCTCAGCTTCCACTCCACTGGCACATGCACGCTAAGGGAAGTAGCTCCTAGACCAGTTGTAGAGGGAGAAGTTCTGGTACAGGCTGTCTTCTTTGTGGCAGTTTGTAGTTTGGGATCTTTGTTGCACCCATTTACAGTATCCGTTGCTGAAAATGCACCCTATTAGCCTTCAGGAGCTACAGTAGAAGTGAAAGATACAGGATTTTAAGATGTTAGCTGAGCCCCGATGCTAGTTTGCAAAGAGAAGCTAAACTAAGCAAGGCTGTTTTTCTTAATTGCGGCATTTCAATTCCACGCCTAAATTTGCAACTGAACTGAATGAATTCAGTTGCTGGGCTCCTGCAGAATCAAAATCCCATAAGCAGGCACACAGGCAGCCTTTGTGATGACAGCCTGTAAAACCAGCAGCTGTCCAGGGGTTAGCAGATTGGTTATGCTTAATGTGAACCATGGCAGGACATGTGCTAACAGAAGATGCACAACATACCTAGCACCTATTGCTCAAGGGTAGAAACAGACCAACTGGAGTCGAAGGGCTGGGATAGAAGAGTTACACAGCCAAATGTCAATTAAAGGGAGAATTTAGCCATGCAAAAGTTGGGCGTAGGAAGGAGGAGAGATGTTATGTGGTCTAGGAGAAAATAGGAATGTGAGACTCATGCTTCTCTTCTGTATTGACAACTGCAGGCAGCGTTGTCTGTCTGTATTGGCAGAAGAGCAGAGAAAGGTTGTGAAATAGTAAGGACAAGTCAGAAGTATGCCAGTTTCATGGCATTTTTAGTAGGCGTAGGGTTGCTTTTCTGTCTTTGGCATTTGTATAGTTTTCTCTCTCAAGCCCTTGTACTGACTTACCTGGGTGCAACACATTATCTTCATGGTTCTGAGCTCAGTGTGCTCAGATGTGGAAAAATGCAGTAAGCCCTACTTCACAGAGAAGGGAAATAGAAGCAAGTAGATTAAATATGAGTTGGTTTTGTAAAATACTCCGGCAAAAGGAAACCTGTGGCTGACACAGAACTGAATGCAAGTCTCTCTAATGAGAGCCCTAGCCACTGGACTATGGCATCAAGTTTGCCATTTCTGACAATTCAACTTGAGAAAAAAGGGCATTTTTTCCCTAATTGCAACTTTATTGTTATTAGTATTTTAAGACAGCTGTATACATTAATTTCCCTGAACTACTAATACTGTAATTTGTCTGAGCTCAAACCCCTTTATGCCAATTTTTGCTTCACTTCTGCATACGCAATAATAAACAAAAAAAACCCCTGAAAGTAGGTACACTCTCCTTTTTCTTTTTTTTTTTTTTGTTTCTTTTTTTTCACTAGGGTTATCAGGACTACTTTTTTTTAGGAAGAGAAGAGGAAAGCTGCTGTATTTCCTTTTGGCAGCTAAGCACTGCATTCAGATACTTTTCACAGTTTTTTGGGGTGATTTTTATGTTTGGGTTTGGGGGGGGGGGTTGTTTCGTAGCTTATTGCTGCAAGCAGTGGGGGGCAGCAAGAGCATCTTTTAATGCTACTTACGTGTGAATTCATCATATCTGTGCCATCCTGTAATAGCTGGAGGGAGGAAATTATTTTGATTCTTTTGTCTGTTGTAGAAATTATTCCATAAAAGTGTCAGAGATAAACTGTGCTGAAGGCGATGAGCTGAAGTTAATCCAATGTCAGGAAATGCATCGACCGTTGAACCAGGCTGTCGGGCTACTCTTCTGGGCTCGAAAGGGTGAGAGCCTTTGAAGTCCTATGCATGCGAGAGAAATTTGCCTTTAAGCTAGGGATATTGCGGATCAAATCTGAGTTTTAAGTCTAAGGCAGTCACCTTCTTAATGGCACATGTAAGTTTGATCTCAAATATCCAAGAAGCTAAAGTTGGCTTTTACTTGCAGCTGGATTTCCTAATCCGTACAGATGGTAAAACTCTTATTAGATTATTTAAATTAGTTCTAGGTAGCTGCCATTTTCTTTACCTGCAAGAAATTTTCTTGAGCTGCCTCGTAGTCCTGTAAATGAAGCAGTCATCTCTGTTGCTGCTTTAAATCCCAGAACTCTTGTGCTTGCAGCAGTCCCCTAATTTGGCATTGTGCATGAGAGGTTGCTGTTGACAGGCGGCCTCAGAGGTGATGAGCTGTATTGCAGAGTGGCTTCTTATGAGTGGGACTGGTTATCCCAAGGGTAAGTGGTATATAACATGATAGGAGGAAATTGCTCATTAGTGAAACAAAGTGGGCTTTAAGATGCTAGTTTTGTCATTGAAGCTGTAAGAATCTTCCAGCAAGAGATAGTGTGGTCTGTGGTCACTTAAAGTTGTCCTCAGTTTTCAGATCTGGCAATTTGTTTGAAGAATTTGAAGTCATCAGAGAAAAAGTAATGTTGTAATAATCAAATCCTATTTTTCTCAGCTTTTTTGATTTTGGGGGGTAGGAGGAAAAAAGGTCAACTTTTAACCTTTAAATCAATTCTTGCTTTTCATCTATGCCTAATTAAGTTGCAACAGAAGGCTGTAGCTTTTATATACCTCCACACACAAGCACCGTGTTGGATACACCACTAAGATTGTTTGTTGGTACTATCTATGAAAGTGCATGGTTACTACTGAGGATCAAACAAATCACTTGACGTCCGCTGTGAATGTTTTTACATGTTTTAGCATTTACCAGATTGGCAAAAAGCTGTTATGGCACCACACGTGCTTCTGACTTTTATCTGCCTGGTGAAAGTGGTTCCTTGTTTGAAAGTTGGGGCTTAGAGAGTTTTAAAATTTGAGGAAAATTGGGATGGAATATGAAGTTTTTCTATTTGAGGTAATGAATGTTTCTTTTTTAAAAAAATTAGTAGCAATTGAAAAATGCTGCTATTACATGGTTGTCTAGTTGTCTGTGTGAAATAAGCTGGTGGCATCTATCCAATTGCAGGCAGATGTCTGCATCTCAAATTATCAGACCCCTATATAGACCAGAGAAAATCGGCCCATGCTCTTTCAGTTCAAGGCAGGAGAGAGGGATACAGTGAAGAAAACTTGCATTTCTGTTCTTCATTCCGTCTGCATTTAAAAAATAAAAACAAGCATACACATCTCTATCCAGAGCACTGCTCCAACATCATTGAGTAGGAGGAAATTCCCTCACAGGAAAGCATAACTGCAAAGTATTGGAAAGGGACATTTGTTGAGACAGATGTGTTCTTGTATGTATCAAGAATTTTTCTTTGTGCTCAACTGCAAGTTCCACTAGATTATTCAAAGATTTTCCTGGCTAATAGGTAGGTAGCTGGTGGTTTTTGCCAGCTCAGTTTGGTTCTGATGGACATATGAAAGGCACTGTTATGTTACATTCTGGTCCCTGCTACTGCCCTTAACTTTGACATGCTGTTGTAAAACTCTTTAGTTTTCATATATAAGTAGGTGCTAGATTAAGTGGTTAGCTAATCGGCGACTTTGTTCCAGTAACAAAACCATGGCCTCTTTCAGCACTTTTCCATTTACTGCTCTGTGTGCTGTTTATGGCGGCAATGGCAAACCCTTTCAGTGTGTCTGCCAAATTTATTTTAAAGATCACGGTATTTGGTGCCAACCCTAATCTCTCTTGGTGCCAAACTTGGCTCCAGCAGCAGTAGCTCTACATTGTTAGTCTTGTGCAACAGTTGCATTACATCATGGTGAAAGGAGGAAAAGGGATTTTAAAAATTCCAGTTATTCAAATGCAATAGTCACAGGGGGGAAAAACAAGACGGAAAACAAAACTCCTGCAGTTCAAATGTCAGTGTCCCTCTGTACTTTGGCAAGTCATTTGAGGCCTGTTTAATATCATAAAATGGCACTTTCAGGAAATGTTTTTCTTTATCAGATCAGACTTTGCAAAGGAAAACAAGGATGTTTGTGTGAATGGCATTGGATTGGTGCATTCGTCACTTGATATTTTCACTTCCATGCTACCCTGTGGTATATCAGTCACTGGATGGCAGGGTCTCTGCAAAGGTGCACCGTAACTCTTCCTTGTTTGGTAATGTTCTCTGGTCATCCCTGTAAAAGTCCCTTCCCTCTCTCTTGAAAATAAAACTGATGCAAGCAGCTTTGGGATCTTGGGCCCAGGTTAGCTTTCACCCGGGCTTAAAGCTTCAGCCCATAGTCACATCAAAACTCTTGGGAAATCAGACCTCAGCCCACCTGAACCCACAAAAAGAATCAAACTGTCCCATTTGTTACTTCTATGTTGTTGTTTTAGCCTGACTGTCAAATATCCACAGAAACAAAATATTAATGGAATAAATATCAAGGAAAACGCCATGTGAACACTTGCTCTCCGTAAGCTCCTTCTCCCTTTGGCTCTTTCCACATATAAATTGGCCAAGTGACAAATCAAAGACCAGTTATTGTTCAAGCATTGCTTTTGATGAGTTGTCTTTTTTCCTCCCAATGTCCCCAAGAAGTTCAGCAATTACATGTTACTTTGTTTGCTACTGTTGTACTGTAGCTCTTTAAAATGAGAAGTCCATCAGCCTGTCTCCTGATTCAGAATATCCCTTTTGAACCTTCCAGTTAGAAGTACAGGAGCACAAAAATTTACAATTTGTTATCCCTGATGATGAATTAACCAACTTTCACTACAGAAATAATATTTACCAGCAGAGTAACTCCTGCACGGATTCTTGAAGACCTTAACCTAAATATTTCAAGTCAAACAAACCATTCAAAGCCCTGGAATAGGGAATGGGCAAAGGAGGTGTGCTGTGTATGGCCAGTGGGTTAGAGCTGGGAATGAAAGCCTTTGACATTCTGGCTTTAAGCTCTAGAAAACAGTTCCTTCATCAGATAAATTATATGAGATCAATAGCTATTGTTAATAATGACACTTGCTTTTTATTTTATTAGAAGACAAAACAGGGCAAAGATGGTTTTAATTATATCAGTGAAGAAAAGGAGGGAAAGATAACTTCCTGAAGTTTAGCTGAGTGATAGACTTTCTTCCAAGACCACCCCTACTCTTTTCAAACAAAGAGAAAGGATTGTGACTAAGTGAATGTTAGAAGTTTATAAATTTGATTTATTTAACCACAATATTTACTAAATCCAGATTGGTAACCTGATTTACTTCAAATCAAAACAGAGAAAGTATATCGGAGTACAGTTGGATTTCATAATTCAGAAGGAAATCGTTTGTACATTCAAGCGATGCACTTGGAAAGCAGCTTCAGGTTTATGCGATAATGAACAAGCACCTGCATTCGTAGTACTCTTCATTGCAACTGCATTAGTGCTTCTACAAGCTTTGCCTACAGCATTTATGAAGAAGAGTGTTAAGCAGGATCAAAAGAAGGGAAACGGCTGTTCTTACATTATTAGGCTGACCTAGTTTGACTCAACATGTTTGAAGATGATGCAGACAGAAATTCACTATTGATCACAGAATGGTCTAAACTTTGTGGTATTTCTGGTGTGTATATATGGTATTTTCATAAACCTTAGCACTAATAGTTTTAGTCAGAAGTCTCACAGGCTTATCACCATAATTCCTGTTTTATTGATAAGGAGAGCATGGCAGGAGGACTGAAGTGTGACTTTCCCTAGCGATAGCACACGGCCTCTTGCTTTATTAAATGTGCTATCCCAGTTTTGCAGAAGTGGGACAAGAGTCCTTCCCACTTGGACTGCACTGAGCCTCAGGGTGAATCCATCGCCCTGGGCAGCAAACTGCCCTTGGACTGGGTAGCAGGGCTTACGCCCTACTGCTGCCACAGAAAAGCTCAATCAGCAATTACCCAGAACCACAAGTTCTGATTTAGTGATGCTTTAATTAAGACCACAGTAAGGAAAATCCAAAATTAAAAAGAAGGCCCCATCCTTTTCTCCTACATCTCCAACTTCCACCCCCCTCCCTGAAAACCCTAACACCAAAATCTAAAAAACCCCAAAAAAGAAGCAATTAGGGAAGCCACCTTGGCTTCAGTGGGGTGTTAGATTTTTTTGTTGTTGTTGTTCTTCCTCATATGTAGTAATGGACTACCACAAAGCTTTTTTTATTTTTTTTTCCAAATATGAAAAGTTGAAGGACAGTTGGGAGGCTGCTTAAGTTCCAGACTGTGAGACCAAGCCAAAGCAGTGCAGGTTTTTCAGACCCATCGTTAAATTATAATATACTTCCAGTTTCTTAAGAAAGTCTTCAGTTTTAGAGAGACCACAAACTTTGTTGTGTTCCCTTCTTGTATGTGGGAAGTAAATTGCATTTAGGACAATGAGGCTGGCTTTTGTTTTCCCTCATCAAGATACTTCATAAATAGATGAAACAGTGTAATAATGATATAAAATGTGAGGCATTTGTTGCTTTTGAATCCTTGAGAATGATCTTCCTTGGTTTATTCCAGCAGACAGATAACTGAGGTAGTCTTCCCTTCCTTCACTGGGAGGGGGAGGCGGGGAGAAGAGAGTCCCAATCAAAGAAAGGCTTTCAGCCTTCTATATGTACAACAGATCTTCCTCTTCCTGTCTTCTCTGGTCAGAGAAAGTCTGACTTGGGGGATTTAACCAAGGAGAGGGTACGTCATTCTCACTCAAGCTTCACCTGTACTGTTATACTAGACTTTTCCCTCACATCCAAGGACCTGTTACTCACATTTCATAGTTCTTTTCCCATATCTCTCTTTGAATTATTATTCCCTGAGTGCCAGTCCTTTACAGGCTGAAAATAGAGGTGCTGACACAGGCCTGTTAATAAAGAGGCGGCCTTACCTTTCTCACTGGGTTGCTGGAGCCATTGCAGGACTCTTGACAGGTTTAAGGAGTAAATCAAAAGGGTGAAGAAATTCTCATAGTCTGGGAATGGAGAGCTTTTGGACCAAAAATGAGTGAGAGAACATGTCCTGAAGGACAGCTCTCGTGCCTCACCTCCTCCTTGGCTGTCTCATGTTCAGGATGGTCATTATTCATCATCATGGATATTGATACTGCAATGGTATAACAGATTTCACCTGAAGATTTCAGAGTACTTTCCAGCCCCTAAAAAGAGCTTAACTGGCAATTTTCCAGTTTTATGGAGGCCTTAATGTAGTCCTGAGAAACTTGGCCAATCTGCTAGTGACAGAGCTTGGGAGCAACACTGCAATTCTCAGTTGTCTCCTTAAGCAAGTACACACAGTTCTCCCTTTCTGGTGTCAGATGCAGTGTGTGACAACATGCACCTTTATACTGCACCCCATTGCTGTTTGTAAGGGCAGCTGCCAGCCCTACAGCGCCTAAGGCCCCAGTGTACATGGAAAGCTGAGGCCGCCCACAACATCCTTCTAGCAGGGCTTGGTCGCGGCCTTCTAAGAGAGTCTGGATTATTCATTTCACCTTGTTTTCCCTGGATCATTGACATGATGTAGCTGGAAAGGTAAATATGACTGGTGAAGATAAATCAGGACAAGTGCAAACTGTGGGTCAATGCACGCTTGGCTTGTGCCAGGCTTAGCACAGGTCCATGCCTCCTTATCTGTCCATAAAATGATGCTTTTGCGGGGCAGTTTTTAGGAGTATTTTGCCTGTGGACAATGTGGATGCTAATGTGCTCAAGACACCAAAGAACATTTTTCTAAAATCTCCTACCGTTGATGCAGTAATGGTAACAGTGCTGACTCTGATGTGGCCCAGTCACAGGGGATAAAGCAAAGCGCTTTCCATATTGGAAGAACTCAGTAGAGGCTGCTTTGTGTTACCTAAATCCCTAGGACTGCAGTTTATTTTTTATTATTATTATTTTTGTTACTGCTTTTTATTTAGTATGGCAGTACCTGGAGATCCCACTGAGGGTAGGACCCTGTTGCACTGGTCAATGCTCCATATATACAGAAGAGGAACACTTGTCCTGCAGTCTCTGTAGGAAAGGCAGCAAAGGTCAGAAAGCACAGTGGTGGCACAAAGGACTTCCCTAGGGATCAGCTGAGTTATCAGGGGCAGAGTGGGGAGAAAACCCCAGGTTTTCTGAGTCTCAGACCAGGGCTTGGTCTGCTGTTTCTCTGCAGCAGAACTAATTTGTTCTCACTCCGTCACTGTCCCCATGTGAGCACCCCTTTTCATTACAAGTGTTACCTCTTAACTATTGTGGGCAAGTTTTTTTCTGGTATTTTTCTGTGGAAACTTCATGAATGATGCATCGCTGCCCTTTGAATCAGAAGTTCTTCCTTAGGATCTGGCTGGTATAAATGTTTATGGGTAACCCTGCACGTTTAAATCCACAACAAAGTGAAGCCATCCATCTGCGGAGAAAGGCAGCTGCCAGCGTTCCTCTCCCCAAGGTAAAGGCATCCGGCACTAAACTTCCTGGAAAATGTTTCCCTTTGGCACTCATTCCAGCTAATGGCCAACTTTCACTGCGTGAAACCTTCTTCATTTCTTTTGGTGTTAAGAAACTATCCAGCTCTTTTCCTTCAACTACAAAGTAGCTGAAGGAGAAATGAAGTCGCTGCTAATGTTCATCTCAAACCAAAACAGAGTGGAAGGCTCCTGAGTGGGACACATGGCTCAAAACAGGTTGTGTTTGCAGTGAGAGAATTAATGTTGCCCAGTAACTCATGGATGTGTTCAGCCAGCAATCGTAGCTGCCATAGCAGCTCTCTGCTGCTTCAGGCCTGTCTGTGTGCTGTTTACATGATGCTTTCCTTCCTGGGCCCACTGCAACTTTTGATGAATTCTTTGTCTGGTCTGGCTGCACTGAATATAGTTTAATAGAAATTATTACCTGTGCATTGAATATACAACTTTACACAAACTATTACCTGAAAATACGTTCTCTCATGTCGTGCTGCAACTTGGCTGCTGGAGTCTGGGTGGGTGTACCCCAGGTTCCACAGGTGGGAATGGAAAGCTCTGTTTTCCACTTGTGATTTTTTTCACTACTTTTTGAAGCAGGTGTTTTTCTGTGATGTTTAGTGCTTTATTGTCTCTACGTCATCTTGCTCTGGTAGAGTTGAAGTAGTTTCTGGCTGCTTAGTTTTGCTTGTCTAATTGCTTTATGTTAAAATATATTAATATTTTATTAATTATTTATTAAATTATTAATTTCATATTAATGAAACTTTTACAAAATAGGGGCCCAACTCTGCAAACACACACAACAGTGTTCATTCCTGAGAACGAATTTTCTGCTGACCAGTATTGTTGAAAACATTCTGATATATTCTTATAGATTTTATAGAAATTACCCTTCTGGTTGTGACCTGTTCATGTTTTCTTTTTGTTTTGCTTCCCCTGTGAATTAATCATGTGCCTGCTAAAGGCCCTGCAAAATACACATTTATCCCAGTGCAAAGGTATGTTAGAACATTGTTTTTCCTCCTTCCATGTCAGAATTGTGCTGCTTTTAGTGCAGTTAAATCTATACTTTTCATGCGATTGCACGTACATAACTTCTGCTGTAGCAGCAGGAGGAGTAGCTGCTTTCATCTGCACTTGCGTGGGGCATGGGGTACGTGGGGGAATGAGCTGCTGCGCTCACCCAGACTTTCTGTGGCCCCAACCCACAAACCCCACAAGTCTGCTGATTCTGAGTACTGCAGAATTTGTGGAAGGAGTTATTTTATTTATTTTCTTTTGGTTTGTTCTCTGTGGAGGTTATTGATGTTCAAGAATTGTAGATGACTTAATTTCTTAGAGTTCCTTTTCCTGTAAATTTCAAAAGTAGATGAAATCAGGGACTTGACTGATAAAAGTAACAAGTAGCCTACAAGTCAAAACACATTCTTGTACTTTCCTGTGACAGAACCCAGATGATTTCAGCATGAATATCTAGGTTATCAGCTGCTATTTCCTCATTCCAAATCTCATAACTTTTCTTAAATCATGTTTTTGTGATTTACATTTAAGTGAGTTTTTAGCCCTTGTGATTCGGAAGAGAAGGGATAAAAAAGCATAGTACTTCAGAGTGAAGAGGTGCCTAAGTAGTGACAAATAAGTCTCATGAGCTGGACCCTTTGGTAGCTGCTTTGTGAAGCCCCATGGGTTTGTTTTTCTTGGTGGGCCCTGATTCTGCAGCTGGAGCTGCCAGTGTGGTTTTCTGCATTCACATGCAGCCCTGGTGTGCTTGAGGGATCTGAATAGGAAGAGGTATAATGAAATTAAAAAGCTTTTGAATGTCAAAGAGAAATATTTTAACTGAGTCTATATATATATGTATGTTTGTGTATAGGCACATGTAGGTATGTATACACATACAATTCTATTTTTCAGATGACTCTAGGCTATAAGCTCATAGCATCTCTTCACCAGCTTAGTCTGTTCTGTGTGATACTTGATTGCCCACAGTAAGACAGCTGAGTAATTTTACTTTTCGGCAAATAATAAGATCTTTTGTAAATGTTGCTCCATTTTGCAAACTGGCTCAATAGATTAAAAAAGGCATTCTGAAAAATTCAGCTTTTTCATTTTGATTTATTTTAAGTGAAATACTAGTGTTAAAATTAATATTAAGAAACTCAGTGACAAAGTATTTGTATAAGGTATTTCCTGGTTAAGCTGCCAGATTGAAAGTCTGTGGGGTGAACCCCATCCTTAGCTCACTTCAGAATTTCAGGCTACCTTTCAGACTGTGCCTTCATAATAGTGAAGTTAGCTGGATTTGTTTTGTTTTATGTGCACTGAATACCCTTTACCTTGGATTGCTCATGCAGATAATGCTGATGCTTCCCCTGGTCTATCTTCAATCTCTTCCTAAGTTAATTGCAGGAAGTGCTTGAGGGGGGGAGGGGGGGGAGGATCACAGCCTTGCCCGGCCCCCTCTTTCTTCTTGGTATTGCTTTGTGTCTATAGTGTGGGAACTGGGGAAAGAGCACCTGGAGAAGGGAGTAGTGAAGCCTTGCTAGGAGTAGGAAGAACATTTATTTATATGAAGACAGCCTGTTCTTTTTTAAATCAACGGGTCTGAGACAAGAAAGAAATGGCATGAGAAAAGAAAAAAATATATTGAAAAGTAGTCTAGAATACCAGGTGGTGAAACCTAGTGAAGCAAGCAGACGCTTCTGGAAAGTCAGGTCTTCCAGGGAAACAAGGCATGCAATTTTTGCCAGTCCCAAGCAACCAAAAAACGCAGGCTTTCCTCAAAAAAAAAAAGTGAAGTTGGCCCAAAAAATTCATGAGACAGGATTTTTCATCTGTTTTTTACTGTCTGGTCTATGGGTTAGAGCAAGACGGAAAACCTCCAGTGAAAGTAAAGTTTCAATCAAGAAGATTGTCTCAGTTAAAAAACAAAACAAAAAACCCATGTGGGGAAGGGTTTTAAAGCTGTTGGAATACTTTGGGTATTTTTAAACAATAGTGGTTTCAGAAGTGTGACAGAAATGGTCTGTTTTATTATTTTCTCAGTTATTTTTCTTAAAATTGTTTGGAATTAACACATTTAAAAAAGAAAAAGTAATTTGAAAATATTAATATTAAACCCAAACCAAATTTTTTTCTTTTGTGAAGGGAATCATTTTAGGTGCACGTGGAATTCATGTGGAAAAGGAAGGGTTGCTTTTCCTTTGTGAAAAGTTTTCCATTTTCAGTCTAATGTGCTTTGTCCCTTGCTGATCTATCACATAACTTTTCTCATGTTCCTCTTGGTTTAATCTTTAGCCTGAGATATTCTGTGCTGGAGCATAATGCAACTATGTACACCCACCCGCAGATGCTGTGCTACAAGCCGTACTACTATGAGTCCTCTTACTTCTTGTGTCTGGAATAGACTGGGCAGTGGTAAATTCAGACAAGTACCGCTGCTTTTATCGCGCAAGTACGTCAGCGAAAGGCAGCTCTCGGGAATATAAACAGCCTGAAGCACTCTGCCCTGCAGGTCACTTTGAAAGGGTACCTTGTCATCACGGCTGTACTGTCAGTCTCGTACATGAGCATTTATGCTAGCTCAGGTTTAACTTTATGTCTGTTCAGGCCTTTCCAGCATACATCTATCAGATATACTTGTGAATGAGCTAAGTTTCATTATAAGAGAAAATAGCCTTGTGGTTTTCACCTGCTGACGCATTTTTGAGTTCTTGAAATGGAAGGAACAAAGGATGTATTATAGATGGAGAGAAAACATCGTCACAGCACGAGGAGGTGAATGTACTAAGCGAGGAAACAAAATTACTTTCCTCTGCTTTTGAAATGTGTAGAAGTAGCCAAAGTCTTCAGTATGAGAGGTTCCCTATTATTATACTACCTGGAAGGTGGCTGCAAGATAGTACCATTTCCCCTGCTTAGGAATAACTTCTTTTTTTGTGCAGGAGTGGAGTAAAATGAGGAGCGTAATTTTGCAAGCAGTTGGTCTTGGCAAAATTTCTGGCTAAACTGCAATGTTTCCCAAGAAATTAAAACAGTAGAAGCCTTAATTCCTAACGAAAATTAATGAGACATACCAGGTGCTTTTGAAAATTTTACCCATGTGTAAAAAAAATTACAACAAATCTTGTATTTCCTAGGAATGAAAGGAAAACTTTTTAGGATGGGGTTTTTTGTTTGTTTGTTTGTTTTGTTTGAATTGGAGATTGAGAAAACCATCTTCACACTTTCTTTCAGTTACCTTTTAGTAATTCACTTCTGAAACTATTTGGGGAATCAGACTCTTCTTTCTTATGATGTGTAGCACTGGAGTCATACACTTGCAGATTTCTGCCTAGTAATCTGCACAATTTGGCGGGAAGAATAAAGGTGAAGGCATTTGATCAAGTAATTAAAACCAAATGAAGTGATGGAAGCAAGACAAAAATGTTACTCTTGCAATTAGGCTGCAATCTCTGTCTCTACTCCTCCCTTTCCCAGCAAAGCTACAAACAGAGGAGTTGGCTTGTACCACTCCTGCCTAGGGCTTTGTGTTGGCATATGCATATGTTTAGGAAGATCTAGTGGTTTAAGCTTGTGTTTGGCCTCTAGCCAGATACAAGTAAAAATTCTTGAGAAGATGATTGTGTGGGGTTGTTGCAGGGAGACTAATTTCTAGATTTGCCTCTCCCCTCATGAACAAACTTTCTTTGCAATTTCTTACTCCCTTAAAGTAACTTGTCTTGCCCGTTGTAGGATCTGGCAGGTTTTTCCCAACAGCGAGAGTCCCGTCTTCTGTTTCTCACCTGCTTCATTCTGCAGGGCTTCTCACTCATCAGTTCCTCCATTGATGGCAGATGTAGAGCTCATTCTCATTACTTTTCCTACAGCCATGCTAGCTTTTTTCTCCCATACTGTCTTTTGCTCCTGATATGTCCTTTCTGAACTGTACCATCAACCTCCTGCTGCTAAAATACTCTCCTACAGACTGCTGTCATCACGGGACAAGTGCTCTGCTCTTCCTTGCACTCATTCCTTCTGAAATCTTTTCATGTCTTGGCCATTGAACTTACCCTGGTACTACTTACTACCCAGTGTCTTATTTAGTGAAAATGCCCTGGAGGTGTTCTTTTGAACATTTGTTCCACTTCATGTACTTCTATATATGGAAGCCAGAATATTACCTTCTCACTCCAGAAATGGATTAGAGACAAGGGAAATATACAGACTCCCAGGAACAAGTCTGCGGCCTCCACGGTGAGGATGGAAGCGCCTGTGGTCCTGAGATGATGCCTTTTTGTGGATGTGGGGTGGAGGGGGGAAACGTTAAAAACAAGTTAGAGCAGACTGTGAGATGCTTTAGATTATACCTGATCAGCAGATGTCCAACCTTTGGAAGGAATCTCCTTCAGCTCTTGCTGGTACCTTTCAGCTGTGCTGACCGAACTGTGGTGTGGTTTCATCTGCCCATGACACCACGGTGGTTTCCTGTTTCATCCTTTTAAAATATTATCCATCAAGTTCTCATTGCCATCAGTATCCAGAGCACCTTGTTGACTCAGTCTGCGTACTGCGTACTCAGTCTGCAGGCTTCAGCATTGTGCTTACACCCATTTTTGAGTACTTTGCTGGGGAGAGAAGGTACTGCTCACTAGTTTGATCTTGAGCACGTTTAAGTGTTTTGAGCTGGGAACTGGAATCACTGCCTTCAAAACATTGTTGTAAAAGATGGTGTGATTTGTAGGTTACCCCAGCATCTTGATCAAAAATTTGAAACCTTAAAATGTTTAATCTGGCATTCCTAGCTCCAGAATGCCTGAAAAAGATTTTTCTTTTTTTCCTTCCTAAACATTAGTAAAGAGAAAAGTTTCTGCTCTTGGCAGAGTTTTGTGGGCCAACTTTCAGGGCAAAATACTGGGTTTTGAGTAGGGTATTCTAATGGAAAAGCTGAGCACCAAATTCACACAAGGTTCTTCTTAATTATAGAAGCCAAAACCTCTTCCAGATGTCTGTCAGCCCAACATGCTAGATGCTGCCATCACTGGTTTTAATAAAGGCTCATATTCGGCAAAATTTATTACTGATTTACTGTACACTACTTAAGCCAGAAAATGTTTTTGCTCTAAAAAGCAAGCAAACAAAGACCTGAGATTTTCATCAGTTGCACTCCAGCATGTCATTTGCTGTGTTAAATACCATCCCAGTTCCATTATTTAACTGAAGATTTTCTGTAGATTGCCATCATTAAAACTGGAATTTCAGAAGGTCTTGTAGATAGGTACGTAAGTGAGTAATGCACATGAACAAGTTGGTAAATGGTGCGTGTAAAACAAGAAAAGCCACTAACAACACAAACACATACGTGACATGCACAACTAGGCATTTCTGTAAGAGTTACCTGTTTGTACATGCAACTAATACATACTCTAAAGAAAAATGGAAGCTGAAAAAAAACCACCAGGAAAATGTTATAGAACAAATACAGGGAAGCATGATGTGACTTTGTGAGTACAAAAGTGAACAGAACAAAACCAGTAGAAAAATCATCAGTCAAGAGAGTAGCTAATGAAATCTCTGAACAATGATGTAATTAAAGTGCATTAATCATTATAAAAGATCATTTCCCTTTAAACATCTGCTCCCATTCACTTGGCAACAGTCTGGGCAGTGTCATGACTGATGGGGTTTTGGATTATGCTGAAGGGCATGTGTTATCTGAGAAACAATGTAGAACATCCCCAGCTCGACAGGATCTGAGACAGCAGTGCTTTTCCTCAATTCAGGTATAGCATTAAGGAAATAAGGAGAAAAAAATTCAGACATTGCATACCGTAGAAAGGAGAACCTGGTATAAAACTGAATCCTGCCTTCACAACCATGCAAACAAAATTTAATTTGGTGCCAATGGATTCAAATAAAGTAATTCCTGTGGGAAAAGAGCCCCTGCCCAGCCTGCTTTTAAGAGAGCCTTAGAGCCATAGCTGCTTGTAGGAGGGACCTTGTTCCTCCCCACTGAGAAGTAAGCACCACAAAAAACCTTCCTGACCCCCCCCCTCTCTGTGTCAGCCTAACTGTGCCAGGAAAAGACTGAGGTTAGCTGTTTTCAGGAGAAAAATCTCTTTTTCCTCTGGCATAAGCAAAATGTGCAGAAGGGCCATAACCATCCCATACTGCCTGACACTCTGAGGCTCCGAGGCATCTGCCTGCATCCCTTGTGCCTGAGACTGCCTGTGAAGCAGATACACATGTGCTTTGGTAAAGCTGCTTTCTGCAGGTACCAGCTGGAACATAACTTGCTCCAGTGCTGTTATGACTGACTAAAGTTTCTTATGGGCTGTGTTTCGATTAGGGTTAGGTCAGGAGTCCTGGATTGCTGTTTTGGATCTGCCATTAGACTGAGTCACACAGGGAGGAATTTTTACAGCTAGGGACTGGGTTTTTGTATCCTTATACAAATCTGACTCCTTGTTGCATTTCCGTGCATGGGCACAATTAGTGGTCTATGTGCACCTGCAATTTTCCTTCAGTCTTGCTGTGCTGTCTGTCCAGACACAAACAGAAGTTGTGTTCATCTGACAAGGACACATCTGAAGGTAGAGAGCCCTTTGAGGCCCACTAGCAACTAAGATCCTCCAGCTGCAAGGCAACACCAATTTTTATGCTAGTCTTGTTTTCTCGGCAAATCTATAATACACAGCAGTTAGGGAGCATGGACCACAAAAGTGTGGGGTTCGGAGTACAGTATTTTACCCCATTGGTCATTTACTGCTGACTTAAGGTCTCCTTCATGGTATGTAATGAGGAAGCCTTTACCAACCTCTGAACTTGAGGCTACATTGGTGGTGAAAATGCATATGCCCGTATGGATTTCCAAAGGCAAACAAGAGGAGCCCAGATCCTTATTTGGAGGAAGGAAGACTGGGGCTGCAGAGATTGTACATGGTTATGCCACTTCACACCCATTTTTGGCGGTTCTGTGAATTCACAGAGGATGGGTGCTTTTTCTTCCTGGCCAGAGTGCCTTCCCAGCTGTTAGGTGGGGAAGGAGAAAATTAACTCAGCTTTGGTCTTTGCTGTTCAGTTAGAGGTAATATACTTCATCTGTTTTTTGCCTGCTCATAACAATACTTACCCTCCCTCACAGGGACCTGCAGGCTTTGTAAAAGTGATTGGAGAGGCTCATATAAAAAGTATGTGTTTTATTGTTCTCTGTTCCTTAAAGCTGACAAAATCATATAGCGGTATTTAAACAGAAGATCAAAACAAACCTCTTTGCTTCTCGCAGAACTACATAGATTAGTATTGCAGAAACCCAGTGTTGAGATCTCAGGTTTATGTACTTTTGTCTTTAATTTCATAATGTTTTAGGTGTGGTATGGATTGCTACCGGAGTGTTGCTGCTGTGCCATCTGCTACCTGTATAGTCCAGCTCAGATAGGTCCCAGCCCAGTGCCAGCAGGAGTGTGCAGGTAGTGTGTTCGGTGCTGAGTGGAAAGGGGAACCCATGCAGGCTGCAGCCAGGTGCCTTGGATCTGCTCACCACCACATGCCCTCTCTCCCATCTGCTTTTTCCCGGGCCCTTCTCTATTCAAGATCACAGTTATGCTTTTCCTTAATAGCCCTATTTCCCTCCAGTAGCCTTCAAGGGACTGAAGTGAGGGCTTACTCTATGTGGCTGCAGAAAGTGAATAAGGATATAGCATCTTTGAGTCTTTCTCTTTTCATCATTTGTTGTGGACCAAAAGCTGCAAAATATATTGATGTAGTCTTAGAAAATTCAAATAGCTCTCTATGGCATTGCATGTCATTCTCTTTTCTGAACTGTTTGTGAAATGCAGACTTTGTAAGCTTTCATTATACTGAAGGTCATGTGCACATACAAACAGTTAGATTTTTCTTTGGAGACTCAAGTCTGTTATATTGTTCTCTTGAAATTTTCAGTTAAATCAGATGAGGTTATATATGTGAAAAGGACTGTCCTTGTATCACTGCCACCTAATGGTCAGGATGTTGTAGTTAGGTGCCTGGTTTACACGTCCCCTGGATCCTACCAGTACTAACCTCATTATCTTGTAAGACTAGGTGATGCTGTTAATTGCCCTCGACTTCATTTTCAGCCCTTAACTGTCAGTTCTGGAGCCTCACTGGACACTGGTGTGTACATTCTCACTCTGATGGCACAGGAGATAAGGAAATTTAGTTTTCTATGGCAAAATCCAGGAAGAAAGGGAAAGCATTCATCAGATGGGTGTAATCTCCAAGGGAGCAAGTACTTCATTTTAATTCAGCATTTCCCTTTGATGAAAAATTTAGTGAATGTTATTATGTGGAATTTATATGAAGCCTGGGTTCAGGTAATCAGCTTTAATATTTATACTCTTAGGGAAAAAATTGAATCATTAGTGAGCATGCATAATTAATGAATAAATTATATTTTTCCTTTGTTTTCCTTCAGGTATAAGGAAATGCTAGATCTAGTGATATCACCCAGCCTGACTGTAAATAGAGAGTGCCCTGACAGACTGAAGCTTAACCTTTCTAACATTTATGCCACGGCTCCAGATGACATAGAAGGTAGGCTGCCTCTTTTGCTTACTGTTTACTGGCTTTAACATAACATGTATATATATGTAACCAAAAGGAACTGGCCACATGCAAGGCCTCTGCCTCTGACAATTAGTTCTACAGTATAGTGAGCAACTGAGATTTTTGAGTATTTTTGTAGATGCTCTAGTTCAGCAATGGTTTGAATGCAAATGTAATTGAAATGTTTTATATGGAGATATATATCTGTGCATAGTAGGCACATATATACGCACATGTGCATGTGTATGTTTGCTCCACTGGAATAAGTACAGATATAAAACGTATTTTGTGTAGAGCTCGTAGTTTTTGTTGGGATCCCACTAGGAGAGCCCCAGTGGTGGCATGAATGTGAGTCTGGTGCTTTGATGGCTGTGCTGCTGCATTGTGGTGGGGAGCATGGGGGCTCCCAGACCCAACAATGTATCATGCAGCCAGAAAACATTTTGCTAAAGCAGCCTCGTGCTCCAGTTTGTAGCGCTCTGAGATCATGGCTCTCACCTCCAAACAGTTAGCCCTGCTGGCCTCTGGTCTGAAGTTTCACATTTGGCAGGTACCAAGGACAAATTCTTTCAGTGGTTAAAGCTCTGATGGAAATTTATCTGCTCTTCTCCTCCTCCTTCTCCCCCCACCCACCCCCCCATCATACTGTTCAAGTGAAGGAAACAGAAGAATGTTAAATCTGCTAAAAAAATTATTGGCAAGTGATGCAGCTGAACTAGTTCTTGCTAGTACAATCCCAGCTATTGTTTGCTGCGGTCAGGATCTGTCAGCCTTCCTGTTGGAGGGGAGTTAGCAAAAGGCACTGGCTATTATGTTTTAGAAGTATGTTTAACCCTTCATTTATAGGCTCTTAGAAGCCAAGCAGATGTTTAGCTTGCGTGTTTGCTAAGGCATTAGAAATTGCGTGATTAAATCATGTACATTATGACTGCCTATTTACAAGAGCAGTAGAAGGGATAACAATCTAAAGGAAACATCCTTTTAAATGTATGTGTTTGCAGAAAAGATTAGAGTTAGAAATGATTTTTAAATACATCATTTTGTAAACTTCTTGTTGCAGGAACTATTTGTTATTATGCGTTATAAATAAGAGCCAACATAGCACTTGTACTGTTGGAAACCAGTTTGCTAGTGACAGCTCATGTTGATACATTTCTTATAGAAATATTATGATTATTTTTCTACAGAATGATCCCCTGTGCTACCAAGATTATTCTCTTTCCCTTGAAAATCCTTCTTGTTAATTTGAAGAACAGGAAAATACTTGTGTGTTTGTCAAGTCTTAGACTGCCAGAGCTCTTAATGCAATAAATCCACACAAATGTGTGCTCTGTAATACAGATACAGTTTTAATTTTAGCAAGTCTAGTCACAATACTTACTTATGTATATGTCCAGCCTGCTATTTTCATGGGTGCTTATCATGAGATGTGGATTATATCGATATAATTTCCAAATGCACATTTTGCCTGTAGTCCTGCACTTTTGGGTTGAAACACATTTAGGTTTAACTTGTCTTCTTTTGCCAATGACAGTAACATATTGCATTTTCATACACAGTAAATTCCCACTTGTCATTCTTGGCAAACATATTTATTCTGTACTTTCAAAAATAAAAAAGTTGAAGATGCAGTATTTTTCAAATAGAAAAGAAATAAAGCTTATGCTCAAACTGTTTGTTCTGCTTTTTTTCAAATATGAAATGCATTGTGAATTAAATGAATGACAACTAAAACAGTGTATTTCTTCAATGCAAATCTGTTTGTTAATGAGGAAAAGTGTGGCACAGATGGTATGGGTTTTGTTTTCACAATCTAAAAATCTAATTTTCTAAACTGTTTTCTTTTAGGTAAGTCAAAGCAATTTTTTCATAGTGAGTTTGAAGGTGAGTCAGGTAAGCGCAGCTTTGGATTTAAAAACAATCTTTTATTCTCTATCTGTATCTGTAGATGAATGAGTACATTTGTATAATAATATTTTTTGTCAATGTAAAAATTTCGTTTTTAAACTAAACCTCTCTACCTGTTGCTTGGGAAATAGGTTACTGTAACCCACATTTTATAGGTAGAGGAGCTAAGGCAGAGTTCCTCTTGGGTTTTACTTTATTAAGGTGTTTCAGGGTTGTAAGAGCGTGAAGGACTCCTTATGGTCTTGTTTCTGTCAGTGATTAGGGAGATTCTGTTAGCGAGTAGATGCACTTGAACTCAGAGGCTGTATTTGGGTGAGTTTGTTCTGTTTCTTCTTCATAGCCGGAGAGTAGGAGAAGGTCCAGTATGGTGCTAGGAAAGACATTAAAGTCCAGCACATAGCCTCGTGGACACATGACTCCTGGAGTCTGTTGCTGTGCAGAGAGGTGTACCCAAGCTGGGTTTTTCTCATAATAATAATAAACAGAAGTGTCGATGCAGTCTTGCCCAGCTCACTCTGAAACCTGCTCCCCTAGTCATCAGTGCCTTTGTTACCAGAGCCTCCTTCCCTAAAACAAAAGCGCTGCAGTAACACTTCTGTGATACTGGATGTGAAAGAGTTGAGAGACTCTTAAAGGTATGTATGGGGCAAGAAAGCGGTGTCAGGCAGCTTGCAGACACTCAGCTGGGTGACAGGGTGCTGGCGAGAGAGCTGAGAGGCTCAGGAACATCACTGAAAAAAGACTGTCTTCAGATGCAGAAAAGATTTCAGTAAGCACCTACACACAGATACCTTTATTTTCAAATTTTTATCTATTCTGACCCAGTACATAGTTCTTATTGAACAACTGCAATTACCTTGGAGAAGAAAGTTGTACATTGATATTATTTTTTTTAATTATTTTGAATAAAGCTGTCTCTGAACATTTCTGAGTTTGTGAAAAAAGAACCTCCTTTTGAAGAAAGTGTGCACTTTAGATGTTTTATTCTTTTAATCACGTTATTGTTTTCTTGGAAATTCATCTCAGTCTTATTAAACTCAGTATTATGTTTCCTAGGAAACTGAGAATTTATGTATTGTTATATACAGTAAGCATTATAGAAATTAACATTTAAAAAATCTTGTAATTAGTATTTTTAGTATTACTATTACATATAGTAGCCATTATACAAATTAACATTATAAAAAAATAATAATTTCTAGTAATTAATATTTTGAGTGAGATCTCATGCACCTACATTGAGGTTTTTCTACAAACAAGTGAGCAAAGACAAAAATGCATTTTTTAATGAAATTTCATTTTAAAAGGTATCAGAGTAAATGGCTCTGTTTTTAAAAATAGTTTGGTGTAATCTCTATGTTATAAAGTAAAACGATAAAACCATGTAAAATGTTGTGAAAAAGAGTTGTGTGGGGAAGAGCAATTCCAAAACAGAGTTTACTTGGGAAGAACAAACACTTCGTATGTGAGCATGTTGCATGTTTTTGGACATTCTCTCCAGGTTTATGGCATAAGAAGTTACTCAAACCCGTGGGACTATTTGCATGTATTTAAACTTCATATGTATTTGCATATTTCATTAAATAAAACATGCTTTAAATGCTTAATTCACCAATTTACAAACGGTTGAACAAATGAAGTGGTACTGTTTTGGATGACTTTGTACTGAAGAGAATCCACCTATGGCATTGCGGGCACATGCCCGTCAGTGCATGGAACAGCGCCGCAGATGTTCCCTGCCTGGTGGTAGCGATGTGCAGGCATCGGGAGCACTGCAGGAGTTTCCCTTTCCACCCAGCATGTGCACCTGCAGTTGAGAGATCATCTTCTGCATGAGATGGGGTGATATTTCCTATCCCATGTAACAAATTACACTATGGATGCCAGCAGCCAGTGTTGAGGGTGGTGATGCTGCCGTCAGCAGGCAACGTGATGCTTGATGTTCTCCCTGTGTGGGAAAGCTGTGTGCAGTTAATCTAGTGTGTTCATTAACACAGCCGGCAGATAGAGAGGCCAAATCTGTTTGCCTTATGTCATTATTGATGATTGTGAGGGTGTTTTGGTATTTGTGCTGCCGTAATAACATCCAACAGCTCCAGCCAGGAACCGAGAAGCAAAATTTGGATGGCATTATAGAGGCCACCAGTATAATGCTCATGGTGGCATTTAGGTATAATGCTTGCAGTACAACTTGCAGGTTTTAATTTATGGGGGTTTTTGTAATTTTAATTAAGCCTAAATTTTTCTCTAAATAAAGATGATGGGACATTTTTCTTTGATAGCGTTGCAGGATACAGCTGTTTGGAAGGCATCCTGCACATATAACCTGTATGATACATTTTCTACTGGTCTAATATTTTCATTGCTGGCAGGTCCATAAGGTAGGTTATAGTTAACTCAAAAAATTCAAGAGTAAGGAGATTTACAATGCTGTGTTTTTAATATTTATTCTGATTTTATATATTTTAATGAGCATTGAAGAAACTGAATCATGGTCTAGGAGAGTACCGAAAAAAGCAATGGGCGAGTGCAGTGAGCTTCAATCACTGCAATAATCACAGTAGTTGCTTTTATAGCCTTTAGCATATGAGCCACTCCACCAAAGCCCAGCTTAGTGATTGATATCAAACCCATGAAGAAGAAACTGGTAGCAAAGTCAATCAGTCTCACCCTCAGTTAAAAACTAAATTTGTATTTGTTGTTAGGTGGAGAATAGTTTTCTTGCCTACTTCAGTTTGTGAAGATGCACTAAAACCAGTCTTCTCATTCCTATATATTTTTCTCAAACCAGCAGTGGTAAAAGCAGTGGTATCAGCTTGGCCATAGAATAGAACATGATGAAAATCTAAGACCCTTTAATTTTGTTTTGCAGGCAGCAGCAAAGCAGCACCACAGTGTCCTCTCCATCTGTACTCCACAAAGTGAGTGCTTGTGCCAAGTGCTATAATTCAAAAACTGTGTTTTACTGAACAGCCACTTTGTGCAGACTGGTGTCACCTGAAAAAGCATTCACCTTAAGCCAATCTACCTGTTCTGCTGCATGTCCCTGGCCCAATGAAGTAACTGGTTCTTAATCTTGTTAGCTACAGAGTGAAAAGAGGTTTCAGGTCCTGTGCACTGTACTTTTGTACCCCTGGGAATCCAAACCTTATCAGTTTGAGTATTTTTCTGTTTATGAGTGACCCCAGAGCAATATGTTGAAATGTCAGAGGCTTCCCATGACACTCGCTTGTTTGGCAAACTCAAAATGAAGTATGAAAAGTAAGAGTGTTGATTTTATTCTATTTTTTTAACTTGCATGTGTTTTCTGCAGTCTTAAATCCCCATACATTTGGGTAGCTTAATCTTAGTAGCTCATATGAGGAGCTGTATACTGAAACAAGCTTTTGCCCCACTGTAGTCAGTTCTGAGTTCCCAAAGTATTCACCATCATACTTTGGGTATTATTTTATCAAACTGTCTAGAAACGTTGTATGTGCGCTCTAGAAGATCATGAGCATTAACTATTGCCTTAGACCTTCTGTTTTCTTGTTCTGAATAGACATTATCCCCATATAGTGACAGTCCCATCTTTCCCAACAATGGCAACGTATGGACAGACTCAGTACAGCGCAGGAATCCAGCAGGCTGCTGCATACACTGCCTATCCTCCTCCGGGGCAGCCCTATGGCATACCCTCCTACAGTGAGTACTCTGGCATCATGTTACCTTTGAGGACATTTTCCTCTTGCTCCTAGAAAAATATATTTGAAGTCTTAAGCTTTAGAATGAAAGGTCATTTCTGTCTTGGCAATGTTCTCAGGCTTAGAGGAAAATCTGACTTTGTTAAAAATTTTAGAATTATTTTGAGCTGTCTATCAGCTCTTCATATCTGGGGTTATGATCTTACAATTAGTTAAATTTAGAGACAGTCAGTAGTAGGATATGAGACAGCATAAGAAATTCAGATTCAGTAGGATGTGCTGCTTAGGAGTAGTGGCTGGTGAGTGTACCCATGAATCACTGCCAAGACTCTCTTGCAGTAAATATGATATTTAGGTAAACTACGCTTTGCCTTCATTGATTCTTTCTGGACTTTCAACAATACAAGCTACTTTAAGAAAAACTTTTTGTATATTACTATGGAAGAACCAAGATATGGAGCAGAAATAAGGCATGGGTGAAATGACACAAAGTATTTTGGTTTTGGAAGGTGGTTCATATTTAAATGGACAGTTATTAGCTGTAGATGCAGTGAACATCTCTAACCCCAGTCAGGTTTGTTTCCTGCTTTCCTGCACAACCACTCCAGCAGCTGTGGGGAGACGGTGCTGGGCAGGAGCAGCTGGGGGATTCAGGCAGGGGACTAATTAACCAGCACTTCTGAGAGGGGGAATGCCTGGTAAACTAAGTGTTCAGGGTCTCCTCAATCTCTGCATGGAAATAATGAGCTCTTGAGGAGCTGCAAAGTTCTTTCCAAAGAGATATTGTTCTTGCTTAGGTACAGCTCTTTAACAGAAAGCTTCAAGCTTCTTATTCCCTATGTGTGCTGAGTCTTGCAGCATTAAAAAGGCTTCATAGTTCTGTTTCCATTCCTGTTTTCTCTTGTGCTCTTAAACACCTTGGTTTGCTTGGCAAATAGAGTATCCCTTCCCAACAAGAAGCTTTCATACAGCCATTGATAAGGCCTTTACTGAAGGGAAATTCAATGCAACAGTGGGGAAGACCAGGGAAATGGGCTTGGCAGAGCCAAAGCTCTACCAGGATGATGAGAGAAATGTTTTGAGACCCTTTCCTGGAGCTACTTGTGTGTTTGCATCAGCTGGCTGGTTTCCAAGGCAAACTCTGAACAGTTGTCCTGTTAGAGCAGGTGAAAGTAGAGCCATTTGCTACTGCCTAGAGTCTTTAGGGCATACATGTGTCAGGCCCATATGCTGCTTATAAATCCTGCGGATGACCTCTTAGCATCCTTGAACAGTGATTTCCTTCCCCCAGCCCATATACCCTCTCTAAGATACTCAACACAGCATATGAAAAACTCCACCTGGCTGACAACCAAGAACAATGAAGCAGTATTGTTTTTAGGAACAAAAATTAAACTGGGCCAGTTTCTAGACAAAACAGAACACTGTGTGGAAATTAATTTGGTGCTAAGTTATTTCGCTGTCTGACAACAATTTTTAGGCTTCCAAAAAGGCCCATTCGCTGAAGATTAATTGTAGCTGGGGTAGGTTGAATGCTTGCATGCAGAGTGCTGATGTAATTGAAAGGCATGGGATGTTATGAAAAGCAGCTTCTCTGCGCACACTCGCAAATCCCTTCGCTTCCTCAGCAGTAATGGAGCCGGACGCTTGCACCAACACGTGTTCATTCACTGTCCAAACAAATGTCCTGTGTTTCACAATGCAGCATTGTCATCTTGTTGCTAAGTTGTACTCAAATTGCGTTGCAGCTATTCACACCTAAAGCTAAAAGTGGTGATTTTTATTAGAGAAAGCATTAGCTGTGAGAACTTATTCCCAACCTGAGCAAACTTGTTGCTTTTAAGAGTCATTAAGCTAGAAAACAGCATGTTTGGGGAAAGTCACGTGAATTCAACTTGTCTTTTGGGGGGTTTGCCTACAAGTGCTAGAAGATGACAACAGTTTGGGAAGTGTATAAATCCAAGGCCAGAGCATTAACAGGGTCTTTGTTTAGTCCCAGTACTCAGGGTGTGTCCAATGGCCATTTTTTGTTTAGTGCAAATAGGCATGCAAAGGAGGGAAGGGTTGTGCCACAAGGGTTCATAATAAGATGCACCTTTCAGCTGTTTATTTTAATAATACAGCTGTACAATCTCAGCGGCATCTCAGAATAAAATATCAACCCCTTTCACTGCCAGCGAAGGTTTCATCTTGCAATGTTTAATTCAGGTATTGCTGTTCCCCCTGTAAGTTGTCAGTTTAATTGCCTGATTTTAGTAATGAAAAGATTTTTGTAGCTTCAGGGCTTACCTATTGTTCCTGAACTGTATGTTATATCTAACTGAATAGATGATAACTCTCCTGTATGACTTGCCAATAAATATTTTGCTACCAAAGCTGAAAATATAACGCAAGTAAAAGACAATTCTGTTGAGAACAGAAGTCTTGAGGTTATTTCGCTGAAAGTGCTGTTGCTTTGTTAATCATTGTTTGCATCTGAAAACTGTTCAGAAAGTTCATGAGTCAATTAGTTTAATATGTTAACATCTAGCTGTAAAACTGTTAATTCCTAAACTAGCTTTTTTACACCTTTATATGACAAATGCTCATGTTCTGCTCTTGGTTCCTACTCTGTGCCCCAAAGGCATCAAAACAGAGGACAGCCTGAGCCATTCCCCAGGACAGAGTGGGTTTCTTAGCTATGGTTCCAGCTTCGGTACCCCGACTGCCGGACAAGCACCGTACACATACCAGATGCATGGTGAGTACAGCTTGGTGCCTTGCAGGACATGATGTGAGACGTCAGAATCCTGTGCTCCCATATTAGACCAGTTCTTCTTTTGCAATTACAATGAAAAGCTTAGATATAGGCACTCAGAGTAGGATGTAGGTTTTCATAGATCTGTTTTGCTCATCAAGGAATTAATTTCTGACTGAGGTACTGGATTTAGCACTAGTGTACCGTAGCAAAACTTCACATATGATCATTATAACCTTTGCCTTTCTGCAGAAACTGTGTTTTCTTTTTTTAATTAATTTTGTGACTGCATATCTGGGATTGTTGTGTTAGTGTGAATTCTTAGATTCTGAGTGGAAGCAAAAACAAAGGTGGTTTTACACTTCATGCAAATTGTAATGTTAGTATTATATTTCTGCCCTATGCTGTCGTGAACAAACTGCCCTGTGGTTAACGTGCTGCATATTCTCTCCACTAATTTTATTTTAAAAGCTGACACCTTGATACTAAAAAAGATTATTTTTTTTTTCTGTTAATACATAACTAATACCTGCGAACATACATCTACCTGTTCTTACTCTCAAAGTACCAACATCATTAATTACCTACAGACTCTTCAGGTAAGGTTCAGAAAAGGAGAGCTGAAAGCAGCTGTTTTTTCCTCAAGGTTACTGAGCTAAGATTTAGTAAGTTTAGAATAACTGTCTCTCGGTTTGCATTGTGATATTGCCAGGGGTCTGTTTTAAAACCTCTAGGCAAAATGCCCTTTTGAGTCACCACACTTAGCCGTCCCCCTGGTAAAACTGTCTCTGTCAATGCTCTCAATTCTTCTCCACCCTGAATGTGAAAGTTAAACAGACAGATCCATTTTGATTTTAGGTCTGAGAGCCAATAAAATCCTAAACAGTTATGAAAACTGGGAAACAAGGTATTTTATTCTAGAAATTATTTAAGAAAGCTGAAGACTGAGAAGTGATGCTCTGCTGAGACTTCATGTGCTAGTTTTGTCAGAGCATATATCTCTAACACTAAGGTGGTTTTTTGTGGCTTGAATCCCTCATGGGACATGCTGGAGGCACCTGGGTTGGATGTGGCACAAAAAATTTTTAAAACCCCATAGCCTATGGTTGGGGATTTTTTGTCACCTTGAGTCCTGCAAGCTTCATCTGTCCTACTTCTAACAGGAGTTCAGTTTTTGGCTTCTATTTTGCTCCTTGAACATATCGATCTTGTCTTGAGATTGTGTTACACTGTTGGCAACACTTCCAACTGTGGCTTTTGCTGCCGTGGAAGATCAGTGTATTCCTGATCCCAGGACGCAGCTCCCACATGTGCTTTGTGTTAGCTTGGAAGAGCTGTTTGAGAAGGCTTGTTTGAGACTCACGTGGGACTGAAGTTTTTAAGATGGTACATTTGTTTAGTCAAGAGGTTTAGACAAGCAAATTTTGTGCATCAGAGCTTGAAAATGTTAACACTTCCAAACAGTAATGACACAATGATGTGTTGTACCAAAACAGGCTGGGAGGAACTTCATGCATATGTGTGTGAGCATGAATGGGCCCAAAGTGCATTCAGATAATGTTCCCTAGGGCAATGCTATGATATTAGGTGAAATAACTTCTTGTCAGATATTTATGCCAGGAAGATAATTTCAACCTCAGCCTTTAATGCAAAAGAAAACAGAGGAAAAGTTTCTGCAAGCGGCAGGTGCTTACTCCAAGGCAAAGGGAGCAAGAGTAAATGTGTCTTCCTGCTGTAAACAAGTATTTCCACCCTTCTTCTCCTTGCTTGTGAGAGGAACAGTCTGAAGCTCCCTAACCGTACAGTTTATTTACCTTGCTGAGTGCTATTGAAAGGTCTGAATGAGAAGCCAGGAGCCTTCCTGTGCTGAGTGCTACCAAGGAATGTGTGCTCAGTGCTTTCCCACGCCACAGCACTTGGGGGTGGGGCGGTGATCTCTCCCTCTCCCTAATGTGAACAAGCAACTCTCCATGCCACCCAGCTCTGGGACCATTGAGAATTTTGTCAAGCTCACATCAGTCCTTTTGGTCGCCCCATTGCTGACCAGGCAGGGACTCTGGGCGATGGGCTAAATCAGCTGAAAAGGGCAAATTTTTATTTACATATTTTCATAAAATCAAATATCAGGGGACTTCAAGAGTCAAGCTCTTAACCCACACTTCAAGGACAAAATGTTGAGAGATCGACATGCAGGGGATCAGCAAGGAAAGGTATCTCCAGGAGCATGTGCTGTTTAGTTTTGTATTTTAAAGTGCAAGAAAAAAATTATTTTCGTAAGCTAAGCTCTGCAAGTATTGTAAAATGGTAATAGATCAAGTACAGCAATGAAATAACTTTGCTATTGTTTGTCTTCGGGAACCAACACCAAGAGCAATACAGTGAAGACATCTGCAGGTGTGAATGGGTGGTGAGACTGTGAATCTTGAGCAGATTGTGCGGCCTGTGCGACTCCTCTTCACTGTCCCCTCACTTATGAGTTACATGGTCCAGCCAGCAAATACGCATCCATCATAGGTGTGTTACACCAATCACCAAGGAATAAATGACCTCTTGGGTGACAAATAATCCATCCCACAGGGTTCTAGAACAAATGTTCTCCTTCAGTAGATGTCAACGTAGTTGGTGATGGTTTGTTTGCTCTCATGTCTCTTTGGTACCAGCACTAACTCTGGCTGGGATACATGTGTTGGGTTGCAGCTTCACGTCCTTAATGGATATTGTCAGTAACATGGTACTTCTGAAGCCAAATTTTGCTCTTTTAAGTCTGTTCATTTTCAGTACAAACACAGATGGTGCAGGTGTAATAGCGTAGCAGTCAGCTTTTCATGTTTAACTGCAATTACCAACAGTGTCCTGGTTCTTGAGCAAGAACAAAATCCACTAAAAAGCAAGAATGAACAGAGTACCTTCTTTTGGTCATAAAGTGTTAAAGAAAGAAAAAATTTACAGCTCTCCAGAAGGGAAATCTATTGTCATGCTTCCCTAGCATGAAAATAAATTAAATGCGGAAGAGTTTATAATCCAAATAGCTAATGCAATGTGTCACACACATATACAAATATAAAAGATGGGATTGGCAAGTTCCATAGCTCATAAAAATGACATGAAACTATACCACAAAGGTACTATAGATTGAAATAATTGTTTTAATTGCTGTGTAACAGTGGATATGATAGTATATTGTCAGACTTTGAGTAACATTCAAATAGACTGAAATCTGGTATTCGCTTATTTACTCTCAAGGAGTGACTTGTTTCTTTTTTTTTTTTAATCAGTGCTGTATATGTCATTATTCATGTCATTATTCTAATTGCAAAATTAATTTGTTTCATAATGAAGTGAAGATATTTGAAATACACATGTGACCAATCTGGGGATGACACTCATTTTTAGTTGTGAATCGGAAGAGGAGGTAACAGCTTGCATTAGATTTTTGTCTTCCAAGTGATACATTTGTAATGCTGGTAAATAAATGTTGCTTCAAGGTCTATGCCATTTCTCAATCAATCCTCGTGTAAGGGTACACTTATAGCCACAAATCCCCAGAAAACAACCTAGACTAAATATTAGATGTGTATTGTGCTTTTTAGCACAATACGCATTAGTTTACACATTAGTTTACATTTTCTGACAGTTAGCAGTTCAGTGATTTTTTGGTAAAATTATTATTCAGTGACAGAAATTAAACATTAGACACAAATATTATATTAAACTGCTGCACCAAAGAACTTACCATCTTAACTGGCAGTTGAGGAAACTCTTGCTGCTGAGAGTGGGGGGGAAATCTTCAGAATTTAAGAAAATACAAATAAGAAAATACAAAGAGAAAACTGTGCCAGCAAGCTGGCTAACATAGAAAACCATCAGCTATGCAGAGAGAGCAATAGCAGCCTGCTTATAGAGCATTTCCTGTGGTCACATGAGCATGTGTTACCCCTTTATTGCACATCAGGCCATCTCTTCTCAGCTTGTCATTAATTCCTAGACAATGCCTTGCTCTTCAGTTATTATTGCTAAAATGACAGCTGGTATGAAACTATGAAGTTGCACAACAGTTAAAACTGTGGCCAAGGACCACTGTGGATACTGTTGTTGGGCAGGAAAAGATTTGACCGCTTTTTTTTTTTTTAATATCCAAATACATCTACCCACAAAATACTTTTTACATTACAAAGGAAAATTCAGTTATGTAACTGGGATAACTTTCCTTTGCCAAGGATTTGCAAAGCAGTATTGAGTTTGGTACAGACATAAATTTGGGGCCAAAGACCTACGCAGTGAAATTCTTTGCTACTGCTGAGCATTTGTTTTCTTTGTAGAGTCCATTCTGATCAGCTGTCAAATAATGAATGAATAGAAAGCAGCATTTCTTTTGTACAAGGCTGATTTGAAATGGACTAATTATGTATGTTGTTTATGTCCATCTGGCCCGAGACCAAGTAAAATGTGAATATTTAATCAATTGAAATGTTTCCTTATTCTGGAAATATTTTGGCTCTTGTTAATATCTGGATAATCCAGGCAATTATTTTTTTCCAAGAGAGGACTTAATTTCTCACAATTGTGTGCAAGTTTCTGTGCTGCATATTTAACATGAGTCCATAAATATCTGTTTGGCATGAATAGTTAGCTCCGCATGCATGAATTTTGCAAAGGAAGTAGCATGTTTAATTTTAAACTTGATTCCTTAAGTTCTTAGTGATAAAATGTGCGAGAAGAGGAAATTTCAATCTACACTTGAGAAATTCGGCATACCGAGTCCATCTGAAGTCCCAGAAAATAAAGGAGAGTGAGAGCATGTTCTCAACAAACTGTCACTCAGATGCCTTGGATTCATAAAATTAAAACCTCAGTAGAAAATGAGTAGTCCCTTTCAAAAGCTTCTGCTTCACAGCTGGTTTGCATTAGTTGCAGTCTAAAACTGTGGCAGTGAAGCTGTGCTCCACTCCATGGCGAGTTCAGCAGGGAGAGGCCTCTCTTCAGGAGGGGTCTGACCTCACTTTTTACAGTGTAAATACAAGGTTCCTCAGAATAACAGCACGGTCTCCCTTTCAAAGATTTTTAAACACCAGGGGCTGATCATGCTACATTTACTTTGTTTTAAAACGACCTATCTTACCAGAGAGGGAAGTCAAAGGGAGAGGCAAAGGTGTTGACAGTGATGCACTGTAAGCTGCAACGGTCTGTGCTACTGCTACCCAAGGAAAAAACCCTGCTTTAATTTTTACCCATTTACTTCTTTTTTTGAGGTTATATTCAGAACTCGTTCTTTGGTCATTATTAAACAAGGAGGGACTTGGGAAGAGGATATGCTGTTGGAAGGAGTAGACACCAGGGTGGATGGTCCCAAAGCTAGGGGACCAAATGTATGTTTCTAAGAGAGAAATGGTCTGACAAATCATCTGTAACTTCTGCTCTGTCTGGACTCATCAGGAGTTTATTTTCAATGTCCTTGTCCCTGAGGAACACCAGGATTTGTGGTAAGGCTTAAAACTTGTGTGGGGACGCAGGTTCTCACGGCTGAAGCGCCCCCGTGGAAGTAATAGCAAAATGATGTTTACTGAAGATATGATGGCGGTACAACCAAAACCACAAATAATTTCTGAGACAGCATTTACTTTGGAGGCGGATTTTATTTTCATCACTTTTGTAAGATGTAAAAAAAAAAACAACCGAAAACCAAACAACAAAACCCAACCATTGGATGGTAACAGCTTGGGAAATTATTAATTTGGCCTTGATTATTCAGCTTATAGTGCAGTTGGCATAAAATATGCTAAAATGTTATAGAAGCTTCACTGAATAATTGATTCGGTATACCAAATAATGTTTTCTTGAAAATATCTAGAAGGCAATAGAAGAGCTAGTGTTAAATTACATATCAAGAAACATCATACCTGCATAATCAAGCACTTGAACGTTAGGAAACAGATTCATGATGCTGGTGCAGTGTTGGTACGGCTTTCTGTTGTATCTCATTTCCAGGCACTGTGTGAGATAATGCTCTGGTGGAAAAAATAGAATGCAGTCATATATATGATCAAAGACAGTGATGGTGTTTGCAGACAAGTAAGGTCTGACCCTGCTTCAGTTAGCACAGGCTGTGCAACTCAGGAGTTTCTTAACTGCTGTGCTGGCATTGGATAATGCTCTTGCATGGGCTTTTTTATATGTCATTTGGATGCACTTTCTATTTATATTGGCAGGGTTTAAACACTGAAACTTCTGCACTGCAATACTGTGACCTCTAGAACTATGAGAATACCTGCACTGTCTGAAGAAGAGTCTATTGACAGTTATTAAAGATAAAAAGAGAGGGATATAACCTTATCTTAGTCTGTAACTGGCAGATTAATTGAAGTGGATGAGGCAGTACCAGGGCAAAGATCACTCTGTTTTTGTCCTGTTTCTTACACTTTTTTCTGAGCATCCCGTTGGCCGTTGTGTTTTTTTTCCTGGAGGCACCGCAGTGCTGAAGCAGTGCATAGAGGGGCTGGAAAAATCTTGGGGCTAATGTCTGGCTCTGGAGTGCTCAGTTGAGAGCCACCGTGGTCCTAAGTAACGGGTCAAAGAATGGAGTCGCGCTGCCCAGCTTGCTCTTTTCTTTTCCATTTGTATTTTGAGTTTCACTTTGCTCAAGGGGAAGGGAATTGCTAAATACGTGGCTATGCTCACAGGACAGAGATTTATCCCCAACTGCATGACAGCAGATGTTATAATGCTAGTTAGATTTTAGTGCTGAATTGGAAACTGGAATCTTGTAGCCACTAAACAGCACAGGAGGTGGCAAATCCAGCTTTCTTTTATCATGTCTTGTTATCTGTCAGTGGAGGATTGCGTCTAGGATGAAACTGCAGCTGGAGGAATCTTTTAATTGCTGTGTCCATGGAGTGACCCAGATAAAGTCAGTTTTGCTGGTTGTTTTTTCAACAAGGGATTGCATAAAAACAGTCTACCTTGTTGTTCAAAGGATGTTCACTTTTTGGTCCAAAACATTTCCTTCAGATTTGTTTTTGAAGACAAGTGTGATTTCTTTCTAAAGCTGCAGCATCATTTGGTAGAAATGGTTAAAAGGAACATTTTCTCAAAATATAATAAAATGTAATTGCTTTCCCATGGTTCAAATCCTGAGAGTAAATATAAACCATCCCAGCACTTTTAACACCACTGTTGAGCTGGATTGAGCTATACAGGTGACCAGGCTCAAAAGGATGGTAAAAGCCAGGCCCTTAAAACTGCTCTGGTCATCACTTATTAAAGCTCTTTGAGACTCTGTGGGTTGAGTACTCCCAGAAGCAGGCAGCAGAGGAAGAGCTTTGACTCAGAAAAACTGTACCATGAAATGTGTTTTATATCACCATTGAAAGTGCCCTCAAACACCTGGTCAGGCCAGCAGGACTGAATGGGTTTGCAATGAGAGACAAATGGATGTATGTTAAATGGGTTGCATGTCTGAGGGTATTATGTGCAGGAGGTGTTCTTATGCTTCTGGGAGCAATGTCCTTTAATAGACACTGCTGATGTCAAGTGCTATAACATTGCAGAATGATGCTTTTCATCTAGGTTAATATAGTGTGCTCTTCCCTATACTGTCTGAGCCCTTCCAGACAGAAATACAAGACTGTTTTTGGGGAAGGTTTCATTATGCCTAATAGCAAACAGTTGAGCAATATGCTGCAAAGTACATATGGGTTGAGTTTTTCTTCTCCTTTAACAGGTCAGATAGTCTTGAAATACCTCCACAGCTGACAGCCATGCAACATTTTATGAGTTTTCTTGCCCAATAAATGCAGGCAGATGTTGTAGGATTTGGAACCTTACAAGGCACTGGAGTATAACTGGTGGGAGGTAATTTTGATGAGTGCTTAACCTCTCACTAAAAAAGTAGCAGCTTGGAGAAGGCAATATTTACTGCAGGAAACATTAGCTTGTCAAAGAGCTAAAGCATTGCAAAGAACCTTTCGGAATGACCATGCAAGTCTTCAGCCAGATGTTCTTCATAGCAGAGAGTAATGCACACTCTGCTGGGAGTTAGTCTGAGGCCTTTCCTTACATCACTCACAGTCAACATTGTTTCCTGTAGGAAAACAGCTTGCTGATGTAAGAATACACAAGCCATTATATGCAAGCTTGTAAAATACCATGCAATTCAGCTGAACCCTGTAGGCATTTATTTTAGTAGTGCTAAGTGATCAAATAATACTTTGAGAGAACTCTCCCTGGAACCAGTGCGTGATTCATCTACCAGTTAGAGGAACTGCTTGGATCTAAGCTTTGTTGTTCTATTTCACACATATTTAGAAGTGCTCATGGAAGCCACCCTCTGAACACCCTCATCTCAGTCCAGTGTTCCCTCTTGAGTGTTCATGGACTCACAATTGTTGCTGGCTACTCAGAGAGCTGTGATAAATGCCTTGCTGTCCACCTATGTTGAAGCTAGTTATCTCCTCCTCTGATTGTTGAGTATTTCATTGGATACTGGAAGCGCAAACCATCTTTTCTCCTAAATATAGCAGCTTACTCTCCTTTGAGGAGTACGGGAGACTTGGAGAACACCTCCTTGATGTCAGGGCTCCACTGACCTGTGAAATGCAAGAACACAAACCTGATTTTCAAAGCTTGCTGTGGTATTGATCTGAACTACACCACAGGCCCATCCTGTCTCTAATCCCATCTCCCAGAGACATCAGTAATCCTATGTTGTACTGTGTATTCATAAGCTGAAAGAAAACTTTTTTTAGCGATGCCAGAGCTTAGTTCTGAAGATACTGAAAATAACCATGAATATTCCCTTCTTTTATTTAATTGCTCCTACCTGGAAAGGAGGGAAAGAAACGTAGGCTATTATTGCAGTGATAGAAAGGGAGAAACTGAGAGGAAGAAGCTGGCATGAAAGTTTTTGCAGGAGCACAGTGCAGATCACACACCATTAAATTATCATTGAGCATGGGATAGATTTTAAAATACTTGAATTAAAAAGAAAATGAGGGGAAAATAGCAAATGAAATCCATCTGTACGACAACAGGAATATACCATCAATCAGCTCACAAAGTGTTTCTCTGTACATGTTGCTCTTGGACACTCATATAGGGAAGGGCCACATCTACTTATCAAGCAAAAAGTCATGGCACTGAATATGTACCACATATGCATGCCTTTTATGCGGTGTCTTTTCATGCAAGTGTGTTTGTGATATACATACTTTACAGGAACATTTACAGTACCATACATCTGAAGAGCTACTCTACTCTAGAGTCCAGATTGTTTTATTACCAGCTAAATGTTCTTTAAGCTACCTGTGAATGAGGGCATTGTGACATTTAGCAACTGGTTTGATTGAACACAGATGTGAACCATATTCCATATGGAGAAGATCCAAAGGGAGAGATCCTAGGCTTGTTTCTGATTTGCAAGTAGGAGTTTGAATGCAATTACTTGACATCGAGCTACAAAGATAGATGGAAACAAATGGATTACTTGCACATCTACAGTATTGCGAATGTAAAATCAGCTGCAGTTCTAGATAGTGCACTGTCTTCAGAGGTCAGGAAAAAAAGCCAGTATACGTGAAAGGCAAAAGTCCTGTGGAAATGGGCAGTATCCACTCGGAAATGGGAGGGGGCCAGTAGGGGGGAGGAATGGGAGAGGGCTAGTGCTTACCAAGAGGCTTCCTAGGCATGCTCCGTTCTACAAAAGCACCACCTTTTAATGTCATTCCAGTCTGTCTCTGAATATTACAAGAAATGCTATTATCTGAGAAGGCATTTGAAAAAAAAATGGTTCTGTGGGGAATAGGGCTAAATTGATAATGCCGGTATGCAAGGTCTTTTGATAATTTTCCAGTATTTCTTGAGTGTAAAATTTACTGATGCAAAACTGAAATTCCACGTGGCAGAATTAATTTTATTATGGAAATGTTTATTTCTTATCAACAACTTAGGAAGGACAAGCAAACATTTGGGGCTAGTTCTGATATTCAGAACTGCTGAATTCTATGAGGCTGCTCACAGAAACTGTAACTAGTAGCCCTCATGCTCTGCTCATGAAGAGAGAGGGTTTATCCTTCTCTTCATTGCCTGTGGTGCTTGTTTGTTTTCCTTCCATTTGAATGGATTGTGCATCATTGAAAATGTGGTCTCTCCAGTCTAGCCTGTAAAGTGAAAGAGGGACTGAGCTATAGGAGTCCCCATGAGACAGCTCTAGTCCCCAAGGCAAAAGTTGATGTTGAAATGAAATATTTCTGAACCTGAATCTTCAAGGACTTTTATTTCCATGCAGGTACTTGATTATTTTTTTCTCCCAGCTTTTCATCTTTGTTCAGTTGGGAAGAAATTCCAAGTTTTTACTAGCTTTGGTTGGTTGGTTGTCTCAAGTGTCTTTATCAGTAACTATTCTGCTGTAACAGTACTGAGCTGCCAAGAGATAGTGAGCTTAGCAGCTCTCCAGGTATACCCCGGAGGGGAGAGCTGCATTCTCTGAATTCAGTGCTGTAGGGGCGGAAAAAGAGTTGTGTTTGATCTCAATTTAGACAAACTATGTTCAAATTATACTCCTGCTTTTTAAGGATACAATGACAGAACAAGTGAACAACCTGAGTTACTGAAATCTTTTCCCAGGCCTGTTGAACTTTGGGTTATAGGAAATACCAGTCTTAAGCACTTTCACAAGAATTTAAATATGCAGGTAAAAAATCAGAAAGTCTAGTTTTTGTCTCTGCACCATAGTCCTTCCTTTTAAAAATCTGCTGGGTTGGAGGGAGCCAGGCTGCAGCAGCCTGTAGGGACAACTGACCTAGGACTTGGGGCAGCTCAGCTAAAATGGCAAAAATAAATTCTACAAAACCACAGGGTAAATTCCACCACGTCAGGTCTAGCCTCAACGTACTGTGGGAAGCTGTGGAGCACGAGTCATTCTCCATCCTCTCATGCCTACATTTCTACCCTCTTCTCCCTGCATACATACCTGCCCTGTGTGTGCATGGACACACTTGCATTGCACAACTGGTACAAAGTTCAGAGTGAGTTCGTTCCAATTGTGCAGATCTCTCCTTCTTTTTATAATTCTTTCTGATTGTTTGGAAACTAGGAAGCTTTGGTATCATGTGCAGGTAGCACAGCAATAAACATGTTCTCATCACAATTTACACATAAAGTGTGAGTCCCTTGAGGTAACTCATCCCCCTCTTGACAGCTTTAATAAAGGATGATGGATTGTTTCTAAATGACAGTTTAGGAAGATCAAAAATTCCCCCCTGTATTGTTTTGAGCTCTGGTGTACAAGAGCTGTTTTGTGTTCTGTGAAAGTTGTTTTTGCCTGTAAGCGCTGGGGCTCTATTACTCCACGGTGACAAATGCTTAGTTACCACAGGAATATATTCATCCTGCTGCATTCGCGACTTTTTGAAAAACTGTAGAAAAGCAAAGCCTAGTGTGGGTGGGAGGTGGGGAAATGCTAATAGCTGAATGTGTTGCCACCTCTGGGACGCTTCTCTGGGCAGTCTCCCCGTATTGGTTGTAGGGAGGAGGAGGGATTGGGTACTGCTCCACCCAGAGTGGTCTCCGAAGGGTGAATGCCAGAAGGCATCACCTGAACCCTCCCGCGCTGGCTCAGCTCCCCAGCCAGCGTATGCAGGGGGCTTGGGGAGACCCAGGCTTCAGGGTACCTGGCAGTGACCTGCACTCTCTTTTCCCTCTCTTTGCCCTTTTCTTTTTAAAGACTATGTGTGGAAGTAAATCAGTTCTGAGAAGGTAGAATCCCCCCTCTTGTTTCTTTCTGGCTTGAGATGTGTTTCTCAGTGCTTGTGCTTTGTAGCTGCACTTGGCAGAGTGGAGTTTGTTCAGCTGTCCATTCCCTAGCTAATCTGGCATCTTAAAATAAAAATAAGCAAGTGGATCTTTGGAGAAAGGTTGCCACATGAAGACGTGCAGAGAGTCGTATGGTTAAAACAGCACTGTTCAAAGTCATTCACATGGTGAGAAACCAGATAAGAAAAAAAGGTTGAGTGCCTGATTAGGGCTCAGTCTGATGGTACCTCGAGGTGACAAAAGGCAGCCCAGACAGGAATTTGCTGTGGCCACGCAGGACCAAAATCATACCTCTTTCACTGTGGAAGGAGTGGGTCTGAATGCTCTTTGGAGCCTCTCACCTTCCATTGGGATGGAACATGGCATAGTCATCATCAGCTGCTTCATTTGGGACAGAGCCATGTAAAACTCACCTTTCCATCCTTTCTTGTCCTAACATCATAGAAATCTCAGCAATACTGTTCTTATGTTTTGGGTGTAAACACCAGGGAACAAATTTTCAAAGTCTAAGAATTTCTAAAAATTCCCAGCTACCTGGTCCATAAGGACAGATTCCAGGACTATGTGTGAAAGAGTGTGTGTGGTTGTATACACAAACTGAGGGGTTTTATCTGTTGGAAAAAGAAGTAACTGAATTTTAAATTGGGGTTGAATCCTTATTTTCCAGCTTTGTTTCCCACCTCCATAAGTGTTTGTTTTAGTTTATATAATGGTTGTCTTTGAATACATTTCAGTAACCAGACTTCAGAAGTATCCCGAAGTCTTTGCAGCCTATATTTATCAAGATTTGTGATACACTTTTTTTTTCTAGTGAGACGGTACTTTACTTCCTGTTGGAAATAACTGGTGCTAAGATATCCTCTTACTTTGATGGCTGGTGTGTTTTATGACCGTGATATTCTTTCCCTTAGGCACAACAGGGATTTACCAGGGAGCCAATGGCCTGACAAATTCTGCAGGATTCGGTGCTGTGCATCAGGTATGGTTCAGGATTTATTATTGGCAGCCTTGTGACTTAAACACTTTGGAGCTAGGTAGATCAGAGAGATTATTCTGTTGTTTATGTATATTTAAGGAGAGTACTGTCGTGTGTTTTGGTTAAAAACATTCTTCTTTACTCCTGTGGCCTGTCCATTTTTTGGACTTCTAATTAACTTGATTAATTTTAAGATGTGTGTATCAATGCACAGGCCTGCCCTGAGTGCAGTCCTTGCAGGAGGAGGATGCCCCAGCAGCCTCTGCCGTGCTGCTGTAGCAGTGCCAAGAGTTTCATCATTCCTCTGCCATCTTACAACTTTCAGATATGTTTTCCATCCTCAACAGAGAGCTCCACTTCTAGGATCCTGTCATCTGCTGTCTTGGCACTGTGTAATAAATACAGACAATTTGAAAGAAGCATTGGCAGGCCTTGGTGAATATTGAGCCATCTGAGCTGTCTGTGTGCTTCCTTCTTTGAGAATACACCTGTCTCTGGGCTTCGTGCTTCAGATACCTTGATAAATGCATGTGTATAAATAAACAGCATGTATATATACACAAGACAAATGTTTTTCAGTAGCAAATGGCTTTTCTTGATTGGAGCAAACAAATGAGTACACTGTCCGCTGTCCCAGAAAATGTGTTTTGGTTGGCCAATAATTTCAGTTCCTTGTTCGTAAGGTAAATGTTGATTTATATTTTTAATGACAACAGTGGTCAATTGCTTTATTACTTCAGTTTTGGCTAAAAACATCAGCATTTGCTGATAGGAGCGCATTTGATTGAAGTATGTCGTTTACCTAAAAAGAGGAAAAATAATTGGGCTCTTTTCATTATTTTGTGATATTCTTTAAGAGAAAACAATGGAATCCTCTTATTTCATTTTCAGTTTAATTGTTATTACGACAACTTGAGTCTGCTCTTGAGAGCTCCCTGGTGACTGAAAGTTAATGAAATAGCTATGTCACAGACAAAGATATAAGCTGTTAAGGAGAAAGTGCTTTTAGTCTTTCTAAAGACTATTTATTATTTAAATTTCTTTAATACCAGAGACTAATTAGCCTTTCTGAGGAAATAACCCTTTGCTGAAAGACAATCCCCAGTGCATGAATACAGTTCTCTATCTGAAAAAGCAAATAGGTGGACAAGACCAGGAGTTGCAATTAAAATGAAAAGTAACAAGTTAAACCTTTCATGTTTTAATTGTCCAGAGAGGTGTTTCATAATCTACTTTAACATCCTGCTTCTCACAAAAAGAAAAAAAAAAAGAACATATGAGGATAATGGTATGAAGTTTGTTTGGGAGCCTTAAAATCAAGACAAATGATTTTGTGATACCTCAGCTCCCCAAGGTCACTCCATCTAATATTTATAGTTCATCTTTGTGTAGGTAGGGAAGATCACTCAGGCATTTAGTTATTGCTGAGATAGTTGGGACAATCTCAACTGTGAACATTTCTGGAAAAAGTTGTTACTTTTTTTTTTTCTTTGTTTTCGTAACCTGTTCTAACAACTGATCAGAAAATTTTGCTGATCATGGGAAAACACAGCCTGCTTTGCTCCTTCCCTCACCCAATTATTCATTGTGTTCTTCTGATTTCTGAAATGGTGGTGTTCACAGAGACTGTGTTCCATCATGGCCCTTATCAAAAAGCTGTCCTATATAAAATTGTTGAACTCTGTAATACAAGATGTGTCACTGCTGGTAACTAAAATCCTATAGAAAAAGCAGAATCCACCTGATTTCACACTTCTTGTTGATTATTTGACTGTAATAAAATAGGAGTATGTTTAGGAAAAGCAGAAATGTAATTAATTATGTAAGTGAATGAAACGTGGTCCTTTAGCGAAATATTTGTGAGCCTTGAGTTTCTTCATGTGCAAATAACACTGCATATGTGGTGCAGTAACTTTGTGGTGCCTTACTTGTTTATAAGATAAAACCTGATATACAGAAGTTAAATGTTTCATTTTTTCCTCAAAGGAATATTCATCATATCCAAGCTTTCCTCAAAGCCAGTACTCACAGTATTACAGCTCCTCTTACAACTCTCCGTACGTGTCTGCAAACAGCATCAGCCCCTCAGCCATCCCAACCTCGACTTATTCTCTGCAGGATTCTTCTCACAATATCACCAGTCAGAGCACGGAATCGCTGTCTGGTAGGTGCATCTCTTCTGTTTTCAGTCACAGCCACCTGTAGACACAAACATTATAAACTTGTTGTTGGATTTTTTTAAGATACATATATCTATATGTATAAATCAGTTTTCCTAGCACTTAACAGTTCGGGTTTTGGAAAGAGATTAGAACATCCAAGCTCTGTAAAACCATCCTGTGTTTTTTCATGAGTATGTGAGGTTTGATCTCCTGCAAAGGTAGTACAGAAAGATAAAACAATCGCATACGAACCCCAGATCAGTAATGAGAGCTAATGTGGGTATCAGTGGGTTCAAAAGAGCCAGCCATGCTCTGGAAAAGCCCCAGAGTTTCCTGACTCTGACTTTTTAGCCCACGTCTCTGTCAAGATTTATATTCACCTCTTGGAACACCATGGAGTATATGCGTTGATAAATAAGTACATCAAGAGAAAGTCCCTCTTTAAAAAATCAACACAAACTGCTTGTATAAGTTGAACGTTCAAGATGAATTCTGCACAAGAAGTCTTCAGAATTTGTGGCCCGTCTTTAAGGACTTAATTTTTAAAGTCTCAAAGCTTAAATGGTGTATGGAATTACTGACGGATTATGATCCTCCAATGTACTGTTCAAGTACAATTTTCAGATATCACTTCCCTAATAAAGTTTTCATTGGCATGCAATAACATTTATATAAAACACCACATAATTTGTGGATGATCACAGTATACGCCTATTGTAGGTCTGCTGACTTATGAAACAAATTTGAACATCTGTGTTTGCTCTAAAAGAAAAATAAACTAATATTGGTTTTTTAGAAGAAGTGATCACAGATTGCTCTAAAAGCAATTGGAGGATTTTCTGTTCCTTAGATCTTATCTCAGGCTTTTTGAGAAAGGGTGATTTTAAAAAAGATTGTTAGACACAATCCAAGCTTCTCTGAAGAAGAATATGGTTATTCTAGGAAGCTGGAGAGGCCACATCTTAGCAAGGTGAAAAGAAAAATATGTTTGAAAAGGATTTGTAATGTAAGGTAAGTGAAATCCAGACAGGTTTATGAAACTCAAGCCAATCAAAACAGATACTTTATACAGGGAAGTTCACCTTTGACTGTCTCTTCTCAGTTATTTCTAAAATACTATCCTCTGTGAAATAGAATACGGCTAAACTAAATTGAGTTAGGTTGATGGTTGGACTAGATGATCTTTAAGGTTCCTTCCAACCTAGACGATTCTATGATTCTAAACAGGCTAGTTCTGTATTTTTTAATAGAAGTTGATGTTGAAAGTATATTTTTAATCATGAGCATTCATCGAAATTTAAAAAAAAAGATTTTTTTATTTTCAGAAGTTGAATTGGTCTTCATTTCTTTTTTCATTGCCTTTCTCATTTTTCTTTTGAAAAGCAGGAGGGCAGTAAAATTCAAAAAGCTATTTTTTTTCAGTGAAAAATGTGATAAAGTTTTTGAGGTTACATGTCCATTTTTAAATGTTATATATACAGTCTTGGTGATTTTTGAAATTGTTTTAACAAATCTTAGGAGTTAGAAGTTATTTCTCTAATAATGTCAGCTATTAACATGAAAAGAGTAAGACTTTCTGATGGTGTTTTCACAGTGCACCAGAAAGGTGCTCTCCATTAAAAGCTTTCATGCTTTAATTATAATGATAGAGTACAAATGTCAAGTTTATAGTGGAATTTTTATTTTCATATTAGGGGAATATTCAACAACACCAGCAAAAGATGTGGAAACAGACAGACATCACAGAGGGTCAGATGGCAAGGTACGAGCCCGGTCAAAAAGAAGCAACGATCCTTCCCCGACTGCTGACAGTGAGATTGAGGTAATAACTTTAATTTACATTCCTTCAGTAAATTCTATTAGCAAATCCCACCATCAGACTAGTGAGTTGTAAGAGCCAGTATAAAAGCAGTGACATAACTGGACCCTACAGATATAGGTAGTCAAAATAATTTCTCAATTTCTATATTATCAGCATCTCAAATTATATGTACTTTTTTTTTTCCTTTAGCCTTCTTAAAAGTCTGTTGTTTTGTTGCAACAGGGGATTTCTGTGGCTGTTAGGAAAACAGACTCTTAGGATGACCAGGATACATATAGTTCCAAAATTCCTGATGTTTCATTTTGCCTGCTTTCACAAAGCATCTACAGTCAGTGCTCCAAATGGGTTTGAGATCTTAAAAAGCTCTAGTCCAACAGGACATAATTCTTTACTGAATAAATTCTTGCAATTGCTTAATATGGAACTGTATTTCTTTTTTCCTTCCCGTCTGTCATCACAGCGTGTGTTTGTGTGGGATTTGGATGAGACGATAATTATTTTTCACTCCTTACTCACGGGAACCTTTGCATCCAGATATGGGAAGGTAAAATTTAATTTTTTTAGCATTACTGCTTGTCCAGCCAAATTGCATCGGGAACTGTGGGGGCAGCTAATGAGATGTCTTTTCAAACAGATGCTGCCTATTTAATTCAGACACATTTGTATAAATATGTCCTGTGGCATTTCCTTCTAACATGTGAAAATTTAATTTACCTCCTTTTCATGTTGCAAGTAGCCCCTTGTTTTTCAAGCTTGTATTGTTCAGCTGCTGCTAGATAAGACATCGGGATGTTATTCCATGTCTGTCTCCTGCAAGAAAGAGCCTATCAAGCAGCCAGACAGCATTAACTCTAGCCTGAATGAGGTAACCCATTTTTTGTCAGACAGGTGTTTTCTTAACAATCCCAGACAACTTTTTGAGAGAGATTTTGTGTTGGTCAGTCTAGGTTGCCATGAAGAATACTGGCTGCTGAAGCTTACATTGTAAGGGGTTTTAGGAACCATATATTTAGTTGTCCATACTTTAGATACCCCTTTGAAATGCAGGCAGTTCCATTTTTAGGCAACTCTCTCTGTGGCTGAACAGACTGAACTTGGCTGCTAAGGAGAAAACGCTGGCTCTTGGATTTAGTGCCATGTGCTTCAGTTTCTTCCTAAGGCAGTTTTTTATGCTAAACACTTAAGTCACTTTGAATTACAGAATGTCAAACACTTCTAACTGGGTAGGAAAAAAGACAATATCATTGCCTAATTAAAGGTGGATGACCTAGTTGGCAGCTGTTTCCACACATGGCTTTGAACAGGCAGCTTCATCAGGAGACTGGAAAATAACCCTGCTTCTCTCTAGAAGGGAGAAATATGATTTGACATCATTTCATGGCTTTACCAGCTGTACTTGTTTTACGATGGTTATAACAAGCTGAATGTGTAATTAGTAAGATAGATTTATTGTTTGCTGTTAGATGTGCACAGTTGTAAGGGATATAAAATGGTGTTTGTGGTGTGGAAGTCTACTGCAGCACTTGGAATGCTGCTAACACTTCTAACAGCACCCTCTGAAAACCAAGCACGTGTTTCCAAGCAGGGATTTATTCAGACCCATGTTGTACAAGGTAATTGAAGCGGTTACTTTTCCCAGGGAACGTAATGAAGGAGGCAGTCTGAGGTATACATGTGTTAGCTCAAGCCTACTGCCGGCAAAAAATAGAAAGAATTAGGCAGGATCAGGAAACATAAACTTACAGCGTGTAGGTCTGCTATGTGGTCATGCTTAGCACTGGGTAGGGGCTACAGTATGCATATGGAGAATTCCCTTAATGGACTGATTTTGTCGTAGCGTAAAACCTCTAATGCCTTCATCAGCTATCTTCTGCACGAGCTTAGAGGGTGAGGGGTTGGGATCTGCTTCATGGGGGCAGATGATGATGGACCAAGAAGTGTGATGGACTCGTGGAGCTGAGAAGCCCTGATGCTGCAGTATCTGTGAGCGCTTGGTGATGGGCTGCCATTTCTAGAGGAGCTCGTGTGGGATGAAGTGGGGTCAGGGAGTGGAACCAGAAAGGGTTTATCAAAAGTACTCACCAGTGGCCAAGCTGTTCCCATCAGCTGTGAGAGCAAAATTAGGGCAAGACAGGGCACTTGTGAGCAGCAGCCTGTAGAGAGGGGAAAATGGGAAAATGGAAACTTGGGGGATTGTCTACTTTGGAAGGCCTTTAAAGATACAAAATGGCAAACTTCTGTTGTCTGTTTCCTTTATACAAATGTAAAGAATGATACAAACAGGAATTTTTTTTTTGACTTAATGAATCACCTTTTCTATTATATTACAGCAGACTCCTTGAGAAACTTCTCTATTTTTTGTAGTTCCTCATTTGTTTCATCAGTATTAAATTCCTCTGGGCTTTCCTATAAGGAAATGGTTGTGTTATAAAAGTATTATAAGCTATCAGCTTCATCCAAAGGCAACCAGAGGCTTTGGTGGGCTTTGGAGCAGACCTTAAACTGAGAGGGGAATACAGCACACTCAGACAGGCTGTCCTGGGAACTGTTAAATAGTAACACAATTCAAAAATGTTTAAGTGAGCTGAACTATCAAGTACAAGTGAAACAGTGAGCCAGAGGTTAATAGTTTCAGAATCTCTTGCTTGAATAATGTAGGAAGTGTTAATCTCAAAGTAAATTAAGTATTAAGGCCTAAAATTCTTAATTTTGTCTATAATTGATCATAAAAGATTCATGTGCCTGTAATTAGACATGCACAAGCTTTGAATTTTATCTCACACATGGAAGTCTTGATTCTGTATGTCTGTGTCCAGAAAAAGTGTCAGTATAAATGATCTTCACCATTCCCCTGACCAACGTTCATGTCCCAATATCATCCTGTCTGTTACACTAGTAGAGCTGCTGTGTAGCTGCTCAAAGAATCAGACTGTATTGTTGATCAAGCTGAAGAATAATACCTCTTTCTGGAGTGATTTTTCTGGGAAGAGGGGAAGAGGAACATCAGCCATAGCTTCAGAGATTTGCATCTAAACTCTTGTGGTTTTTAGCTACAAAATCTAAAATGGTTCTGCATGTTTTCCCTTCCTTGATGATGGAAGGAATAGGGAACTGTCCAAAAAAAATCTGATTTTCCAAAGGAAAAAAAAAAAGAAAGAAAAAAGGGAGAAAAACTCACAAAAAAGATTATCAGTAATAGTCGTATGATTAACCATTTATGCTTAGGGTATGGTTTCTGGTCTGATTTCATGTGAAAATTCTCTTTGGTTTCTGAGGGGAACCTCTGTTGTCTTTGCCATAGATATGGGCTCCTCAGAGCATGAACGGTTCATCTCAGGCATTTAGAAAATAATTTGCTGACAGTATTAGTAGAAGTTAACACACAAAATTTACTCAAGGCTGAAGTGTGAATGAAGAGCCCAACCTAGGCTGCTCCTTTTTTATCCCTTCTGCCCAAACTCTTTTCTCCACTCCATGTATTGCACAGTCATCAGACATTTGGTCTTAATGTCTTTCCCAGACAGTCACTGCAGTATAAACTTTATAGTGGCAGTCGGAGTGGCCTGAAAATTTACATCTCCTTTTGCTTTCTTCCCATGGTTGAATGGATGCATACCTGCACAAACATATGGAGTCACAGTCTAAGTGATCAGGGCAGCAAAGCTGTCAAACCTGAGGAAATCTCTCCACCCTTTCCTTTCTCAGCAGGAGGCCATCTGACAAAGAAAAGGCAAAAAAGAAGTTCCATGGCCAGTTAACCCTGGAGGAGAAACCTGTTCTACAGGCTCCTGATCACTGTATGGGTGCAGAATATTTACCATGTGCCTAGAGACCAAAACCATGTAGACCATCATTATAACTTAATGTACTGTCCACCCAGCCCTTTTAATCCCTTCAGGCCTGTCTAATAGAGCTCCCATTCAACAGGAAGATGGCTGCAGCCTTTACTATGTCTGCAAAGATCCGCCCACCAATTCACTGACTAAACATAATGGGAAAACCGGGTCAAAATCCATTACAGTGCTGCCGGGGTTTCACATGAGTTAGGTAAAGGTCAGGGGGCTTTGGCCATTTGTTTGAAGCAGCTAGACACAATGCAGAAAGACTCTTTTGGTGGTATTAATTCAGAAAAAAATAATTCAGAAAAAAAGAGATTGCAAGCACTCCCATACCAAAAAATATCAGGAGTCTATTCCTCTTTCCCTGACTGAAATATTTGCAAGCTTGCTCCATAATGTGTATTGTCAAAGCATTCAAAAAAATAATTGCAGAGTCACTCTCACGCTTTTCAAAGGACTAGTATCAAGAAAAAAGGGGGCACTGAGTGCATTGTTTTCCCTAGCTAAGCGGTGAGAGTGAAGCTAATACCTTTTCTCAGTATTTTCTATTGTTTCCAGAATATGTATTCTTGTTATGTGAATATATAGGACAGTCTAAATTCTTGAATTTGTGTACTTTGACGATGTCTGCTGATACCTGGGAGCTATGATCTGTAAAATTTCCTGTAAAATACATAGCAATTTCTGAGTTTGTTCAGCATCTTGAATGGGCTCAAATTAAGAAAAACATACTGTAAATAATAATAGAGCACATTATGTCCCGGGTTTAAATCACTGTTGTGCAAAGTCATACTCTAGATTTTAGTTAACCTTAAGTGAAAGGTGTTTAGATGCTGTGTCCCTGTGAGCCTGGACTATGTGGTGGCTTTGCTTGGAGTGGCCACTCTGGCTGCTTTCAGCAGGGACTTGCAGTTTGGCTCATGGTGGCTTGATGGATGTAGAGGCTGTTTTTCTATGGTAGCCATATTTTTCTATTGCTTTTGCATTTCAGAAGTGGCAACGTGAGCTTTGTCTGAGCTGTAAGCAGACAGGTATCAGTGAGATAGAGACAGGGCACGTGCTAAAGTTTCCAGCCTGTGTGAACATGGGCTCTGCCTCTCTGGTGAGGGCCTTGCAGTGGCACAGGTATGTGAGGGACTAGGAGAGAGGCCTCAAGACTTTTTGGACAGAGTCACTAAAGTTGCTGCTTGGTCCAGCTGAGGGCAGGACATAAACATTTCAAGCAAATGTCATACCTGTTGTATGTTGGCTGTCTGTGAACTGGACTGTCTTGCTCTCACCAGAAATGATGTTGTGGATCTAAGAAACTTCCTCAAAATTTTCACTGGCAGTTACATGTTCTTATAAAAGGTTTTCCTTTAAGTGAATTATAATTTCCAATTAAAAAAAAAGAAGTCATTGAAAAGTTCCTACTTGGCTCTACTTAAGATCCTTGTAAAACCCTATGTTTGATTTTTGTGGATTTTTTTTTCCCCTCCTTTCATTGAATGCTTCAAGTAGCTTGCATTTTCCCTGCTTTGTTCTCTCGCAGGACCCTAGAGCCAGGACCTGATTGAAACACCATAGGGATTTAATCAAATCTGATGGTGATTCATGCTTTTAATGGCCGAATCTGTCCTTTACTACTTTACAAACTGAGAAGGAATAAAACCCCATTTTATTGCTCGGCTGTTAAAAACTATTTGTAGAAGTTGCTAAGGTTCAAATCAAAAGCGCCCTCCCTTGAGAACTATTAGTTAATTCTAAGTGCCATGGCGTCGCTTTTTTTCTTCTTCTCTCGCTTGAGATGTGGCCTTATATCACTACTGCTGTTCAAACATCTGAGAGTTTTCCATTCCTTTGACAAACATGAGCCAAAGTGCTTAAGGACATCTGTTTATTTTATTTCTTTAATGAGAAAACCTTCCAATTTCTTACAGGCTCAGCTGTGTTTATTTACATTTTGTTAGTCATATGTGTGGGGCACCTTGGGACGTTAAAAACCTGCAGAGGCCTTTGCTGAGGGCTGCTAGCAGGCATCCTGGTGTCAGAAAGGCAGAATAAGCCATTCCTAAGGAAAACACAGTCCTTGGAACTCCATAAAATAGATTTTCAAAACTAATAGAGCCTAATTCACTCAGTAGATCATGGATTAAGTCAAGATGAATACAATTTGGAAAGGATTTTCTGAGGAAGTTGGAGATTTTTTTACCCACTGGAGGCTAAACCTGTATTTAATGCCTTTTTAAGTTAAATTAAAAAAGCATTCAATCACTGCAGGTAATAAAAAAGTCTGTTACTTTAGACATGCTGCTATATCAATTATTAGTTCATTATTGGAGAGAAGGGAGTAAATAATTCCAGCCGTTTGATTATTTCAAATGTGTATTTCGGGAGCAAACATCTGTGTTTATCATCTGTACTGGTTGATGAGAAGCAGCAGCAGAAACAGCAAAACCAGATCCACGGCAGCTTAGATGGTGGGCATGGGAGATGCTCTGAGCTTGTGTAGATGTAACCTCTTGTACTAGAGCTTAGGTGAGCAGAGGGTTTTCTAAGCAAAGTGCACATGTGGCAGTTGGAAGTATTAAAGGATCATTTTTGACATAAAATATATATCAGAAACAATGCTAGATTGTCAAACAAGCGTGAGTAAAGGGTACCTGCTTTCCAGGATCACTGAAACATGACTTGATTTTAAGGGGAAAATAGTTTAAAAAAACTAAAGGGACATAATTTGTGTTAGGAATTTGCATGTGCAAAATATGCAGTTGTGCTGAGGATTACACATTGTGATGTGTTTCCACCAAGCTTTCCAGGTGATTAGTATTTTTCACAGAGCTATCAAGGGTGTACACATAGAAATACAGTGATTTCCCTGTGAGGAGGGGAAGGGAATGAAGACGTATTTGGGTTAAATTCCACTCCCTCTTTTGACATTTATGCCATCTACAGTAAAAAGAAATTATTTGTAGATTTTGGTCATTAATTTTTTGTATTACTAAATAAAAATAATTTCCATTTGTTCTCAAGGATCATGGTCCAGCTTTTAATCAGTATTTAAGTACAGTATTCTCACAGGACTGGAATGCATTTCAGAACTCAGCAGTTCAGACACTGGATAAATTAATGTAGTCATTACTGCTTTAGTTCGTTTAGAGAGGGAGAAGAACCTTTTCAACCTCCATGTGTTCTTGAATGTGAAGAATTAGTGACTGAGATGCCCGTTTGCTTATTGGAATAATTTCCAAGGTGAAGTCCCCAACCATTTCTGAATAGATACATGCAGTAAAAAGAGAATCCTTCAGTAAATAATAAGCAATATTTTGGAAGAACCTTTCAAGTCACAGTAAGGGTGAATATGAAAAGGTATCTGAAAAAAAGGGATTAAATTATATTTGCTTCCATCTAGCGTGGGTTTTTCCCATGATCAAGCTGTGATGACTGTATTCATTATTCATTTAAATCAGGTCAACTGTCTAATAAACCTGGGTATATCAATGTTTAGGTAAAACAGTCTCTCTCTGTTTTGGGAGAAAAAGTTGTTTAGAGCCTGAAGAGCTGAATGATTCCTTTTGAAAAAGTGCAATTCTATTTTTAAAAGTCTGAAGTGTAGTCACTTAAGTCACTTCTGAAAATGAGTTTCAGCTACTGAACTACTTTGGTTACTTAAAACAACTTTTCTCTCAAATACCCACTCTTTCACTTGAAAAGCTCTAAGAAGCTGGGTCTGGCTGTAGCCTGTGTCTATTAAAAAGATAAAATTGCAAGGTAAGCTTCTTAAGTGTACTAAAAGAGCTAAATGTGTTCTTTTCCTCAAAAAGACATGGACCTACTTGAACTAGAACTGATCCACATGGTTAATTTCCCATTATCACGGGAAAGCCGTGTTCATCTCTCAATTTCTGATCAAGGTACAAAATGTTACTACCAAAGAATGATTATCCTCACAGACTCTTTTTGTTCAAACATGTGGCTCAGGCATTTTTATCTTTGCTTTTTTAATTATTATTATTATTATTATTTTTATACTACAACCAAGCTGGTCCATTTTCCAGGAGTTTTCAAGTAATTAAACCCAATTAAAACTATTAAATTCTTTCTTTTGGTGACAACTTCATTATTAACAGCTAACCACAAGGAGAAGATTTAACTTAGAAAGCCCTTGATTGTATACTAATCCGTCTCTCACCTCTGGCTGACACCTGTGGTAGATAAACCCTATAGAATAGGAGTCTGATGAATACTCTTAATTAATACTTTCTTCCTTGTAGAGAAGTAATTATTTGCTCACGGCATAAACAGGTATTTGGCAGGGATTTCAAGAGACTGATTAGTTTTAAATACTAGGGCTTTATTTTGTGTTTTTTTTTAAAGTTGGGGGGAGGTCTGAATTCAAGATCCACACTCAGAAAGACTTTGTCCTAACATTTTGAACGTCGGGTTAATTGGCACATTGCTGAATAGAAGCAGAGTCAGACAACAAGCTGATTTGTTATCCGTCTCAAAGGAGCCAGCTTTGCCCCTTTGCTAATGGCCTGCAAGTCTGAACAGGGTACCTGTAAGGCAGAGGCTTGGAATGGGCTTTGGAGCCAGGATCGGAGGCGAGAGTGACTTGCACTTGAGAGATTGCCAGAGATAAGTCTGCTTTTCTCTTCCTTTCAAAATGACAGTGTACAAGAGGGGAGAGCTGGCTGTGGACATCCAGCCAACTGGATTAGTAGTAGCTGCAGGTGTTAACAAATACATGTCTTTTTAATGCATAGTCTAGGGCAAGTATAAGCAGTTTATGAAAAATCAGTCTCAGTGTTTCAGGAGAGCAGTGATAAGAAGCTTTTAATACAGAGCCATTTGGGAGGATGCTGACGGTGCAGTTTGCAGTGTGTCTGCAATGCTCATGGGCTTTTGTTTATGTAATGCCAGCACCTTTCATAGTGAATGCAGGCTTCTGTGTAGTTTAGCTCCTGAAAAAGGGTCTAGGGACCTACATAGTGCACACTGCAACGTACCTGCAACTATCCGTACCCACATTCAGTAGCTTAAAGCTAATTTGGGTATGCCTAGACATTCTCCATTCCCTTTGCTTTAGTTTAGACTGGTCAGTTTCACATGGGAGTGAGCAGACCTAACTTCCTACTTTAACCCACTGCTGTAATATTTGTTTGTGGTTCACCTCCAGTTTTTGTGGAAATCATGTTTAAGCTAAGACAGACTGGAGGCTGTTCAGCAAACTCCTTTTAGCCATCTACTGTCATCCTGTAACTCAAAATGAGGGGACAAAATAAAAACAGAAATTAATTTTAGGCAAGGTGTTATTAGCTTGGAGGCCATAAACAAACTCAAATTGTAATTTTAAAATGCAATTCACTTCAAATGTATAGAACTAGTTGAAGTATTAGGAACAGTGCATGCAACTAGCCAACATCAAAGCAACTTTCAGAGAAAATGTGTCACTTCATACCATTGGGATATGAAAGAAAACATTCCCCTCGATGAATGGACACTTTTGTCTTCCTCTGCAGCATGTTTCACAGTTTTCTGTTGCCCATTTTTTTCTGTAGTTGGACTACCGGCTGAACAGGCAGCAAAATTACCCCAAAACAGGCAGATATGGAGCTGGGAGTTGGCAGTGCCTTATTTACAGTGGAAATCATCTTGCTTGTGGTGTGGCCGTTGTCAGCAGTAGGCAATAGCCCATCAGTCCTTAGCTGAAAGTCACGGCTGTAACAGAAACAACAAAGAGACATGTCCAAGGAGGCTCTTTAGGTCTAAGATTTTTTTATCTAAAATCTTAAAAAAGGCTTATCTTACTCTTTGTATGTTTTGATACTTTATTGTTTATAAAGGAGTAGTAGGGAATGGGAGCATTTTACTTCTCAGTTCCTTGAAGAAACTGAGCAGAAACGGGCAGCTGTGAAACTACTACTCCTGGGAGTAGTAGTGGGAGTGAAGGGTGTATGGAGGAGGGAGAATATCGAGCTTTTTGAGAATGAATACTTCAAAATGACCATTGCTCCCCTGGTCCTTATTTCCCCTCTCTGATGGGAAGAAGCCTGTTAAAGCCATGTGTTGGAGGGTCAGGAGTGACTTGTCTGTTAGGTCCGAGCACCAGAGGGAAGCACCAAAAGTAATTTGTGGGGCTGTTTAATTTTGACCCTCGAGGAAGCTCCAACAGGGTGCATGGCTGAGGTGAGGCATATGGGGACACACCGTGGTGCTAGAGGTTTTATTTACAAAAGGAGTTTATTGCCTGTTTTCTATCCCTGCCTCTTATTGTCCTTGTTTGTGAAAGCATGACTCGTAGATTAGCAGAGGGGTAGGACCTTGCTCTTCTAAAGTTACTAAACAAGCACTCAGGGTTGAGTTTTAAGATTAATCTGTTTTCGCTGTAAAAAGTGGTTCCTGGAGGAGATTTGATTTCAGGCTCTCTGTGATCCATTCTTCCTTGGGCTTCATGTGCATCAGAAAACATTGGCTAGATCTGTTACCCAGGAAGCTTCTTCCCAGGGCTCCAGGGTGGACTTTTACTATAGAAGGACATGTTAGCAGGGATCATCGGTATAAATGCAGCAACTTTGCATTGCTCTGCTACACTCACACTACTCAACATAGGCATCAGCAGTCCACCAGGGCATCCCCTGCAGCATAGAGATATCCTATAGTGGTATGGGATTTCTGTGCTTAAGAAGAGCTCTCCATCAAAATCTTAAGATAAATTTCATAATTCTCTTTCAGATTATTTACACACTGTATAGAGAATTTGGACAACATGTGGATTGATGTAGCTATCTCATTTGGTGCTTTCCCGTCGGTCTGATTCTCCTGTTTTTTCATACTTGAATTGAAAGCTGTAGAGACTGTGTCTTTCCTCTGTGTGGGTACAACCTCTAGCACTGTGGGGTTCCAGTCTGGGACTAGTGCTTCTAGATGCTACAGTAATGCAAATAAATAACTGCCAATGGAACCCTGGCCTAGTGCCTCTAGACACCCGTATCATACTGGGAGTGCCAATTTGCCTTTTAACTTTATCAGCCTCTTTAAGACTTGGAAGCATGCCTTGCTATAGAGGAAATGTCCATACTGTGAAAGCAGTGATGCCAAATCATTTCCCCAAATGACTTCCCCTCTGGGTGGTAAAGTGCATTTTGCAGTTTTATTTTCATTCCATCATATTTTCTATCTCAAGAGAAAGATTTTTTATTTTTTTTCCTCTCATCTACAGTTTAATTTCCATATTGTTTAGTTTAGAGAAGGTAACTTCATACACTGTGGAAATGTTTCCTACTCCCCATTAGTGATTAATACCAATAAAGCCAAAGACAAAACTTAGAGGATAAATGACAGATACCAACCAATGAGATTTCCTGAAAGAGTTTTAAAGGCTAATGATCCTTGAAATGTATAAAAATAAATTGCTTCATTAAAAACTATTTTACAAAATAATTTCTTCCTAGCAGCATATTTTCTTTAAAACAGTTCCCCCATGTAACTACACCTGGGTAGTAAAATTTGATTCAGTGCTGTTTGCATGGGGCCACAGTCAGATGTCCTGATTACCCCTGTGTCCCTGTGCCTTGTCAGGGGAGCAGGTTCAGGGCTTAAAAATCAGAGACATGTTTAAGGCAAGTCTGTTGAAGTTTACTTTTTGCCCAGAGGAGAAAGTGCCCTTCTTTCTGGGACAGAACAAGCATGTTTAAACATGAGTGACAGAGCTTTTCTTTAGATTGGGCACAATGCTTGTGAGTCACACACATGACTGAAACCACAGCCATTCTGCTCTAATTAAAGAGAACTACACCAAGAATGCGTAATAATTAGGTTAGCGTGTAATACACCATCTATGTCAACAGCATCTGCCGCAAAGGTTGATTGAAAAGTACTTGTCCTCCAAACATTGTGCTCCCTGTTAGAGGTCCTGTCATACAACAACATGACTCCGCAGAAATCTGAAGAAAATTAGAGCAAAGACTACACATAAATCTGCCCTGGTTTAGCATGGCTTGTAACTGCAGTGGAGGAAAACCACCCACATAAACATAAAGACGAGAGATCCCGGTCCTAATGAAGATGAATTACAAATAAAAGTCTTTTGTGGGAATGCTTTCTTTTTTTTTTCTTCAAGTTGTTTGTTGCTGTTTGGTTTGAACAGGCACAATGCTTTTGAGCTATGGTGTTTATCAAATTAACCACAGATTATTTTTGCTTGTGTTTTTGAAGTATTTAATGAATAAGAAAATGTTCTGCTGGCGACATTATTTGTATCAGTGTGTTTCTGTGCTTATGGTGTGGGTTTAGGAACAAGGTCAGTTGTTTGAGGCCAGGAGAAGTGGTTGACTTTAGGCATAACAGACATGGGAAAATGATTGAGACTCATATAATATTGTGGTGCACCAGGCTGGGCACAGCAGGTCGTGGCTCAGAATAGCAGATCCGCAGAGGCTGTATCCACTGCCCACTGGGCAGCTTTCAAGCAGGAAGCCAAGGGCTGCAGGAGCCCTGCGGCCGCCATTCCCCATGAAAGGGGCAGCTTGGAGGAGCAAGTAGATGTGCTGTGCATATGCAGTCAGCTCTTAACGGAGCCCTCCAGGCCAGAGGAAAGGGAAATGGCCCAGACAAATGCATCAGTCACTTCTGCCATGCAGGATCCTCTGTGGGTGATTCTCTGTGAGCTTGGGCTGATTTAAGCTTGCACTTGCTGACTTGGTGAGGAAATGAAGTGATAGCCTTCTCGCAGGCAGTTGTAGTGTCTTGGCTGGGTAGCAAGGGGCAAGGAAAACTTTAATTTTCCAAAACGACTCAACTAAAAGAACTATATAGCTGCAGGTAGCATAGTCTTTCTCCAGGGGAATTTACTTAAGGTTTTACCACTGATGTTGCTAGGGGCAGGATCTGGATGTGAGAAAGTTCACACATGCTTCAGAATGTGTAGAAACCATTTTAGAGCTGCTGGCCTGTGCGTTTTCACATTCTCTTTATTGTTAAAAAAGTGTGGTTTAAAAATGCTGTGGGCAGCCAGAGCTTCTGCATCACATCCTTCCCATTTAGGAATCAGTTTGGGACCCGCTTGGGGCAGGGCCACGTTAGACCCACACCCGGCTGGGCAGGGGGCTGCTGGTACAAGCAGGTGGCAGAATGAGCGAACCATCATGGTCAGCCAGCACACACAAACAGGAGCATCGGGTGCACGTCACCATCTAACACTGGCTAGAATGACAGATGAACCCATCCAGCATTTTAATGTGCTGTGTCTTGCCTTGTTTATTTTCTTCTTTTTTTTTTCTTTTTTTGCTTTTTGAATCAATGCAGTTATTTGGGTGTAACTGTCACTGTGGCTACAGTTCTGGCTCTGCAGGCATGCTTTATACCACTCTGCAGAGCACGCTCTGTCCTGAGCAGGAGTAGTCATACTTGGAGACAAGTGGTTTATCATGCTATAATTTGGTTTGCATGGTAGGGTAGGATGAGTTTAACTCTGCTGATGCTGTTAAATAAGTAGGCAGCTTCAGTGGGGATGGAAGAACTTTGCAGTGGTGTGGCTGCTCTTGCATCTCCTGCCTGACAGTAGAAACACACTGGGCTCTGATGAGGGAACAGCGACTCTGCCTTTCTGTCCTGTTCTGTACTGACCACCTGAGCTAGCGTAGCAGTAAAGAGCTAAGTCAAGCATTCTGAGGCACATGCTTGAGCTCCAGGGTTCTGTTTTCATGTTTTGCTCACCAAGTTGCTGTTTGACATCAAAAGAGAATAATGCTGACCTTTGGTTTGAAAGTCGGAGTCAAGAAAGGATCACCCTCTGTGCGCTTTCTTGCTCATATCTATCCCCTAACAGTTCGCTAATGATGCTATTGGAAATCAGTTCTTGGTTTAACCTACTGAAGTAATTCCTATATAGTCTCAGTTGTTTAAAGGTTCTTGTTATATCATCTGAAGTGTGTGGTCAAGGCAAGCCATAGACATCCTTTAAAGAACATAATTTGGTTATCTGGTATAGGAAAAGAAAGGATGAGAAAATCATGTTAAGATACACTTAGGAAATAAAATTACTTTAATGAATGTATCTTCAGAAACAGGAATGTGTAGATTCTATGTTTGCTCTAAGATCTCCCCCCTGCAAAAAAAAAAGAAAAAAAAATCAAAGTGAATGGAAAAAGACCCTTATTTTCCCTTAACAGGACACAACAACGTCTGTGCGGATAGGTCTTATGATGGAAGAAATGATCTTCAACCTTGCAGATACACATCTGTTCTTTAATGACCTGGAGGTATGTAGCTGCTTATTTTATTTAACAACTCGCTTTCTAATCATTTGCATCTGGTCTACAAACTTGTTTTCTGGCCAAGAAACTTTCATTTTTGACCCCAAAGAAATGGCCTTAGATGGCTTATTGGAAGCATACTTTACTGTGTCCCTTAGACATCTTCATTCTGTTAAGGAATTTTTTTTCTAAATACACAGTGACAGTGATGGCTTTTGGCAGTTTTACTAAATCTAATAATGAGGACATTGCTGCTGCTTCTCCTGAAATTTGCTATTTAATAATTTTATTAAGCAAAATTAGCATGGATCCTATGGGGCGGGTAGCAATTAGGTATGAGCCCATGCAGAGGTTTTAAAAATGGTTTCTGTTCCAAGGAAGCTCTGTTTGCACACACAGACAGAGCAGGAAGTCTGCTCAAGCTCAGGCACACTGCAGGATCAAAGTATGGGAGTTTCAGCATGAAGGAAGGACCAAGAGGAAAAATCCTTCCTGTTCATGGTATGGTTATATCTGACCATGCGTTATACAAAGCAAAAATCCTTTCAGTGTGTGTATATATACATAAATATAGTAAAATTCAAGCAAAGGAATGCTAGCAGAATTCTGTCACCAGCTGAGAAACAGCTGATGAAAAGTTATTTGCATTTGCAACCAGTAGAAATAGTCTGAATGAGTCAATGGGCACCTTGGAGTCAGAGAACTGCTTGGAGGTATTTGGAGGGAAAAAAAATCTGGCATCCCTGAGCAGACTTCTACATTTTTTTCTTAACTTGAAAAAGGAAGAATTTGTTTCTGTGCCAGATGGAATGAGAGAACTCTTTCTGTGCCTGATGAGTTCACTGAGAACTGGTTCCTTCACAGCTTCATTGCACTGTGGTCTTCTGCATTACAGGAGGCGCATCCTTTCCTGTCACCTGCCTGTGTACAGCCTGAGGTTTCACTTGCTGAGAATTTTCATTTCCTTTCAAACACAAGTAGTGGGTAGCACCTGAACTGACAGATTTTTCCTCTTGCAGCTTTTTTTCAAAGAGGGAGGTGGTGATGAGGATATGAAAAGTAAAAAAAATCCTTCTCTTGGGGGAAGGGGTGGGGAAGAAGACAGTGCTGCTGTTTGGGACTCCAGGGTGCTATATTAATAGTGACAATATTCAACACACAACTAGCACTTTTCACCAATCAGATCTCAATATGGAGTGCAACAAAGCCCCATGTCCTGCACAAATCCACCTTCCAGAAACCCTCTGCCTACCTAGACTTTTGTAAGGATGTAAGTTGGCAAATTATTTTTAAAAACAGTTTTCTCCTTGCTTCATTTACTGCTGTAAAACATGAAAAGAAGTAGCAATTGTCTGGCCTCTGTCAAATTCTGCACATCTATCAGTCAGTAACAGCTTTGGCTGCTAGAAGCAGAGTCCTTAGGCCTCTCAAGTTCTTCTTCAGCCACTATGGTAGAGCAAAGTTTTTAATTATAAAAAGTTAATATGCTGTGTTCAGGGTTTTTTTGTGGTTTTTAAGGAAGCAAAAGCTAAACAAAAATCCCTTAGATACAGGACTTTCTCATTCCACAAGGACTGTGTAACGGAGTAAGAACTAGTCCAGTGAAGAGCTAAAGTTTAGCACCGTGTCTCCAAATGGAAATCAAAACCTATAGCAAAACACCTGGACTCCATCTCCAGCATAGGAAGAGAGCCAGGTGCTACAGGACACATCTTTTCAGCAAAATGTTAAGGGAGGTTATCTCTGATTTGGGCAACAAAGATGATAAATAAAAATATTTATGTTACTAGTGCTATTTTGTTGCTGCATGAGAAAAGAGAAGTAATTTTTACTCATTTCTTATCAGTTCATCTGCTTTTACTGAAAAATTGAGAAACACCAAGGTGGGCAGCAGAATGAGTGAGTCAGTGTAGCCTTAAAGGACTTGCTAGAGGGTGTAAAGGGTCAGCATAGGCACCTAAAGGTGAGAGCAACTTGCTGCAGTACCTGGATGGCTCAAAACTGTGACAAGCATTTAAACTTTTGAAAACATAGTGTTCCAGCTAGCCAGAGCAGAAACAAGCAAAGACAGAGCATTTTGAGACAATTTTATCTTAGGTCCTGCACTAAGATAAAAGCGCTAAGTATTCTAAATGATACATGGCCCAGGTAAAGAGAGAGCTGGAAAGAGAAGAGCATTTTCTATTAAAAAATTTCAGATTTTGCTTTTCACACGTGCTTGATAAGTTTTTTTCAAAACCAAAGTTTTTTTCAAACCAAAACCAAACCAAGCTGGTTTGTTTTCACTTTCCAAAAAATTTCACTTTCAAAAAAAAAGCCATTTTAGCGTGGAAGAATTTGTGACAACAGTCATCCATCCCTGCTCATTAACCAGCCTACTCCTTCATTTAGGATGATAAGTAAAAGTCAGCTTTGATATTTACAAAGTGATATTTAAAGATCACACGTCACCAAGTGTTAGGCTTTAAAAAAATACAGTGAATGATTGTTAAAAAAGAAATTGATTAAAAACAAGCACACAAGCTGATTCAGTTCTAGACCCACAAGCATTACCATATACGTTAGCACCATCATGTGGTATAACATTGGCTTGTACAAGACAAAATAAGCTAAAACCACATGGGGCTGAAACCGTTTCTGACCAACTTCTGTGTTGGGGCAGGGTGAAGGAAGCTGAAACTGAGGAAGCAGTAGGGTCATTGCCCCGTTCAAGACCAAAGCAGGAGTACTTTTCCTGGCTAATGCTAAACATCGCAAAACTTTCCTCTGGCACTCATCCATAGCCAAGTTCAGGCATTTTGAAGGCCCCAGCAGACTGAATGAACCACAGTATGGCTGGCCTTGGTCCTGACAGTGGAAGCAGAGGAAGAATGGAGGAGATGTTGCCCATCCTTGCCAGAGGCAGGTTGGACAAGGAAATCAGTTATTACCTTGCTTTAGCACGAGGGAATGGTTTATTTTGCTGGCTGCAGTTTTCAGTGCTGTGCAGAGCAGAAGGTGCTGCCAGGATATAAAGCCCTTTTGAAGCATTTCCAGAAGGTCCCTGATGAGGATGAAACATTAGTCCGTAGATACAGCAAGCTTTGCACAGCCCTTACTAGTATTTGTGTAATCTTCCTTAGTCTGTGGAGGATGTGATTTCACATCACAACAAAAAAATGGCTTCAAAGTCTGAGTGAGGAACCCTTTCTTTCTATCAAAAAATGATTCTGAGACTCTGTTGTTAGTTAGGGCTTTATGTGTTTACAGGGCGTACCCAGAAGGGACTCAGGCAACTGTTTCCTGGATGCATTGTCTGCATGCATTTTTCCTGGCATGCTCAAGAGAGGGAATCCTGGATGTGTGAAACGGCAAATCAGCAGATCTGTTCAGATAAACTGTTTCAACCCATCTTCTCCTTTGTGCTGCAGCCTCCTAGAGAGGCCAGTTTCCCATTCAATTCACCCCTAACCTCAGGCTAGCTGGATAGAAGGAGGCTGAACACTGATCCCCAGGGCGGGTGGATGACTGGAGAAGCCTTAGATCAAGAGTTCTACCAAGCACTTTTGGTCTTTTTACGATAACAGATTCTCTGATGTCAACAAGTTAACTCTTAAGTTGAACAACTTAGAAGCTTGACTTTTTTCCCAACTGGTTCAGGGCAGAGGAGGAGGTCAGTGGTTATGGAAGCACAGCGTAGTGGTGTGCCTGCCCCGTAGCAAAGAATCAAGGCACTAAACCTTTGCAGGGGTAGCCGGTGCATTCCATTTCCAGGGCATGCAGTGACACAAGCATTGCTCCGATCTGGAGGTTTATAGGAACACAATCCAGGCAAGCAAGGTCTGCATTTGCTGAGCCACGCATTGAAGTCATACAAGTGTGGTTCTGCCACACTAATTCATCCACTCATGTGGCACTTACATGCCTGTTGACCACATCATCTCTGCTTGCAGTTGCAACAGTGCAGGCAGATTAAATCCTTATGGTCTGCAAGTATAGGCCATACAAGATGTTGCATACAAAGGGCTCTGATCACACTGCAAAATATATCAGCAAATATTCTCTTGAAAGTAGGTATCCCCTTTTGGGAAATCAGGGAGAAAAGGAATTGCCCAAAGTCACAGATCACAGAGAAGTTAAAATATGAATTCTGGGCTTTCCAGGGTTGTGCTTTTTCTCTCAGATGCCTTTTGTTCACAGTGCAATGCTGGCTAAAGAATAGTACCTTCCACTCTCAGTCCCTCTGGAGATATTATTATCTATCACTCTGAAAAGGTATTAAAAACAGGGGAACTGACAGGGGGATGAGGAATTAACAAACAAAGGGATTAGTGTGTTTACAAGTTACTGCCTTTCAGAGCCATCCCTGGAGGTTTTGTGTTCTGGGAACTGTTAACCCCTACCTAATGAGGGATGCAAGCTCTGCTGATCAATCCATGAGATGCCTAAAAATCTCTAACACAGTCCTGATACACAAGTAGACAACCTGTGCATTTGTGAGCTGTTTTCATATGTGCATGAGACATACCTTGAGAGTGTTCAGAGGGAGCGTAAATGATAACAGAAGGAGCTTCTCTATGTGTCCTCAGGAACAGCTTGTATTTCACCATACAGCAGAGGCTTTCTCTGAACCTGCAGTACCATTTCAAAGCTGCATTAGCTCTGGCTCCTTTACATGGGTGTACAAGGGTCTGATCCCACCTGGATGCAGGTTCCGTAGCACAAGCTGACCTACAGATATCGCAACAGTTATAACATTTCAGTTCCCAGAGTTGCGAGGGTTGACTGAGGTCTTACAGGTTTGACTCATTGCAGGCTGTACATGCCACACACCATACACTGCTGAGATCCTGCAGTATCATTTTAAAAAGTCAGCAGATGTGAAAACCGGGATATGTCCCCACTGCAGACTTCCATTTGAACAATCGGGACCTTCTTTTCAGCAGCCCAGATATCCTGCCTTGATTCCCTACTCACTAAGATTTCAAGGAAATTCTGCAAGAATGAAAAATTAGTCTCGTAACCAAGTAGTAAAACATGGTCCACATTCTTGCGTTAACCAGCTTCCCTGTGTTTCACCCAGTAACACGATAGGCTCAGCCGGCGGACTATGAGGTAGCGTCTCACCAAGTGTCATGGTATTTTATTAAGTCAGAAATGTGATAGCTACTGTTGTCACACTTCAGTGTACAGAACAATTCATTCACAGATGAGAAAAACAGATCCCTCCACAAATACCTTTCCCCTGACTTAATGCCCTGCATCATACAACTGAAGCAGAGTGGTCTGCATCAATATTATCCCAGCATGGCTCACAACAGCTACTGGGAGGGGGGCTTAAAAAACGATGGAGGTAGAGGAGAGAGAGAGAGAGAGATGTCAGCAGAGATCAGCTGTTCAGCTGCTTGGCTCCAGTTATATATAGAAATATGATTTTTTGAGAATTATCTAAAATAAATGCTGCAGAAAAGCTCATGATTATGGACAAGAACTCTGACAGTCGGCTATTGTTAGCAAGTTTACTTACTTGTTTAGAGATTTTTTTTTCTTGTTTTTTTGAAAGGAAAATTTTTTTTTTGAAAGGGCTAGTTTTAACGTAATTCATAAAACTCCTAATTGTGTAAGGAAGCTAAGACAAGTTCTGTGGTTTACAGAATACTGAAGTGGTGAAGAATAACTGTACCTCGGTTAGCTGCGGTTGTTTTGACTTCAGTCTTGTTGTACCAAGTGCTTTTACCCCTTTGAAAAATCAACCAGAACAAAAGATACATGTTCAGTTTGAAGCTTTCTATTTTGTTCTTACCTGCAAGGGTCATGGAGAAAGGAGATGTAAGGTGGTAGGAGAAACTTCCTGATTTTTCTCTTTCTAATCGTAATGCTAAAACTAGGAAGGAAACCAAAGAAATAACATTTCTCAAATTTTTGAGGCAGGGCCTTCACCATTCAAACAATGAAGGATTTTTGAAGATAAGATCTAGAGTGCATACTTTATGCAGGCTGAGCTCCAAGTATATATTCTCGTTAAATTTCCTGCGCATAGATTTCCTTGTTACTGACACACATTATTCCTTAACTCTTGCTGTGGTGGGGCTATGAAAAGGTGCCGCCTTCAGTGCTTCAGCCCAGCTTCCCTGCACATCAAAGGAGGCTCGGCCCCCTCAGAACCAACTGGGAAAACACCAGCAGGACAAACGTCTCTGAAAATTTCTTTAGGACAGATCTTCTCCCCTTGTAATTACGTGGGCATACACCCCCTCTCCAAAGCAGTATTCTCACAGGGGGAGAAGCTGCCAAATCTCTCCCTTATCATGCATACGAAGTTTAAAAACCACAGTTTTCCTGGCTAAAACACAAGCATCTCTCTCCCTGCTGTCTACATAGGAAGGAGTTTAACTTACTGTATTATTCAAGAGATGTTGTGCCCTTAGATAACAGCAGATCACACACACACACCACACACGCTGTCTATTCAGGTTTTGTGCAAGTTACTTGTTCCTAATGATGAACTGGCTAGACTATGCCAGACAATACTAGCAATATGTAAGATTTTATCTCCTTAATATTATCCTTAAAGTAATTCTTCATTACATTCTTTCAAAAAAAAATTTCAAAGCATTTACTTACTGCTGTATTTTTTTTCATACACTTCTCAGGACTGTGACCAGATCCACATAGATGATGTATCATCAGATGATAATGGTCAAGATCTCAGGTACGGGATCTCCAGGCTGGAAACTGCAGGTCAGGTAGTCCCCAGCTGTTTGAAAATAGCAGGGGGCTGGTCAGTGGTGTAAAATAACATTCTCAGCCATGTGCTCTCTCCCCTCCCTGGCTCCACACTGTCTGCTTTTATTAAAGCGGAGTTCCCTTTCTCACATTAATATGCCTGTGCCTACTGTCAAGCCCTGACTATACTGCGCTTTGAACAGTTTTGGGAGATATATCTAAAATGAGGTTGGACTCCCATCAGATTACACTAGTTTCTGATATGATCTGACCAGCCAGTTGGCACAGGTGTGGCCAAAACACTTCAAAAACAGATTGAAAGGTTTCCCACTGCCCAATCTGTAATGAATGGGCTTAGTAGTGAGGATTGTGGACCTTGCCATGCCAGAGCCTTGTTACTGGTAGAAACTTGTATCAAAATTGCACCAAACATTATTATTACCTGTGTAAGGTAGATCATTGTGTACATTAAAACTACTTTCGTACAATTACATCTACCTTTCCCAAAGTGTTGCCTGCAGAGTCATCGTAATTGGCACAATAATGAAACGTGCAGAGATAATATAAAGCCTTAAAATTATATTACTGTATTATTTATTATTAATAATTTTAAAATATTATTATATTATTTATAACTGGTTATTTTGAGAAATTGGTGCAGAAACAGCACAGAAAACAATGAAGTATTTTGGGGAAGAGAATTTTCCTTCTGCAGAGAACACTTGAAAGATTTTTTGCTGTAACTGAAATGCATATGTATATTAAGATCCTCTGGCTCCAGTGGTCTGTAAGCAAGTGAGTCTGGATACCTTTTCTGACATTGATTAAAACATTAATTTGGGTTTTTATCTTAATCAGTGCACTTACTCCAGATTTGCTTTGAAATACTATCACACTTTAAAAAAACAAAAACAACAACAAAACCAACAACAACAAACAAAAACAACAACAAACAAAAACAACAACAACAAAAAACAACAACAACAAAAAAAAAAAAAAAAACAAACAAAAAAAACCAACCCCAAACCTGTACATGTTGCAGGCAGTTGAGGTTCCTTTAGTTAATTTCTTAATTTTTTTTCTCAATCTATTATGTGTTCTGAGCCTGTTTAGCAATATCACCAGGCAGTTGGAAAGGTAACACCAGAATGTTCTCCTATAGGATTTGAGTATTTCTGCAGTTACCTTAGCAGCTGGATGAGAGGCAGGTGAGGAGTTTCAGTGGCCTGAGGACCGTTAGCTGCTGTCCAGAGAACCTCAGAATTGGCAGGGAGTAATAAGTACCCTGCATGGTGTTTACAGTAAGAATATTGTTTAAATCTGTGTTAGTAACTGTGCTAGGGATGTACTCCAGTTCTGTACAGTGTGTCCTGCGTACATCTCTGCTCCCACTTGTCTCCACATTTCTTTTCAGTTCTTCCCACTCCTTGCTGGCCCTGTATGGACTGTAATTATACTGACCTCTCCCCTTCCCCCCCTTTCCCAGCACATATAACTTCTCTGCAGATGGCTTTCACAGTTCAACTGCCAGTGCAAATCTGTGTCTGGGCTCAGGCGTTCATGGGGGAGTAGACTGGATGAGGAAATTAGCATTCCGCTACCGTCGGGTGAAAGAGATGTACAACACCTACAAAAACAATGTAGGGGGTAAGTGTCTGTGGTCAGGCAACAAGCTTGCCTTTCATCTTCCCAAATACTTCTGACCCCGCTGGGGACATCTATGGAGGAGGAGTAGAGAGCATTGTGATAAGAATACTTCACGCTGAGCTGAGCACGTGTTTCAGCAGTCATCCTTAAATAAGGTTCTGTAGAGGATTTGCGGGAGACAGGCTAAAACACCTGGTTTAGTGGTCAGAGCAGGACCACTAAAGGTCTGAGAGGGGGGCTTTATTTTGTAATTTATTTGTCAGGAAAGCAACCTTCTCCAGTTTTCCAAAATGCATAGTAAGAGGCAAACAGTTGAGAACTAAATATGCCTCTTTTCCTACAGAACACATGGCTGATCTGTGTCTGAAGGCATTCTTGTATCCTAACTACCTGGTTTTAACTCCCACAAAACACTACCGCCAGATAGCAGGATGTCCCAGCTTCCTTCATCTCAGCTAATTCCAGACAGTTCTTCCAATAGGCTGCTCTGCTCATGTTTTAGAAGATCAGCGCCAGGTCTCTGACTGGAAAGAGAAAGAAGCAAAACTCAGAATATTGCCCCCTTTTTTGTTTGGGTTTTTTTTTTTTCAGTTGGAGGAATAGCCTACCCACATGTACTGGAAATGTACATAGCTTTTCAGGAGAAACAAAACCATCCTGGCTTCAGCTCTCAGCTTGGGCCACTACCCACTCTACGCAACAGCTCTTTCATCCTCTTTTTCACTTCCCATGCAAGCTTATGCTAGCTCCAGGAACTCTGAGAGAAGTGTTTTAATGAGGTCCCACAGTGTGTGGGTGACCGATACCATTCTGCTGGAAAGGAAGGGAGCTGAGCAGTGGTCCCGTAGGAGTGGGCTGCAGTTCAGGCCTGGTGAACCTCAAGGCAGACCCTTGGAGTGGCAGTGGGCAAAGGGAAGCAGCCTGCACTAGCACCAAGAGGAGGGCAGTGGGAGAGACAAGGTTCAGAACACAGACAGGACTCCCTTTGGTGTTCTACATACAAAGCCATGTAACTGCCTTTCTGTGCTTCTGCAAAGATGCTTTCCCTGCTTACAGGTTTAATAGGAGCTCCTAAGAGGGAAACCTGGCTGCAGTTAAGAGCGGAACTTGAAGCGCTGACTGATCTCTGGCTCACACATGCTCTGAAGGCGCTGAATTTGATACATTCCCGGTAAGAACAGCTTGAAGAATTGCCTACAGGCTTGATCCAGGATCTCCTTTGCTTCCCTTTTTTCCCCCTCTAAACAAATCGAGACACATTTATAGGACTTTGCTGGCCAAACCTGTGGGAGGCCAGTCTGCACATGTTTGCCAGACTTGTATTATCAAGGGCTGGGGTAAGCTTGAGATGATGAACTGAGTAAAAGAAAAACCAGTCCTTCTTCTTGCTTCTCATCTGTGGCACACTTCTCATCTAAGCAGATTTACAAAAGACTAGGAAAGGGAGAAAAGGGCCCTTTTATCCCTGAACACGTTCACTAAAAGAGCCCAGCACAGACATTACTACATGGTGTTTAAATTCCTGCAAAATAGATCCTGGCACACATGCAGTAAGGCTGCATCACTGCAGTTTGTTTTATGGTTTCTTTCATTCTACTAAGCTGATAAAAAGACATTACCAATACTCACATTATCTGCCTCTAGCTGCATAATCTCCCAATGGCTTGAGAACTTCCAGTCGCAAGAGAAGTTTGCTTCCTGCCATCTTCCAGTGTAGAGTAAAAGAGAGAAACACAGATTGCCACTTCTACTGACTTCTGTTTTCTAGGCCTAACTGTGTGAATGTGTTGGTCACCACAACTCAGCTTATACCAGCTCTTGCTAAAGTGCTTCTCTATGGACTGGGCACTGTCTTCCCCATTGAAAATATTTACAGTGCAACAAAAACAGGTAAGAGCAAACTAACTTAGGCCTCACCAAAGATAGACTGTAGTTTTATCCCTAAGTCAGGCACATCCAATTCAACCTGATCACAATGAGCTTTATTTTTAGCTCCATGTTTACACATCTGTAATTCACATCCTGACCGCCCACACCTGAGATAGTACAGACTGAAGAAAAAGATTTTTAAAAAAATAAAGTTTTCCAAAGTGTCTCCATGGAGATGTGAACCTGAAAACTACCCACCCTGGGAGCATCTGCTGCCTGTGGGATGTTCAGCTGTACCCAACTAGGAGCAAGTCTGGTTGGACCTGCTACATACAGAAACACTGTTTGAGTCCTCTTATTCTTGCAGAGGGGGTCAAGTGTGCTGAATGAGCTTTATGAAGCTGTGTGAGTAATAGATACTGGTAGGGGTGGCTTGAGGCGTTTTTTTGTGTTCTGTCTTTTCTGGTTTAAGTGTTTGAACGTCTGAGATTTGCATTTTCTTATTTTTACTGCAACCAGAACGAACAGAAGGGGGCTCTCAAAACTAAATACCAAGAGTGTTGCATCAGTCTACCAACTGCCCGTCTGAGCAGTGCATCAGTCACAAAGCTTACAGAAAACTGGCAGGATTTGGCAGTCCTTCGCTGATAAAGAAAATGCCAGTAGCCGACATGAGATGGAGAGAATCCATCTGAGATGAAGATTCAGTTAGGTTCTAATTTCAAAAGAAAACAAGGAATGTAGCAGCAAGTTCAATTAAGTAATTAGGTCCCAGCTCCAGTTCCAGTACCTGAATGTCAGCCCCACCTGCCTTATGTATCCAGATAAAGAAATGTGTCTTCTTTTCTGTCCCTTAGGGAAAGAGAGCTGTTTCGAAAGAATAATGCAAAGGTTTGGAAGGAAAGCCGTGTACATTGTAATAGGAGATGGTGTTGAAGAGGAACAGGGAGCAAAAAAGGTACAGTTTGTGGATGCCATGCTGGATTCTTCAAAGTTTTAATTTAAATAACCCTTTCTTTACTTAAGCATTTAATGAAGCTCTGCCTATTTGAAACAGTTTACAATTGGTCTCATTTCTTAATATGCAAAATACTCAACAACCTTGTAAGAAATTTCCTACTGTAAATCCCCCCCACACTGGCAGGTAGGGTAATTTTTCAGGTAGTCACTGTGTCACATGTTCCAGGAATCATTCTTGCTTAATAAAGATGGCTTTAAACACACAAAAAGTGTGTGTGATCTCAGATGAGCAAGCAGGGTGAATTTCTGATCTACACATGTTGCATTTGCAAATTCTAAATTACTGGAATTAGTTTTGGATTATGTATTAGAATATGCATATGTACATGCATGTATTTATATTTATGACTCATTGAGATCATAGGGTGTAACATCATTAGAGTGAATACAAAGGGACTAATACTGAGTTGCTGCCATTATTAATGATTTATGGATCAATGTGATTAATTTCACAAGCAAAATGATACTGGTGAGGGAAACTGAATACAAAGTAGAACAGAAATGGCAAAAGCAGTATGGTCAGGAGTAACAAGCCCTTGGTGCTGTTTCAGGCTCAGTGCAGAGATGTGACCCACTGACATAAGTAGCATTAGAATTAAATGAACTGACCTGTGACTCCAGTCGAGTCCTCCAGTCATTAGTAGCCACAGCCCACTCACTGGGAAACTTTACTCCCATCTTCAGCAAACTAGTTAATTTTTAAAGGACACACAGATGCCTGTTGTAGCTCAGGTGATATACAAAATATTCCATCACAGGAACTCAGCTATACAGCTGACCCTTGTGCTGGAGGACCTGACATCTCATTCTGAATGAAGACCCTGCAAAGACTTTTCAAGTAAATTTGGGTTCATTGGGTGCACAAATCCAGGAACAAAGGGATCCCAAGAAATAAGGTGATGGACACTTGTTCTAACCCCAGAATTGTATCTCAGGTCATCTTCAAAGCAGCAGAAACCCTCTTTTTTTATAGTGCATTTTCCATGGCCAGTGGAAGAGACAATGCCTGTCCCAACCTTGAAAAATCCCTAGCTAAATCTGCAGCTGGTTCTCTTGTTTATGAAGGGTTAAGGAGTTGTCAGAGAAGAGCCCAAAATGCATGACTGGGAATGAAGTGATAACAGCCTGCTGCTTTTGACAGCCCAGTGCAGTACTTCAAAGGCAGTGGGTCAGTGAACATGACTCCATCAAAGGCTGCAAGGGCTCTTGGCTCTATGAAGAAGTGGGAAGGTTCAACGAGCTCCTATAGGCAGGATTTCAAGAGCCCTCTTGCTTGTGTCTCCTGACCTAAGCAGCTCTCCCATTAGGAGAACACATTCTTTGCTAGGCTGTCACCTCCTTTGATTGATGACAATCATTAGTCAAGGCTTCTACACACCTGAGCCTTATACACACAAAAAACCAGAGGGGGAGGGGGCAGAGAGCCTTTCACTGTTTTGCCGACAGCACTGATAATATCTCCATTTTAGTGGGTCATTTTTCTTCACCTGCCTGATGAGTGATAAATCTGTAAATGCTAAACAACAGGAGTGGCTGGGAGGCCAAGTTTTCTTCTTGTTTAAGAATGAAAAAATAGATAATTTAATGGAAGGGCTTTATTAACAACTAGAGAAGGGGGAGGGGGAAGGAAATAACTTTTCCCCTTAAAGTGAAATTGCAGAGCAATAGATTCCAGTCGCTTCAGATGTCTGTGTTTGCTTGCTGTCTCTGCACACACTGATAAATAGCTTGAAGGAAACATTTGTTTGCTGATAGGCAGCATACCAGAAGGGAGCTGGAGTTGTATTTAAACATTAGAGGAGTGTAAATAGACACTCTGTAAAATAAACATCTAGAGCCACTGGACATTTTTTAACACAGGTAAGTACACTTGGAAAAGGAACATCTCCATCAGAATCGTCTATCTAGGAAGTGTATAGTCCCTAGAGCTTTCTCTAAGATATTTGCACAGAAGCAGAATGTTTACAATTGAGTTATTTACAGTGAGAAAATACTCAGAAATTTTATTCCCCTGCTGCAAGGGGAGTGAGATCTGTCAGTGAAGGCTTTCTATGCGTTTGTTACCGCATACATAGCATTGTACAGAGACTGGTGTTTTGGGAGGAAGCTAAGAACATCACAGTCCCAAATGTTCTTATAAAATCTACATGCAGAAATGAGCTGTATCTTTGATCTAAGTAAAACTGCTTTAACTGTTTTGGAGAAGAAACAAATGCAGCTCAAACCTCAGGCTCACCAGAACATACCAAAAAATAAGTTGTATTTAACATCTAAAAGCAAGTTAGGATTATTTTGAGGTTATCTCTTTGAGAGGCACCACTTGGATCATAGCTATTGCTGATGATCACAGAACTATGTTATTACCGTGGTGGTTTCAGAGAACTGTTTGTACCTTACCACATCAGTTTCCAGCTCAGGTCCCATGCGTGATCAAACTGCACTTGTTTCACAGCTTTTCCTAGAGTATATGCACAATTTTCAAGAGATTTTAAAGAAGTTATAATGTAGTAGGCCACAGGTAGTTGACCTTTCTAGATTTTGTCTAGATGCTGGTTAGAACCTGGGCATTTGCATACAGAACTTCAGTCTTATCTCAGTAAATACAAACTGTAAAACAGGGAGGCAGAAGAAAAGTATAGGATAGTATCCCAAAAACAGGAATTAAGAAAGGTTTTGGGGGGACAGGCTGTCATTCGACAGGAAATGCAGTATGACCTATTGTTCAGTTAACTTGGAAGGGCAATTGTTAGCACTTTGATTCTGTGTGGTATTTTATGTTTTGTTTACAATTTTATAAATTTTAATAACTTCCTTTTATGATATGTATTATTTACTTGTCTGTGAAGCACTGACAACAGTTTTCACCTAAAATTGTTTCTAGAAATACTACAATTCTAAAAACATTTAATCCATTAAAAAAAAAAAAAGTAGTAGTATGAGAGTAAAGTTTAGTAGCTAGTACTTTCAGAAAGCCAGCCCACATCCTCCATCATCTCTGAGGCAGGACAGTCCTAAATTATGGAGGATCCGTCTTCCTCTGCGCACAGGAGGAACAGACCAGCAAATAGACCCTTCCCGCTCCCACTCCCTCCCTTCCTGCCTGAGATGAGCCTCCTTGCCTGTGACACCGGGACACCCTGGTGGCCCTTGTACAAAGCTCTGTTCCTGAGGATGCAAACTAAGAAAGTTGTTTTGATCTCAGTATTAAACAGAAACAAACAAAAAAAACATACCCTCTTTTGGTTTCACTCTAGCACAACATGCCATTCTGGAGAATCTCTTGTCATGCTGACCTGGAAGCTCTTCGGCACGCCTTGGAACTTGAATATTTGTAGCAGATCCCAACATCTTAGCACTGTGAGGGCTTCACTCAGACTCTTAACATCGGTTCCACCTATTCCTCAGCATTTTCTTAGCAAAAAAAAAATCCCACAGCAACTGCAGTTTTTCTTTTTTTTGAAGGAGAACCCTTTCAGTGGAAGCCTTTAAGAACTTGCAGCCAAAGAACATTGTATCAAGTCCTTCTTCCTTTGGACAGAGGAAAAGCCTTCAGATAACTCGCTGGGGATGCTGCAGTTATTTGGTTAAGCCAGACGCATAGAGCCATAACTGCCTTTTTGCCATCAACGACAAACACTAGAAGTCTTGGGTCTACCTGTCAGTTTTCTTGGCTTTGAAAGGGGAAGAGGACACAGTAAGGAGTCTCTGCACAGTACTTCAGACCACATGGGACCTTCTGAAAATAAGAGTGAAACTGTTGATTATTTTTTTTTGTTTGGTTTTGGTTTTGTTTTTTTGGTTTTTTGTTTTGTTTTGTTTTTACTTTTTTAATTTATGAACTAATCTCATTATTCTGGTATTAAGCTCTGTACCTGTGTTTTTAATCTGGCTTTTTTGGGGGGAGGGGTGGGTGGGGAAGTCTTACCATTCTAAATTAATAGTTCATTTCTCCAGAATGCACTCTGGGGAAGATCATATTGTGTACATGAATTATAAGGACACATGGTACTGTTGGTAAGAACTATAGCTGTGTTTTTAAATCCTGCATAGATGGTATGTGGACTGTGCATGTGTCTACACGGTGCCTTATGCTGCCATCTTGGTTTTGGGGGCTGGGAGTAGGGGAAAAGTACCTTGTGATGAGTGAAAGGCATTAAATAAAAACATGTTTACATTTTGGGGGACTAGATTACCTGCCTTCTCTTCTCCAACCGCTCTTGGATCTAGAGGTGTTTGTAGGATACGTGCTCCCCATTTCAAGGCGGGGTTAGGAGGAGGACTCTGAACAGAGCCTCTCAGGTGCCAAGTGGAGTCTGCAGCTCTTCTGGCTCTGCCTGGGGCAAAGACAGCGACTGTGTCCACTTAGAGGACGTGGGCACTCGGCAAATCTAACTTGTCCTGCAAAGGAAGATGAAGGACGAGCAAATACTGCAGTTGTGCCTATTTATTTTTATGTAAATAAATGCATCTACAAGTAAGCTTCAGCTTTAGGATTTCTGCTGAGCTGGCCTGTTAATTCTTGCTGTCAAAATATTTCAATTCTCTGGGCCTGGATGTACCTCTAATTCGCTTTCAAAATTGCTCATTCTTGCTTGCTATGGTGCCAAATAACCTCGGAAGGATCAGAGCCTCACTGGAACAAGGTGTTAGAGAGAGAGATGCAGCAGGTTATATAATCCCCTTATCTATCCTGTGTGAAGCAAGATCAATCAAGTAAGGGTTACACGCGTAACAAGTGCGACACAAGTGCTATACAAGCCTGAGTGATGCTCCTAAGTATCCTAAAAAGATTCACCTCAGGGAACGGATTCATTGCTGGTCCTGAGAGGCGACGTTCTGCTGGGCTGGAACAGAAAATCTGCTCTCAAAATATGATCCCGTCTCAGCCGCTGGCTCAAAAGGCAGCAGCTGTAGAACAGGCTGGCTGGGCTTGTCCACAGCAGGCGTGAACAAAGCATCCCGTGAAGTGCACGCTCTGGAGACGTTTGCAAGGAGCTGCTCTGCGGGCTGAGCACAACGCAGAACAAAATAAGACGTGATTTTTCTAGCAGAGGTGTTGCTTGTCTCGGGGCCTGCTGAGACATAAGGCTGGCAGAATTTTTCCCTCAAGGTTTTCCAGCTCTAAGACTGTCACAAATAGGAAGTTTTACCACAAGTCAAGGAAATCAAACTCAATGGAGACTTGACTGATGCTTGCAAGATAAGGACACCTGTAAATAAAGCCTTTGAAAAAGGAACAAATGCCAAGGATGGCAGACTCCTAAGAAAGCACAACTTCAGCTTTTAACACCCTGTCAGTCAGCTAATTGCTCTTCCTTGAAATTCCAAATTTAACACCTGCCTTATTTGAGCCAATTATCCGAGTACTGATTTTTTTTTCCCCTAAAGCTTCTTAGAAGATTTTGCTTTCTGAATGTATTTATAGATTCTCAAGCTCTCTTGCTTCTGTCTCCAAAGTTCTTGGCAGAGCTTTGGGCCTGTTCTCTGTTGGTGCCTGCTTCTGCTCCAGGTACCATTGCTGTAAGTGATCCCTCCATACTCCTCCCAGCTCAGGCTCTTCACTCGCAAACAGGCAGCACATCTGATGAGGGTGGTACGCAACGGCATCAGACAGTCCTTTGTCAGACTGGTGTACCAGTGCCTTCCAGTCAGTGTGGCACATGTTCATCTCTCGCTACAGCAGGAGTATGAGGATTTACTGTTCCAGGGAGCCTGCGATGGCTACAAGAGGGGATCTCTAACAGCTTTTTACTCATGAACGTACAAAAGGCCTGGGCGTGCGTGCACACGCACACATACACAACAGACACACACGCCTTCCTCAGCCCTTTCACCAGTGCTTTTATAGTACAACTATGACAAGGTTCCCAAATAAGTTCCAGAAAAGCTCAATCTGCCTTGAACACACCAAACAAGTCACATTAGTACTGTTATTCAGACGTACAGCTGATTCCAAAAGCTGTTCTGCCATCAAACGTTCCATGTGTCGGTACGTGTCTGAACCCTTGATAAAGATATTTTGAATCTGAAGTAGAAAAGGGATGTGAGCTATAGCTCTGGTGAGCTCATATGGGTTCAAGTCTTGCATGAGACCGTAAGGGTGAGGCCCCAGGAGCTGCGGTCACAGCTCCTTCCTAACACTTCAGGGACCAAAATACTTCTCGAAACAAAAGACCCCAAACACTGCATGTGCACCCACGTCACATTCACCACATTTCATCAAAGAGTAGCCTTTGCTCTGACATGTCCTGGCAGATAACTAATACGAATACAATACTGCAAACTAAAAGAAATCAGCTTTTTAAAACTTACCACTTACCAATTGCTAACATTCTGGTAATTTCATGTTCATGCCACGATCTTTACAGGTTTTGTAATCATTTGTAAAGGAAGCAGAGTCTCACCCAGCAGCCCGGGGTGAACACTTCGTTGTTAACGTGAGCCTCTGCCACCACTTGGGCCCCAGACAAATGTATTTTGTTTCTGAAAAAATTTGGGACTTAGAACGCCAATACTCTAAGTGGTAACAATCCGCACCCCAAATCGTGTCACACAAATCACGAGGGTTTATCCCTGAAGTTTGAATTGGCTTCAGCGTGACCAGAGCTTCGTATCTAATAATATTCAACAGACTTACAAGGTACTGTGCAAAAATGAATCACCATAATTCACAGTATCCCTTCTCTTCCACTTTTCACCAGAAGGTTTTCTCTCACACCAGGATTCTAAGGAAGAAGATGATGGTAGATTATTTTTAACAGGCAAAATTTGATAAAAACCATACCGTTTATTTCAATATGTAAAATGTGAGTAGAACAAAACCTGGAGATTCTTTACCTTTTGTTAAGTTTCAGCTACTTATGCTCTTGAAAAATGAGCAAAGAGCAATATTCAGTTGTCAAGGCCTGTTATCCTGACAGGAGGGACCCTTCTGGACACTTAAAATGAGACGTGACAAAAGAAGCAGCAGCACACAGGAAGACTCACCACAGCAAAGATCCTCTTCCTGAGACCAGCTCTTGCTCAGCGCGTCAGACGTCGGTGCTGCCCGTGCTGTGCCCTGGCTCAGGCTGGGGTGCGTGTCCCTGCTCGGTGACATACCTGGTGGTGGCCACACCGTTGAGCCTGCATTGTGGGTCTGGCCACTCCATACAGTGTCCTCCTTGTGCCAGAGCCCAACTGAGGTGTGCAGGGGCTGACCCACACCACACACCTCCTCGTGCTGCCACCTCAGGGGAAGGGCTGAAAGAAAATACTCCTTTTTCCCCCTCACATCATTAACCTTACCCTTAGGACCTCTCCAGCCATCTGCTGCACTTGTAGTGGAGCACAACACACAGTAAATATAGCTCTTAACACCCAAAAAAACCCATTCTCACAAAATCTCACAGAATATTCATGGTTGGAAGGGACCTTTGAGATCATTGAGTCCAACCACACAAAAAAACCCAAACCAACAAAACCCAAAAAACCACAGACAGAAACCAACAATCCCACACACTAGAACATGCCCTGAAGAGCCATGTCTACACGTTTCTTAGATACCTTCAGGGATGGAGACTCCACCACCTCCCTGGGCAGGCCGTTCCAAGGCCTGACCACCCTCTCAGGAAAGTCATTCTTCCCAATATCTAATCTAAACCTCCCCTGCCCCAACTTCAGACCATT
>JAOQGH010000005.1:10034731-10071598 GCA_025769975.1 Gallinago jamesoni | reverse complement strand
TTCATGGAGCTGTAGAGGGCAATGAGCCCCCCCCCCCCCAGCCTCCTCTCCTGTGACTTGTTCTCCAGACCCCTCACCAGCTTGGTGGCTCTCCTCTGGACACGCTCCAGCTCTGAAGCACCGTTGAGATGACACACACCAAGAGAGAACAGCCCCTCATGTCGCCACCCTCACGCTTCCATTCTGTTGAAGCAGCACCTGGATCTGAGCCCTTTCTGAAAACACCTGACAAGAGTCACGCTTGGGCCTTGCCCAGGTTTGAGTAGTTCAGATGCGAGACCAGAATGCAGCATTTTAGTAAAGTAACCAGAAAACTGCAAAGAAAATAGTTGCAAAAATACACATGGTCGTTGAGGGTGGAAAGACAATTCCACAATCCCGCTATTTCACCGATTTCCCCTCCCGGTTGTTCCGTGCAGTTCCCCTTTGTGACCACCCGAGGGCGCCCGCCCCTCACGGCCAAACCCCCCCTCACCCTCCCCGCCGGCAGCGCCGCGCGCCCCGGGCCTCCCCCACAACCTGCCGGCGAAACCGGGCCCCGGGGGACCCACCGCAGCCCCCGTTTCACAGAACCAAAACCTCGGGATTTAGCCGCTTTCCCGTGAGACCCACAGCTGGCCAGAGGAGGGCCCGGGGCAAGCACTGAAGAGCCGCGCGTTGGCTCCTGCCTGAGGGGACGGCGCTGCCACCGCTCGGAGAAGCGCCGGCCTGCCTGAAGGCCCACTTGATAACGGCAGGCGATAACAATAATAGGGAGATTTCCAAGCTCAGACTCCGAGACAGGTGAACTCTGTCCCCAAACCCCGAGGGGTCAGCAGCAACGTGCCCTCACCTTTCAGTAGCCTCGCCCCATTAGTGCCCTCTCAGAGGGCTACGACCAAGCTCCCCGTGGAATTTCCCCATTTCTAACCCAAAACGCACCATCGAGACTAGGCATGTGGGTCCAGCCCCCGTCCGAGCAGCGCAGGAATGGTACACGACAAGCAACGGGCCTCGGCTGCTGTTAGAACCGAGGGAAAAGGGATGGTGCTGAGTTTGATACCTAAAGGGCTGCTCCCTCCCAGAGCTCCGGCGCCGCTTTGCTCTCCCGCAAATTTGCCAGGCTCGGGGTCAAGGGTCCCGCATTCCTGAGGCAGAAGATCCCAAGGTAAGTGGAACTGCCTGCGATCTGGAGACTGTGCGGAAACGGAACTGGAAATGCAGGAACACAGAACATTTTTCTGAAACAGTTTAATAAAAAAAATTGTGAAGTTCCTCGAAAAAATCGGCGAAACCCAAAGCATATCGTGTGTGTCACCTGTCTCAGTCACAAAGAAACACAATTGTCAAAAAAGATATTTAAGTTTAATACAAATTTTATACAAAGAAAATGTGAAAAAATACTTCCATATGCTAAAAGCAATTATGCTTCACAAATAAGGCCAGCTAGGCTATTTTGGACACAACTGCAATTCACGAATATTCTGTTCTCGCTTCTTTTCTTCTAATACATTTTTCCCCTCTAATGTGGGTACTAGCTGGAGACTGTACAAACCGCATCCTTTTATAAACAATGGGAGAAATCAACATGACTAAAATGTACAACAGAATGTACTGGAATGATATCATACAATTAATTTTCTCATATACATACATCACCTCTGCTTTGTTCAATGCTTTCGTTTTACACAACATACAAAATGGAACTACAGTATAAGTGTAACAGACGGCGTTTCCAGGGGTTACTCTCTCTCATACTGTACTGGTTCATGCTTACATAAAAACAGAAAATCCATCATATAAATAATACATGCTCTGGCCCAGCATCCAAAGTCCTTTGCCCACGTTTCCCGATCCGTGTTTTCCTCCACACCTAGTTCTCGTTCCATTCAAAAAGCTTTTCGAAAGTCCTTTTTGGAGGATTTTAAAAGAAAGAAAACTGAACTGTGAAGCATAGGAAAAAACTTTTACTCTTCTCAATCTTTGACATCAATGATCAGAGACCGCGCTACAAGCAGCTGGTGTTACACTTTCCAACTTTCCTGATATTAGACTGAAGGAAATTTTATCTTAATTGTAACCTGTAAACAATATAAATTTTAACAGTCTGGTCGTTGTAAAAAACAATGTAAATCTTTATGGATTTCAGGTCCACAGATTGGAAATGCCAGAATTTGCCGAATACAATTGACTGAAAAAGATACCCTTCATCATTTGGTTGTTCAAATAAATTCTACAAGAGTTTCAAAGTGCAGGAATTTTTTTCAACCCAAATGCAAACCAGGTTGTTCAGATTCTCACGATTCTATCATTTGATGCGTAACCGCCGTTTGCCAAGACCAGTTTTCAGTGTTAGCTCGTGATAAGGCCGTTTTAAACCTTCCTTTTCCAACTTCAAACGCTCTTTATAAGTTAAAGTCAATACAAATATAAAAAGGAGATGGTACTCTAATGACATCCACAAATTGTACATTATTTACAAAAGAAGCATAGATTTAATACGGATCTTACCTGTCCTCAGCTTTTCTAAGCCAGTGCTAATGCTTTACATTAATGTAGTGTAGTTAATGCTTTGTACACATATACAAAGCTAAAGTCTGAACCTTTGAGGTTAATCCAAAGAACTGTGTTTATTTTTCACATTTCTATTAGATTTATTTATTCCAACAACTGTATGGATTTCTTGTTAGCAGTTAGACTCTTCGTACTTGGACTGGCATTGTGGTCTGAACATACTGAACTCCAGTTCTCATTGCCACTGTCCCAGCAGAAGGACTTACCACCACAGGAATGGTCTGTGGATTAAAACCAAGAGAAACATATTGTTATCTTAAAGGTCACATAAACATGACCACAAAAATAGAGATTTCTTTTCCAGGGAAAATCCAGAACAAGTTCCAATTTTGTTCAAGAATTAATACCTTTATTACCGCAATATTACCTCATTCCAGGGTAGAAAGCAGTGTGTTACTTTCCTATAGCCAAGAGGGTTTCTGTATGGTTATTACTGCTAGGTAATTAGAGGGACAGGTGGTTCCTACAGGTACTGTACACACTCTGTCTGTGCTTGGAGAGTCAGGTTTTCATAGCTACGTCCAGTTATGTATTTTCCCCAAATTAATACATGGGAAGAGGAAAAAGGGCTAAGAAAATCCTTTGTCACTTCAAAAAGTTTTGACAAATCAAACTGGAGTACAAAAATACCCTTGTTTATAAGTATATTCTTGTTACATGTTAAAGTTTTTTCCCCAAAGGAACTCCCTCCCCCATGCATCCAGTCCACACAGAAGAGAACAAAGAACATCCATTTGAACAAAAAAGTACTTAAGCTAAACTTCTGCACAAATCAATAACAAAAACATCAGCGTTACTGGGAACTGTCTTATACACCCTGTAAAAATATTAATATAGAATAAAATTTTCACTTCCATCATACAGATCATCATTTATAAATCTCGACAAAGGACGTTTCAGGACATCTCTAGAGGTGGTCATTGATTCTACGGATGCAGAGACAAAGGCACGAGAATGTTAAACAATCTGGTCACGGTCACATCACTCTGGAAGATCTGGAAAAGGATTTATTGAGTCTGAAGTCTGTATCTTAACCTTCCTCCAAAAACGTGAGAAAGTCTAGAAATGTCTATGCCATTACAAACTGTGTGTGTTTTGATACAATTCCAGTGATGCACAACCGGCGACCAAACCCGTGCATCCCCTTCGGTTCCCAACACTTTGTGGAAGAAGCGGGAAGTGAGACTTTGAGGAATCTGAAAGGGATGCACAGATCTTCCACCCCCACCCCCACCCCCCCGTGGTAGTGGGACATTCCACAGAGAACACGGAAGAAGAAATACAAGTTCACTGAAGCCCAGTGTTTCCCCACACTGCTTAAAGATACCACATTAGTGCCTTAATGGGATTCAAGAGAGATGGCACTATCCCTGCTGGGAGGGGGCACAGCCTAGAGCCTGTGCCTTCCAGAAGCCTACTCATCCCATTCTCTGCAATGCAGAGACACTGAATTCCTGTTTGTACATTATTTTAACTCCAGAAAGAATAACAACCAAACATGGAATTAATCTGCTAAATAAATTCAAGATTGCTGCCGTTTTGTAACGATTTCAGATGCGTACAGAGGGTTCCACGGAAACGGTACCCAGAAGATACGCTGGAAGTTGTTCAGAGGAAGAAATTCCTAGTTGGAAACAAAGTGCAAACTGAACCCTAAATAAGCCATTCTGCAAATCACGGGTAGCGCTACAGGTGGGGAAATCAAGGTTGCCACAGTCGCCTTTTAAATATACACACTTACACACATGAAAAAATTAAGTTTCAGTTCTTATAGTGATCAGGATATGGAATGTGTGAGACTCCTTAAATGTGTTAAGATCATTCCCTGAGAGGTAAATTTTCCACCTCTGCCAGTTTTACACATATGTACATTTTGCATACATATTAAACATGCACTAAGGTTTAAAATCATTTAAATTGCACGTGCAGTCATTAGAATACAGAGGTGTCTGTAGCTGTGCAAGACTAATGCAAATGTGTACAAAGTTTTAAACATGCACAAATAAAGGCTGAAACCTTTCAGACGTTCCAATTATGCTTTACATTAACTCAATACACTTTGTATTACAGAAAACCGATGAAGGTGACTGCCATTTTTCTGAATATTACACAAAACCACCTTATGATCTTACAACCTCTCAGCTATTCACAAATGACCTAACGTCTTTGTTGTTTGCTAAATTGATTTTAAAACACATATAAAACCTTGTCGTTATAGTAATTCAGTCCAAGCAACTCAGGGCCAACGCTGCAAAGGTGCACAGTGCTCTCAGCTGAGCCGAAACGCTGCTGGGAATGTGACAAGTCATGATCCCCACTAAGAGCAGAAACGTTTGTGTGGAGGAGAATGGCTGTGACATACCGTATGTGTGTGTGCAGGTGTTGTATTTACAGCCATCCCACACAGAGACACGCGTCCTGCCGCTGGGTGAGGGTGTGTGGCCTCACAGTCAGTGTGACCGAGGTACACTGTTACATTAGTACATGCTTACTGTTAGCAATTATCTAACTTCAGACAGAAAATGGGCTGTAGCTACGCACACAGGAGCTTCGCTGTCGAACCCAGCCCTGATCCCAGCGTGTTCAGTTACCAGCGCGGGATCAGCACCTTTCCTTTTGGTGAGAAGAATCAGCTCAGCTGCCGCGCTGCCTCTGAGCGAGCACTGCAGAATACGACCCGCTGCGAGAATGGGATATTATGGTGCATAAAATACAAAAATGGAACTCACTTCCGTCCCCTCTCCTGTGACTGACTCTAGGGAATTCAAGTGTCCTTGATTAAGTCCTTAATGGAAAAAAACAGGTCTGATTCCAATGCTATTTCTCTTAATTTCATAATGCAAATGTGCAAGACTGCATGGGAGATACACTGCTGATGAATGCATATTTTCTTTCATAATTACTGAGATGTCACAGGAATATCAAGCATAGCTCAGAATTAATTAAATCTCTTTAGTATACCATAGACAAAAAAGATATTTTAAAGATATTTTCAATGAATTCTATATATTTACATTGATGGTGTAGTCAAGTATATACATGAAACGGACAAGTAACTAATGTAATAATGTAACATGGAAGCGTGACTGTCCTCAGCGCCTTCACTATATTGGTGACAATTTCTGAATCCTTGCAATAACGACTGATGAACTGAGAGGGTGGAATGTTGCACAGCAAAATAAGTCATTTTGCACTGCAAGTTGAGACTATACCAGTGAATTCATATCTTGATAGAACAGCAGACAGACACAACCCCCCAGAAATACTGAGCAATTTCACTGCCAGGAACAGCACTACTGCAGACTTTAAATGATGATATCGTACTTACAATTATGGGTTGAGTGGTTGGAATATAGGTGGTGGTCTGCGGTACCTGGACCAGTTTTATAGGCTGGTTGCTTGTCACACCTGTTGCTATCTGCAGAGACAGCACAGGCAACCTCAGTAGAAGTCTCAGCTTTTACATAAATTCCACCTAGTTGTTATTACTATTATTGTAATATGAAATTGATGTTGGATGTTTTGTTTGTGTTAAAATTTTGCATCTTAATGAGTTCACGGGTTACTTCTTTGTTAATAAAACAAAATTCAAATAATGAACATGATCAATGTATACAGCATGATGTTTCAGGTAGAACATGTATGTGAAAGCAATTCCAGATCTGTATGACTGGAATATTCCCTGGCAAAAGTTTTAGGTAACGGATTTTCTCCTATTCCTTATTTCCCCAGTAATACAAAGGTTGTGCTGCCACAGACAATGCATATGAACATCGACTGAGCCAGAGTTTAACTAACTTCACTGAAGCACTCTGGTGGAACAGCACATCCTTTTTCCCCTCTTCAGATCTGTTTCCCAAGCTACTCCCTTAGATGACACGTCAAGCCCAGAGATCTAACACCAGACAGTAGCAAAAGTGTCAAGAAATGAACACAGCTCTCTAGATTACTATGCTTCCCAATTCTATAGGACTATCTCAATGAGACATCATGCTGGAATCACAATACTACAAAATTAGTTTGCTTTTAATATTTTAAAATACAACAAGGCTCCTACTGATGTGGGGGATCATGTGTAAGGGTTTGAAGGATCAGCCCCCCCCTAAAATTTTTCATTTAATAAATCTTGCAAGGGCAGAAGAAAAACAATGCTGTAATTGCTAATAGTCAAGCCCTACCTATAAAGCAGAATCTTCTCTATAAACATTTTCTATATATGCAATGTTAAGTCCCTTTTATTAGAGCATTGCTCATCCTTGCCTACTGAATACTATCAGAGTAGATGCTATGGAGGATTTCGTAACTGCACACTGCTCCGTTAGCTGTAGATCCAGATGAACTGTTGTATCAGTGTATGGAACATTGTGGTACCCTAGTGGCAGTCTGTTGTGATAAAGTAAGTTGATTTGAATGCAGGTCTTGAGCTTGGCCTCTGAACCCCCAGGCAAGAAGGGCTTGGAAGTGCTGCAGTCAGTATTGCTTATCAGAAGGCAACTTGTATCGAAAGATCCAGACCAGAAGCTACACTGATGGGTCCTGGAGAGAGAGAGAGAAAGAGGTCCAGTCCCTTTGGCTGGAAGGATGAGTCAAGCCAACACAAGGTTTTACTGGGAATGAGTGAAGGGGAAAGGGTGTTCCCAGAGGGCAGAAGGAGATTTTTTTTTTTTTTTGCCAAGATGAAGGGGAAAAAAAAACAACCACAACTCACTGTCTCACTCTTTGAAATATGCAAATGGTCATAAATTCCTGGCTGATCCAGGGAAGCTTTTAGGGGTAGGTTTCAGAGAAATCTTACATACTATTTTTGTTTGAAGCGATCAAAATGATACTCACTGTAACACTTTCTTTGTTTTTATCAGCTGAACCTTCCTTTTCCTTAGGGGTGCTGGCTGTTTCTGTAGGTGTAGTCTGCACACTTGAACTGGGCTGAGATGATTTATTTAACGTTTCTGTGCTAATTTCAGTATCTGTTTCTTGCTGTGTTGCAGTAGCTAAAATAAAGGGAAAAAAGGAAAGTAGCCACTGCTCATGTTCACCAGCTCACAGTCACTCTTCACAGCCACATCCGCACCCATACAAATGAAGGGTGTGTTGCACCCACCCTAACCCCCCCTCCTTTTCAGCTGTGACACAGGCAGCCCAGAGCAAGGTTACCTGACTGTGTGCAAGATTTCATGTGCTCGGGCCAGTGAGCTTGTTGGCAGGGGTAGTCGCAGTAGCTTGTATTCCAACAGCAATAAAAGATAGCCTCTTTCTTGCAGTTAGCACACCACTGCTTCTTTTTAGTTTCATCCACTGCTTGCTGCTTTTCCAATTCCAGCTGCTTCTTCACCTCAGCGATCAACCGATCCCGTTCTTGTTCTAGACTCTGACGCATTTCAGCCATTGTCAGTTCTACTCAAAATGCAAAGAAAGATGAGTTTTGCATTTTCTGCCCCCCCAACAGTGAATCACAAACCAGTAATTTACATGAGTTTAAAGATAACATGAAATTAAAAGTAACAATGAAAATATTCCCTGAGTTTGAGCATGCCCGTTTCATACCTACTCAACATCATCTTATTCTGGCACCATGATTTTTACCCTTACCCATTCCCTTCCATTTGTTTAACGTTTAGTTCTAGATGTGCCACAGAGGACAGAATCCAGGAGCACTAGCTGCAGCACGAACACAAACAGAACGTACACAGCTGCTGCTAACATACCATGTCTTTACAAGCCCAAACTTGTCTTGCTCTGATATTCAGAAAATACAGAGAATTGTATTTCTTTTCTTGTCTCAAAAATAAGTAATAGTGAACGAATTGTTCATCGTATCTTGGTTTCTTTACACAGAAAAATGTGAAAGTTCTAAGAGGGACACTGACAAAGTTGTAAAAACTCATCACCATGTGAATAATGCTGTAAATTTGAGCCTTACTTCAGCATTGTTCTGAGCCACCCGCTATTAATGCAGTTATAAACTGATACCTCAGTGACTCTGAGCAACTCTGAGCGAAGACCTTGACCAAATCTCCAAGGAAGTGGGCAAATACAAATACAGCAATCCAATCCCAGGCATCTTGACTCAGGAGGAATCTTTGAGTCTTCTGAAAAACTCTGAAGTTGACATACCTTCAAAGCACCATTTAAGGTTTTCATTTAAATCAGTAGCCTAAGACTGGTGTCAAAGGGTTTAAAGGATTTTTCTTTTATTTCTGAGCACACCTAAACATTCAGTTCTGTGAGATGCAGATGAGTTGTTGCCCTACCCAGATAATTCTGAAATACGCTATAACTGGACTGCAACAGTGGAAAAACTGGTCTACCCTGATTTGAGAGAACAAAACATTACTGACAAACCAAATACATGAGTCTGAATACAGAGTTACTCAGCCCTTAATTCACTTCCATTCCAGATGTACTCTGCAAAGAGAGAGCCAAAAAGTGGGCTAGGACAGTGTATTAACACAGTTCTATGGCTGTTTGGATGGCATGTGTCTTAAAGGAGACTTGATCACAGAATTGCAATCTTCTTCCCACAGTCAGTGCATTAGAAAAGATAATTTAAGAGGAATCACATTTTAATCATGGTTTCATTTCCTGCCCGTTATGGGGATATATAGAGATGAAAATCCCCCTCCGAGGAAGAATACTCTTTAATCTGTTTAAATTAGTATTTTGACTTTATTTCACTGACAGTCTGGCACCAAGACTGAGTCAAGGTTGTCTATTCCCTTAAGTAAATAAGTAGATACACCAACAGCTCATCTGAACCAAAATGTCAGCTACAACCTACAAAGATGCCAGAGGAAGCACGTTCCCCCAATGGCTCTATTAACAGAACCTGTCTTATATGAGACTTAGTATGAAATAATCAGCATAAAGTATTTTGTGAAGAGGGATTATCCAATGATGCATAAAACAAAGAGTTATTCTGTCCTATCAAAAACTCACTTTAGCCTAAATTTGTCCCAGAGGGCTGAACGCCTGTCGTTTAATATGCAGAGACAAATTATCTTTGTGTACATACTGAGGAGGTGTCTGCTGACACCAGCGCAGCACGTTGTATAAGGTTTTCTGCCCTTCCCTTGGACAGTTTGCAGTATCATATGAGGAAGGTAATACAGACCACAAGCATCTGGATTTTCTCTTTAGGACAAAAAAGTAACATGCTATTTTGGACTGACACTTCCATACCTAGATTATGCTTCATTTCTGAGAGTTCCTGCTGATGTAGCCATTGAAGTTTTTCTATCTCAATCCTCAAACGCCGAATCTAAGTATTAAAAATTTAACAGTTAGTAATAATAAATAGGATGCAGTGTATAATACGTAATTATTATACAGACAAATATGTCCAAAGCAGAAAGCCCGATCATCACTTACATCTAAGCTCCTTCATATTCACATGAGGACAAGACCATAGTAAACCACAAATCAGAGCCTGTAGTATTCTAAACATTTGCTTCCTAGATTTGCTTACCATAAAAAGTACAGGATTGTTTGAAAACAAAATGCACATCTATTAAACTTGTTCTTGCTTCACCTAAAATCAGTCAAGTCTCAAATTCCTCTGACTAGAAACAAAACCCTATTCCTCAGTTTTGTTAGCATATATTAATATGGCATTTAATTTATTTTCTTTTTAACAAGATGAGGCTTAGGAAAGCAAGTTTTTCATTCACTGTGGATTAGGAATACAAATATTGTTGCTCAAAATTTTGACTTCTTTATTTTTGTTTAAGGCAAGCAAACAAATCATCACACTTTTTAACTCTGAGCTTTATTTGTTCACATTCATAGGTTACACTGCTTAACCGGCTTTTTCCAAGTTTAACGAAAACACTCAAAATATATTAAGTACTACCCTTTGGAAACAATTAAAAGCAATGTATAGCATTTAATAAAAAAATGCAAAAAAAATATTAAATTTTTTAAAAAGTATTAAAAGATATAGTCATAATCACATAACTGGAATAAGCAACAGCAATACAAGTTAATTAATATCTTCCTCTGGGGGACAAATACATGGTTTTAAAAAATGATACTTTCAAAAAAACTGTTTCTGATTTGAAACAAGGTGACACAAATTAAATCCTGGACAGATGCTTTAAGGATCTGGGCTTGATGGCTTACTGTTCTTCCTGCTTATCTTAGAGAGCCCATCTTGTATTTTTTCAGCGTTTTTCTGCCCCACTTTAATCATTACTTCTAAAACAGCACAGAAATTAGCATCTCTAGATAGTCTGGATATCTAATACATTGTAGACATACAGTCCTTTGATATATAAAAATAGTATTTTGCAACTTTCAAAGTTAAAATACAAGCAGCATTATTTATTTTTTATCTTGCACTGACCTCAGCTATTGTACTACCCGTAGTATTTTTTGAAAGATCATTATATATTTCAGTCATTGTTCCTTTGATGGCATCCATCATCTGAAAGACAAAATGAAAAAAAAAAAATCTTTGATATATATATTTTATGCATACCAATTTTCACTTCTTTCACCCACTTTATATTACTATATACAATGCACTATATACAATGCCCCACATTTCTCTACACATTTATCTGGGTCTGCTTTTAGAGGACTATTTAGAAGGTAGAACACACCATGTTTGATAAGGACTGTGATTTTCAAGGGTCCTGAACTGGTTAATTGCTTCACCTTCTCCTTTTGCAGTATGTTGCCACTGATATAATTTACAAACAAACAAAAATATATATAACCAGTAGTTTTGGGAAGAAACTGAATTTAAAAAAAAAAAAAGGCATTTACTGACATTGGTGACCACTGGCAATCCCACCAAGACCATATGGCGATATGAGAACACTGAAAGGCCTGGGTACTCACCTTTATTACCTTATATATTATTCACCTTGATCTTTTTAAATTACAGATCTAAGAAAGTATACAAAAAGCTAATGTCCCCTCCCTCACTGTCACTTTATGATACAAATATTACACCATATCTTCTCTTTAATAATTTATCTTCTGCTCTAATACTCAAATATACACTTATGACAAGTTACCATTTGATAAAGCTGTACAGTGTTTTAAAACCAAAGTACATCTTAGTATATGTATTACTGGACACAGATGAAGAAATATTCATGTTTACTGAGGAGATATCTACACCTTTAGGAGAAAACACAGAAAATGGTCCAAACCAAACACAGTGTAAATAAGAAGCAGCAGTGGGGGAACAAGAGAAGGAAGTAGTCTAAGATGCCTGAGCAGCTGAAGCCCATCATAGACATACTCTGGCTTGGAGCAGCATCAAGCCAGCTCTAAAGAGATGGTTCAGCACTCTCGTCAAAGTCTAGCAGTCCCTACTGGGTAGAATGCATATGCAACATATGACAACCTGAAAATAAAGTTATTTCAGAATTTGAAATGTGAAAAATTTGAAAATTCATTTCAAAATAAGATTTCAAGAAAACTTTGCTCAATAACTTACTTTGCTAGTGTACTTAGCAATATCTGCAGCCACATCAGCTGAAGCAGTTGCAATGGGCAAATCTGTATTAAGTGAGGAAGAAAGTGTACTTGCAGATCCAGAGCTGGTAACCATAGAAATAGGCTGAGTACTTGTAACCAAGGTTATAGTAGATGTGGAAGTGCTCTGGGTGATCTCTTTTTGCTGCACAGCTACGAAAAGAGAACATACAGTGGATCAATCACATAAACAATTATGAAAATGAACATGTAAACATCTAACTTTAATGTCTAACTGAAACGTGTGCACCCAACCATTTCCAAGGCTTAGATTATTTATACAATGGTGCCCTTTAATCACTTAATGATACAGTGTCCAGCCACTGAACTTGTACATGACTAAGGCTTAAAGGCAATGAAGAAATATATCCTTGAAACTCAGCATTTTAGATTTGCCAATGCAAAAGTCCCCCTCAGATCTGTATTCCTTCCATCTAGGGACTTTTCCACCCCACTTCCTAGGAATTCACTTCCTAACCCTTCAACTTGGAGAACTCCCAACTAATTCCATACACATGAGCGTTAGTTAGACTTTGACATTTTCATTTGTCATAATTTTGAAAAATATTATCGCATTTGAAGATATTATTGAACACTGAATATTTACTTTTTGCCTTGAAACAAGGTCTAGTGAGCCACTGTTGAAGAAAGCCTACTCTAGTAATACCTCCTGGTATTACTCCCATTCTTCTGTTATTAATGCTACTAATTATTACTAGTGTTGTGACACGTTCAATATACATACATCCAGATCAACATTGGCCTTTGGCTGGCTGCAGAGCAAGGAATGCAACATCAGATTAACTCATTAAAGCAAAGAAGTTATTCACAGTGTTAACTCAAACAGGATAAGAAAAGATTTCTCACCTTTGGTTAATATTTCAAATCATCTTAAACAATGGATAATTACAAAATGAGAGCACAAATCTAAATGCAAAGACTTTCACCTTTTCAGCCCTAATGACTTATCTGTCTTAAATACCTTTCAATCTATTTTTAATGATTGATATTACAAAAGATGTCTTCATTGCCGCTATCCTCAAAACAGGAATTACTGAAATAAAGAAGTCATTCAGTTTATTTGTATGTACTATATTTTTGTTTAGGTCAATTCAGTATATAAGAAATCTACAGATGTTATAGTTTTCATTTTATATATTTCTAGCACATAATATTTAAGATGGAACACAGCTATGATGCACTCAACAGGAAACATTGAGAAAGCAAACTCACAGGCGGAACATTTAAAGTTCATTCCATATTATTAAGCTCTCATACTAAAGTATGACTCTATTAAAAATGAGACTTCACAAAGTTTCACATTTATTTTTCTCACTGAATATTTCCGTATCAAATTCCTGCAGTCTACAAGTAAAAAGAAACCACTTCTTCAGTGCTTCTTTTACATGAGAGTCAGAAAAGCAGTTTGGGAGCAGAGAAATGTGCCCCTGGTAAATGTTTATATGTGACACTTTACCTAAACCTCTCTTCTGTTTGCATTCCTGCTTTGCCAGCACTGTTAGCAGAGTGGAGAGTATCTATTCACAGGAAAGAGTTCAATTTATTAACTTCAAATTACAAATAAAACTACGTTTGCATAGAGTTGCTGTTCTGTGAAGTGAAGCAACAGAAAACATGGACTTAATTATCACGTGCCTACTACTAGTAAAACCTCTGGCAAAGGGCTGGTAAGGAAATAGTTATGAAAAAATTCTAAAATGCTATGGCTGGCTGTTTGCTCAGTAAACCAGCAACAGTCTTGTTCAGAGTTAAGCAATGGGGATTCCAAAGACACATGTAATTTCACTGTTATCAAATTACAGTCTCTGAAAAACCATACAGATCAGCTTCTTGTCAGATAAAACTGGATCCAGTTTGTAGATATTGGGGTCATAGTGGTAATCATGCAAGTGGAATAGAGTTAATGGTTTTATCATATCATCCAGAAAATAATTCAGTTCAAACTCCCAAACCTGTGATGGCTACGAATGGCAAAAATATTTATACAGATATACACACAAACTTTTGTCATTAAAATAAGGAGACATGACTCTAAATACACACCAGAAAGAGCAGGTATCGTGAGTATGTTGCTGTATTTTAAAGTCACTTATCAGAGTAGAACCACACTTTGAGATTTTGTTTATATGGAAGAACTCCTGGTTGGGCAGCCTTGGAGCACTGAGATCACTAGTGGGGAATTATGGCATCACAGGCACATTGAGTTAGAAAGTGTATACCTTTAACTGCTTGTCTTGTCTGATATCTTGTCCCTTGAGAGGACTGAGGCTGCTGTGACTGAGACTGCTGGCTCTGCTGCTGTTGCTGCTGTCTCTGCACCTTCTGCATGTGCCATTTCTGAGAAGATGTCTGAAATTTATTTGAAGAATTCCACACTACGCGCTGCACGGCGGGGGCAGTTTCCTTAGGCAGCAGAGGCCTCTGCTTTTTCACAGGGCTCCCAGTGGCGGCAGACGGAGCGCTAACAGTAGAAGCGGCACTAGTAGTTGCTGTTACACCAGCTGGTGGAGTCTGAGATGCAGAGCGGGTAAGTACTGGAGTTTCTGGTAGAGGCTGGGTGCTTGAACTGGAGGATGGTGGAGTTTTACCTAAAACTAAACAAACATAAAATGTAACGCCAGCTTTTCACCAACATATCTGATTCATAATTTTAAACCAACTTTTGGAAGTTGGACTGCACCTTCCAGTCTACCTTTAATTATTTTCCTCAAAAGGTAATTGATGCCCTACAAATAAACAAATCTCAACATTCTACAAGTGAACTCATTTCAGTCTACCTGAAGTTGGTGGCAACTCAGAACTAGCCATTAAGCAAAACAAAACAGAAAGTATAAAATGCCAAAAACTAGGCTGACCTCCTTTGGGAGGTATGTGAAGATCAGCATTTGTTAGGATGTTTCTGGATAAGCACTTACACCTCTCATTCCCATTTTTTTCAGGAGAAAAACACATTGAAAAGGAACAATGACTGAATAATATGTGAAGGAATAGGATACTAAAAACTTGTAAAGAAAGGTGAACTGGCACTGACAATCAATTATACAGTGCATTCAAGATAACTACATTTACTCAAAAATCTTCCAGAGTTTATACCTGACCATTCCATATATCAGATCAATTTAGGAACTGTCCAGGAAAAATGTGGCTGAAAGAGAAGGCTCCTGCATTGACAGATTTCTGGAAAGGGAGCAAAGGCCTTCAGATCTGCACACATCAGATCTCTCTTCTGGAGAGAAGATCTCTTCTGGAGAGATCTGATATCCACAAGTAAAGGTGGAATCATGGACAGGACACAAATTATGTCTAGAATTTATTAGGATAGGTCTACATATATGAATATTTAAATCCACTTTTAATTTTACTCAGAATATATATTGTTCTCTTGCCTCTATAGCAAAGTAAAATTTTAGGATTACTTATTTCAACCATTACTGGATTAGGCCACTAGTAATACATGAATCAGTGGTTTTGAAATTCATAAATATATGAAATACATAAATACATAAATATTAATAAATTTTAAAATAAAATAAGAGCCAGTCAGTATAAAGCTCCCCAAAATTACAATTCTGGTTATAGTTTATAAGCCTATTTTATTTATTATCTCATAATAGCTCAGTAAATTGATTGATAATATTGTTTTAAATAAGATGATTGAGCCAACATGCTACAGAATACAGGCAAGAAGAGAAAGTTATATGAAGAATAAAATATTTTTTAATATAATAATTTAAATCTGGTTTTCTACTTTGTTTTGTCAAAAGGCTGATGTGAAAAAACAGCTTAACAAAAGCACTTTACTCATTAATACAGACAGTCTTTCCATGTGTTGCTAAAAAGGGAAAGCAATCTCAAGGACAAATCATGTGATTTAGCTGGTTTTTTCATTATTACTTGAGAGCATTTGCATCAATTTCTATGGCATGTTATGCAATTTCTACAGTAAAGTCCAACTTTTTCTATACCTGCTATTTTAGGAGATCTATGAAAATGTAAAGATTGCAAAAGAAATTCTAAATTTGAGACAGAACAAATATCACGGATATTCATACTTATATGTTGCTAAAAGAAAACTCAATGAAGCATATTTTATTTAAACCAGAAACTATAATGGGTGCTGAAAGCTTCTTTCATAATTAAAAAGAATGAAAAATTATTCAAAATATTGTTTTAGTACAGATATTTTTAACATCTTAATGCAAAAATAAGTCTAACAGCTCTGGTTTCGATAACACAGAAGAGAAATAGGAAGGGAAGAATTTCATCCTACCATCATGTTTAGGAGGAGGTTCTTTAGATTCTTTCTTGGATTTCCTTCCTTCACGGCCACAATGATCATCTCCTAGATCGATGACAAGTTCACTCTCAGAATCAGAGTCCAGTCCTAGGTGCACAGTTGGAGAGTCTGTTTCATCTTTACCTTTCAGTTTTTCTTTTGCAGGATGCTGTAAACTTTTTCCCTTTTCAGAAAATTCTTTTTCAGTGTCTGTAATTGCCTTTTCTTTGATTGGATCATCTGTTTTCTCCACTTCTGGACTTGTGCTTTTAAGTTCCTCCTTATCTTCATGCTGTGCTGGGGGCTTAGGTTTTTTTTTCAAGCTCAATGATTCTTTGTCACTTCTTGTACCTTCCTTGTCCTCTCCATCTTCTTGGTCATTCTTTGATTTCTGATCCTCATCACTATATTCACTGTCACTGGTGTCAGATTTTTCGGAATCTTCAGAGTCACTGTGTTCTACTGCAGTATAAACAGCTTCAGATATTTCATTTATTCCTAATTGTGGGGAGGAAAGTACATTCCATGCTGATATCAGACTGACTGACATTACCAAAAAAAATACTCTATATACTGGAATAAAGTGTATACATACTATTATCTTAGCTGTCAGTCCTATAAACGCTTCCCTTAGTGCCCTATCTCAATACCAGAATGTATAAGAATTACCTTTCACATGTTCCAATTCATATTTTTATTTCATTCAATAGACCTCCTTCCACTGCTTTTTTCCACTACCTGCAAGCTGCTCTGTTCAACTTAAGACCAATGCTGGCAATTACAAAGAGGAGTTATTTTTATCCACAAGAAACCACCTTAAAATCAGTAACACTATTGACCTGATTAAAGTCACTTGCATGCATGTTTGCAGAATCAATTTTAGATCACGTACATTTTGCAAGGAGAACCTCTAGGTTTTTTAGTACTTAGAAAGCCTTAATTAAGTGCCAGACAACACTAATACCTCTAACAGCATCCAGCTCCTGTGTGACTGGATATACTAATTTGTGCAACTGATATAAGTTAGGCACAGTTCTTGAATTTTTCCATTTACAAAGCAAATAGTAAGACTATAATTCTGTCAGACTATCTACACCAGAATGGTACAAAAACAGATTAAAAGATGAAAACTTTCTGACAAAAATTTGGAACAGTCTCACTGTGTTTTAAATTGAACTAGTTCAGTACAATCTATTTGCCTCAAGGAGTTCAAATATCCCCTACTCTTGTTTTAATGCATAAAATATTTAAGGTTTTACTATTCAAAAACTTCTTCTAAACTCCAATTCAAAATCTTCTCAAGTGACTCCTTCAGATGTCCAGTGTATTCTTGAGATAGACTTACCAAGTTGTGCTTTGCAACTCTCTATTGTCTTGTCAAGATTAAGCTGGAACCTACTACGTATCTGTCGTTTTGGTGAAATGAGTTGCACAGGAGTGCTCTGCTGTTGGACTGACTCACTCAACTCTTTCAGATCCATCTCAGCTTTACTACGATCTAGAAGAAGAAAAAAGGAGATCACTGTTCAGATAATACAAATTTTACTGAGTAACAATGCAGACAATCTGAAACATATTTCACTACTTTTATAGTTATGGGCCAAATAATAATTATAACATCACTTTCCTACAAACAACACGTTCTTACTCTCTGATGCTCCATATTTCACTGGCAAAACGCACACATCAATTACATGAAATTTTCAAGAAACCATCATTGAGGTCTGTAAGCTGTTTGACAGCACTTCGAGTAAGCTACTGCTGTTATTAACTACTAGTAGTAATATTTTCACAGAAAAAATTAAATAGGACTACAAATCCTTATAGTCACCATTTAAAATTCAAAATGAAAGTAATGAGAATAGAAATATAGATGTGGGTTATTACACTAGACAGATTAATAAATTTAAGATAAAATAATATTTTTTTCAATCTATGTCAGCAAAATCTTCTCTTGAGATCCCTTATACACATAGAGAATTTTTCACACTGAAACATCCAGACCTGCCTTCAAAGAGTACAGGCTACAGACTACAGCATGAAAGCTACAACTTTCTCAACAACTAAGTTTCACATTTTTCCTTCAATTTTTCAATTTCAGAGGTTGCATTTCTGCTCTATAGTCCTATCCTTTACTCTTTGCCAACAGTGCAGATGCTCCATCAGTGCTCAGGGCACTAAATCATTCTAGAGTGAGTTGGTTGTTTTGGGGAGAAGAAAGGGGACATGAAGATGGGGGAAGGATTGGAGAGAAGAATTACATTTGGCCAGTTTAGCTCCTTGAACTTGCTCATGGTAGGACCAAAAGCACTGGAAAAGGACAGAGGCCATGAAGACAAAAGGCAACACTGGCACAATGTGCATTTGTGCTTCATTTAGAGTTTCACTCCACAGCAGTTAAAGATGTCACCGTATTGCCTTATTTTACTGAAAAAGGCGGGTCCGGGGGGGAGAAACAAAGAACAAAAAAAATCCCCATATATCTTTATAAGACATTTTTTCTTGATGTACAACTCAGAGAGAAGTGAAATAAATACGAAGGGCTAAGCCAGTGTTTCCTCTGACCAGACATTCTTTATAAGTTTGAACTTAATATCAAGGTACATTCCACATTTAAAATTTAAGAGCCACAGTACATAATGACTCAACTTCAGCAGCAGAGTTGTCTCAATCAGGTGTGGCCACTAACTCCTATCAGATTGCAAACGGAGTCTATAGTAAAGAGAACAGGTACAGAAGGAACCATTCGAGTATTCATGCAAGTTTTTTTACTATTAAAATAACCATTCCTCATCTCTACCTAGAGAGAGGCAGCAACTTGTGTGATGGAACATACAGGCTATTATCATATCACCAAATATACAGGCTATAGTTCAAATCATGCATTATAGCATACATAAATTCAGTCTAAATAACACTCAGTCACCCTTTCTAGTCCCAGTGAAATGTTTAAAAGTAATACTGAATCTCACATTCTTCTTGTCACATATTCATACTGAAAGAGACTACACATAATACAAACGATCACTTTCAGTGCAGTGTAAATTCTGAAAAGAAAAACGAAGGTTCTAAGTCACTTAGGTACTTTTGAAAAACTTTTTCCTTGTACTGGAAATGTTTACTAAATTAGGTTTCTTCTTCCTGTGCTATGTCACTGAATCCACACTAATTCCACAGCAGTAATGGTTATATCACCCTTAGTGCAGAATTTGATTCAAGGCCTTCACAGACTTGGTTAACAACATGACAGGATACAAACAGAAGAAAAAATGGAGAATGGGGAAAGATGAAGACAAGAGACTATAACACCTCCCCAGGGAACACTACATTTAAATATATGAAAGAAGTCTCACAATCTCTAGGTAACTCATATGTAACCTTCATGGACGTCTCACTGAGAAGATCTGCCTCATTAATGTCAAAGCATTAGTAAGAAGAAAACAGAGCCAAAGGACAGACAAGCCAACTGTGGAAAAATCTTCAAGTGTTCATCTTTAAAGTTCTGCTTTTTCTTGTTACTGATCTGAAAATTTTCGCTCCTCACTGGGTCAAATTTGTTGCTTATCTTTTCTGCCTCTGTTATACAAGGACAGGTCCTGTACTATCTGGAATATGTATTTTTTCCAAGCAATCTGTGTATCGCTTGGTCATTCACACCTCCATTTTACAATTTAGCCAGTCTGTCAGTAACAACACATGGCTCATTTTGTTAATTTTCTTTCCTTGCTGCTGAATTGGAAGACAACCATAGAGCCCTCCTAGTATTCTGCTCAAGGTACGTGTCTCTGTTTTCTGGACTTTCACTTCTGTTTTTCCAGAGAGAAAGCCTGTTCACATTGTGCATTACAATAAGACACAATAATTAGATCTGAAAAACACTGGATTCACAGATTAATCTAAGTCTGGCACAGCTGACAACTATTAAATGAAGCAAGGTAGCCATTTTCATTCCTAGCACCAAGGAGTATATTTAGCAAAGGAAACTCTTTGAAGGCTGACAAAATAGCCGATACTGTACTTGAAAGCACAACACACCTTTTTTTTATGGTATTGCTCATGGACCAGAACATTGTGTTTTCTGATCCATGCTATTTATTCAAAACATTCTATGCTCTAGCTGATGTCACCCATCCATGAGCTCAAGCTACTGCAGCACTACGTCTTTCTTAACAATTTTCCAAATGCATTGTCACCTCAGATAAGACAAGAAACAGCTGGAGTGCAGCAGAAGGAATTCTATGGTTACATCCATACAGATAATAAACACACTGGAAAACAGACTTTTGAGGCTCCTATCCAGAATCAGAATACCTGTAACTCACTGAAAACATTCAGCATTTTAGCTCAAGCTTCCAGAAGTATTTGGTAACACCAAGGGGCAGAACCCTTGTTCTCCATGTAATATCACGTGGAGGTAAAAGGTAGCCAGAACTGAATCAGAATACTCACAGGAACAAAGCATGGCTGAGGAAACTGATTTACAGCTGTTTGGCTTTCAGAACTATTTTACCAATTTAGTACTTACCCACTTCATCTTTCAAAATTCCAGAATCCCAAATTTTACTTCTAGGGGGTTTCAAGACATCTGCTAATTCCTTTCATCCATCTATCTCCCTAGAGAGGGATGGCCAGTGAGGAGGTGATGTGAAGTCAGCAAGAGAGAGACCCTAGTAAATCCCCAATACCACAAGAAAACCTTGCCAGCAATTCACCTGAGAGACTGAGGGCTGAAGAGCAATAATGTTCACGTAATGACAAGCTTTAGAAACTTACCTATTGTTTAGAAGCATTAATTTGTACAATTCAGGTAAAAAAATAAATAAATAATCCTTTAACTACTTCCTTTCATCAACAAGAAAAAACAATAACAGGAATTCTCATTTATAAAAAAAACAGCCTATTTGATGAAACAATAATTACACGTATGCCTCATTTAAAGCCCTTTGTTCATTCAAAGCCACATACAAGCAAGTTTTCTCATATTATGTTGCATTGATACCACTGTAATTTTTTCAGCTTTAACAGTATTAGATTTTCAAAGGTGAAGACTAACCAAGATTAAGATTCAGAATGCTTCCTGGAGTGGAAGTTCTCTCTTGCTTAGCAGAAATTGGCGTTGATGCTTGAGGAGAGAAAGGTTTGGGGCTGCCTGACAAACTCCCTGCTTGACCCGTTCTTGTTGGTGCTGGAGAAGCTGAAAAAGTACAAAATTAATAAAGACATTTAAAAATAATCACTATTAAAGCCATGTTCACTGGGACAAATGTACATGAGCAGGGAAAGGATTTTTGTTTAATAATTTCAACACTGTGTTATATCTCCATTCTAAGTTACAATTATCCCTTTAGTTTAATAAAGAAAGAAATTGTATGGAAAAGATTCTTATCACAGCTATATAATTGGGCCAAATGTGTGCTTACCCTCAAAACCACTCTGTTTGCAGTCACAGTCTCTAGCTTTCAAGATTTGGTTATTTTAAATGTTAACAAGTTCTGACACTCTAAATTGCTATCTATTTTAATTCATGTATGTAACTAAACATAGAAAACCCACCTACCCCATTTTCTAGCTACATTTACAGAATTAAAAGTACAAATCATAGTAAGTTTAATCAGAACAGCTGAAGATCAGTGACCAATATCTCCAATAAGGTAACAGAATATTATAATGTAATACAGAGTTTAAGCAAAATCCTATGCTGAGAGCCTTTAAAATCTCAATGAAATAATGTTTTAAAAACACACTTCTGGAAAGAGCCAAACAGTCTAGAACGGGAAGCATCTGGAGGCCATTACTTAAATAAAAAGTACTAATATCTGTCAGCAAGAGACTAATTTCTGTTTGTTAAATCTCTCCTTAATGGTCTGAAAATGTCATCCTAAACCTTCTACTGGACACTTTTTCTTCCCCAGTACATCCAGGATTGTCTATATATTTTCAGATTCCTAAACAGTAGCAATATCTGCTGTTTCAATAACGAGTTCCAAGTCATCACTCAAAATATACAACAGAGGCAGCCAAATAAAATCGTTCTTGTCTAAAGATAGTGCAGTCATACTACTTGAAATTATTTTTTTTTTTTTTACAGCAAACAAGTAACTTCATTTACATTTGACTGAAACATGCAGATTCCAGTAACAGGACAGCTAAGTTTGTACATGAAGTAAATATTTAAAAAGTTAGCATTGTAACAATATACAGGTAGAAATGCCATATTCTAGTTTAACTGCTGTTAAGTCCAATCCAGCATTTCTATGCACTAGGATAGATGATAGTCAGGCCTGAGGAAAAGTTAGAAAAACGCCCCAGAATTGCTATGATAATCAAGAATCCCCAGTAATATGATAACATCTGTCACCTTCTTTTATCTTTATCTGAAAAAATAACTTCAATGTGATTTTCCATTATTACCTCCACTACCATAAAGGAATAATAATGTGGTATAATAAAAGCTCTATATTTTGACACAAAACAGTATCTGTTAGCCAAACCTTGTATATAAAAGCTATACATACATATATACATGAAAATTTATGTATAAATTTTTCCTTTTGACATATTACTCTGCTGAAAAATCCAAATACTTTCATATATTTAAACTCATACAGTTACTTTGTCATCAATTCTTAAGATGGACAGGACCATATCACAAGACATTTTGTACCCAAAGGTAGCTTCACAGACCAGCCTTTATTGACTAGAAAGAATAAGATCTTATCTAAAAACTGCAATGGAACATATTGATTTAGTTTTCTACACAAAGACATCCTTTCACCCAAACCAAAGTTTTAACCCATTCACATTAATTAATATACTGCATCACTTTTTTCAGATAGTGATGAACTTTCTTTATGGATGAAAAAAACTAAGACAAAGTAGTTTGCTTGAGTGCCACAAAATCAGATAGCAAATTTGTTCTTTGACTATATATAATCCTGAAAAGTCCAAATTGTGTATTCTACACTCCTTTTTCTCTTTATCCACTCTGCCTATGGAACTGTAGTTTTATCATATTTCAGCTACTCAGTTGGGAATACTTATAAATTAAGCTCATTGCCTTGAAAAAGAGCTATCCAATTTTAAATAGAATACCTCCTAATCATGATAATTCTAACTCTTTTTGTATTTACTTCTACTATTCTCTATTAATTTTGATAGTTACAACTATTTCCAGCTATTTAAACAGAAGGGTTGTGGTCATTTTTCAAGGTTATTTATTCCTTCTCAATGAGATAGGAAGGACTGTTATTTCTTCTCTGCAATACTGCAAGTTAAACCCATCTTTTTTTCTAAAATCTCTTCATGAAACGAGTCGTAATACAGCCTATCTTTAAAAAGTATGTGGAATAAAACAAATGTAAAGTCCTGTACCCCTTCTATTCTTTTTTTTTTTTTTTTACCTGTATTTTTCTCAATAAAGTCCATGGATTCCTCACTGGCACTAAAATGACTGGAAGTCGCTTTCTTCTCCGCGTCCTGTTCAACATCAGATCCTGTGTGAACTGATGAGTTCGTACTCATTGGTGACCGTGGCATATCTGTCAATGAGATCCTACGACCAGTGCTACTGCTCAGCATAGACTTGCTCATTAGAATCTTGGGTGATGCCGTCATATCAAAGTTCAGTTTGATTTTCTCTTGTTTGTCTGTCTTTGCAGTTCCAGCAGTTGGGTTAGCAGGGTCTAATAACATTTGGTATTGATTGTTGGGAGTATATGGTGTCCGGAAAGGTGCATAATTAAATACTCCAAATTTTCTACGAATGTTATCAACATAAACCTCCATTTCTTGCATTGCACTATTGAAGATGCTTTTAGTCTTTTTCACAGAAAAAGGAATTTCTTTAGACATGAGGTAGCAATTATTTATTGGAACCCAGGCCCTATATGTAAAACAGAAAAACAGAATATAACACCTACATTTCACACTGTGGACTGGTATTGGCAACTTTTGTGCACATACTAATTTACTTTAGCCTAATCAAAGATATGCACACCTCAGATCGCTTCACCTCATCCCTGCCGCCTGCTTTTAATAGTTCAGTGCTCAGTTTTGGTAAGTAAACTGAATATCTTAGATTATCGCTAACTTCTTTTATTCTACCCAGTAACACATAAAACACTTAAAAACACACTGGTGAAATAGGACAACATATTCCTAATTAGAACAGCCTATGTAAGTCTAAGACAACCAACACTGAACAGTCTTCCCATCCTACTAAAATACCAGAAACTTTGACTTAATTATTTCCTGGCCCTATACTTTTTTTCTTGATGGTACATGTTTTTATAACTGTATAGGTTTATATTTTCAATTCATGATAAATCAACTTGCATTCACCATGGCTTTCTCCATCTAAGCAGAGTGAACCACAAATACAGAAAATTTAACTCCTTTCAGAGCAAAACTGGCATCTTCAACACAGATTGTATTTTCTATATTTTTTAAATCTACAATTGTGTTTTTTCCCGTAGTGTTTAGACAACATAGACAACTTTATTGAACTCTTCTACCCTTAAGAACTACAGTTCTCTGCAGCACAAAACCAGACAAGAATTAACTTGCATATTCACTGAGATTATATATGTATTAATGTATATATATGTATATAAGTATTAATCTTACAAACACGTGACAGATTCTACAGACATCATGTAAGAAACTAGAACTGCATATGCTACAATATTATAGTTTATTAGTGCAAATGTTCAAAAGACAGGATTCAAAAACTCAGAGCATAAAATTACAAGTACAGCCAAAGACATCTTTTGGTTAAATTCCCACCTGTCGTGTTGGCCAAAGAAACGGGCATCAACTTGCCCATCTTTATCCCTCAGTGCTTTAGCAGGCCAGAATGGAAAGCCCTTGAGTTTAGCCCAGACCAAAGGGTGGGGATTGCTCTAGAGCAGGAGGCAAAAGATACAGTAAGACACAAGCAGTATTACCTTCAAATCTGATAAATGACAGTATTTTTTAATTGTATGTATTACTTAGATTCAATAAAGACCCAACATGTACAAGGCACTGGTGAAATATAAGATTCCATTTACCTATATGCTTGATCTATACGTAATAAATCCTGAGAGAACACAATAATTAAAAAAAAACCCGAACCTTAACTATCTCAATAAACATATTGTAATTGCATTTTTTTATTAATTTATTAGTCCCCTCCAAATATGTAGCACAGTGTAAGTTAGCCTAGGATCAATCTTTCAAATTCTCTAATTTCACTTAAGTCCAAGATAGAACTTGGAGTTATACACTTCTACTTAAGAATCTTAAGGAGTCTTCCCAAGTTTGGTGCAGTATTAAACAAAACCAGAAAACAACCTATTAATAGGTCATGAAAGAAAAATCAAGTCTAAATTCTCAGATCCACACCTGCAGAAAGAGACATTTGCATTTCAGAAATCTTACTCGGAGTCTAAGTACCGCACGCAAGCCCAGACGACCCAGGCACAGGTATCTTACATTTGAGGGCAAAGAAGTTGATATCTGGTTGCTGACCCCCTTCACAATTATTTCTGACAGAACCATTCCTTTTGTGAAAGCACACAGCCTAACAGCTAAACATCTCCAGACAGTCTCACCCCACAAAGAGCACAATAAGCAAGCACAAGCTACTTGGTAAACTCCAGCAGCCTTCCTTGTAACCACTGTGTTTAAAACAATGTGGGGATAGCAAGCAACAATCAAACCCGAAGGGCTGGTTTAATATATTAGCTAGACTACCATAATCCTTAACTTACACAAGGCTCACAAAACCAATTATCTCGTTTTTGGCAAGCAGCTAAATAACATTCCGGACATACTTCAATTTCATTCATCTGAAAAGAAAAACAATTATTGGAGAGCTTAAACAGAGTCCAAAGTGTGATCAGTATTATTATGTTAGCCTGACTAGTTTGCTAGCATCATTTTCCCCACAGATTTGTGGCCATAAATACACATTTACATGCTCTTAAATCAACACTGTTTTGAGTGACACCCATTTTGTTCTACCCCTATAACACACGCATTCCAGTTAATAAATCAGACATATTTTACATGCCTCTTCAAATTCTATGCTACTGTCATTTGCTCCAGTCAAAAAAAATATATCCTTTGTTTCATGTTGTATTTATTCTAGTGATAAAGAATTGTCTTAATTTCTTCCAGTGGCAAAAATATAACCTCAACTTGGCATATAATTTCATAATTTATGCAGAACCAAAAATAAAATATCTTATTCCTTATGCTCATATTATATAAACTAGTTAAAGTATCAGGCTCGGGTTATATATGTATTTTGTTCTATTAAGAATTGTTAAATTCTCAGAATTTATGTGAATCAGAAGATGTGGGTCTATTTTTCCAACTATAAATATTCGTATAGAAGATAGGTGCCTGTGTGCAGAATCCCTATGTCTACTTTCTTCTCTTCCCACTCCACAGCTTAATTATAAATAGTGAATATCCTAGGGGAAGATTAGCAATACCCTTGCCAAAAATCATCCTGTAGGCCATGGATACGCATATCTAAACATAAGAAAGCCTACAAAAAATGTAGTTATGCGATACACACGCTAGGAAACACATATTATTTCACTCATGAATACATAAATGGAACACTTTAAAAATAAATTGGGGAAAAAATACCTCATGCTCACAGATTTTGATGATGACTTTTGCTGTTTGTGTCAATTTGTGATTTCCTACGAAAACAATAAAATGCTTTAACCAAGAAAATTGTTATGCTAGAATTACGATAAAATCAATAGATTTTACATTTAAAAGCATTAAATACAAAAGAGAACATCTAAAGAGACAATGTAAAAGACGTATGTATAAACTACCCGCTTGCAAAAGCCAAAGGTGGGCCATTTTCTCCTCAACATAGCAGAGTAAGAATCTCCACATGTTCCATTTTGAAGCTATTGCAGCTGCCCACCTCTGGTACACTCTTTCAGTGAGCGACACGCTGTACCATCTCCTCAATCAGGTTCTATAAAGTGCTGCACAATGCAAAATGTTAAAGCAGCTTGGAGGTTTGAACAAGATAATGTGTGCTGGAACCAGACAATCTTTAAGGCCCTTTCCAACCCTACCTATACTATGATTCTAACTTATTTGAATTTTTTTTTTTTTTTTAAGGTGGAACCCAAGATGGGTTGGATTTGATCCTAGTTTTATGTATGATGGTTGCTAAAATAAAAGAAAAATCTCTGTTTAGGCAGTATGGTCATTAACAGTAAGATAGTTTCAGTGTTCACCAACTAGAAATCTACACATTGTTCTATGACTTCAACTATTTCAAAGTGTCATATTGTAGGACATAAGTACGTATTAATGCTCACCCCCATTGTAAATAATGCAGTTGTGCAAAATCCATTTGGCATCAGCCAAAAATGCTTCAGTGCAACCGTACATTTTCTTTTTAACATTCTGTAAAGAAAAAAATGAAGAATGTATCAGGAAACAAAAACAAGTAAAAAGTCACAACTTCTGAACATTGTTTTCGATCAATAAAGCTGACTGTATTTGCTGTAAAAATTATTATTCTAAATACTTAAGAATCTATCAAATTCAGGGTGTCTTTTGACTGCCCTGAAAATGCATCAACTGCCTAAATTAACTCTAAATGTTGAATTATTTATATCAGCATCTTCAACATTTCCAAAAAACGTATTCATTTCTTGAAGGTGTGTTCAATTTGATGTCTCTTCAGAAAGCTGAGCCCCTGATTTCTTCTACTGACATATTATCACTCCACTACATCTTTATTTCTAAATTTATACAAGACCCAGAAACAAGTATTGGTCATAGTACATAAGACGGGTCGTTTGACATTCAAGTCTACCCACTGGTAAAGTCATTCAATTAAGTAAAGTCAGTCACATGAATGTTACACCTTTTATAGTATAAAGAAAGACATCAACCTGCACTGGAAGGACATGGAAAATGAAAATTTGCTCTCTCTTCTCCAGGTGCCAGCACAACAAAGCTCTGCAACACTTCAGTCTTCATTAAGCAGCGGAGAATGGAGAACTTCTTCATGATTTTAAACTTTTACATTATTATTTAACTGCGAATGAAAGTCCCGTTATCCATCTCTTGCCTGTTTCTTTTTTCTTTCGCACCTCAGGTGCAGTGAAGATTACAGCATTTGTTGCATGATTAGTAAAAGAGTCTGGAATGACTTCTGGATATACACTCAAATGGTCCCTAATTAATGGACCAGTGATCCATTAATAGCTTACAAACATGATGATCAAATGCAAACTCTGGTTAATGAAGTCTTCCCACAGGATCATTCCCAGAATTAGATGGAAGTCAACAGCCTAAGCTTGTCCTTTTCATACTGTTTTTCCTGAGCATTTGTTACTGGTTCAGACAAAACAGTGGACTTGTTCCATTGGCATATGATTGGTTTTATGCTGTAACTGAACTGGCATATAAATAATTTCAAACAACCTTTCTCCCCCTCCCCACTCCAGAAATCTTGATGATAGCAATTAAACTCAAGGGAGCTTCCTCCCTTAGCTTCATACAAACCTTCTCTAATGTACAAAGGTCCATTGGATGAAAGATATATTCTGCATAATCTGGGTGTTGATCCAGTGAAACTGGCTTTTGAAATGGCTCTGTCTGTTTGGAAAAAGAAAAAAAAAAAACACCACACTGCTTATTAACACTGACCAGTTTCATCAATGACACAATACTCTTTCTAATGCTACTTCCAACTGTGATGTCAGAGAAAATTCTTTAAAGGTAATTATAAAATTTCATGAAGTAATAAAAATACAAGTAGAACAAAAGGAACTAAAAAGCCTCATATAAATGGTTTTTCATATGGTGGAAGTAATGAATTGCCAAAGTTAGGGGGTTTGTAAAATGTACTGTTATTATTTACAGCAGGGTTTTTTGGAGGAGAGTAACAGATAAGGCTCAGTGTATAGCTTTTAGCAGAATAAAGACAATAAATTTCCAATTCACTAGACTCATAAAAATACTTCTTTTTCAGACTCTCATCAGAATCATATTCAAAACAATGGTGGCTTGGTAATGCAAGCACATTCAAACTTTTATCAATGGGACTCTACATTTTTTCTGCTAATGCTAATGTAATTCTTTGAGCACAACCAATTAAAGTACTCAGGTACCAAAACAACAGGTTATCAGTAAAATGCCTGAAGGGCAAAATATCTCAATAGCATTCATTAAACATTAGCTTTCTAAGCACATTTTCAAAACACTTTGTGAATTCAATATAAACAAACACTGACACTTTGCTTCTGAAAAGCAGCACTTAAATCTCGTAATGGCTCCATCTATAACAGGACAGTATTTACCACTCCAGAGTAAAACGATTCCAAGAGCCAAAATCTGTCAGTCCTTAAGAATAACCTTCCCAGAAATTGTCACTATTGTTCTGCTAAAATACTTATCATGGAGAGATCAGAGTTGCAGAAAGCTCATGATTCTGCACATCTGTTTTTCCCAACATATTTTACTGTAACAATGCAGGCACAGAGACACTTTCCCTGCTCTAAGACAACCCTTGGTAATTTATGACATCATATTTTGATTTACTGTTTTCTTCACACATGTGAAAACTAGGTAATGCTTGCATGGTGAAGAACAACTAACCAGAATTGTTGAAAGTTAGAAGCAAGAATGAATGACCAGAATATGTGAAAGTTTGTGGCATTTTGAGACATGAATCTAAGACAGGACAGACGCATGGAGACAGGCACATGTTGGAGGAAAACCAATTTCTCTTCCGTGAGACAAATTCAGAGAGTAGCAGCCTCATATTGCATGAACACTAATGGCACAGTTTTCACCACACTGAGGGAAATTTCTTCAGTGTTTTAGAAGTACATGATACAACTAAGTTTTGTGGTAAGAACAACTTCTACTAACAGATGGAAGCCAGGTTTTCAAAAGGTATAATATCAATAACATAACAGTGTCTGTGCCCAGCCCTCCTGCCCATAGAACTGTATTGGTAAGAGATTATGCCTCCTCATTCCCCTGGTATCTCAGAGACAGCATTGCCTGCTTTCTGTGAGTGAGAAATCACCACGTCCCACTGGAAACCCACATTACATTTTCACTACACCTACTGAAAGTACGTCCACAAGTTACATCAAGGAACTACATTTCAAATTCACTCCAAAACAGTATATACAGCCTAAACTGATATGTCTGTACCAGACAGGTGGCAGACAGCATGGAAGCTGTCACACACCATCTGATAAAATTAGCCAGGTTCATAATCCACAATAGGAAACAATAGTCAGGATTATGACAAACATATTATCCAAGCATTTAAAAAAAAAAAATCTTCCTTACCCCTGGCTGTTTCATTTTCTGTAGTGCAAACTTCAGTAAATATGATAGCTGTTCAATGGTGAGCATTGTCATAGCTTTACTCTGTGTTTCTATGCATTCTGCGACAGTGATTTTCTAAAAGTTAAGGTTAAAAAAATATTGTTAGCAAACATTTATCAGTAAATTCTCCTCCACTGAAATATTCTAGCATTGAAATGGAAGATAATAATTATCTTACAAGAAATAAAACACTTCTGATGACCCATTTACTTGGGTTTTGTTCAGGTTACACAGGTAAAAAGAAAAAGAAAAAAAAAAGGGAGAAGACCAGAAATTATCCATCATCTTCAAGATCACACAAAGTGAATGTGTGAATACATAAAATTCCCAAATACAATGCAGGTTCACAGTAACATGAACAAGTGAGAAGGTCACCTGGTCTCTAATACAATAAGTGATCAAAGGAAAACATGCAATAAACCACTTTGCTTTCATTAAGGATACTTTGATGCTAAGTATTCTCTCCCCAAGAATCATTGGAGAGAAATTATTAAATTCTTCCTCAACCGTGCAAAAAAAAAAATAGTAAAAAAATACCCACTTGTTTATGTAAACCCTACAGCAATTTTTTTTTCTGCACTGCTGCGGAGCTGATCAGTCCACTAAAAGTAGAACAAGTTAAACTAGTCAAAACTGCAGAATGTTTTCAGAATTAGAGGTGCCTGATGAAGTGATCACTCTTTGAAATGGTGCTTTCTCTAGAGATGGAAACACAAAGGAAGTTGAAGACCCGTGGTAAGAAGGCAAACACAATCCAGGTACACACAGAGGAAAAAGTGGTGAAGCAGCAACGGATGCCTCCTCTTCTGTACAAACTTATCTAGCATCTTTACCAAGAGGCAATGTAGGAATAAACCAGAAATATTTCAGAATGCAAAAAAGCTGCTTATATCTCACAAACAAGAAAGCCACTCCTTATATTAAACTAACCTCACATTCTGGGCAAAACCAATCCCCCTCTGGTTCCGCTGTCAGTTTCAGACACTTAGCATGATAAACCCGAGGACAGAGTTCACAGCAGAGGACTTGGCCTTCCCGATGACAAACCCAGCAATAGAAATCATTCCGTCCATCCTGTGGTACAACATCAACAGGGTCTGTGGTGAGTGGCTGCTTCATATAGTAAAACGGACCATGTCTTAGTTCTGACTGAAATGTAGGCAAGAAAAACAGGTTTGGTTTCAAAACAAATTTGCATTTTTTCAAATAATAATATTCATAATAATATATAAGCAAACAGCAGTTTACAGCGTTTGATTAACATTTATGCAAGCACAGTATCTTACTCATTGCACAAAATCATTAATAAAGAGGTTTAGTTCTTATTCAGATGTCAAATGCAAATTTACACTCAAGATGGAAAATAAGTTTTTGTGGCAAGTAAGGGCATCAAGTGCAAGACATAGAATCCAACAAAAGTCAGTAAACACTTATATCTTCAAGAAAGAAGTATTTCTATAGAAGCTATTGGGTTCTCTAAACTCAGAATTCCATGGGGCTGTGCAAGCTAAATACTGAGATATTTAGTGATGGCTAAACCTGGGACAACTGAAGAAGTTAGTCCTGAGACAAGAAGTTGAACACCATGCAAATCTGTTCTAAATTGCAGCAGTTCACAACTTGGTACAATGAAGCAAGCCAGTGCTGATTTGGATTAATAAAGCGAACTGTAGAGTAGGATGGTGAAAGAGCCAATTCACATCCTGAACAGCCACTTCTGCTATGGAAGCAGGAACACAGGGAGAGATTTAATTCACCGTTTAAATGCATATCAGAATTTAAGACTCACAGTCTCCACTGGTTTTCCTGCACTAGAAAGCACTAAACAGTTAACTTTGTAAATTGCATGAACTAATCTTCAGCTAGTTTATTTTGGTTCTCAGGTAATTTTGGGCACATTCTACACCATTTACACAACTGCAAGTTTTTAGACCCTTGAGCTGTCACATGCCCACATGACTCATAGAACACTGCAACCATATGCACGTTCCATACCTTTGCAGCATCCTGTACAAAATTAGTCACACAGGGCATAGATTAATGTCACCAGAAACAACCAGCGTGCCAGCTTGGACAGTGATATTTCTGGATTTCTAAAGTTATAAAGGACAAGGTCTAATTATTTGTATGAATAGAGGACCTTCAAGGACAAATTCGATGATGCAGAAGTGACACCACAGCTGAAGATGATATAGCTCAAAATATACCAGAGGAGATATCATCTGCAGTTATCTAACACTGTATAATATTTTATGCAAAGAAAGGATGTTACCCAAAAACATTCCCAAAACATTCTGCTACCTAAAATTGAATAACTGAAATTGTAATTGAATCAGTTTTAGTGCTTTTCATTTTCTGCTCTACAGATGCTACAGCTACTCAGAAGATACTTTGTTCCCGCCATAGGAGAATTGTGCAAAGTGTTATTTTCTGTATTCTCTGTACATGATGAAATAATCCTATAACATGACAAGGCTTTCAGAAGGAAGGTTCTATGAGATCCTGTGGAATAAGAGGGACAGCATAAGGCTTTAACTACATTTCAAATGTATCACTACCACAATCATTCAAACATACAAAGGCATATAGAAATCCAGACTGAAGCAGGGGAAGTTGCAATGTACAGAAACATGTTTTCTTTACAGCTAAATGCACCACAGCTGTGAGACCAAAATCTCAGCAGTGGATACATGGAGATGCAGCTATGGGGCACTTCCTCAACTGCAGATAAAGGAAACGACCAGAAGAATTTAATACATATTCTGACTTTGAAGTGGGTATAAGCATTATATCCACACTAACTTCCTAAGAAGCAAAGATACTGCTTTAGGACAAGTATAAAACCTGGGAAACTATTCCACTGAAATCAGCTCATAACATCCAGACTGAAGAGAATCCATTTTTGCTAGAGCATGAGAGGAATTAATTTTCTGTTCAAGGATGCTTATATCTTTTAGACATCTATCACCTTATTTTGTCTAAGCCAAGTTTAAGAAAATAAGTTGACAACTTCCATTACATTATAATTAACCAAAGTGTCAGAAGTTTCTGATTTTTAACCTATCTCAGCTACATTTCTACAATTCCATAATTCTTTTCCTGTATTTCAACACTTCAAATACCTGTTGGCACCATTCTGAAGATCTGTTACTGCATCCACAACGTGTAACACAAAGCTTCAAGCAACTATAATTTTAGTGACGGTATCTTGAAATACTCAAATAGTACAAAACACTTCAAATGTTGAATATTAAGCTGGAGGGTTCCAGTGGTGATGTCACATCCCAAAATGTCTTTATCAGCCAATCAACCACAGCTATCAGCTACATTCTACCTGAAACTTCACCTGAGAGCAAGCCAAGTAACTGTGTCGGCGGCTCACATCTATTCAGTGGCAAAAGAACCTTTACCAACTCCTGCTACCACAGAGAGCAGAGTTTTGCACCTACTCTAGAAACAAGCATCTGGCATGCCCATTTCAAATTTGACATGCAAGATAACATTGAGTTAGAAACAACTAAACAGCTAAACAAAACTAGACAGATGATATTTTCTTGCTATGTAACAAATACAGCAAAATAAGCAAGTCTGATTGCTTTTGTTCATTAGACACACAACTTTATTCTATCCTGTAATATTTCAGGTCTGAGATACCTGGAAAATAGGAAAGGATTTACTGAGGGGAATGTATCAAGTTCAGCAACTGCGATTGTGTTTTCACGTATATTTTTAAATGCATGAGTAAAACATGGAAATTAATACTCTAAGATTCAATTCCATTGTTCTTAAAATTAAACTACACTGCACAGTCAAAAGCTCAGACTTCAGTGGGGTAACACGTCCCCAGTAAAAGTCCAGGATGTACAGGAATTTATACAGCCTGCATTGAACCTCAGTAAAAGCCAAGCTGGCCACATTAAACTAGTACAAGTAAACCTACACATGCTATTACTAGACTTCCCAATTATCCTTAAATAAAATATGCTTGACACTGCAGGACTGCTCTCTGGAAAGGCCTGATTTATTCAAAGTCTTTGTTCCAGGACAACTGCAGTGATTGGGAATTTCATTTCCTTTCTTAACCAGTATAATATTTAATGTGGATGCTGTTACACCAGGAAAAAGTGCTTTAAACCCTCAGAACTTAATCCTGTTTATATAATCCTGACAAAATATATTGACACAAAAGCACTTGGAAAAATACATTGGCATGTCATTATTAAATTAGATGAAAAATACTTTCTGTAAGGCTAAAGACTGCTTTCATGTAATCTCCTCCAAGATGATGCAGGTGCTTTGTAGTATTTGCTATTCAATACTCTTCATACAATTCTTTCACTTGCATCATACAATGAATCAGAAATTGTCAAAGTCTTCTAGACTCAAATTCTTCTAAAAACTACAACAAACGCTATAAAATGTGTATTCAGAAGACACTGAAAATCCGTTTTCAAGCATGAAAACTGGAAAGTACTGTCAGTGTGGGCCTTTGATTCAAGTAGTTTGGTAGGAGTGTACACTGCCCAGCAATTGAAAGGAAGGGGAGGGAATCTGCAGAGTACTAAGGAAGGAGCTGGACTTTTGTTAATAACTGGCTGTAGGACTGATAGCAGATGAAGGACTTAGACATTATTAGATCTTTCTTAATCTAGGATATCACACCACTGAACATTTATTCCCTTTTAATGCATTTAATTAATAACAGCTATTACTGTTGTTGTATCATTATCATCATCTTAGAGTACAAAAATGGAGTTTTCTAAAGAGGAGAGAGCTCCTGACCAGCTGGCTCTACATCCTTCATTGTTTCACAGTCTAGCATAGCACCACCATGACTTTTCTTACCTGCTCTTTATTATTACTGTTCAATAGACCAGGTTTCTTTTTCTTTTTTATAGGACTTGTTGATGCATCTTGTGGTGAGTGACCATTAGAGGAATGTGGAGGGCTGGGAAATTTCCTTTTTTGTGCTGTGCGTTCAGCAGACCCAGGATCTGTAACAGATACAAACAGTACAGTTGAATAGTGCATATTGATGAAAAACATATGAACAAGATTATGGTTTGTCATTCACGCTCCTTCACTCAACAGAACAAAAATTCTCAATTGTCTTTCATCCAGCCTCTGATGAAACTGGAAGCACAGACTTGCTGCTGTTAAGTGAATTCTCAATATGGTAATTTATATTAAGATTAAATATGTTTTTCTTTTCCCACACTATTCTGGCCATTCATCTTGTGTCAAATTTTAGCATCTTTTAAAGTATAACAACAATTATTTCTGTAGTTTAGCAGAGTGCTATGCTAATTTATGTCAATACACTTCAAAAGCAGAGAAACATCAACAGTCCCTGACAGCTTTGCTTGTGTAACTTAGGAACACAAACAAGAGAAGTTAAAACATAGAAGAAAGTTGGTCTTCATCATTTGTTTCTCATATTTAAATATACTTAATGAAATATGTCAATAGAAGAAAGGAAACTGTCCTACAGTCTGAAAATAAATATGCTACCTCAAATATCTAGTCATTTGTAGTACCTGCTAAATTGGACTGTATAAGAGATAAAATTAAGACAAGATTCTTAGTCAATTAGTAACTTCTGACAGCAAGATACAGCAAGAAACAGAAAGCGTTGTAACTTTTCAGTGTCTCCCACAGTCAGAGCTCTCGCATTCAACCAAGTAAATTACAATAGTCATTTAATAAATCACAGCTTCCAACTATGCCTGAAGTTACTATCCAAAGTAACAACGCTGGCAGAAGGGAGCACCTGCCTGTGTCTCAGTCGCTCACAGATTGTCATCTTAATGTGAACTCATCACAACAGCAACTTAAGTAGCCCTGGTGGCTCTGAACCACATTTTATGAAACATGCAGAAAAATCACTGTTTTGTGATCAATTCATTAGAATTTTCAGAAGGAATTATTTACAACCTTAAGAGTTAATACACTTTAAAAAAAAAAAAAAATCACTGACAAGCTCATCAGAAATATGCTAGATAAAAATAAGAGCATTTGCAACTTCATTTTCTCAGAACAAAATTTAGATAATTCCTAATGAATATGGAATGTTCAGCTCAATTACAAAGAATTTACTGACATTTTTGAAAAGAAATAAGCATGCAATCAGCTGTAATAGACAATCTTAGATC
>JAOQGH010000005.1:9988849-10034631 GCA_025769975.1 Gallinago jamesoni | reverse complement strand
GCTCAATTACAAAGAATTTACTGACATTTTTGAAAAGAAATAAGCATGCAATCAGCTGTAATAGACAATCTTAGATCTTGACAAAATATAAGTGAAAGTTCAAGAAAGTTGGTTTAGCATGTTTGATTTTTCATTAAGCTTTCAATGCATGCAACAAAACGAAACGATAGATAAAACCATAAAGATCAGAAGTCATCAACAACGGAACCCTCCCCACAGTAACTTCCATATTTTCAATCCCCTGCTTGTGCTAATGCAAATGATTTGTGTCTGCACACTAAACAATTGAGGAATAAAACCTGTCTGAAAAATAACTTCTTTCTGACCAATTTTTTTCTCTGACCCCATTCACTGTACAGCCACAAAAATACTTTAATAGTTTCAGTGAAATAATTATACTGGATGGGAACAGGTAGCCAAAAGGAGAAATGCTGCTTTTAGTATTAACGCCACCTTAAAGTTTTTTCTGTCAAACAACAGGTTTTGGCAGCAATTTGACAGAAACCAGAGGCAATCAAACTTTTGATTACTGTGATCCTATGTCGTTTCCCTCCTGTATTCTTGCCTTCCAGGCCTCACTGGGTGATGGACTGAGCTGTCTCAGGTTGTCAATCACCAAAACCTCACTGAAACACTTCACCTGAAGTCTCTAAGGAACATCAGAGGTACCAGAACAACCACCAGTAACTGAATCAACTTATCAGAGCATATCTATTGTCAATAGAATTGAAGCAACTATAAAATGGTCCTCCAAAAATACGAGTTCCCCAAATAGAAAAATACTGAAAACCACAGCGCTAGGCCATTTCATGCAGGCAATGGACAAACACCTTTGTCCCACAAGTGCCTCCCAATTTGACTTTTAATTATTTATTGAATGAGACAATTTTGTCAAGCTACAACATTCCTCATAGGGAATTATTTTAGCACATTTAAGGAGTCTCACACACACTATGGTCACTGACACTTTCTCATTAGACATCATAAGTGAGCCAGTAAAACACAGTTTAGTTTAAAACTGTATTCAGAATAATACTCTATCAAAGTGAAAATTTACATTGAGTTGCATTCAAAAGTAAGGTAGTTTATCACGTGGTCCAAACCTTAGAGAGTCTATGGCACAATAAAGAACTGGATTAGATTTCTACATAACTTCTGTATTTTGTGCAAATGTGGAAGGGAAGCAGTCAATAAAGAGAAATAAAAATTGGGTGCAACAATGATTTGCACAAATGGAGGTAAGATTAACAACCTATGTGTTTTTTTCTAAATTGAAAAAAAGTATTTGGAAAAATGGTTGATAATGAACTGACTATGAACAAATTACTTTTTTCTTCTGTGTAAAAGGGTAAATGTTACTGATGTAAAAATAGGAGTGATACACGTAATATAATCTTGGCATGCTTGCATATATGCTTAAGTTTATTGAAAATAATATATTATTTAGTGGAAAGAGAGAAACTATGTCAAGAAGCAACACAATTATTAACATAACAAAAAATTTTGAAAAAATATGCTGAACTAAACCAATACAATGTAACTGAGACCGTTATTGTTATTTGACTTGTTTCAATTCAAGTATAACTGCTTCCCACTCCACTTAGGCCAAAACTTAGATTCATTTGACATTACAAAGAATTGCCAGGTAAGGCCACCTAAATGTGTGAAAAATATAATGTCTGCCTCCTCCCCTCCTTAAGCAATTATGACTATAAAAATCCTAACACAGCTACAACTACGCTCACAGGTATAGTCATAGGGGTTTTTTTCAGTTTAGCTACTTATGCACAGAAGGTGGCAGAAGAACTCCTTTGGCTGGCATAGACTTCATATATCTCCAGAGAGCTAAGCCAATACAGCTATCCTGGAAGAAACACTGCAGCACCAGTGTCAGCTAAACCAAAATCCACAACTTAACCAAAGCAATCAAACCTAAAACCAAAGAAGCCCTGAATTTTATTTATTTTTTTTTTCATTAAAAGTGGAACAGAGCTTATTCAGCTTGGGAACTGTTTGCATTCAGAGTGATCAGCAAAAACAGCATCATACCATATCTTTTCTCATCTTTCCGTCGCCACATGGCTCAGAACAGCATGTACAGTATGTCTTTGTTTCTTGATTATGATTTGTAATTCTCAATAGAGACTTTCCATACATTCCTGAAGGCACTGTATAAGAAAACTATTCTTACTGTGAAGTGTTGACCATGCCTTAATCCTTGTTTTCCCAATGCAGAGAGATCTGCAGAATTGTCTCTCTCTACATCAAACAACATCCTCAAAGTACTTGCAAGGATCTCCAATCCTGCATTTCTCTCCAGCAAATAAAGTCCTCACCATAACTCACTTAAGAGACTTTGGCTTTTATTTCCAGACTGTACATATGCAAGCACAGCTTAATCTAGGAGAGCAACAGGAGAGTACAGTTTTCTGCCCTTTGGCTTCCATTTTTAACTCCCAGGCACAAAACTGCCACCAGTGAAACACACCAGTTTCCTTTCAACTCTTCAGCTTCAGGTTGTGGGGATTACAAAGAAGTTGCCTGTGACACTGTGCATTGTGCCTCAGCTCCAAATAACAAAAAAGAAAAATCAGGTGTAAAGTTCCTCATCACTGGCCTGCCCCCATAATACGATGCTTCTCACTTTTAAATGTTGTTTCTTCCTAAACTAACTGATTCAGGGTCAGGAAATGGTTTAAACTGTTACTAGCTAAACCAGAACTGAATTACAATTCAGCCACAGCCAAATCCAAACCACGCTTCAACAGAAAAGATACTGAATCAATACCGATTAAACTAATCAATCACACCAAATGATCACACAGACATATATGCTTGGTTAAGTGATTTCAAAAACTACTTAAACTAGTGTAATTTTCTTCTGTGGTTCAAGCTTGAGCATACAAGGGATTTTCAAATAAACTAGTGGCGATTCATAGACAACATTAAAAAAACTGACCTGAAATATACCCTTTTTTTTTTCCTCAACTGGCAAGTTATTGAAATGCACAGAAATTTTCTTGAAGAAATCTAAGATGTAACTGGAAAAATGAAGCAAAGCACAGGCATTTTCTTTCAGATTTAGTAGTGCTAGTGGAATAGGCTAATAACTACCACTATATGTTGCCAATTTATCAATATGTGAGGGACCTAATAATATGAACAATCTTTTCATGGAATCAGTACAAGTAAAATAAGAATGGTAGCACCTACTTAAATTGTTTGAGTTATCATTTCCAATTCTAATTAAGATAAAAAATGCTCAAGTTGCATTTTGTGTTCTTTGAACAGCAGTGCCTCATTTAGTACATGCTGCCTCTTCTTCCTGCTTGGCTCTTCCAGCTTAGTGTAGCTGTGCTGTGAACCAGACCAAGAAATTTACCCCCCATTAAAATAACCTGTCAGGAGGAAAGTTAATTTTTAGCCTGGATCACTTCCCCAATGTAGTTTAACTTAATATTTATTACTTCAACAAAGTGAAAAAAATCTAAAAGGAAAGAAAAAATACCAAATTGCATTGCAATAACTTGGTGACTAGGATAGTTACCTACAAGGTGGATTCAAGTTTCTGCTCCAAAATGGAACAGCAAGAATTTGTATGATCTCTTCTATGTCAAGTAAATGTTTTTAAAAAGGTGTTTAATGAGCAAGAACAACCTCACTTTGGAGATTAATTTACCATGCCACTTTGTCACCAGTTAGTACCTACCCCTGCAATCTCCCTGCTTTTTCTACAAAACTCTTATCATATACTGAGCAAGTCAACGGTGAACTAAACTTTTCAGATAGAAAAGTAGGTGCATGAGTGGATGTCTAACTGAAAAGGCTGAGATCACTTGCAGTTACTCAGCATTCAGAATAATAACAAGAAATGAAATGCTCAGTGTACTAAATGAAGGACATTACAGTAAAATAATAAATATTTAATTGATAAACAAATTGTACTAACTAATTAATTTGCCAAGCAACCTTACCTGACTTATTTCTTGATTTCTGAGTGTGTGATTTTGCTTTCTTAGCATTATTTCAAAAGTGTGTTTTCACCACAAGTGAAAAACCAGACACCTGAAATAACTTTTTTAATTCTTATTAAAAGTTACCTGGTTTTACATCACTAGGTATCATTAATTGCTCTATAACATTGCCAAGGTTGACATAAACATCTATGAGTGCCCTCGAAACCAATCCAGTGGGGACCAACAAGCTAACCTGAGCTTCACCTGAAGTTTAAAATCTTTGTTTCAGTATGCCAACATGTGACTAAAAGATTACTAACTAGCTCACAGGAGACAGACTAAAGCATACTCAAACCCTAAAGCAACTTAATTTCACACTTTACAACTATTTTAGAAGTCAGAAACATATTTGTTTAAACAGAAAAAAAGAAAAAAATCAAAAAAGCTTTTCAACATGAGTTGTGATAAAGATGGTAAAATTTGCAGTCATTTTGGTTTTCCAGGAGCAGAAAGAGCAAAGCATTTTTTTCAGTGAAAGCATTTAGTCTTCCAGGAACAGTATCAAATATCAGTAAACTGAGACTTTATTAGACCAATACAAGTTTTCTGTGATATAAGTCAGTTTTCATTATCTCAATGCAAGTGGGTCAAACATGCAAAATTCTAAATGTTTCCAATTAGAAACCTAGTCATTTGTTCTACATAAGTTAGACACTCTGCAGAAGTGTTAGTTAAACAGAGCCAGCCCAAGGCTACTTCTGTTAACATTAATTCCCAAACCCATGTGAACCCTTTTATTATGACACAAACAGTTCTGCCAACATTTGGTGAACCAGATCAAGGAATTAAATTAGATGAAATGTAACAGAACAAAAGAACAAAAATGTCATTAAAGCAGTTTCATGAAGAATTAATTTGATGGCTGTAAGAAACAGCTAGGCTAGCTTACAAAAGAAGGCAGCAGTGAGAGAAGGTGAATACAAGAATACAAAGGTGATTTGAAGACTGCTTAAGCTGTCATTACCCCCCAGAAATGTGTAACTATGCCTTTAGAAAGAACAACAAAAAAAAAATAAACAAAAACCAGAAACTGACTTCCATCTAGAGGGTCACTTCTCTCTTCTTTCCTCCTCCTCAAAAGTTCTGAATGCATGTACGTTAAATGGTCGTGAGGGAAATCGATGAAGAATTCTGGGAGAAAAAGGAGCAACACTAACTCCATTGTCAGCATCATTACAATCCAATCTAATAGAACAGGCTTCAATTAATAATTTATATGGATTCCAGAAGTGTAAGGTCTCCCAGTTATATTTATTATCCTGAATGGTTGCTAATAGATATGATTTTTCAAAACCATTATCTATAATACTATAGCAAGCTTAATTATCTTCAAAGCACTTACCAAAATCATGGATAAATCTGTTAGAACGTATACTGAACTCTGAGGCATTTTAATCTTATGCCAGAATTTTGAAATATGATTCAGTTGCAATCCACCACTAAAGCCCTGTTTACATTCCAGAAACTTCAACTGATGCAATTAACCCAAACCAGTTGCTTAATGTAATAAATAACAGAGGTTAGCCATGGTTGTGTAAATCCTGATGAACTCCTACTGCATTACAATTTTACACAAGCACAAAAAGACACCATTACTTCTTTCCTCATTGCAGGACTTTGGAAAATAAGGAAAAGAAACACTTCCTAATAATTTGCAATATAAGAAATGTAAGCTGTTTATGAACTAGAACCTGGCTGCAGGGGGACTTGTTGCCCCAAGGCACTCCTGAAGACCCCCTGTTGATTACCGAGTGTCAACGCTGGAGATAAAGCCTGGGGCTATACTACTGTGCACTGGAGGATTCTCAAATTACCTTTCACATTGGAGAGAAAAAAATCTCATCTCTATGAGTGAATAAATACTTGGTAACACTGCACAGAAAGTTGATAGACAATATACTGTTATGAAACTGTTACAAAATATGTAACGTATTCTGGAATTTCCATTTTACTAGTCATTGTGCATTTATATTGATAGTATGCGAACCTTTTACCACTGAGAGAAGCCTGTAAGATCGAAGTCTTCGACACAAACCTGCAGCAATGCAAAAGCTGTAAAATTCAGAATTCTCACCATTAAGGAGTAGTGTCTCAGTACATGATTTATGACAAGCTAAGCCCATCTATGATTAGCTTTCACTGATGGGGACAGGTCTGCTCCTAGCAATGACATCTGCCCAACTCCCTACTAATCTGGTTCAGGAAGATAAGCAGGTAGAAAACTACCTCCATACCCAAACCCAAGTCCTTAACTGACTCAGCAGAGGAGTGGCTAAGAGCCAGCAGAGATACAAAGGAAATGTAGGGGATGTATGACTGATGAAGGGAAGAAAAGAGTTAAAGAGCTCCTTTTGACTAGTCATTAGACAGGCAATGGCTACAGTACTAGCTGAAACATATGAAACCTACATGGAATTCCATTGGCTACCACAGCTAACTTACTACTGTTGTCAGGTAAATAACATAAACTAGCAGAAAACTAACCTGAAAAATTAAAAAAATAATAATTATTTAATTCTGCCAGGTTAGCAGGATGAAAGAGCACAGTGGAGAGTTCACTGCTGTCCAAGGAGAACAAGCACAAGTGAAGACAGAATTGCAGCAAGCTGGTTATGCTGCTCTGGAACCACAACCTGGAAAAACTCAGAAAATTCTCCATAAAGCCTTGCAAGCCCCATCTTGAAATATTCAATAAACAAGGCTAAAAAGTAGGCCATAGGGCTGGAACAGAAATATAACAAGATGTTTCTGTCAGACAAGTTAATGTATCATATGCAGAGGACAAAATACTATAATAATCTAATCCATGGTTTTTCTCCTTTGCTAAACAGCAATCCTCTGCTGACTCCATTTTGTGTTTTTGCACTCTTTTTTTCTCTTTAGGCTGTCATTTCCCATTTCCAGTTCTCTGATGCCTTATGTCTTCCTGTTCTGATCAAGAGAGTAGTGTATTTTAAAACCTCACCTTTAGTAAAGCTGAACATGCACAGCTTATTAGCAGATCTAAACTATAACTGCTCCAGTAATTCTCCTCCTTTTTCCTTCCCCACCTCACTAGATGTCTGTCCCCACAACATTTTGCAGACAGAAACTTGGTGTGTAATTGTAGGGTTAATAAGTTCATGATTCAGGCAAAAACTAATACTACAAAAAAATTATCAATTTTCAGCTAGGCCAGGTGCTTGATATAGCTTCCTACGCAACAGCGTAAGTACCAGTGCCAGCCCAAGGAGAAGTGTAGAAAAATGCAGCTGAAGATGAGTGTGGAGGTCTGGATAGCTCTGACCACAGCTATAGACTCACTCTCACATATCACATTATAAAGTAAAAAGTGTCAGCAATGGTCTTAAGCTCTAGTTTCATTACTGCCTAACCCTATCTAAATGCTGGCCAACAAAGCTCTGTACTCCCTGCACCCAACTGGTATATTCCGGCCCTCTCTCTTACACCAGTTCTGGCAGCCTACCAAGGCATTTCAGCACAGAAAACTATTCATGTTTTACGGTTCAGTTAGTTTCCTGCCAGTTTAGGTATGGAAGGAAGTGGATAAAACTGCTGCATCGAGCAGTTTGACCAGCTTAGGCTGCTTTGAAACCACCACCTTACTTAAAACGATTCAAAAGGCTACTTTAACACCCTTGTTACAGATTAAACAATGCATGTTTCAGTTTAAGCTAAACTGAACTGCAATTGATTTATAGCAGTTAAAATTAAACTGCTTATACCAAAACAAGAATGCTCATGAAGGGGCTAATTGGTTTTAAAGCAATTTTAATTTATTTTCATACAACTTTCTTTAGACACAGCCTCACATGAGCTGTACAAACTGCAGAAGAGCAATTAGGCTACAAACTTGCAGCGCATCAGCTTCTCCAGATCAAGTGTGAAGTCATACAATACCACTGATTGATCTCCTGCACAGGCTTCTCAGACGATCAAAAAACCCAAACAAACCAAGAGCAGCTGTATGCTTCCCTTATGGGTTCTCTATATATAGGGCCAATTTCCTCATCCCTTTCTAAAACATATAAGGCAAAATTCTAACAAGATTAGTGTTACAAGAGGAAACATTGTTACCACTATCCCACCGGTTTAGAAGGCTGCTGCATTTTTTCTACCTTATGCGAGAGTAACAACAGCTTTAGAATTGTGGTTTGTGACTTCTCTGCTTGGCAAACACTGCACTGAACTAACAGAGAAACTTCTCTCAATTCAAATAACGAAGCCCAGAAAGATTAAGTTTAGTTGGTCCGTAATACAGCCAGCTCTTGTACTAAGCAGATAACATTTATGATCCTTTCACTTTCTATGCAAAAGTACATATTCAACTAGTATAAACTTCTACCACTAATTCATAGATTGGTACAGAATGCAACAAAGCAAGATGGCTTATAGACAAGTCCCAAGATTTCCTTACAACTCACTTCCTCAGTGATAAAGATATATACCCCTAAGGGCTTGCCATGGGTGGTTGTTACTCTAGTCTTTAGAGAGCTGCTGGCAATGGGTTTTGTCGATATACATGTCAAATTCAACAAATCAATTAAAGCAAATCTGTATCTAGTTAAATAAATATATATATTCCATTATTATTGTTCAATTCATACAACCTCTGTTAAGTTTTATCTTTACTATGGCCATTCAGATCTCTCTCACTGGCGTTCAAAACACTAAGAGTCCTGCTGTGTACAGACCAGTGACTGCCACACAAGGACAGCTTGGGCCAGTGTAAGCAGCACTGTGGTGATCCTGCCTTTGTCTTCCAAACCACTCTCCCTTCAGCCACTACCAGAGCTTGCCTATGAGCTGTTTCAGGGAGTTTTATCAACAGTAAACTCAGTATAAAAATATGAGGTTTTCTTCTGCCATGTTAGCTCCCTCTGAGTTGACCAATGTGAATTGGTCAGAGCTCACAAAGCAAGGGGAACCGCAAGATTACGTGGCTGAGAAGGCTGAGAGATGAAAGACTGACCCTTTCAATAACCATGAGGTATTAAATCAGCTCACTGTCCTGGGAAACTTCATCTTAACCCTACAAAAAAAGTAAAGGGTTTCCTGTGGGCTAAATTGAAATGGTACACCTTGAAGTTAAATCAGCCCTATAACTAATGTAAGGGAACCTCAACTTTTCGTATGGACCGTACCCCTGTTTCTGGGCTCAGTAAAGCAACAGCAGTGTAAGATATCTACATAAATAGGTATCAGACTCATTAATGACTTCTAAACATTGGTTATGTCAGAGCGACATAAGTAATAGTTTAGGCTCACTTGGTACATGTGAAATTCTTATTAGTACTAATATGTGGGCCAAGGTCTTTCTAAGGAGAAATGAAAGTGAGATTTCATGGGCAGCTAAATGCATTTAATAATCCGCTTTGTCTCTTATATGGAGTTCTCATACTGTTTTCACAAACAAACTGGTCACTGCAACAGCAGAAAAATGTTTCTAAGTTGGTTAGAAGTTCAAGTGGCTAGGGATCTGACAAGCACCCCAAAGGAAGTAAGCAGTGGGAGTACAAAGCTGAGAGCTTACCCCATTCAGCAGCAATCATTAAAGCAACAAAAAAGAGTTTACTTTCTGCTGGCTTAGAAAACTGAAACACAGAGATAAGTAAAAATCAAAAGCAGTCCAGTGATGGAGACTGACATGCAAGACCAGAAGCACAGAAGGGAGAAAAGGACAGGGAGAAGGAGAAAAATGAGCAAGTGAATTTCTCCTGAGCTCCCAGATCACATGCACTACCTCACTTAACCACACCATGATAAGGGAAACAAGAGATCTGCTCTCTGTTAGCACAAATAAGACCCAAATGCAACTTTAAACCATATTACCACCAAGCTACCTCATGAAAAAGAAAAGGAATGCAGATGATCTGTGTCATGCTTTCAAGGCAATGACACTTGCGCATTCGGCGTTAACTAATTCGCTGTAGTAGAAATGTGAAAAATTCCTAGGAAAATTAGTATTCATTACTGTAGGAAATACTACCTTATTATTATTACTACTACTACTATTTTCTCCTATATTGCAAATCTAAAAGTACTTTAAAGGAAGCCAGGATAAGTGAGATGATATATGACATAAGAGGCTGATGTTTTATAATTTAATCTAAGCTAGTTATTCATGCACCAGAGATAAGAGGGGGAGCTGGGGGGGGGGGGGGGGCGCGAAGGCTCCTATATAATGGCAAGTAAAAATTAAAACACTTTCTAACATATGATAGTCATTGTAAAAAATATAATAAGTCTTGACTCTTCTCTCAAGAGCAACTTCATGGTAGATTATACAGTTTCACTATCCTGGTTACAAATATTTATATGCTGTAGAACATAGATGAAATATTCCTTCTTACCTTTGGATCGAGTGGAGATATCCATCCCCTCCACCACCTCCTGCTCTGCCTTTATTTCCTCTTCAGCCAAGCTGCAGGATTCAAAAAGGTGAATTAGAACAATTATAGATTGTATTATACCCATACTTCATGTATAGAAGTTCAACATAACACTGTCAAATACCACTATATTAAAGTTTCTGATGAAATGAAAGCTTTGCTGTTTGCCAGACAACAACTGTTTGGCCAAAAGAAGTAGAGAAACAATCCAGGCATTTGAGCACATGTATGCTGCATGTTATCACAAAGGTAACATTTTCATACTAACGACAGTCTTGTAACATGTACTAAAGATTATGTCACTGTATGTATAAATTGTATGTGACAAACAGGAATTTTGTTCATTGTGGCTCCTACTCCAAGGCCCCTGGAAACTGCATGGACAGAGCCTGCTAACATTTAAACACTCACCAGCATCAGTGAACAGATTAGCTGAAATAATAGAGTTAGCAGTACAGAACAGCTTGCAAAATTAGAAGGTAACATACAATTTTTTAAAATATTAAATAAATAATTTCAAGAATTTTGAAACTAACTATATAACAGAAAACTGAATATTTATAATTTATTGGCAATGCAATTCCACCAATTATTAACTATAACAAAGAGTAAACAGAATACTGATTGTTACTATTAATTCAACAATTCAATCTTACAGTTTTAACCATTTAATCCTGCCTGGAGTGAATTAAGAAGATGAGGAACTGTATCTGACTTGTTGATACTCTACTTTCTCATAAGTGATGCCATTCAAGAAAGTAAGTCAATGAATTTGGCTAGTTAAGTCAGTTTGGGGAAGGAAGGTGGATGGAAGAGGAAAAAAGAACTAGAATGAATATAAATTACACACCATTTTGGATCTCTGACTATTGTAGATGAAAGATAAAACACACGATGCTGAAGCAAACCCAATTTCAAAATGCTAAGACAAATGAGGCTATGGTGCCTGAAGCAGGTATCAGAGTTGTCCATTAATATCACTAGAGCACAAGAGCAAAGCAGGATGTAGATCTTTTCCCCTGTAGTGAGAGTTTACTGTCCAGACTCTTAATGTAAGTTGTTGCTGATACCAGTTTACACTGATATGGCAGACTGAACTACCACTGCTATGGAGTGGACTGAGATCCCATTCAGCCATCACAGCTTGGGGGACAGCTATTTCTACTGCAAAGGCCAAGAAGACAGCTAGAGACCTTTGCTTTAGCAACTGTGGTTAAATCTGCCTGAGACAGCTAACCAGACCTCGGAAACAACACTGAGGACTTGGTTACATTTGTATCAGAGAAACTCTTCAGCCTGACAAACAGTTTATATTAGCAGGAGTTTTGTTACTAGTATACGTTAAAACAACTTCCTAAACAAAGTAAAACTTACCAGCAGAAGGACCTTTTAGTCTAGTATTTGTCAAAACTAATCAATTATCAGTGGGTTGGGTTGCAATTGCTCTCACTTCTAAACAGGACAGCTATGTCAGCAAAAATTCTAAATACAAATTAACCAAGCTCAGTCAGTATGTGGAAGACCCAAAGGTGAGAAGACACGTGAACTCCAGAAATCATTATTCTTTACTTGTCGTTTGTATATAGCAATAATTTACAAATTAAACTCTTTAAAGTCATAAAACACTTAAGAGAAGTTTTATTCTACCAACATCCAGTCTCATAGCTCATGGACTATGCTGATAATTTCAGTAGCAAGGAAAAGCACTCATGTGACCAGAATTATGGTAAATGTGTAGCCCAGTTGACCATGGCACAATGCTTCTCAGATTTATTTTGCATAGGCGGATCAATTATACTGCACATTTGTTACATCCTTTCCCAGAGGGCCTCCAGCAAAGAGGAGCTGGCAGTGTCGCAGACACCAAAACATTTCACACACCACTTGCCTTTGCCTATTCTCTTTCCTAACCAATGGAAAGGGATGGGCTCACGGGATGGATTCATCATTCTCTTTCCATGTTGCAGTGGGGTTTTTTTCCTTCCCTTCCCCCCTTATAAAATCCTATTTCAGTATCACCATCATACTTTTAAAACATCAAGTATATATGATTACTAACGTACACAGGTAAATATGTAACAAAACACACTGATTGTGTCAAGAATTAAGTAATTTGGCAGTAAGCATTACCTGGTTTTAAAATACAGATCCAGTTTCAGCCACAGTCTAGGACATTCGAGTCTTTACAAGACTCAGGTTGAAGTCATAAGATCATTTCACACAGGTTGCTACTAAAAGGAATGGTTTCTCCAATCCCTAACCTCACGTTCCAGAAATCACGTTCATTTTAACTGAGTCAGGTCTGTGATCTAGCTCACTGTGCAGCTGGATGTGCAGAAAAGAGGAAATGGGAGTGAACCACATGTGGGGAAGGGGGGGCGGGGAAACAGTCATATCCTTTTAGCAGCAGCTCACATTTAAGTTACATTAAAGCAGTCATAACATTCCAGACTCATCCAAATCTATCAGGTGCCATTTTGTTCAAGTCACAACCTCAGGAGAACATGACAAGAAGATATAGTAGCTGTCAGTGTTAAAAGACACAGAGTTGAGAAACAAGGGTTAAACATCAATACAACAACACAGTAGCAGGACCTGTTCCTACATCCCTGACCCCAGCAGCAGAGGAAGCCTGAGCTGAGAAAAGATGCTCTGCACCCGTGGGCCCAAACCCTGCGCTGTGGGCAGTTACAGGTCAGGACTCCCACATATTAGTTACAGCATATGAGGTTCTTCAGCTCTGTATCTTTCTCTCCGCATCTAATGAGTTTAATTTAGGAAATTCAGCCAGCTTCCTCCAATACCTTTTTGAGTGTTGTTTCAATAGATCTATAGAAACAAGAAAAACATTCTTCATACGCAGTTCCAAGACAAACAAAGTACCTTGACTTGACACTTCTCTGATACGTCACATAAAAGATGCCTGAAGACAGCTTTCCCAAAGATTTGGACTATAAATGAAGAGTCAAAAATGCAATCACCACTTGACACAAAGTTTCTTAGCAATGGAAGTGCATATATCCTAATCACACATATGCACACTGCGCGTCACTCACAACTAAAACAGAACTCAGCAATTACCTACTATACTATGAAAATGGAGCCTTAGAGGAACAGATTGCCTCTCCATATTCTCTACTATAATTAATCTCACTCAATCTTTTCAGGGCACAAACATTTAAGCACGTAAGAAAATCACTGAGACTGTTCTGAAAAAAACAACAATGTCAGGGAAGAACAGTTAAGTAAGTGTATTAGACATAGCTATAAAAGATACTTAAAATTCACAGCTTTTCAGAAGCATCTCCCATTGTTTTATTTGCTGTAATGTATTGTGACTTGCACAACATGACATTGTTTGAATGGTGGCAGCAATGATTGTAGTGGTAATCTTTAAGACTCAGTTTGTAAATACACGCTAGCAATTCACAGCAAGTTTACAGTAACTTTTCTAAAGCTGACAGATCTTTCCACCTTTGCACCTTCCATCAATATAGGCAATATTCTGAAAAGGCATTATAAAGAACAAACTTCCAAATGCAGAAATTTCACTGGCAAAGGATTTCAAATTAAATAATTCAAGAAAAACAGGTCCCTAATGACAGGTACCTTACTACTACCCACAACAAAATAAAAAGAAAATTAAAACCAGCAGCAAAATAATTATAAACAAGTGTCTAGTTCTATGAAGACAGTAACTGTGTGATCAAGTAGACTATTCTAGAGAGCTTTATTTTGATAATTCATTTTTGCAGTGCTTATAACTGTTATTTCTGACAGCATCCATTGCTATCATGCATGTCTACTATGAATGTGATGCTCTGAGGTTGCAGATCAGAAATGATACTGGTATATATATACTCAATTAAGTACCTAGATACAATAAATACTGTATGTCATTCTGAAATCCACTCTTATTTCCTCATTAAGATGAATGAACACAGAGGAACATATTTTCAGAACACAATTGAAATTTAAGCTTTGTCAGTTTCACTGTCAATTGACTAGAACACCAATTAATCATTTAAAACTTCCCTACTCCCTATTGACAAAACTTACAGGAAAAAAAAAATTGTTTTCTAAAATGTTAAACTAATTTGTTTCATACAAATTATTTTAACATGTCTGAATGAGGGGAGAAGGGGTGGAGGTTATTCCTTTGGGATAGTTGAGGGCAGAAAGAAAAAAAAATAAGGATTGCAAACACACAAGATTTATTGATACTTCAGTAAAAATGCAAAAAGAACTTAGCTGCCTAATTTTTAAATATGTTCTTTATTAAACTGAAGAGAGGGTGAGTTTTTTAATATGAAATTCAGTTTTTCAAATTTCAGACCAGTAAATAAAATACTGACTTTTCTGTTTAGGAAAATCATTCCTGTAGTAGTAGTAGTACTTACCTGAAAAAATGTACATATACAAAAATATTTAAAGTTGCTCTAACCTATATTAGCTACAAAGAGCAATTAAAAGTTGCAGATGAACTACTGCACCTTGACATTTAACCAAGAAAAACTGACAGATATGGAAAACCACTCGAAACAGCTAATGCCCACATACACAACCTAGATCTACATTAGGGAATAAACACATTAATTTAAAATCAAGAACTATATATTTATGGAATTAATTTTTCCTTTTAATTAATAGAAAACAAAACATAAACCCCCGATTTAAGACTATAAGCACTAAAACTGAATTTCATCCTTAAGATAATTCCTGCCTCTCCTGTGTCACATTTGTGAGCAGCAATTCTAAATTATGATTTCAAAAAACTGCATTCAATAAAAATTTGAAAAAAATATTTGCATGCCATTGCTGAATAAATAGCAGCTTTGTATAAGCACTCACCTATAACAGTCTCTTACTCATCGGTAGCTATGCTATTTATGCAGGATTCTTAAAATGGCGTCTGACAGCACTGCACTGCCTCATTCCTGTACTGTAGCTAAAATGGTAGCAGTTTATTCAATAACAGTACCTCTTGTTTAAACAGCAGTGTTATATTCAAAGCAAGCACCTAAATATCAGAAATGGTGAAGTATGACAAAAGGACACCTGACATCCAAATGTTTAACTAAAAAGGCACAAGATAGGGAGTTCTGTGAAGTCCCAGGTTACTAAGGAAATCACTCAATTTTAGACTCATTCACCAGTTTAAGCGCCTCATATTTTATGTTTCCTTTTACAGAATTCCCTGCAAAATGCTCAACTTGTATTAAGCAATTAACATACACAAAGTGCTTGTTCAGATATCTATATACAGCAATGTTTAAGCTAGTTACCTCTGATAACAAGCAAAGAAAATATATATATTTAATTTAAAGAATATTTAGGTTCTTTTTAAAACCTTACTTTCATTCAGTGTGCATTCAAAATAGCTCCACAAAAGAGAACATCGGGGGACGGAGGGAGATCCTTGGTGTCATAACATCCTTTAAGACTATAAACTATAGAGCTGAGGCCCAAGCAAGGCAACCAGAATAGCTACAGATTTCAGATTCTAAAACCATAATTTAAGTAGAATCATATTAGAAAGTAAAGGTTTAGACTGGCTAAATTCATGTTAACATCCTGCTACAGCATGGTTTTAATCTCACAGTATGGAACACAGATGCTATGACAATTGGCAACAAAGGGTTAACATAACAATGACAGACAACTTCTATCAAATCAATAAAACTCAGTTCCTATGTAGCTATTTCTAAATTGGACTTTAACCCTTGAATAGAAGACATGTTTCCTAATAAATATATTTAAAATACTTTCTTAATACAACTTAAAGGGCCAAACTTGATGGCCTACTACCACTGTTTTCAGTCTGTGGTTTGCAGACCCCTCAAAGCCAGTATACTAAGGAGTTTGCAGACAATAACTAAGTAAATCAAACCTAATCCAACAGGCTTAAATTCACTCTAATGGGATTCATGCACCCATGGGAAAAATATTAGGGATCCACAAATAACAAAATTTGAAAATTGCTGTCTACTACATTCCACATGGACAAAGGTTATGTTAAACTAGTGAGATATTTTAGGAGACACAAATTAATTCCCCCTGAATTCCAGACAGACAAGAGGAGTTTCTACTGAGGTTTATTAGCCTTTAATCAATTATACTGGAGTGATACCATTACTATAGAAAACTGACCGTGACATCATTTGTCAGCTACTGTATCCACATGGCCAATACATTTGAAAACAAAGCAAGGGGGGGGAGCGGGAAGGGGGAGGGGTGGGTGGGTGGTGGTGGGGAACACGACAGAAAAAAACAAAAAACCCACCCAGGCAAAAGTGGTATCACAAAATGGAAGACAGCTCAGGAAGAGGAGCCAATCGAAGTTTGTGGACACCTATATAAAGGACTAAATTTTTAATGTGATCTACCTATTTATGATTTTTGAGCATGGAGTTCCTTTTATTACACACTTCCTTAGTAGCCATGTAGGTTTTCCCCTACATTTCAATACTCCTGCCTGATGCGATGGGGGGAAATGTCACATTTGGAGTGGTTTATACTCTGCATTCTTTTAATTTTCAGTATGTTAAGTAGTGTCATTTGTTTAAAGAAATCACTCAGTTTTTCCCTAGCACTATTTAGCTTCCAACTAAAACAGTTTGCCTGCAAAGAACGAAAGAGGCATGTAGCTTTTTAAAAGCTACTGTTTTCACCATTATTTATAATCCAGATCACCCCTTTGTTTTTCCCCCACTGCATTTTTTGTACAGCTAATTACAAAAGTAACTGGATGTTGGTACTAAATAACAATGGCTAATCATATTCATCCTGGGCAATTCAAATTACTCTTTAGTAGCCAGAAAACTTAAAAGTGCAATTATACGATTAACTGCTAGTTACATTAGAATAATGGCCATTTGCTACAAGCTGAATAAACCTCAGCTACAGTGCTTCATACATGTCCTGTCTTAATTGTGATATTAACAAAATCCAGTCCTGTAAAATCTTGGGTAGAAAGAATATGTGCTTTTTCCCCACGTCTATCACTTAAACAAAACCCCACATTCCATCTGTCCTGAACAGCAGAAAAAAACAGCACAGAGTGCTTCTTATTATGCAATCTATGGAAGTGAGTGATAACATCATACCTTGACAAAGCACCAAAAATACATGAAATTCTTCAGCTTGGCTGAATTTGCTTTACTTAGATGGAACAAAGATGGTAGAAATTTCCAGAAGGCCTTTCTCAGTCTTGCCACTGCAATTGTCAATCTTTAACCTACCCTCTGCTTCTATTGGCTCAAGGACTCCATGGAACAGCGCGATTGGGCTGGTCTGTAAAACAACACTGCTGTCTCTACCTTGCCTCAGACATCTTGCTGCAATGCAGACATTTATTTTTTGTGAACTATAAAAGAATTATATTTGAGTGATTAAAAATAGTGAACTTTAACAGACTCACGATGCTATGTTTCATTACATGCACAAGGGCAGCTTATACAAATATGCTTCACTGTCAGCAGCGTGTCTGGAGGTGCAGATTTGAAACAGATCCTAGTTTAACAAAACCTGTGGGAGCCATTTTAATACAAGCTTTCTGATTGCAGATCACTTACTCCTGCTTCCTCATATTAAACAAATATCATGTTGTGCACTATTTAAGACTAAAAGTAAACTGCTAATGTGTATAAACTATTGCTAGGAAAATTATGTTCAAATGTAATTTCTGTTTTTAGCAACTGAAGAACAAAAACCAGAATAACTTCTTAGCTGTGTTAGCACTTTTATGTATGCTGCAAAATGCACTAAAATTGCATACAAAAATGTTATCACACGAAACTCTGTGGTACAACCCAGCAGTGTTTCAGGTTGCAAAGTGAACTAGACATTCTTATAATCTTGGGAGGGGGAGTAGGGGGGGGAAGAAAGGGGAAGGGGGGGTGGTGTGGAGAAGCTGTTAAGCAAATTGAGATATTCCAAGTAAGATACTCATACTGGCAAACAAGTAACCACAGGTAAATTGCTACGTTACAGAATGTTATCAAATACATGGCAACCTTCTATAAGAGTTAGCATGTAACTGTGCCTCGGTGCAGTCATTTGCAAAACTAGCTTAGCTCTACGTTCCTTCCAAAAATCATGAATGTGTATGGACTGTTAAAACAAGTGAAAAAACTATATTAAAAGCACGAAAGAGCATCCTTCCTCTGCTTTTGTAACGATACTGGTGATCACTGAAAAACAGCTTGTTAAAACAAGCATACAAGCACTACAATTAAAATCTTAAAGAGCACAAAATGTTCTAAATTGGGTATAAATCAAGCAAGTCGGTCTAAGATTATAGTTTGCATAGTATCAGAAACATATGCTCATTAAGCATTATTTACTTTACTTCATAAGGTCACTTCATTGCTGAGTACTAGCACTTTCATCACACCTCAAAAGCCTAAGGAACAACGAAAACGCGCTTTACCCTACAAGCATGGTAATTAATGATCTATGAACAAACAGCAATAGGATATTTTTCACTGGCCAGAGGTAAACAGGAAGTATAAGGTTCAGACTTTAGAAGCAAATTATCAAAAATATAGTGCATTCAAATTGGAACAGTTTACATGTACAAGTCCCTTAAAATGGACGCCAAGCAAATCTGTTTTTTTTTTATAACTAACCACTAACATTACTTCATTTACTAGACTAACTGACCTAGTAAAAACAAAATGTTTGGAAAACTATTAAAAATGTTCAGAGAGTAGCATGCTGCTTACTTACCAACTGTTCAAGCACCCATCTCATTTTTCCAGTTAAGAAGATACAACAGGCTGGCAGATTTGGGAATTGATCAGAAAGGAATTTCTTGAAATAATTACGCAGCATTAAACCAAAAGTTAAAAAAAAAAAAAAAAAAGAAAAGGGAAAAAAACCAGGAACGAACAAAATGTACTACTGTCATGAACCACACATGATTTTATATCCTCTGGACTCCACAACACAGAACTGTGGCTGATACAGTGTAAAACAAAAAGGCACAGATAAAAGGTACATTAGTTTATTTGAACTATGTAAAACAAGAAATCTAACAGTTCAAAAACATTTTCCATAAAGAATCAGATTTGTAAACAGATGTACTGCTGCATTTTATTGAGCAGCAACCCATTTACAAAATCTGCAGCACAAAAACTCCCCTTTAAAGGAACAAAATATTAACCATACATTGTCCCTTAGAAAGAGAAACACGTTGGATTAATTACTCCTGCAAGAAAAAAGGTTCAATAATCATTTTAAGTTAAGATAAACTGCATAAAAAACATGATGCAACAGCACACCACCACCTAGGCCCAATATCTACAATCTGCCATTAGCACTTTTTGCTGATGTCTAGGTTTTTAAAAATCCCATATTTTCTGAGAGATAACTTATCTTAGCTATTCCATTCACTGTTTAGAAAGGTAAACTTGCCTGTTCTTCTGTCTGCCATTATCCCTGCTTGACTCCCTGTAGGGCAGTTAAATGCATCTGCTCCCTAGCTTCCATTTTCTCTTCAGCAGGCATGTGACACAACAGACAATAGTGCTGGCAAACTGCTCAGAGAGAGAAAGCTTCTTTGGAATACCAGGATCTTGATAAACTCTAAAAACACCATCCTCCTGTGAAGAAGTAGGTATGCCAAGGTTTTGCCAGTCTGCAAAATAAAGCTGTGGCTAATGGCTACTAACCATGTGACCCAAGAAAGCAAATTTAAACAGTTCCAACTTAATAAAGTGCTGTGGTGTGAGTTTTGCACAACAAATCACAGAGAATCACACTCTCAACCCACAACTCATAGGTCTTAGAGAAAAAAAAATGTAAAAAGTAAGGCTTACCTCTGTGGATGCATTGTTAACACAGTGTTATGTCAATACTTATAAAACATGGAGGACAGGCTCTCAGTACTCAGGCAGAAAGGGCTTGGCACTTCAGCTTGATGATCTGTCTTCCTAATAAAAGCTAATCCCGGATTGGCTACTCCGGTAAATCTGAATGTAAAGCTTCAGGGGATTGGCTGAAACACTTCCTGAGCGATTATCTTTGTGCAGCTCTGGCAAGCAGGAGCCATCCTGTGCATAGAGAAGACAGGCTAAGCTAGGCCCGTTTCAGCAAAAGAAACTTGAAAAGAAACCCCAAATGTGCACTCCCCGTATAAAATACACAGATTTTCAAGCAGAGGGAAGTGATCGCGAACCGCCTGCCTGTGCAAATGTGTCTCAACATGCCCCTGCTGAAGGCATTTGGATATTTTAAACCTGAAGGAGGAAGAGTTCACCCAGGTCACAAAAGCTATTCTTCATAAACAAAACGCTAGATTCACTTTGCTGGGGCTCTGCAACATGGTGCAGGGAGAAAGCGAGGCCACGGAAAGAGAGCAAAACATACCGAAAGTGAACATGCACAGGAGGGACTGAAATTAATAACTGAAAATTCAGAGAGAATTCTCCTATTCCAGAATTTAAATATATGAACACCTACCGTAGCAACCATATACCGAGAGTGCGATTTCTTTACACACTGTGATAAACCAAGCCTTAAATAGGAAAAACTTCATATCTCCTTTCCACAAAAACTATTACACCATTGCATGTGCATTGTCACAAAGGGTCGCTGCCATTCAGTGCGCGCCCTCCCTGTTTATAAAAACGCTGCAGAGCATAACCAAAAATACCAGTATCACCCCAGCTACTGTACTCTCAAATTCCCCCCCCCCCCCCCGCCTCCCCCTTCGGCCCCCACCTTTCTCCTGCCCAGGCTGTCTGTTACACAAAAATCTGACTTCCGTGTTAGTCGGCTGCAGCTGCAGTTTCCTGTCCATTAACCCTGTAGGACTTGGTACTTTTTAAGATGCAGGCCCTAAAAAGCCGTAGGTTTCTCTCCTACGCAAGTTGTCTGTCCATTTCCACAAAAGCATTAATAGGGCTTCTCACATGTTTTCGCTTTATCTTTTGTCTTTTACTGAAATTCTGCAAATGAAACAAAATGAGAAAACGGCATGTAAGCAACCAGTTTGATCTTGGGCCAATTTGCGAGCATTCGATTAAAAAATGTGATTCAGTTCTCTCCCCTAATGCAGTGAAAGCAGGAGGATTTCTTACTGTGCCAGGAAGGAAGCAAGTCTTAACTCCAGATGAAGATTTAAAAGGTCAAATCTTTAGAATGGCCCCAACAAGCCTTTACATTTTTTGTTCAAACTTTGCACCTGTATTAGGTAGCTCAGCACTATTGTTCTATAGCCATCAAAAAATTCCAATGGAAACCACAGATTAAAAGGTGATTCTGAAGCTTGTTACATACTATTAAAGGGATTATTTATTTTAAAAAAAAAAAGAAACAAAACCAAAAAACAAGTGGAATACCACAGAGAGAGGTTTAATATTTAAACAATAATTATTAAATAATAAGCTAAAATAACCAAAGCACAATAAACATTCTTCCAATACAGCATGCAAGATCTAGGATTGTGCAAAACTGACTAGAGAAAACCCTCTCCCATAAATCACAGTTGCAAACAGAATATGCACTTCACTCTATCTTTACTCCAGTGCTAATGATCCCAGAAACAATCACCACAAACAAAACCAATGCCCTCCCTTAGCTCCCACCAGCACCTTTCATGATATAACTACTTTACCACACAGACCTCTTTGCTTGAGAGCCGACATGAGTTATAACTATGTAGCTCAGTAATAATCCTACTCTGCATTGTCCCATCCTGCATTCAGATTATGTCTTGAGATACCATTGTCACAGGAAAACTGGCAAACCAGCCTAGCACTCTGCTTACATTTTTTGTGTTCTTGCTTTTTAGGCTGCAACAGCGGATTAACAGCCCAGAGTATAAATTCTCATCTCATAAGTAATTCTGGAGTCCCTGCTGGAAGCATTTTCCGTTTTTAGCTTTGGCAAAGTTTTTCAGGGCAGGGAGCAGGAAGGCTCATGGATTACACTGGCAGTTTGTTCTGTTTTAGGAATGTAGCAGAAACTAGAGAGAGTGCTGCTATAAAGGGAATCGTACAGCCCACCACAGCAGCAGGAACACACTGGAAATGCATGACATTCAAGTGCACATTTGTATCAGTTTTAACAGTTCAAACCATTCAAGATATGTTTCTTTTTAACTGCATACCTAAAGACTTAAATCATTCAGAGATATCACCCCCCAACACACAAACATCCAAATTTTGATTCCTCCATGCAGCAAATGTGAGGATTGCCAGTCACTAACATTTATTCTCATTGTTTGACTGCTCTACTCAGATATTATTCTATTTTAAAAAATAAATAAATCCTTATCCCTATGAAGTACAGCAAGGGAGCAAAACTAAATCCACAGAATTTGTCAATGCTTTGTGCTAACCAAGACGCGACTCCAGGAATGCAGCAATGCTGATGGAGACTGGGAACACTGCCAAAGTGACACAGGACCTAACAGGGAGAAGCCACGAGAGAGAAGCAGAAGCAGCCTTAGCAAAGGCCTAAGATCCTGCCCTCTTGATTCAAGGAAATGGTGGCCCAAACGCACAAGAAAAAATTACATACCTTCAAGAACTAAGGTAAGAACTAAAACCTAGAAAGGGTATCAGACAGAGTATAGCAATTGTATTCAGCCACTAGACTACTCTGCTAATTACACAAAAGAATTCTGTCAGAAATCAGAAAGGGAAAGCTTGAAATATCTTTCTCTTTATTTTCTTGTCCATATACATATTTTGCAACAGGAAGTACAAGTCTGGTATAACAACACACAGGTACATCTGGAAAATTCACATGATTTCATCTGATAAATCACAGTGATTGATTGCATGTTCTACTGCAGCTTAACCAATGCTTTTACACAGGAGTGATGAATTTTTTGGAGGGGGAGGTAAAGAAAACAAAGAAGAGAGACAGGGAAGCCAAAAGCTTTGTTAAAGGAGAAGAGAGGGAGGAGAGATTAGATTAGCTAGTATTTGTCCTTTTCAGTGCCTTGGAGATGTTCAGGGAAAACAGGGCTGTGAGGCAGGAAAAAACAAAAGGCTAAAGAGAGAAATCAAAGGAAAGATAGAAAACACGAATTCAGTCAAAGGAAATTAAAAGAAACAGTGTTAGAAGCGAAACCTACTATATTGAGAGTACTTTGCAAAGGATTCTGCCCACTGTACAGAATGTCCAGGACACACGCATATCAAGCACCACAGTGTTGTAAGGGACTATATTGCTTAGTATATACTGAAAGCCTCAAAATTAAACAAATACCAGTACGGAAGATACTTGTCTGTACCACAGAATCAGGGGGTTTGATATGTATCCCTATAGGGGGTGAATGATCACTGGCAGAGAGGGAACAGTATGTGATGGACAAAAGAGGGACCTTTAAAAATTACATTTTGAACTGATAAAAAGAAAGGGGGACATCATATTTTCCCAGGATAATAATAACTAAAAAAAAACAATAAACAGGGGAAAGAAGTTGCATTAAGGGTGTGTAGCTTGGTCCTGGATTTCCAAGTCATTGGCTGACAACCCTAATTTCCACAAAAACACATGAAACATTGTAATTCAGTGTCTTTCTTTTAAAGTGTTTTTTTTTTTTTTCCATTTTTTTCCCTTTATCCTGGATCTGCTAAAGTATCAGTAACTGCTTAAAGACCAGAGGATAAGATTGCCAACTGATACAGAATCCAACAGTAAATGTCTATAAAGGCAGTTCCCAGTTTTTCAAAAGTAGGCTGGATGCTAAAATTAGTGAACTAAGAAGGTTCGTGATTTTGGAAATTATCAGAAAAGACTGGAGAATGTGCTTATGCCCAGCAGGTAGCTGATTTGCCTATAAGCTTAAAAGGGTCTGTGGCCAGACACTTGTCCTTCTGAACAGTGTCTTTGAATACTTTTGGTTGACATTGTTCTGAATCACAATGGTCACTCATTGTCTGCAAATTAAAAAGCTAATTTTGTTTGTAATATACACTGAATATCTTGTGCATTATGAAAGTTTCTCTTTGACAGCCATTTTTAGTATGCTGTGCAACTGCCTCATGTACCTTTACTTCTAAAGGAAATCTCCGTTCATGTTCAATCATCTGCCAAAAATACCTGGAAAAAAAAAAAAGCACCTTTGAGCCCTTTCCTTAAGCAGCTGTAGATTTTTAAAAGAGGTGCTATAAGGCTTAAGCCCATACATTTTATCCTTTCCCCCCCAAGTTTGAACCAGTCTCTCCAAGATTTAACAGCTGAAAGCTGTTGGATATCCTGTATAAAACAGGATTTTCATTATTATATATTTAAATTATATGTTCTGTATTAAAAGCCTAACAGATATAATTTATTTCATACTTCATATGCAGCCAAATATTTTTTCAGTTACCCAGAAAGCAGCTGTGAGACATATGCAGATATACTGCATGTCAGACCTAAAGCACATCCACCATACAGTTGAGCTGCACCTGTGTAGCGAGCAGCTTTCTCATGCCCACTCCACGGGTAAGACGACCATAAGTCCAAATCACTGCACAGGCAAGGCCTGTGCTTTGGGAATGTAAGTACCCCACATGAGAACTAGGTACAAAATCCTGAAAGAAAGCTGTGTTTCACCAAGGGATTCTAATGCCCAAGTGTGAGACACCCTGCAGAGAGCACTTATTCTGACATCAAGGTCCTTCCCAAGAAAACAGAAGGAAGTCACTACTCTTAGGGAATAATTACTTAGGACCAGGTCTGGATAATGCTAAATTCTAGTCCTGTTACTATGGTTTCTTTTTCTCTTCTGATTTTTTCACATGCAAGAATCACTTGGTTAACAGTACAGAGATACATGACTTCTTTTGTCGTTTTGTTTGTTGCTTTTTTTTAAAAGCAGGTGATTATGTCACAGAAGACTCTACTAGCTAAAGCTCATACCAATATGGGGTGATGAATTACAAACATACTGTTATTACAGTGATTTTCCTCCCTCCTAGGCTTATAACTTATCACAACCCCCGGCAGATTCAGACTATATCACTCTTACTTTTAACCTATTTCCTGCCTCTCCACACACTAAATTTGCAGTTTGGCTTCAGCTTTAAGGCTCTGCATATTCATACCTTTCTCCTCCCTATCTGCTATTCCAATTGCTATATTCATCTCATTGTTGTGGTTTGCCTCTCACCAGCAAAAAGTCCTTTTTTCTTTTTCCACCACAAATGTGCAGTAAAATCACTTTCACAAAGGCTTAACCTATAGTTTCAGCACCTTTTTTTTTTTTTTAAAATCACATATACTAGCTTAAACATCTCACCATTCCTTCCAGCTACAGCACTCAGCTCTGTCACACCTCTAGCAGAACTGTCTATATGGTTACAGGGAGCACAAGATCATGAATCAAACATTTACTGTATTAGCTTTAACCCAGGAAAGGCACCAATTCACAATAGTTGCCAACACTGCTGCAACAGGCCACCTGCAGTGGCGTGACTGAGAGCAGGACTGAGCAGCTTGAGAAAGTTTAAACAATCACTACCGCTAAAGAAATTTTTGTGAAATGATGCACTCAAGAACTGCACTTATATTTTCACTAGATTTGTGTTATTAATTATGTTTTCTTCATGACCAAATGATACTGTAGATCTGTCCTTGTATCTTCAACCTTATGAAAGGGCAGGAAGAAAGAAAGCCTTTGAAATATAACCATGTCTCTGAAAAGAAGCAACATATTTTCCAGCTGTGGCTTTGTCTTCTGAAGCCAGGTGAAAGACTTGCCCATAATTAGTACACATTTAATTCACATTAACTAACATCTGCATAAACTGTTGAATTCATTTTAGCACCTTTCACAATTATTACTTTTCATGCACTGTTGGATTTACAGACCATGTACTAAGTCCTCCTTATCAGGTGACAGAAATGAGAACACTCATGAGCCAAGGCCACTGTAAAGTTGTCTCCAAAAGGGAGGCTCACTGTAAAGAAATCTATACCCACATCAAAATTTGTAATTCTGAAAAGGCAGAACAAATCATGCTGTGTTTATTCTTCTTGCCAATAACATAATAAAATCCAAGTGTGTGTTAATTAGGTACACAAATAAGTCTTAACTACATGACAAGTCTGCAAACTTTTTTTATTAAATGAACTTCAATACTTTTTTTAAAGCCACAAGATCCTCATATGACATTAGAGTGGACTGATGTCAGAGTTTAGGCGATTCAAAAGTGAGGTTGTATGCAACATTTCAACCACATAAGGAGCGACAGAACAAATGCACAGGGGAAACAAATATATTTCTGCATTGAAGCTACTACAGGTCCAAAAAGAACTCAAGCACAAATGTCAATTTACCCTTCTATAAAGCATTATTCTGACTTCTCGTAGTCTTGCTTAATCCTCGCTTTTAAAAATACCTTGCAATATAACATTCCAGGCACTACAATGCACACTGAAAACAAGTTGTGATGTTACTCTGCCTTTCAGTGTTATTAGTAATTCAGGAAACACCAAGGTATTTCACAGAGGAGAAAAAAGAATTCTGCAAATATTTCTTAAGCAACTCCATGCAACATCCATTCACAGGCAGAGGATAAAATTAGTACTGTGACCCTTGTTTTACTGTCTTGCTCTCAGCTATATTTCTCTTAAAATCACCCAGATTCCAGTCCTGCAATTTGCACATTTTTAATCTTTGCTGTGCATTCATATAACTGCTTGTTCTTTCAAGGGATGTGAGAATGTTTTAGGAAAACAACCAATACTGGATATTAGCACTGCAAACATTTTAACACAGCAGAAAAACACGATTCAGGAAAAAAAAGATCATTATAATTCTGATTTACAGTGCAGTTTTCTTCATATGATGGCAGAAAAATACATAAAATACAAAAGGAAAAACTGCACCAACAATTCTAACTCTAGGATGCAAATCAAAATAATTTTCACGATCTAACTAAATCTTGTAAACCTGACATAAACACTAATTCAGGAAGATGAAGAATATGGTTTCTAAACTACAAATTTATCAAACCAGAGACTCTAGCTGCTCATATATTTCAGGCCCAGCTCCCAAATAAGACCTTAGAATTTAATTAAACAAGATGGTTAAGTTTCATGTAAGACTTTATTATCACTGAAAGGGGTACTATTATTACCAATCCCATTCTCAGCCACATATTCCCACTCCTTCCATTGCATTGGATTTATTATTTGTAGAACCCTGGAGTGAGGCAGTTCAATTTGCTTAATCAGCAGAAAAGTCGATGCAATGGTGAGGTTAGAATCTGCAGCCACAAACAGTGGAGGGAGGGAGATAACCCCTTTCAACAGCTAGGGGCACTTATAGCACTTCAAATTTTCTGTACCTCCTGCTTTTCTTCAGTCTCTGCTACAAAAAGAAAATTACACACAAATATTGGCCAGTTCTCTGGACTTTCTGTGTTTTGAATTCTCAACGCTTCTCACTCATCTAGTGTTTTGAGTAAGATTAGTTCTTTGCATTCCTGTGAGCAAAATGAACCTTTTAGCACTCAGCTTGTTCTTTTTTTTTTTTTTTCTCTGTGATAGTCTATATTCAAACAAAAACAAAACCATAAAACACAAAACCCACTGTGCATTTGCAGCAAGCACTTGTGTTTATTTACATGTGTATGCATTTGTTTAGGAAAACTTAGATCTTGATGGACAGATAGCACAGTATAACACCAGAATTTCAAACTGCATCCAAAAATTTATATTGACATTTTTCTCTGACAGTCCAGAAAAGAACAAAGGGACTGTATGACAAGCAAATACTATGCTCTTTTTTAAGAGCTGAGCAGCATGGCTGTGTAAGGCAGGGCTACGAGCAAAAAATTTGAAATGCAGCTGTCTATATAATTTAAAATATTAAAAAAAAAGATCCTGTGTAATCCATGTATAATAATTAAAAATTCTCTTCAACGTTGCTTCTATTTTGCAAAGATTTGTAAAGCAAAAGCCACATCAGGCAATTTCTAAATACCAATTTCTTTGAAAGGTAAGCTTGTCATTCCTGTTTGTTTGGGTTTTTTTTCTTAATTAAAAAAAAAGTCATCTACATACATTTTTAAATTATTTTATTCTTCATGTTAAAATATGATAAAAGTTTACATAATTGTCCAAAATTTAAATATTTCTACTTTGTATAGTTTTTACAAGCACTTGAAAACAATGTAAATTATTTGAAGGCAAAACAAGTTCTAGGGCAGAGCAACCAGGCTTGTCCTGTAACAAATATCAAACCTGCAAACTGTTCTGTATTTGTTGTCAAAGGACAGTTTATAAGACTGGAGCCTTGGACTAAACATCTCTGAAGCTTTTTATATAGTGTATCTGAACCGTCCCTCACCTACTTTTGCACGTAATCTATTGAAATGGGATCCCGATCTTGACTTGGATGTTTCTACAGGATAGATATTTAAAAATAAACTTCTTTATACATACACAATGACAACATTTTCCCCAGATGTTTAGTGAAGAATTAAAAAATTATCTATTTCTACTCACTTGGATACGTTCCAATAAAATACCCCTATTACATCAAATGACCAAAAGCTGTTTTCCTTATTTTTTGTGCAGAAAGGAATGGTAATAACTTCACAGATTTGGTGGGGTTTTCCCCCCCTGCATAGTTCGCTAACTTTGGTAGACATGTAGCATCCCCTAGTGTTCATTTATAGATTTTTACACTGGAAAAAACCCACCAGCAAATATCTAGCTCATACCTAACAAATACCTACCCATAGCTAGCAAATGCTATTGAGAACAGGTTTTGCCATAGGATTCAATATTCATTTTCATGGCAGGATTCTAGCAGAGAGACTTCAGTGATTTGCCTGATAACCATAAAAAGGCCTGAGGGGGAAGTTTTCCTCAAGGCACACGGATATCCCCTCTCCACTGAAGCAGCATGAAGAGAAGTAATCAAACAACATACTTAAATCCATGTACTGGTTAGTGTCAAACCAAGACTATGGAAGAGCCATCACATACCGATCTGCATGGCTCGCTCTTCTATCAGCAGTCACCATGCTGGGCCTCCAGAAGAACCCTAGCCACCAGCATTCAATGCTTTCTTAGTGAGGTAACCATGGAACAATCTGTTCTAGCTTTGATGGAAAAGAAGAGCTCACATACCTCTCATTAGGTTAGGGCATAATCTTCCTTCAGCCACATCAAGTGCTTCATGTGTAAATTTAATTCTAGGAAGACAAACAAGCAAACGCGAAGCATTTGAAATCATTGCTAAGTCTCAGTCCAGACATGTTTTTGCCGTATAAATTAGTTAAATATCTGGTTCTATGTAAACAAATCTTAGTAAACATGGATAAAAAGACAAAGGCTAGAAGCAAACCGGTTCTTGTATGGTACGGCAGCAGACAAAAAATACTGAGGCAATTGGGACTAGAATGCATAAGGCAATTACCACCAGGGGACACTCACAGAACCCCAATAAACATTCAAAAGAGCTCTACATACCCATGACAACATTTTCTGGGGAAAAGGCAGGCATGTGGACCCTCAAAACACACCTCTAAATCTATCCCAAATTACAACCAGATTTATTCCAAGTTCTGTCAACGCTAGATGACCTTCAGAATTAGTAGTCTTGCACAAAGCACATGTCATTTTTTGAGCTTTGATATGTCAGATTGAAATTCAGGTTTGCTTTAAAGCTAAAAATCAGGCAGATGTGTCTGAGCTTTTGGATCTACATTTTTATTCGCATTAAAAGTGAACAGTTGCAACCTGAATATCATTGCTTCTGAACTGAGTATATTCCATATATCTTAGAAAATAGAAAAACATTAAATACTGCTTTCAAGTGGTATGGCAATCACACTACTCTAATTTTACAAGTTTATCAAGAAAGGACGTAATGGCTTTGTACAAAATATCTGCAGTAACCCAATGAAGATCTAATCTACCTAAAAACACCATGCATTGAGCTTAGAGGTGGGATAATTTCCAGCTACAAACATGTTCTTCTTTATATCTTTTTAAGATTTTTTTTCCTGACTGGGGAGAAGCCACTTTACCTTGATAACATTGAGCATATAAATGAAATATAAAATTCATCCTCCTCTGGATGGCATGATGACACTTTTTTGCAAGCTAAACTGATAAAAAAATAATTCTCCTCACAATTCTCTTCTAGGGTTTGTATTTTATCACACTTTTGGGAGTGATAAAGGTCAACAATGGATTAATTTTTTTTTTTTATTGTTTTATCCCATTTTAGAAGACATGCTGCTAGGTGATTCCACACCTAGGAAATACCAGTGTAATATGTTGACACACTACTACAGAGACACTAGCTCAGCAAATTTCCAAGAAAGCATATTATGTATTTATAAATATTGACTTAGGCAGAACAATCCTTAGAATGTAAAAAACACTAAAGGAGTTTATTCACACAGATAAAAGATACTGAAACATCAGATTAAAAAAAATATTTCAGTTTCAATTATTCCTACTCATTAGTTTTTCCTTGACAGACTACTTAATGTATTAATGTATGAATGAAATAGTAGTCTTTGCATTGGAGGGTCATCTATTTAAATGTCAGTTTAATAGCTTATTATATAAAACCCAACAGTGAAATCCAGGCCCTATAATCTCCAGTGAGTCCAGAGTTTCACCCAGGACATTCATCTGTTTTTTCAGTGCACAAAAATTATAGTCTTTCCAGGACAATAAAATCTTTTCCAGGCAAACTAAAAATTATTAATGTATCTAAGCCCTTCTTGTGTCTACTGAGTAAGTTGTGAACAGCAACAAGTTAGTAGAAATGTTAAGTTGGCAGAAATATTGAAAGGAGCTTTTCCAACTGCAGTCCCATATTTTATTTTTCATTAGTTTGTTTCCTTGTATTACTGTTACTACTTTGCAATTATCAATACTTTGTTTTTTAAACAAAACAATTTGCATAAGTATTAGTCTGACCATTTAATAAATGGAAAAAACATGGAAGGGTGAAAAAATATTACTTCCCTGTAAATTACAAGGTGAATTCAGTATTATGACCTGAATGATCAGCTTGGAATGAAAGAAAAGGAAACACTAGGTTGAAGGAAAGAGTAAGTATTTTCTCTTCCTTTTGAGTGCAAATATCCAACAAGCCTCTGTAAATTGTCCAGTATTTCTTCAGCTGATTTCTGTTTTCATAATTCCTTAGTTAATTGTAAGATGCAGGAAAAAGGCCTTACGAACCAAGCCTTTTCACTCATTAGTTAAACTATATGCTACCTTCAAGCCAAAATAAAAAAATTTAGGCAATATCAGTTATTAGAAGTTAACGGGTTTGAGAGGAAACTGGGGCAGAACTAGGACTTCAGTTTCAAGGCCCATTCTGTAACAACATACACTGATGCTGCACAGTGCTATTAGCTGGAGCACACAGGCACACGCTCTGTGGGCATGAAAATAATACTGCACCAGATGGGACAAGGGCTTCTTTGGAAATAAGGCTAATAGTTGGGAGTTCAGCAGTCTAAAAATCATTCTAGAAACCCTGCCTAACAGCTTGGCTGTGATTTGTAACAAAATAGCTTCACAAAGCAGGTTTGATGGCACTTATTTGTGATATATACAATTTTGCTGCCAAAGTTTCATTTTTTTTATTCTATTAGAAGCCCCACAAGCTTCAGCCTGGCAAAGACTCTACAGAGAGGTAAACAGAGATGACTACTAATAAATGGTCACAGCTCCTTTTTTCAGTTATGGTAGATTTATAAAGGCCTGGCTGAACATCATTGCTGGCTTACCTTCTTTTATTGTGTAGCTTGGACTGCATTGGAGTTTTTCCACAGACCAGACTGGATAAAGTCATGGGCAACCTGGTCTAACCTCATAACCTGATTGTGCTTTGTGTAGGCCTAGAGACTTCCTGAGGCCCTTTGAGCCTCAATGTTTCTGTGATTTGCAAAATAATATATATTTTTGTTTGTCTACTAATGCAGTCTAAAACTTTCTTCAAGTTCAGGTGAAGTAATCCTCTCTATCTTCCTGTTTTTGCTGAACTATGTTGACCTCTAAAATACTTCAGAAAGAACAGCCCCCCTAATACCAAACAGAGGCTTTTGGCATAAATTGGAAAAAATTAAGCATTTAGACATCAAAAACATCTTCATGCCATGCTACAATAGTAAGATAACATTTTACCGGATTTATAAATAGCAATTTTTAACTCAAAGCTTTTACTGAAACACCAATATGAATGACGTTTTTCTTGTGATCTGAAAGCTCATTCCAACTCTACCTCTTTTTAGCTGTACAGTCCGAATAATACTAGAAAATAAACCAGGAAATAATGTTACAACCATAATCTGGCTCTTCTAAATAACCATTCCCCAAATCAGTCATTCTATCTCTAATTCACTACCCCTCTTTCCCTTCTAGAAAACATTTCATGCCATGACAAAAAAAAATTAACTGCATTTTGATTTTCTAAATATAGTCCTAGAAAATAGTTTGTAATCACTTCATCACCTAACAGACCCTTCAAAACAAAGAAGTGAGAAAAGACTGCAACCGGATTTTCAGTCTGCAAGGAGTCTCCAAATGGAAACAAAAGGTTTCATAAAACCATAGAGATAGAAGAGCCTGTATTCAATGTATGCACTGCTGCTTTAATGTATGCAGCAGTTGTTCCACCTGCCCTGCAAGTAGAGTATTTGCTTAATAAATTCTATATAAAAACTGCAATCACTCACCACAGAAATAGCACATCATTACATACCAGCCAGTAATTGATTACCAGATGAAGACATTGAACTGGATTTCAACTTTTGTTTTTCCCAAAACAGCAAGATAGCGTTTCACTCTTGCATGCTATCTAAAATCTAGTCCGTGTTCCTTTCCTGCCTTTCTTAATGCTCTACAATTATAATTCAATTACATATTATAGTAAAATGACTTCAGCAGCTCTTTAATTGTAAAAGTTTTTTTGATGTATGCTTCCCATTGAGAATTTGAATTATAGGGCAGAGACTGAAGTTGTACTTGCTTCACTTCCCCTGTCCCAATTACATGACCTGCCCTGTTCATTCTTAACACAGTTCTCTTTTTTCAGAGATAGCAGAGTGTCAAGAAATAGGCAGATTGTTCTCAGACTGTAGCACAAAATCTTCAGAATTCACTACTGTACATTTGATGCAAGAAATTTTTGCACAGTTCCATTTTTGTGAAACTGGGAAACACTTATATGCAAAGACTAAATCCTTACTTAATTCTTACAAAATAGAATAGAATCATAGAATCGTCCAGGCCAGAAGGGACCTCCAAAGGTCATCTAGTCTGACCTCCCCACAGTCATTAGGGACACCCCCAACAAGACCAGGTTGCCCAGGGCCTCATCAAGCCTCACCTTGAATGTCTCCAGGCATGGGGCCTTAACCACCTCCCTGGGCAACCTGTTCCAGTGTTCCACCATCCTCACAATAAAGAATTCCCACCAGAGCAGAGTAAAGTGGAAGAATCACCTCTCTGGACCTGCTGGCAACACTTCTTTTGATGCAGCCCAGGATGCGATTGCCCTTCTGGGCTGCAAGTGCCCACTGCCTGCTCATGTCCAGCTTCTCATCCACCACCACTCCCAAGTCCCTTTCCTCAGGGATGCTTTCTAATACCTCATCTCCTAGTCTGTACTGATGGCGAGGACTCTTCCAGCCCAGGTGCAGAACCTTGCACTTGCTCTTGTTGAACCTCATGAGGTTTACCTGGGCCCACCTCTCCAGCCTGTCCAGGTCCCTCTGGATGACATCCCATCCCTCAGGTGTATCGACAACATGACACAGCTTGGTGTTGTCTGCAAACTTGCTGACGATGCATTTAATCCCTCTGCCTATATCATTGATAAAAATGTTAAACAGTACTGGTCCCAGCACGGACCCTTGAGGGACACCACTTGTCACTGCTCCTCATCTGGACTTCGAGCCATTGAGTACTACCCTCTGGATGCAACCACCCAGCCAATTCCTTATCCACTGAACAGTCCACCCATCAAATCCATACCCCTCCAATTTGGCGAGCAGGATGTTGCGGGGGGACCATGTCAAAGGCCTTAGAGAAGTCCAGATAGATCACATCCATAGGGCATCCCTTATCTACTGACCTAGTCACTTTATCATAGAAGGCCATTAGGTTAGTCAGGCAGGACCTGCCCCTACTAAAGCCATCTTGGCTTTCCTGAATCATCTCCCTGTCCTCCATGTGCCCAAGCACAGCATGTAGAAGGATCTGTTCCACGATCTTCCCAGGTACAGAGGTGATACTGACAGGTTGGTAGTTCCCAGGGTCCTCCTTTCCACCCTTTTTAAAAATGGGTGTGACGTTTCCCTTCTTCCAGTCCACAGGGACTTCACCTGACTGCCATGACTTTTCAAATATCATGGAAAGTGGTTTGGCAACTACGTCAGTCAGTTCCTTCAGGACTCTGGGATGTATCTCATCAGGTCCCATGGACTTGAATTTCTTCAGCCTCCTGAGTCGATCACGTACTTTGTCTTCGCTTACAGTGGGAGGGACTTTGCCACCTTCACCTCTAACTTGTGTGCCATCAACATGAGAGCTAGGAGGAAAGGGGCTGCCCGTGAAGACTGAGGCAAAAAAGTTGTTGAGAACTTCCGCCTTCTCATCTGTTGATACAAGCTCCCCACTGCTGCTCATTAGGGGCGGTACATTTTCTTTAACCTTCCTTTTCTGGTTAATGTACCTTTAGAAGCCTTTATTGTTTTTCTTTACATCCCTTCTTAGTTCAGTTCTAACTGTGCCTTGGCCTTCCCGACCTCATCCCTACACATCTGGGCAACGTCCCTATACTCGTCCCAGGATGCCCGTCCCTTCTTCCATTTCCTGTGTAGCCCCATCTTGCCCCTCAGTTTGATCAGCAGGTCATGTCTCTTGCCTTCCTTGCCCATTTTCCTACATGTGGGGATTGAGATCTTTTGCGCTCTATAGAGAGCATCCTTAAAGATCTGCCAGCTTTGTTCTGCTCCCTTGTCCCTAAGGGCAGTTTCCCACGGGGTCCTATTTACTAACTCCTTGAAGAGCTGGAAGTTTGCTTTCTTAAAATTTAGAGTCCTAACTTTGCTTCTCGTGGGCTTCAAACTCCTTAGGACAGTGACCTGCACCAGGGCATGATCACTGCAGCCCAGGCTGCCTTCAACGTTGACAGCCCTGAGGATTTTGCTTGCATTTGTGACCAACAGGTCCAACAATGCATCTCCTCGAGAAGGGCTGTTAATTTCTTGTCTCAATAAGTTGTCATCTAGGCACTCTAAGAGCTTCCTGGATTGTCTGCAGCCAGCTGTGTTGCTTTTCCAACAGATGTCGGGGTGGTTAAAATCCCCTAGCAGGATGAGAGCCTGTGATTGTGATGCCTCCTCAAGCTGGAGTAAGGCATCATTGGCAGGTTCCGCCTGGCCAGGCGGCCTGGAGTAGACTCCTACCACAAGGCTCCCTTTGTTGTCCCAATCCCTAATTCCTACCCATAAGCTTTCGACCTGGTCATGGCTACTCTTTAGCAACAACTCTTTGCATTCTAGCCACTTCTTTACATAGAGGGCAACACCTCCACCCCTTCTTCCTCTCCTGTCCCTTCTGAACAGCTTGTAGCCATCGATGGCCACACTCCAGTCACAGGAATTGTCCCACCAAATTTCTTTAATTACTACTATCTCGTAGCTTTCCTGTAGCAGGATAGCTTCCAATTCCTCCTGTTTGTTGCCCACATAGAAGCTTGCAGTGATTTATGAAGAGGAAAGAGAAGCAAGAACTACCATACAGAAACATATCAATCATTCACCTAGAGTCCTGTCTGCAAAAACAACTGGACTATATACATTAGGGGAAAGCCTAAAACTATTTATTGGTATGAAAAATTATGGTGTGACAGAAGAACTCCCTTCTTAGCTCATCTGATAATTCCTTTACTCCTAAATGAACGATTGGCTCTTGTAATTTTAACCTCAGTTACTATTGTTTAAATAGAAGCTGTTGAGAGGAGATGGTGTTTGTTTTGTTTGGGGTTTTTTTTAATATCTACTTTGTTGCTACTGGCTCTTATTTTGCTTGTCATTAAATGCCAGTTGTTAAATATATTAAGTTTTGCTTTTAGGTAAAGAACAAGTGAAAATATCTGATACATATATCTTGCTCTTTTGTTGTACTTTGCATCTATCATTATTCTTCTCAAATTAAGGTAGAATCCTTTATGCCCCATAAACCAGAATTCCATTAGCTTTAGGCAGATTCCACCCAAACAAAATGCTTAGCATAAACAGAATATTTTACAAACGTACACACCAGAAATCCTCATCTTTTTGTACTTCGCCTTATAAAAACTTTATCTTAAGCACAGACAGACAGCAAAACAGGCTTAAACACCTCAATCCCTTACCCTCAAGTATTCCTGGGCACAGAACAAATCAAGGAAGATCATCCTCACTTTGGTAATACCCAAATGATACCTCTTTCACTGTTGCCATATGATTGTAGCCAAAGACCACAGAAAGAAATCACCTATACATTCTAACCTGTAAGTCAAACAGAATGCAAAGCAAGAACCTCTAATAGTTCCAAATTTGCGTACAAGTTTGTCTGACACATCGTCATTCCACTGGCTGCCCCAATCTCACTTTTATGATGCTTTACTGTACAGATGTCCCTCTTCTCTTCTGTTTTTTCCCAGTTTATTCTTTCCTAAGTAATCTCTCCTCCCCATCCCAAAGTACCAAAAGAACACAATGAATGTGTTTTGATGCCATTGCACTGCTTACGGGGTATCTTTCTTCCCCACCGTGACTCTGTCTTGTCTACTTGATCCTAAATTTTGTTAGAGTTTCTATACTATTCTGTGTTTATACAATATCTAATAAAATCTTAATTAATTACAAAACCCAAATCTTCACAGTCTTAACACACAAAAGGAAAACACACAGCCAATTTGAATGCATTTGCCTTGTGACTTTTAAACTAGGTTTACTCACCCCATGACAATGACTGGATCTTTTTTCTTCTCTGAATTTACTCAAATTCTGAATTAGCTCTTCTGGTTTAACTGAAGCGCAAGATGAAGGAGTCATTCTTGGCTACTTCCACGCGGTCAAGCAGATCTCCAGTTGATTTCTACAACTCTGCAAAACACAGTAATTTCACTTTGCTCTCTAGATAGTAGAACAAATCTTAATAACAGATTAAGTATTAAATCCTATGCAGTTTTTTTCAACCTAGCTGGCTTGTGGGATATTACTTTCTAATCTTCTGTCAGAAAAGTGGAAATCTTCTCTTAAATGGAGGCTATGGGGTGTTTTGTTTACTTTTTCACCAGAAAAAGAAAATATGAAAATAAGAATAGCTATGTTGGCTAAGTTTGTTTGTTTAAAGGATAGACAACAGAAATGACGCAGTGGGCTGTATGTGAAATGGGCCTACATATAACACAGAAATTGTGGAATCAAATAAATAAATAAAACCCCATCACCCTTGAGTCTTTAAACCTGGGACTTGGAGCTTAAATAAGACACAGAATTATAAACCAGGCAAGAAAGTGGGTGGCCAGAAAAAATAAGTGGGTTGCCCCTTATGTAGGTCCATTCAGCTATCTCAGTTTCCAAACATTAGATAATCTAAATTCTAACACATGAGAAAACTAAGTAACAGAAGTATGTTTCACTGGTCTGTTTTTTATACACATGAACACTGCTTTAAGAAATGGAGGTTACTTACTTTCCTAAGACAGAATTCAGCACACTAGAGATTTATCAAAAAATTATATCTTACTATACAAAGTAAATAAAAGGGGACACTACACGACTTTAACATGGTACTGTCATCAACTGCCAGAGGAGGAAAACCAGAACCTGACCACATGATTCTAAAGAGTAAAATTGTGGTCGACATCACACCTTTTTTTTTTTTTCCCCTTGCCTTTGTTTTACTGCAAAAATAGGTTCAAGCCTTTTGTCAATTGAAATAATCAGTTTGGAGAACTGTGGTCTCCTCCTGAGCACACAGCATATGTCTATACTGGAAATTCAAGCTAGCACATATCGAAAAGAGAAGTCACTGTGTAAGTCCTGAAGCATACACTTGAACACTACTGAACTAGTATAAATTATCATTTTTATTGTCTCATATCTCATGATCTAAATTGTCAAGTCTCATAGCCAGCAAATTTGCCTCAATATTAATTTTGTTTAGATAGTGTAATTACTAGATTAATTATGAATCTTGAGTAACATATTAAATCTTACCTTGGCCCAAAGAAAGCATGCATCTACTTATGTGAGTAACAAATCGTAGAAGTTATCTGCCCCTAAATTGCTTTAGTTTTGCTTCAAAACAAAAACTCAATCTTACTTGTTTGGAATTTTAGCAAGTATAAAAGCTGAAATTTATAATGAAAGCAGAATCATTTTAAAAGCTACAAATGCACAAGCTATACAAACATAGAATAATTCTTAAAGTCTTACACTATGGATCTTCTAGAAAACCGTATTCCCAGTCCATAAAAATCTAAAGTACCTTGCTCATTCTGATATGGTACAAAAAGAAAGGTATAAATTGTATCAGAGTATTATATTCTGGGTTACAAAATGATGCTCAAGTTCCTGCTTCTTGGTTCCCACTCCTATTCAGCATTACTTGCCCCTTTCTCTAATGCATTCCAGGAAGAAACAAAACTGTTTTAAATCATTTAATTCTCAGCCAGGATTATTTCTGTAGCTTTAAAAAAAAAAGAAAAGAGAAGCAGCAATTATGCTAAATAATTTTTAAGTTATTTCAATTTATTTGTTTCTTTTTCATAGAAAAATCAGCCATGATTTGTGAACAACTTAGAAGTATTTTAATTCCTCTTTTCAGCAGAGAAAAAGAACATGCATGGCAGTTTTTTTTCCCAATGAATGTCCCAAATAGCACCTGTGCTCTATATTAATTCTTAATTTCAAATGTAAGAGACAGTACCTGAATACATTAGCTTTACACTTAAAATAAGGGTGGGAAAAGGAGTATGAATATAGCCAAACTCAACAACTAAGCAGAATGTTTTACATAAAGCAAATTCAGGTACCAAATAATAATTTCAGTGGCCATTAAATATGTAATAATCAACAGGTAGCAAAACTACTTTACAGCTGGACTGAATTTTAGGTCCTGTGTGGCAGCTGGGCCCAGGCAGATCCCCTCCTCTCTGGAGCCACCTGAGGCCACACTCAGCACCCACAGACACTCGCTTCACAGGCAGAACCTCACTTGTATTTTCTCTTCCAACCCTGTTCTCTGGGATGCCCTATTGGCCTCTGGCCTTCACCCTTTCCTTCATTAAAAGGAAATCGTTTTTTGATAAATAGGTATGGCTTTTGCCCTGAATTTCAACTAGAGCCAGCAGATAGTCACGTGTCCAGATTTTTAGGACTTCAAAGGAATCTAAACCCCCTTTCTGCCCATATTAACTGGGGGGAGGGAGGGAAGGAAGGAATATTTCAACAGCTTTTTGGCTTCTATCTAGTCGTAGGAGAGGGAGCACAGCTCAACTCCGGATGAGGAATATAAGGAGCCACTTCCCACCACCACAGCGGGCCGCAGTCCTGGGACTCGTGAGGAAAGAGACCGATGTGCCTTGAAGGCTCCGTAAGAGCAGAGCTACCTGGGCGCCACTAGGGCTGCAGCGAGCTCAGCCGGCGCAGAGACCAGCCCGGACCGAAGAGAATCATGGCCGCTAGTTCTAGTGGCGGGAATCCCCTCAGCGCCCCGCCACGGCGGCCTTCTGAGCAAGCCCCACCCACCCGCCTAGGTGATTGGCAGGAGACCCTATCACTCATACAGAACCCCGTCTCGCGCCGCAAGTGCCCAACTGCCTCAGAGGCACCGATTACTTGAAAACCGCGCTTCCTGGTCACTTAACGATTAGTTGCCAGGACTGCCAATCATAAGCGGTCTTAGGCTTGATTGGCTGGAACCCGGACTGGGGTGAGCCTTTTTGGCCGGCGGTGTTGAGGGTGCCTGAGGTGACGGTTGTGGAGAAGCGGGATAGAGGTGTTGCTCCCCTTGATGGGGCTGCTCTGGTGTGGGGGCTCTCACCGCCATGGGGCGCCGCAGGAAAAAAAAAAGCCCAGCGGTGCTGAGCTACGAGTTCGTCATTCAGAACCACACGGATATCGCAATCATCCTGGCGATGTGCCTCCTGCTGGGGTTCATGTTTGAGGTACCGGGGCGAGGGGGCCGGTGGTTGCCGAGTGGAGCAGCACCTGGTCCAGCTGTGGGACAGCCGTGGCTCCCGGGGCTTCCAGCTCCGGAGTACACCCCAGGCGTCAGCCTCGCTGCCGGGCGGCTCTGCCCCAGCCCCTCCGGCTCCCTGTGGGGTTGTGTCCCTGTCTCTTCCCTACCCCCAGGCCGAACTCTTTGAAGTCCTGCCTGGGCACCCCCTCTCCGTGTCTGGGCTGTCGTTCCGAGCGCAGCAAGTGTCACTTCTCTCTGTCCTGTCCCAGCTCACGTACTCCCTCGTGCCACCTCTACTGAGCTCCTGCTCTCACTGTGCAACCCCCTGTTTTACCTGCTGCTGCTAATTTGCGGCTCTTCTCTCCCCGCCTCCGGTTTTCCTTCACCTCTGCACGTATTTAATTCCTTCCTTAAGATACCTTTTCCACAGTTCCAGTCTCCGGAGCCATAAAGCTCCTCAAGCCCCCTTGCTTAAAGCAGAGTTGGTTTATGTCTCTTTATTGTGTCTATTTATTTTTTCCCCCTTCTGTTCAAAAGTCCATGTGGTAAAGTAGTTAGAAAAACTGTTACAAAGCGGATTTCAGAGACTCTTTGCTGTTTTGAGCGTGCTTGACCAGATGGTAGTTAAAAAATACCCTTTTGCACCGTGCTCAGTCTGTTGCTGCCATCGGCTCAGCTCCCTAGCAATGGATAAACTGAAGAAACATGTGGGATTAGACAGTCTCAGCCCAACTTCTGAATTCCTCTTTGCCTTTGTATTTGGAAGTTATCATAAAGTTTATTTCGATGCGCAAGCTGCTTATTAGTTTCTGGTGTAATGGATTAGGCATCTCCCTTGGGTGTCTTTTTCTCGCTTTTAGTGTGTGTTACTACGTGAGTATTTTGTGTTGGTCTTGAGTATGGGATAAGGCTTGGTAAATAGAGTTTAAGTTCTGGGTAGACAAATACTTTACTGAAATATTATTGTTATTACAACTTAAATACTTTACTGAAATATTTCAACAGTTCCCATCAGTTGGGTAAGATTAAAAATCACATTTTAATTTAGAAGTACCGTAAAATTCTGAGATAAAATACTTACATGTGGATATTCTTTTTTTTTCTATGTATTTTGACTCATTGCTGAAAACATTAAAGATACAGGACAGAAATAAACTAGAGAACGTAGTTGTGATGGTCGATGCTTTTCACATCATTTTATGCTTACTGTGGTTTCAGATGCATCTGTTGATGACAGATTTCTGCTGTCCACTTTCCAATGTGTAAATTAAACTTTTTGCAGTTGACTCCCTGTTGAATTATTTGCTTGGGCTTACACGATACTATAGTAAATATAGGGGTTTCTTTTCTAGGCGGCATTCAATTGCCTATATCTGTGAGACCATCCAAAAAACCAACAAGGATGTTAAAATTAAAAATGAGCATTAGCATGTCATAAATTCAATTATAAGAGTTTCTTTAAGGGGAATTCCTACACATAAGGTTGTGTATTCACCTTAATTGTACTTTCCCAACTCTTAGATTTGCTGATTATTATGAGGTCTATAGAAGCGTGTAGGGAGATTCAGTCTGATTCTAACGTGCTGAAAAGTGGCAGTAAAATTTTAGTGTTAACTGTTATTTTCTTTCTTCTTCATTCTCCAAGTATTTTATGCACCCAATCCCACTCCTATTCTTGACAACAGACTAGGCCTTGTCTTCTAAAGAAATCTTTCTTTTAGTACTTACAGTTCTTTTTAAGCTTCTAGTATACTCTCAGAGAATTTCATATGTTTTCTTTCCTCCTAGAACTACTTACAGCATGCTCCCAGCAGAGTGAAACACTTGTTGTATTATGTTGTGTCTTCATGATCAAACAGAAAAGCTAACTTGCTGGGCTCTAGTAAAGGTCCTTAACACCCTCTTCCCTCAAAGAACATAAAGAAAAGCTTATTCTCAGGAAAGCCCCCTAATGAAGGGATCTGCTTGAAGTTACAAGGTGCTGCCTGAATGCCCTTCCACAAGGTAGACTGTTGCTGTGGGTCCTGAGTGATGGCTTACTGAAAGCAAGCGTGTTTGTTTCAGTTGGGTGCTGAATGACATCGATACCTGTGTAACTATATAGTTTTCCTGTCTTTCCAGGAACAGTTGGCAATGAATTTTTCACACTTTCATTCCATGAACCAGAGTTGGTGCTCTGGCTGCTTATTCTCCTCATCAAGCACACAAAAGGACTTCTGTAGCTGAGCAGTGCAGTGTGTTAAGAAATTCATCTATGTTAAGATTAATAGGGTTTTCTCCTCACTCCTGGTTTGCTGTGTCAGTTTTAACTTGTACCATTTTCCTGTCAAATTCACATCAGTACCTTTGATGGCATGAGCATGGGACAGAGACAAGAAGCAGCTAGCAGTATAGATAAAGGCAGGAATGCTCCTTTTGATGGTAGTGCTGGCTTAAAAAAGGTTAAATTGTTCATAGAACTGCAGTGTCTGAAAGTTAATTTTGTATGCCAGAAAAATTGGTGCTTTCATTTTCCTTAATTAATCTTCCTCTTAAAAGCACTCTTCAGTATTATGACTCCTCTGCTACTTAATTTTGCAGATGCGCTCCCAGTGTACTGAAGTGAATTGCCTTCTCATCCCTTCTTTTTTTTTTTTTTTGCTACAGAGGATCTTATTTTGCATTGTTGTGCCTCTTGCTTATTTGTAGATGGATAAATTAATGCTTGTTTTATATACTTCTGAATGTTCTTAGTTGCGCTTTCAGAAATGAGATGGTGTAACTTCTGAGAAAAATAACTTTCTTTTCTTGATTTATATTTCTTTGGTTTAAGTCATATCTAGAAGATCTGTTTAAGAGAAAGTGTAAAAGGTACAAGAATGTGGTTTTTTTTACATCAGGTTTCAGACTATGCCTATTGTAATTCTGATTTATGAACTAGATAACTGAGTGCTTGCAAACATAATAAATGTATTTGATATTGGCAGTGTAAGACATAATTCCATATTGCATATTTTTGAGCAATTTTTTGACCTTGTAGTTTTTTATTTTTTTATTTTCCCCCTTCCACTTAAATCCCCATGGTGCTGTTTATCACTCTTTCAGTTACATCAGCACAACTGTTTGTTTTTGAAGTTGTGCAAACCAGATAATGAAATGTTTTCAACTTAACTAAGTAAATGTATTTACCTCTTGTCCCTGGATTGTAGGGTTATGCAGTAATCCACATTATAAATAGTTCCATTGCTACAGTTAAGGGCTAAATATACTGCAGCATGGCAATGGGAAGACATTTTGAAGAGGTAGGGATGGCTGAAAGTGTTGAGGAGTTTTTTGGTTTATTTTTTTATATTTTTAATTAACAAACTAGTTTTGCCACTGGAGAGAAAGTAACATAAAAGTACACCATTGGTTATTTAGTACTGTAATTTTGTAGAAAACGCTTCATTTATCATACAAGAAATTACTGAATCTTCTAATTCTAGTATGATGGTTTAAATACTCTCTTTATATGGACACAGCTAGATTATGACTTTTTTAATATCTTGCAAAGTTTGATAAAACTCCATTTGATTTAATTTACGGACTGTTTTTACTTTTGAAATAAATGAAAGCCATTTACACTTCTAAACACTTCAAAATGTTATTTAGAACAGTGATTAACAGTTTAGCTAATTTGACACTTAGCTAAAAGGAGATAATTAACGTCCTGACCCTATGCAGTAAATGTTAAAGAATTTGCAACAAGGTGAGCCTCCACATTTGTGGGAGATGAATAATACTTTCGGGACCTCTTTGATTTAAATCATGTGTGAGAGAACAATTGTTGATGGCATAATCTTCTAGTTTTGGGTGTTTATAGTCTAGTTTATTTGAAAAATTTGATACTTTTTCCTCATTTCTTTTTGAATTGCAGGTCTCAGCCAAGTACGCCATCATCTTTATTGCTGTGCAGTACAGTGTCATCTATACCACTGGTGAGATTAAATAAAACCTTTTCTTTTTATTTTCTTCTTGTAATGCAAGAGCTCAACTATTAAAAATTAATCCCTTTTTTTCCCCCGTGACTTCAATCCACTTTTATAATGTAATAGAAGTCTCATATTTGCCTGTCTGCTTTTGGATTTGTTAATACTAAATTCACTGAAACAATCTATTATCTCCTCTGTTGCTTGTGAATAATACTGGTTATGTTTCCCATAGTTAATACTGGTACTAACTTGCATTTTAATGTGAAAAGCATGCATTCTTTTCAGTTTTTGATACAATTGACGGGAGTTATGCAACAGAATGTTATGGTAATCTTGTATGTGTCTGTTGCTTATTCATGATTTCTTACCTCATTAGTAATGGATTTGTGGTTTATATTTTAAAAATACCACATTATTCTCAAGTAACTGATGTTACTGATTCATGCTTTGAAATAACAAAGGGAGAAAGTACTGCTTCTTTTTTTCCCAAAAAATATTTCCTTTTTAAAAATCTTTTGTACCTGCTGTACAGATACTGTATTCTTATATTGTATACAGAAGTGGTAAGCAGCTAGTGGAATTTCCTTATTTGATACCTTAATTTTTCTTAATAGTATTGATAACTTTCAATTCTTTCCAGGAATTAATCTGCACAATGGAAAAAATAGGTACTGTGGTAGAATTATTCCAGATAGGGAACTAAGGTCCAGAGAAATTAGTGAAGTCTATGACTTTTATTCTAATCTTGACTTTCAAACTTGAGACCTCTGTGCTGCAACCGTTCCAAATAATGTAGCACTCTGACTGCATTGTCAGGCTTGGAAGGGACCTTCAGAGATCATCTAGTCCAACCGCCCTGCCAAAGCAGGGTCACCTTGTCCCTTATTGTGTCCCTAGGCACCACTAAAAAGAGTCTGGTCAATTTTGAATTTAGTATGTTCAAAATAATGCATTGAGCAACTTTGCTTGCATTAATGAATATGCATCACTTTTTGCAAATGTTTCCTGAGATATTTGATGTTGAAGACTTGAGGTGTCCACAGTCAGTGGACTTCTGTTTTACTGATATTTGAGCAGTATCAGTTAGAAATCTCCTATTGCAGAGACAAAAAGTAAAATCCATGTCTCAGTCACCAAGATGCTTGTGATGTGCCTTCTTCATAGTGTTTGGTGCATATAGAATCATAGAATCATAGAATCATCTGGGCCGGAAGGGACCTCCAAAGGCCATCTAGTCCGACCCCCCTGCA
>JAOQGH010000005.1:9959294-9988749 GCA_025769975.1 Gallinago jamesoni | reverse complement strand
AACTCACTTGCCAGTATCTTTCTCCCCCTCTGAGTCAGGTGTGCTCCATCTGTTGCTAGCACACCTGGTGCCATATAGAGTTCCCCAAGATCAAAAAACCCAAATTTTCTTTGGTGGCACCAGTTTCTGAGCCACTTGTTAATTGTATATGTCTTTTTATTTCTCTCAGTATTCCTTCCTGCCACTAAGGGTATTGACGAAAAAATTATCTGTGCCCCTGAACCCTCAAGCCTTTTCCCCAGTGACTTAAAGTCCTTTTTGATTGTTTTATAATTTCCTGCATTGACTTCATCGCTTCCCACTTGCATAATTACTAAAGGATAGTAATCAGAGGGCTGTATCAGATTAGGCAGCCTTTTGGTTACATCAGGCAGCCTTTTGGTTACATCATATGTTTGTATGTATGTGTGTATATACATAGCTCAAATGGAATGAACAAGGTATAGCTTCCTTTAGTAGGAGTCCTGCACAAGCAATTTTGAGGTCTGAAATCTGGTCCGCTTTAAAAAAAAGGAATACATTGCTAGGGAAGGTCCAGTTTGAGAAACAGTGCTTGAGACGAGGCAGAAATAGTATTTGGTATGGAATTACTCATGTCACAAGCTGCTTTCAAACATGGGAGTACGACATCTGACACAGTTATATGGGTGTCTTGAGTATTAGGACCTTAATATACTATTCGTGTTACAGGAAGCAGTAATTGCTTTCTTGATACCTTCTAGCCTAGTTTCCTTTGAGAACAAAAGTTGTTTGATGTCTTGTATTTCTGCTGTTTTGCATTTGAACAACACAAAGAGAAATTGACAAAGGGTAGAAGTCTTAAAAATAATAAAATGGCATCTGTATAAGCAAGAGACATTCAAATTAATCCCCTCCCTTAAGTGATAGCAGAAGAATGCAAGTGTTATACAGTTGCCTGTAAATCAGGATGAGAGTGGCTCTTGATTACTTGTAGTACAAGTTCTTTTCCATTGCAGTGTCTCAGATGCATAAAGTGAGGTTTTTGTAATGCATGTTTGGGGGCCAAAGGGCAGACATCCCTAGAAAATAAGGCTTCCTTGCATCTGTTGCTCCTGATACATGCTTTTTTAATGGAATTTCATTTGTAAATTCTCCCATAGTTAAAGATAGTAAATAAAACATTTGAAGTGTTTTTGTAACAGTGTGCATGTTCTCTTTTTTTTGGCAATTTTGATTTATAGAAATATATTACTAATTCTGGGGAAGTTGTTACTAACCAATGTGTTGAATTGCTAGGGATACTATTTTGTCTATATAGTTTGGTTTTTTACCTACATATAGCTATGCTTCCTAAGATGAAATCTCACTTGGTCTCTTCCAAAGTATAGAGGATAATGTTAGTGTGTTTGAATTTGGTTTTTTTCCCTTTCTTTTTCTACCTCCTTTTTTTTTAAATTTTTTTATTGCCTTGATGGAAGAAATGGATTGAAGCTACAGCTCAGTGTGTACTGCTTTCAGTAGTGCGTTCTAGTCTTAAAGTTATATCATTGTATTGAGTGAAAAGAAGATCCAAGTTATCTAATTGGGCGTAATAAATAATTTTCAAAAAGCTAAAATTTGTAACTAGTATCCTGTGTCAATTTAACATAACTTTCAAGAACAACAGTCACTGCTGTCCTTTCTCAGTTGCACAGAGTGCTCCTTCATAAGAATGTAAAAATACACTTTTTTTTTTTTTTTTTTTTGCGTAGATGACAACAGTGAGCAATTTCTTTTTTATGACTCTGGTCCAAAAGACATTGCCACAATCTTCTTCTACATGCTCATTGCTATTAATCTGCATGCTGTAATCCAGAAGTACATATTAGATGTAAGTTTATTACTGGGGTATAATTTATTTTTATTTTACATGTTCTTTTTAGCCATCAGTTGCTAACAGTTGTTATTCAAGGTAAGTATAAGCTATGGTACAAGGAATGGTTTAGCATTTAGAAACCCTGTTATGATCAATCCTTTTGTTCTTTGACAAAAATGCAAATAGACTTTGATTTGGTGGTGGATTTGGTAGTGTTAGGTCAACAATTGGACTTGGTGATTTTAAGGGCATTTTCTAACCTAAATTATTCTATGATATTTTTATAATGATGCTTCCTCAATTTAGTAATTAGTCTTTCTTTCAATCAATATAACATATTTTTCTGTGAAAGAGACATCAAATGTTCATGCCCTACTCAAGATATCTGTGAATGAGATTTGCTGCATTAGATTCGTAAGATATATTCAGAAGATCAAAAAGGGAGCTCAGACTTCATTCTGTGCTCTTTTTGCACCAACTCAGTTGCAAAGTAAAATGAATTTGTTAAAGCCATTATTGAATGGTCCAAGACTGTCTTTTCAAATAGGTCATTTGAGCCACAGAAGCTCAAATGGTTTTTCAGTGTGCAAAGAAATTTGAAAAATTGAGTTGATTAGGGAGGGGGGGATGTGGGGTAGATTTTGTATGAATACATTATCTGAATATTTTCCTCGTGAACTTTACCATAGTGGCAAGTCTTATTGAAGCTAATTGTCATACAAAGTGCTGATCAAGGTCTTAAATGGTGGGAGCTATATATTTTGATTGAGGAATGAGAGATTTGGGAAGAAAAAATAAATTGAAAAAAAATATTCAAGAGTGAACACTAACTCCCAAATAGCCTTCTTAGAATTTATATTTATTGATCTGCTTTTTGTTTCTAGAAAATTAATAGATATCTGCGTTTGTCAAAAACAAAGCACAGCAAATTCAATGAATCAGGACAACTAGCAATTTTCTATTTGTTTTCATGTATATGGGGAGCAACTATTTTGATTACAGTAAGTCAGTTACTCTATTTGCTGTTTTTATTAAAAAATAAACTTAATTATTAAGAATCATTTAAGAATTAAATCAATGACCTTTTTCTTTAGGAAGAATTCATGATGAACCCAATCTTACTCTGGAAAGATTATCCCCATTCTTATATGCTGTAAGTGTTTTATTTTCAATTTGAAAAAATCTGATACTTCTAATCACTCAAATTTTAGGGAACCACTAATAAGGTGGTGACATTGCTACCTTATGACAACTAGATGAAAATACTTTCTTCTGCTTGAAAACTGCCAGCCATTTTATTTGATTAATTGAACATCTATCCAAGAAATACGTTTCTTACGTTACTTGAACTTAAGCATGGTAGCTGAGTTAAAGTGAAAAAGTTTGCAAGATAGAATATACAGTAGAATGGCTGATCTGTTTGATGCTAAAACGTGTTTGTTGGAGACTGAATTTTCAAATTAGAGGGGATTTATATCTTAATTAAAAACAAAACAAAACAAACAAAAATAAACCCAAAACAAGCTGACTTAAAAAATCTTATTGTTTGTTGGTGCCCCTTCGTCCATTTTTTCTCCAGTGAGTGTGACAGAAGGAAGCAGCATAGTACACATTTTTCAGGAAGGGAGCTCCACTGCTCACAGAATAAAATGTTTCTGTGTGTTTGTTTTTTTGGTATTTTTTCTTTCCTACTGTCTCAAAAGGTGCTTCAGAACTTGCAACTTGCTATCAAGAAGATTATGGATCTAATTCAAAAAACTCTCACCACAGAGTTGTCTTGTATTTGCAGTTCCTGTGATTTGGGCATCATAAACTATAATGAGTCAGAATCAATCAATTTACAATAATTAAATAAAATCTTGTATCTCATGTTGAAAGTTCGAAAACTCATCATCTTGTTTTTTCTTAACCTGAATTATTGTTTAGTTTTCAGGTAAAATTCTTCTATATTTGCCAGATAGCCTATTGGCTTCATGCACTGCCGGAGCTACACTTTCAAAAGGTCCTAAAGGTATGGAGAGAAATTGTCAGTACAGTTAAGTAAATATCTGTTCTTTCCAATTTTTCATGTTAATATTTTGGTTTATATTAACTATACAAATATCTACATATTCATATGTATCTATTCAGTTATTTATATACTACTTATATATTTTAATTGCTTGCATTTCCTATCTAATTTAGTCTAGGTGGTCTGTAGTTTTTGATAGTCTTTCTGGAAATTTAAGCAGTTGTGTAAAAAAAAAAAATCAAACCTAATGAATACTATGTTTTTTCTTTGGATGATATGGTTAATCTGTAACAATATTTATTGTAATTTTTCCAATTTTAGGAAGATATTCTGAGGCAGCTAAGTTATATTTGCCTTTACATTGTTCATATCTCTGGTGCCTATATATTAAAGTAAGTATTTGCATGTCCATTTTGAATAGATGGATCTATTTTCTTCATGATTTCATTAACATTTCTAACTTTTCTGTTTTATAGTTTCCAGCATTTGGGGCTAATTCTGATGATACCTCACTATCTAGTGGAATTCAGTTTTCATGCCTCACGTCTTTTCTACTTGAGTGATAAAAACAAGCAAAAAGGGTAAATCTTGCATGTATTAATTAAAATTCAGAACTTTGCTGATGTATCACATATCACTGAATTTACACATGTAAAGTACTCTGGTAGTAAACATCACTTCTTTAATGTCAACTATTACCTGGTTTGAAGTCACAAGCAAATCATTGTCATTACATAGAGTCAAGGAAGCAAACACATCACTTCACAATCATCATCGTAAGGTTTTGCTGAAGCTTTTGATAAAGGCCCATCTCAGATCTGTGTGTGTTGGCTTCTTGTTCTGTAAGTTTCCTGTTTTCTTAAGTGTTCATAAATGTTTGTACATAGGGACACTTGTCTTTAAAAACAGTTAATTGAAGAAGTACTAAAAGCAGCATTCCCTGTGAGTTCTGGCAGGTCTCTCTTCCTTTTGGTCAGGTGAGAAAGGGAAGTAACTTTACAGCAGAGAAGGTAATGTCTCAAAATGTGTAGTTGATAAGATGTCTTCAATTATACATCCCTTGAGTAAGATTCTCAACTATTCTGAAATTTAATGCATAAAAAGTAATGCATTTGAGAATGGAAGGAGATAAGGAACTGAGATATTTAACTGTGAAGCATTCTGGGAAGGATTGGATAGATTTCACCATTTGAATGTGAAGACTTTTGGAGGTTCCAGTTTGAATAAAGCACCCTTGTCCCATATATGTTTTCTTGTCTCTTATCCTTTCTTCCTTTTCTAAGTGTCTGCCCAGCTGGAAGAGATTGTCATGAACGCCTTGCTTTCTTTCACACAATCCCTTGATATATACATATATATATATATATATGTATACGCAGCCTCCCTTGAGGCAGTGTAATGCTGCTGCTCTTCTTGGTCTTTTCACAAGATTCATTTCTGTTGCTCCTTAAAGCTAAAATTTTAAATAAGTATGCTGTGTGTTCTTTGCCAAAAATGAATGTTTACCAATGCAAATAGGGAAATTGGGAGGAAGTCAGCTTGTATGTCATATTTAATTTAGAGGTTTTTGGAGCTATGATCTCATCTGCTTATCATTACACACCATCCACGGAGGTTCAATATACTGATCAGGAGAACATAATTTCCATTCTTATGAAGGCTCTAATGGTCACATAAGCAACTATGTTTTTCTTTGGCTGGAAATCAGTTATCCCATGTGCAATATTACCTCAGTTTAAATAACTAGAAATGGAAATTTGTTTTCATAGCCAATGAATTGCAGAAGTATTTGGGGCATTTTATTTCTGTTGTAACATGTAGCAGTTATAATGTAAACTGGAAAAAACACAATGTTAAATACTAGATATTTTTTGTAGCTCAGAATTTATTGTTTCTTCTTATAGTTCTATATCCAGACGCTGCAGCTTTTCTCAAAAATCTTTTTTGGCAGAGGGTGTGAAGAGAGTTGCTTTTTAAGCAGTCTTGCTTATACTGTGAGAGATCTGAAGTACATTTTCAAGTTTGAAATCAGTTGAATGAGCTGATTTTTTTTTTTCCAATGGGAATTTTGGAAAGATACTTTTTTCAGATTGTTAGTGTCTGATTTTAATTCATTCATCAGTCGCACAATATGAAATATTTTTCCTGTAGAAATCTTTATGTAATGGCAATAATAATACAAATTTTCTAAATTAATTATTATCAGCTTGATAAAACTGTTCTTCAGGGTTTTTTTCCACATCCTATATTAAAAAATTCTAGATGCTGAAAATCTGTGGGGTGGCATTTTCTCTGTTGCCTATGAAGTGAAATACTTTCTCTTCTTGTCCTATAAACATCTGGCTGTTAAACATACAAAGAAAATAAACATATATTGTCTTGATTTTCCAACGGTTTAGTGAATGTATATTGTACCCTTAGCATCAGTTTTCTGGCTTTATAGCATCGCCATTACTTATAAATGGCTTACAGCATGAATGACAACTTGAGATGCATCTTTGTAATTCATTATGCTTTCTAGTCAAAATATTGTGAAATGAGGCAGATCAAATGTTTGTGGATGACCAATTTTTTCTGTAATTATGGGTCTCCTCTGTGGACGTTTCCCTATCCTTGCTGAGAGAATTTTAATGCAAAGTTCTTTGTATGTTTGACTTTATTGAAAAGAAATGGACTAAAAGGAGAAAGCATATTAATTTCTTTTTTTTTTTTTTTTCAGATTTACCATTTGGGCTTTACTTTTCATAATGGTGCGTCTTTTTACCCTAACTTTATCTGTACTCACGTTTGGATTTGGTCTGGCAAGAGTAGAGAACCCAGGTTTTCTAATAGCAGAAGGAAACTGCAGTGTACTCCCTGTGAGGTATAAGAAGGCTAGTAGACATGCTTGTATAATGTAGCATTTAAAAATATCTTTTAATAAAGTAATCCAGATTATAATATGTTTCTAAGAATTTCCCTAGGTGATGTTTCCTTCTTGAGTATTAAGGGAAGTTCTGTTCTATTTCTCTATCTTCTTTTCACCAAAGTAGTAGAATAGAATTTATGGGAAACATAAAAAATAAATACTGAAAAAATAAACTCTTTTTTTTTAATTAATTATTGATAATTACCCAAAAAGCCTGGGATAATTATCTCTTTAAACTTTTTTTTCCCCCTATGTCTATGCCAGACATAGTATCATTTGGTGATAATTTTACCAAGAATTTTTTAACTAATTATTTGTTTGGTGCCTTCCTAAAATATTTTTTGTCTATCTTGTATTATTGATGTTGATTTTATTTTTTTTCCTCTTTCAGCATAAGCTCATAATTTTAAATGTTCATCCTTATAACTTAATGCCTTTAATCAAGTATGTGGGAGGGATTTTGAACCTACATGATTTCTCATTTATAGGCAGCTTGTTAGGGAAGGGGCCTCAGTGATATAATTTCCTATCAGCCATTGAAAGCTATGGTCATAACTCCTTGATAAGCACAATTGCCTCTAGCAGTGCACTTACATACTATTTTTATTCACCTTTTGGGTGACACACCTTGTCTTGGGTAAAGCCCTCTGGTTTCCCATGGTATGAAAATTTTAATAGTTTTGATAGTAGACTTTTGGAGGAAAAAATAAAATAGGTACAGATTTGCAATCTATTAATGGTGAGCTGAAACTTGTATCTAACTGTCTCCAAAATCTCAAATCTTATTAGGATTGGCTGCCTGAGTGTTGTTTGTCTAACACAAATCTGGATGATGTGGAAATTTATAAATTTCCAGCTGAAGAAATGGAGAGAGCATGTTGAGAAACAGATCCCAAAGCAAGAAACAACTCCCACAAAGAACAAACGAACAAAAAAGAAACCAGAGAGAGGTCAGTGGCATAATATTTTTTAAAGTTGTTTCTAGGCCAAATGTTTTTATACCAGATGTCTCATCTTATATCTTTCCTTCCTGTAATAGAGCAAAAATATCTGTCTTCTGACATGCAGAGAATATAGATAATATTGTAGCTTCTTCAAACATTAGGGTGTGTTCTTTTCTAATTCCATATTGCTAAGAGGACAGCACAGGGAGTACTAACTGTATTAAGTGTTAGCCCTGACTAATCTTCAGGACTATGTGCTGAACTCTGTGTTAATCTGAACTCAACAAATATTTCATGAAACTGAGCTTAATAATTCCAGGGTTTTCTTTCTGTTTTAAATCAATCTTTTACAATACCACTAAATATTTTTTTTGATTTAACATCAGAAAAAAAAAAAAGCACCATCTAAAATCCCTAACGTATTTCATAAATTCTGCTTCTATTATGTTTCAAACCATTGAAATTAAGTCTGTTTGTTCTATATAAAGACAACTGGTAAAGAACATAAAACCCAATAAAAAAGAATTCCAAAGGAACATCATAGTAGCTGGCAAAGGACAACTAATGGAGAAAGGCTTTTACTTGAATGACATTGTATAATTTCCAAATCCCAGTGTTATATCAATTAAATGAGTTAAATGGGAGTTATGAAGATTCAGTAGAGTGAAATTTCATATTCCCGTTACCATATATGTAAAACACTGGATAGAGTTATGTATGAAAGATTCAAAATCACTTCTGAGATTTGGGGAGAGGTTTGAAAAGTGCAGTTTATTGGGAGTTTTACCACAGGCTGGCGCTCTTTCTGAAGTTGATCTTTATGTATTAGTTTCTATCAAGAGGGTTTAAAGCTCTTCACGTTCAGAGATCACTAGCCGAGTCAGCATTTGTTGAAATCAATTGGAAGATTCTAGACTGTGATGGTGCTCATATCATTTTTTTTCTTCATCATTTCAGATCAGCCTTTCTGCTCTGAATGTAGCTGCAGGTGGTTTATTTTTCTATATTCTTGCATATCCTTCTCTTCTTTACGATTAATAACTTCATTGCTTTGCTGTGTTGTTTTATGAAATTAGTGCACTTTTTAAGTTCCAAATATGATTACAATTTGGAATAGCAGAAGTTTGAGTTCACATTGCTTCCATTGAGCAAAATTAAGAATACCACAGACCTTACAGCTCCCTGACTGCAAACATGGAAAGATGTATATTGTTTATCTGTTTATCTTATTTCTAATTGCCAAAGTATTTACACTTGTAAAAATATTCTGAAGGAGAGCTTGGGTTCCACTGAAGCCAGTAGTTTAGTTGCAGGCCATAAGTTGTTACTTTAGGCTACTTGAAGGTAAATAGACTTCTTTGATCCCCCAGCTCTTAAGTTGAGAATTTAGACTTATTTGCAGTTAATGTGTCTGTACAGTGGTTAGGCACAATTGACATAGGATCCTAGCAGTATAAGAAAAGAATATACATTTGAGGTTGTTAGATGTGGAGAATTATGTAGCCAAAATAATCAAGTTCTGATTTAACTGGCAAAAGGAGGACTAGAAGTTAAGTGTACCATAAATCCTTCATAAACTATTGATGGCTATTTCTTATAACATAAGAACAGACAATTTTAATGTAGTAGCATGTTTAAAACAAACACAAAAGGGTATAAAATACACAAAAATTGTTGAAGTAATTTCTGCAAAAGTATGAGCTGAGATTTAATTCCTGGGATTCTGTCTGGCAGTGACTAATAAAACAATGGTCTAAATGCAAGTTAGACCTCAGAAGTCACTAAGGTTCCCCTAGAACCTGAAAGGAAATATGTTGGTAGGACCGCTCTGTATTTGCCCTGTTTTTAATACTAAGCATCTGTCACTCCTAGAGGTAGGAGACTAGTCTTAGAAGCAACTTTTGTCTGATTCCTGTTCATATCAATTTTGTACAGTAAAAGTTCCTAAAACATTTTATGTACCTAACTCCAAGTTAATTTCAACTGAAGCAAATAATTAAGCTTTTTTGATACTTTTTTAAAAAAAAGTCCTGGTCTCGTTTCTATATTTTTTTCATGTGAAGCAAAATTGTGTTTGTTTACTGTACTTTAATTTAAAATTACAGCCAACTTTGTCAATGGAGCAGCAAAACTAAAAGGTGGACAATCACCAAGAATAAGAAAATCAAAACCAGTATGAGAATACAAGCTAGTGTCAGAAGACAACATTTGACAGAAGACTGTCTCTTAATAAATTGACACTGCAGAGCTATTATTTGTATGTCTTATTATTTCAATGGACACTATCAGGTTATATGTTAATATTTTTGTTAATAACCCTACATTTCACTTAGCTTTAACACTGGAAAGAGATTAATTGGTTTGAACTTCTGGTTCTGTGATCAGAAGTTATTACAGTTCTATAATATTTGCATTATAGACTCTTCAGAAAGCTGCATAAATCTAAGTTATCTATATATTTGTTTGTTTTTACAAAATTAAAATTCCACACCAAAAAGATCTTACCATGTTTGTCTTTTCCCCTCCTCTTCCCCCACTAAGAATGTTTTGTGTTTATTCGTCTTATGTGGAGCAAGAGAGTATGTCTGAACTAGCCCAGTAAAAAACCAAAAATGTTCTATACCTGATTTCTCCTCAAAAATTACAGATTTAAAGAGGGCAAATTCTGACAAAATGTCACTGATCTTCTTTCAGTATAAAGGTGAGGCTAACATTTAGTAAAGATGTAAATTGTGTGCCTTGGGAAAATGCTAGACTGCCAGCTGGATTACGCGAGGGACTGTACTATCTTCTTGGGGAGAAGAGGAAGAAAAGTAGATGATTAATCTGTAGTATAATCATGCAAGTAGTCATGTGCACATCAAAATATAAAATATTACCCTGAATGTGCTTTGTTGGGAGATCAGAATTAGGTCCTCTTACTTTTAACCTTCCTCTCCTCCTAGTGGGTATGTAAAAGTCATTTTATCTCCTGAATATTTTTTTAAAGATAAGAGGAAGGGCATCTTTTAGACAGTGCATAAAAGCTTATGCTACAAACCTGTGTATCAGTTTTTGAACTGTATGATAGGAATGGGCACATTGTCTTGCTTTTAAAACCACAGTAACAAAAAATCCTTCTTTAGCTGATACAGATTACATTTTTTTTTTCTTACTGAAGTTTTGAGTTGGCTGCGTGAAGTGGAACAGAGCGGAGGTTGTACGGCAGCGAAGTCACGTGGGCAATAGTGTTGCTCTTCCCAGCTCCTGGTCAAGTCCACTAAAAACTGAAATCATTTGGAGTAGGTTCTAAAAATGTGGGATGTTATCTGGGAGCTGGAGTTTTAAGCAAGTTCTGAGAAATGCTGTCTTGTTGGATGCTATGTTATTCTCAGTAAATAATTACTTTCATTAATTTGTTGGTAAATAAATTGGGATGGAGAAGGCAATGTTTCATCTCTGTTAGTTTCTTAACATTAAAATGGGCTGCTGCAGCTACTTAAATTGAAGGCACATATGCACTGCCTTTCTTAAACTATGTTACTGTTGACTTTTACCACAAGAAATTTCTAGTAGTTAAAGAAATGGGTAAAAAAAAACCCCACTGATACTATCAACTATGAAATTTTAGATACTTAGCCTTAAGCCTCAGTAGGTGGAACTGAGTTTATCAATTAACTGACCATGAACAAGAGATAAATGTTTCTAAGTGACTATAATTGTAACATTTCTTTGTTACAATTATGCCCTAAAATTCTTATATGGAGTTACCCTTTCAGTGAAACCAGCAATGTACTCCAGATTACATTGACTGACTGTGTGACTGATTACAAAAAATATACTGCTTGTTTTTAATTCTCCTTAAGATGCATTTTTATTTCAGTTAATTGACTTGTCTGTCTTTTTTCTGGTTAAACAACTACTGACTAGTGCTGAAGTGTGTTGTTTTTTAAAAATACATTGTGAAAAATTAATTTGCATCAATATAATTTAATTGTATAAGCTAAAATTGTGGTTTAGTGAAAAGCTACTAAGGTATCATAAATTATTTTGTTGAAAAACTACAGTTTGTTTTGCATGTTTTGTTTTACACTCTTTTACATAAGGATTTGATGATTATTTAATGTATAATGAATAATCCGTAGCACGAGCCAGGTTTTCAGCATATGTAAGGTTCTGATTATTCACTTGATAAGATAGTGCTAAAGAAAATTTTCTCCATTTTTAAAAAAAAAGTACTCGATGTATTTCTCGTGCATCTCATTTTAGTCTGTAATCTTATTTAATTTCCTTCACTGCCATTAAGTAATTTGTTTTATCATTATGTTAAACCAGTTATTCTTGATAGTCTCATCAGTTAGACAGATTAACCACACAAACTGGATTGCTAATCTAGGAAGAAGGTATGTATATACTTAGGATTTATTTTAAAAAAAAAGAAACCAAACCAAAACACACTCCAGTTGTTCAACATTTTTTACCCATTTCCTGTCAGGATTGGTTTTCTCTGCTGCTCATTCAGTGCCAGAACAACTTTTCTTTTCAGTCCCTGTGAGGTCTATATGGTGATTTCAGGGTCTTTTGGTACACCAGCTATTCTTGCCAACCCCAGTCAAGCCGTCTGCAACCAATCTGTTGCAAACTATGAGTTAGTGTACAGGAAAAAAAGGGGGGAAGGGGAGATTTTAGAGATTTTAGGTTTGGGGAAGCAGAGAGGGTTGTTTTCTTTTGTGTTGTCTGTTTCTAATTCGGGAAGGGAGGAGGGGATGGAAACCTACTTCTGTCCCTGAGTATTATTGGAAAATGTCATAGCCTAAAAATGATAGGGTTTTTTTTCTGGGAATATTGTTACTATTTCCTTGCAAAACATTTAAAAAATTACATTTTTAAAAAAGATCCTATCTATCAATAGATGGAATGGAAGGAAATTTAGGCTCATATAAAACTTCTTATAAAGGCTGCTTTTTAATCATAGTGAGGGTTTCTCTGTCTCTAAGCAGAGAACAATTAAACGGGCTGAAGAAATGGGATGTTTCTCTTGCGCTCATTGTCCAAACAGAAATTGGTTTTGGAAATTTTAAGAGTCAAATCAGTTATGTAGAGAGATGCCCATGGTAGAAGAGAAAATGGTTTTTGGACATGAATAATAGCTGTTGGAAAATGATGACTGACTGAGTTATTGACAAAATAAATAGTGCACAAAAAGTGAGCTTTGGGTCATGTTTCCCTAAGTCTGTGCTTCCATTGGCCTGTTTTTTTGACTGAGAAAATGCTGGGATCAGATTTGATTTAATTAATACGTTACAAAAGTTCAGCTTAAAGTTAAGTGTGTCTCTTGTGTACATCTTTGGCCAAGTTTTTAATACATTTAGGCTTCTAAAGACTGCTTTAAAAGGAATATGCACCAGCAGGTGGAGCAAATAGATAAAAATGTTCAATGTTACAGTTCTACAGCTACGTTTACTATGATCAGCTTTTATAAAAATTTGGGGGAGGTCTTAGTAATTTTTGTAGGGCATCACATGTCAATGAAAAATGAAAATAGTTTATCACTGTATCCTTCATTACATAAAGTCAGAGCTAACTTTGAAGTTATTTGCTTATAATTGCTAAAACAAAAACCAAAGGTTGAAAGGGAAAAAAAAAAAGTACACAATATTTGTACTCTGTTGACACCAGGAGTTTATCAGTCTTGAGTATGAGGTGTCACAGATACAGTATAACTACAATTTGAAGACCTTATGGTCTGAATGGAAAAAAATATTAATAACATGCAGTTTGTCCAAATAAAAAACCACACAACTAAACTCGAGTGTTACTGCTGCCTCTTGTTAACCTATTTCTCCCTATCCTAACCCCTCCTGATAAATGCTCTGTTGTAATTCATAGTGCAAGAAGAGAAAAGCCTGCAGGAAAAGATTACCTGCAATGAAAGAATTGGAATTGTTAAACAGCAGACCTCACACTTTCAGGAAATGTAAGAGGACCTCACTCCTTGTAAGGTATCCTGACAACACAAACTCTCTTCTGCTGTGATAACATGACAGGGAAATCTGTCTCTAACAGTTAGTTAAATCTAAGTTCATAAATACAAATAGACATTTAAAATATACTACATCTTATGTAGTATAACTGCAAGGTAAAATCTAAGGTCGAGCTTGTTTTTTTCCAGAACTTGACATATTTGAATTTCTTTTATCTCTGGACATTTTTAGTTTTCATTTTGGAGGTAGCTGGAGGCTCATGCTTCCTCACAGGTGTAACTTCCTCATAGGTGTCCAACACTAGTTTGACCTATTTTTTTGTTTGGGTATTACTGGAAGGTGTACTTAATAGCTTTTCTTGTCTGTCCATCTTGAATACTAATTGTGCCCTCTAATGAGCTCTGTATGAATGGCAGAACGTAAGCCTGTGCATTTTCATTTTTTCACACTTGAAAAATTTAGAGCAAAATAAAGAGCATGTTTATATGGCTGCTTTGTGAGTACTGAAAACTGAGGTATAACATGTTCTACCCACACCCTGTGTGCAAAGTTCTAAATTATTGTTTTAAAAAAGCCTATGGAAAGAGGATTTATGAAGTGAGGTGGCATTGGAGGGTGATATTCTGTGATGCCTTCACACCCTTGCCTTGCTCTTTTACAGATGGCAAGTGAGTTGCCGTTACGAGTTAGTGTGAAAACCATCCTGCCATGTACCTCAAGTAGAGAATGATTGATACTATTGATGTTCTCTTTAACTTATATCCCAACCTGTTTGTGTTTTATTAACCATGCGCTTTGCTAGGCTGTTTTTTCTTTATAGAATTGGAAAAAATAGTGCTTGGTGTAGCAAATGCCCCACAAACGTTACTTAGGTGTAACTTTCACCTTAGTGTTGTGATTGAATACTGCGTGCAGGACTGATACCTTACTGTATTTTAATCTCCGAGCGTATAAAACACTCTTTATTGAGCGGGGAGCACTCACAGCTGCAGTGCTCCACACCGGGCCCCGGGAGCGTTGGCCTCGACAAGCCGCACGGCCGGGGACCTGGCACGGGGATCTTCCTATGGGACTGCCTCCTCAAGCCCGTGTGGGGAGCTCCTGCCCTCCTAGGGGTAGGGCTGGGAAGCAGCGGCGATACCGAGGAGCCGAACCCAGCCTTGGGCCCCCTCCAGCCACCCGTCCGCGGCGGCAGCAAACGGGCGGAGCCCCAAAGCCGGTTGGGAGCGGTGTCTCGAAAACCCGCCGGGCCTAAGCGGGCACTACAATTACCGTGATGCCCCGCGCCGAGGAGGGGGCGGATCCCGTAAGCGCCCGCGCGGGGCCGTACTACAGGTCCCATAGTGCCTCGCGCCGCCTGGTGGCCCCCTCTCGGGGCGGCTGGTTCCTATTTAAATCGAGGCAGGGAGGAAAATGGCGGCGAGAGGCTGAGTGTGGGGGAGACGGGGAGAAGGAGACATAGCTGGGCTTTGGCTCCTTTCCCAGGTGAGTGGGGTTTGGAGGGAGGGAGTAACGAGTGGAGGGAGGAGAGTTCTTGCTCTGGTTCCCCTGGTTGTGGCGGCGGGGTGGGACTGGGATGGGGGGAGGGAAGGGAGTAGCTCGGGGCTGGCCCTGAGGGGCGGCTCTCCGCTCTCCCTCTCGCCCCCCTCCCCAATATGGATGTGTTTCCCTGAGGGGAGGAGGAAGGGGAGCGCAGACGGGCTGTGTGTGAGGAGAAATCCTAGGGCTGGGGATGAGCGGGTTCCCGTGCAGCGTGTAAATGCCTTTACCTCTTTCTAACCATTGTAACTTTAGCGCCCAGTGTAGTTGGAGGGGGGCTTTCCTGAGGCAGCGGTGGGGGACTCGCGTGGTGAGTGTAAGGCTCCGTGTGCCTGGGCGGTGCGTATCTGAGTAGGGTGGGTTTGGGTGGAGGTTCCTCGTGTAGCGGAGAGAGACTCGGGGTCGCTATGGATCTGTGCTGAGAATCGCCCGACCCTCTCTCAGCCCGAGTAGAGGGGTTTGGGGGAAATACCTGAGCTAGAATGGCTCCGTCTGCCATTCATCTGGGCTTATCTGATGCTGAGGCGGTTCCAAAGACCTTGTTATCTGCATTCTGCTTCTGATCATCCTGTAGCCTCGGTAAGTTTCAGAGGTGACTTCTCTTGTCTATGGTAATAAGGAGAAGGATGAGAAATACTACAAGAGGCTGATTTCCATGCTGCTTATCCATTTCTGCCTTGTCGCTGCAATGAAACTATACTGCTATACTGCTGAGGGATAGACATGAGATTTTTTTTTTTCCCTGAGGTCACATAGCACTGTAGGTATTAGTGATTCTGGGGTATAAATGGGTGGGGATGTTGTCTGAGGTTGACATAATTCCCAGAGTCCTCTTTGTTTGGTTCTAAAGTTGGTTCTGTTTGTGGTTTCTGCTCCTACTCTTTAAGCCCAGACAGGCTTTCTTTTAAAAGAGACGCTTTCCACTCTGTCAGCTCATCCAGTGAACACAGTTTTAAATCAGTCTCTTTTATTCAGGCAGTATCTCCTTCCTCTTGAACCTGTTAAGAAAAAAAATCTGATTCTGCCTTTAAATCTTTTAGATAAAGTTAACAGAACATATTATGTTGGTCACTATCTGGAACAGCAAGACAAAACTGAAGCAAATCTGTAAGTGTGAGAGATAGTAATGTCTAGCTATATAGTATCTATAGTATAGTTAAAGCAGACACTTAAAATAAGCTTAAAATTCTGTCATCACCATTGTAAAAATAAATATTTTTGACTTATAATGCTACACATAAGACAAAGGTGTGTGTGTTCTAACTATAAATACAAAGTAGCTTTATAGTAACAAATAGTATCTAAGAGAAATACCCAGCATTAGAGCTTGGGTTTAGAGGAAACAGACAAAATTGTGGGTTGCCTTTTTTTTTCTCTTTTTTTTCTCTCTTTTTTTTTTTTTTTTAACTGGACTGTGCATGATAACATATAGTAATTGTATTTACTGTTAGCCGTTGTAATGTGCTGTTTAACCGACTCTTTTTCAGAATTTTATGCAACTCTGTTACTATTACTATTTTTTTTCATTAATACTGATGGATTTGCTGATGGATATTAAGCCAGAGGTTGGGGAATAGGGGAAGTGATAGCAAATAGTATAAACCCAGTATTCAGCCCTGCTTTAAGTACCTTTCCTGATGACAGTGTGCTGTTTGCAGTCTGCTTTTATTTGGCATATGAATTGTGTAGGGCTTGGGTTGGTTTGTTTGGTTAATTCTGTATTTGAAATCCCTGTTCATCTTGGGTTTGGAATTATTAACTTGGAAGTTCGAAATGTCTGACTTTTTTTTTTTTTTTTTGCACAGTATCACCAAGATAGTATAGTTGAGACAAAATGCAGAGCAGGAAGGAGGGGAGAACCTATTTTACAATAGGATGTTATCTTTTGATCATGGGCTTCTTTTTATTGATAATGGACAAGAAATCACAGTCAAAACCTTCAAGAATCATTTCTATGTTACAGTTGCATAGGAAAGGATGTTTTGTTTTGTTTCTTTTTAAAGAACTCTGAGAAAGAAAGGGTGTCTTGGTTATATTTGTCTGCAGAATCAAGCTATTGGTAGCATGTAAAATGATATTGGACACTACAGTCTGACACTGGAGGTTGCTTCAAGTCCTGCATTTAAATGAGCCTCCCTTGAAGAGGTGATCTTGAATGATTGACTGTATGATACAGGATTTTCTGCATTATGTTCATAGAAGCTTTTTGATTATGGGTATTTATAAATATTCTTCTGACTTGTTTTTATAGTAAAAACATGGAGGGGAGGGGAAGAATAGTATTCTTTATGCCAAGGATATGAGAGGGTGGTGAAGAATACCTAAACCTGAATGCTGGGGCAATGTGTCTGTGTGCTTTTTTTCTCTGGCTAGATCTATTGATGTTTGTAAATGTAGCGTATTAGGGAAGAGGTGATTGTGAAAGAATTTAACTGCTACTGATTTACATCTGCCATGGAATATATTTCCACTCTGATTTTTATATGCTGTCTATAGTTAAGGTACATCAAATCCTTTTCTTACCCCATGTAAATGGGAGGTATACTTCAGATGGACCCTATTACTTTAATAATACTTTTCATTTAATTGGTGTCTTTTATTTTTAGTTGACAGCTATCAATAAGCTGGTATTCTTTGAAGTGGAACAAAATTAACTTGTCTCCAAACTCAGTCTCATGAGGGATTTTTAGTCTTTCATGTGCAGTGTGTGGAATTATTGTTGGTGAGGCTTTAGGATTTTAGATGTAGACACATGTTTTTCTTTTATGTTGTCTAGAGCCAGTCCTATTTCTGACACTGTACATATTTCAGAAAAAGGCAGTTGCTTGAGACAGCATGCTATTTACATGAGAGGGAGAAGAGGGCAAGGGAGAAAACCATTGGTTTTCTCTTCATTTTGCTTATACCATGGAAATTCAGGCTTATTGCTGCTGTTAAGCTTAGGATATGGTGTAAGTTGCTTTTGAAGCTGTGACTGCTTTTGCAATATAACAGAAAAGCAGAGGTTATAAGGTCAGCTCTACAGGTATCTATCTACTTTTAAGTATTCCCTGACCTTGTGTGCTTTGTATGTGTGTGGCGTTGCTGGCTTTCTTGGTTGGGTTTTGGATATGACCCTACTACCCCACCTCCAAATTGTCACCTTCACTGTTAAATGTGAGCCTGTTCAGATCAGGTGTAGTTGAATTGTTTGTCAAATGTTATTTGTTAGGTTATGGGTCATTGCCCTATTGGAAATTTTATTTTAAAAGCTTTCTTACCATCAAGTGAAGTTCTTTTTTGAAGATTACAGTAAACATGGGTAGTGTCATAACTTGAAGTCTAAAAGCTTCATAATTGCATTTTATTGGCGAGATTGTTGTAGAAATTTGAAAACACTGTTGAAGTTCTCCAGAAAACGTTGTAATTGTTAGGTCAGGGCAAGCAATTTTTCATCAAAGTTGCTACACATGTGGCTAAACTATGAAGCAGTTTAGCCCTGATTTATCAGGTGCACCTGAAGATGGGGGAGGAGGGAAAAGAGGAAGGCTGTGGAACAATATAACTGTTATACTGCTAGCCATAATGACTAGCACCTGCATTAGCCTTGGCTGAGAATGAGATTTTTGTCACAAAGCCTGAACCCTTTACTGCTTGCACACTTCCACGCATGTCAAGATGTGTCACGGCCATTGAATGAGATCATCTAGTATCACAGGTATACCCAGAAGGTATACCCTTTCAGAGGCACATTTTCAAGGTAGGTTTCTATATACAGTTGCATGGAATATTCTGTACGTGACTTCCGAGTTATGAAATTTTTTCCTCATTCTGTTCTCTGATGTATGAAAGTGAGAAAATGAGTTGTCTGCTTTTTCAAAGGCAATAACAAAACAGGTTGCATGGCTAAAAATGTTATCAATAGAATATGTTTCTCTTGCGCAGTTGTAGCCTAACACTTCCCCCCACCCTTGGCAGTGGTAGGATGGGTACTGAGTGGAATAAGGCAGAAAGAAAAGGTAGAAGTACCTTTTATCTCCCTGGTCTCTGAGACCGTAAGGGTATTTAGTTCGTAGATAAAACTTGTTCTTTGGGATTTGCTTTGGTTGCCTAGAATCTCCACAGGGCTACATGTGTGCTTTTTCTTGGGAGCTTTTAGGTGAGATGGAACAGAATGAGATACCTTGTCTCTTGTGATTCCAGTAGCTTTCTCTCAGCAAACACAAATGGTAAAAATGAAATTTTCTGGAGTATTTTATCATTAGGCCATACAAACATGTTTTTGAACAACATTACAAGTATCAAAGAATTAAGAATGAATTGTGTTCCCTTCGACAAATAGTTCTCAAATTGTTTCTAATGAAAATTCTTTCTAATGTCATCTTCAACCTGGGTTTTACTACAGTTAGAAATACATTAATAGGAACAGTTAATGAATGCGGGAAAGGGAAGCAAAAATGTTTTCTTCAGCAAAGACAACAGGCAAATAGCCTTTAGACAACAGATTTTGGCTTGCTTTTTCCTAGTCTTGGTGGTTTCCATATGAATCAACTGGTAGATTAGGTGTTTGCCTGTCACTTCCAGTATACCAGAGCAGAAAAAAACAGACCAGCCTGTGTGTTCAAAACCATTGTCAAAGACTTTCTTGAAAGCTTAATCAATGTATTTAATGTTAAGCATTTCTTTTCAATGCCAGTGTTTGTCTGGGTCATGTCTGCAACAGAACTGTAATGCAGTACTTTTCTTTCCCTAAGGCAACTGTAACAAAACTGTTAATACCTATATCATGCTCCTTCCAAGTGTCTTTAGAACACCCGTTTATCTTTGTAGTTGACCACAAACTAGACAAGACTTCAGTGTCACCATGCTGTGTCTAGGGAAGCATGTCTGTTCCTGTTACTGAACCAAGTTGTAGGTATAGTTGGGATGACATCATGTGATGCTGTATTAAATTGTTTTCTTGGAGGTAAAAGGAAATCACCTTTATATGAATATGGATGTGTTAAATGTTTTTCCTTCCCTATACTCATTAACAGATAATTTCAAATTTTAAAGGAGAACTATATCTTTATTCCAGACCATATAGTATGCTTTTATAAACAATTTAAATAGTATTAAATGCTTGCCATCTTAACCGAATGAAGAGGGAGTAGAAGAGCTTTAAGTCAAAGGATCTGTCATAATGCATAATGGGAAACTTGTAAAAGTGGTTATTAGTGGCTTTTCTTCACAATGAAAGCTTTATGTTAAAAATGTTGGCAATATCGTAACTTTAAGCCGGTGCTTTCAGGTAATACATTTTAAGTCATGAGACATCAAGCCCCTTAGGAAGAGTTGGTAGAGATTAAAAAAAACCCTAACACTCCCTCAAACCTCCTTCCCCCAATTCTTTTAAAACCAATATGGAGGTTTAAAACTCTTGTTTTTCTAGAAACATGAAGTTTCATAACTGTTGTGACAAACTTGAGAATTACTCTGGATATATATGTATTTTTTTTAAAAGGTATAACTTGCTGATAAAGTTCCCAGTTTACCAGGTGGTGCAATATCAAAATCTGTTAGCATGGCAAAATCAAGCAAACTGTTTCTTTCTGAACTGCACAAAGTGAGTAGGTAAACATATATATTTGTTCCACAAGGACAATGCAAAGCTGGCTCACTAGCACCAGTCACTGCAAAACTACTGTTGTAATTCTCTTACGTGCTGTTTTGGAGACTCACCTCTTTATTAAGGACTTAACAAGAGCATAATCTTGGGAAGAAATGTGAAAAATAGTTGAAGTGTTACTGAGGTTTTACTCTGCCAGAGAATGACTAAGCAATGGAAGGTTACAGTAGTGATGTACGGGTTGTTTTCCATTTCGCTCATCTGAAAGCCTCAGAATTTCTGTTTTTCCAAGTCTTAAGTCTGTTACTGCTCAGAGCTCTAGCTGGAGCACAAGATACCAAGTGTAGCATAAAAAGATTAAGTAGCTATTTCTACCTTACATTGGCAAAGGGTGCTATTTTACTACTCACTTTCTGTGTAAGTCAGTGAAATGTAACTTAAAAAAAAATCTTGTGAGGACAAAAATATGTGGTATATAGATCAGCTGCTTTCTTGACTTGTGTAAGCAATAGTTCACTTATTAAAAAAGAACAATAAGAGGTCTAAAAGAAAAGACTTAAATTATGTTGGTAGGTTTAACATGGGTTAAACATGGGTTTAACTTTGTTGTTAGTTCCCATTAGCCAAATATTGATGAGCTGAGTGATTTACATAGATAATGGTGTGAAGTCAAATCCAACTTTCAGTGCTGATTCAGCATGAAAAATTTGCTTATAAAATCACTTCTGAACCTACTTGCTTAAAGTACATCAATCAGCTTCTGATTGACTTTTTGTCAAATGATCCTAGAAATCAAGTGGCTTTCAAATGCTTTCTTAGTTAGCATGAATCTGAGGAAATTATTCTTCTTGGAAGTCTAGTAAAATGCAGTTGGAAGTTGTTACACATGCACACCTAACAATATAAAATACAGCAATTTGGTTGTCCATACTTTATGTTCTCTATGGTTGTCCATACTTTATGTTCTCTATGGTTACCCTGCCTCACTGAAACATCCTGAAGTGATAAAACAGGTAATGGAGCAAGGACTGGGTTGGGTGGCTTTTGTTGCTTTATTTATTAATGGAGGGGCTAAGCAAAAGGCAAAAGTAAAACATTTACCTTCAAAAAAAGAAACAAACCAAAAAAAAACCCCAAAAGTTATATGCGTGTTGTCTACTCCAGTGTTTTGAGGAAACATTTTATTGTTCAGAACAGTCAATCGAGAGGACTATGTTCTGTTCTTTCTGAACCAGTCTGAAGAACTACAACCTAAAGCCCAAGTACTGTTCCCCTGGTTTTGCCTTGTGCACTCAAATTGTAATTCTAACACCTCACAGATCACTCTGTGGAGCATATTAACATCTTAACATTGCTGGTTTTGTCAAATACTTCAGTTGTGTTTTCATCACGTTCTCTGGACGCTAGTGATTCACAGGCAAAAGGGAACTTCTGGGCTGCATGCTTTTTGCAACCAGCACCTCTGTTAACCCAGAATGCCCATTTGATGCCCCTTTAAGAGGAAGGCAGTTCTTTTGATCATTGCACAGAAAACTGGGGGGGAACCCAAAAATATACGCTAGCTGGAGTAGCTTTTGAACACTTCTGTATTACACTTGTGGGTTTTCTGTTGAAGCCCCTAAACTTTTGGTGATGCATGTTCGTAGCTCATAAACAAAGACTTGTAGAGGTGAGGTATAGAACCAGGGCTAGCAAACTTGCCAGACTTGTATTGGCTGTGTTAGAGATGATAAGAAGGTAGTAGGGATGATGAGTGGGATCCAGCGAGATGTAAAATGAGTGGTGATTTCCCCAAATCTCCATCGCTTGATAGACACAGTATAGCTTGCATTATTGTACACTTTATTTTCTGTTCAAATGTACAGCTACAAGGTAGGTTTATCCCGAATGTGTTAATCTTCTCTTACCCATCTGTCTGTAGCTGGACCTCAAATGACCTCTGAAAAATTAATATGTACTGTGATAATATTTCAAATTGGCCAAGCAATGCTTTTCGTTTATGAGCAAAGTTTTTCCTTCACTTGCCCCCCCATCTTAGCACTGCCTTACGTTGATGAAACTTCTGCTTAAACTAAGGATTCCGTTGAGGCAGAAGTGTAAAGTTGTTTGAGCTGTACATTTGAGAGAGCTTTTTAAAAGTCCTTTAAAGCAGTGGAAATTTCCAGACTTCACCAAAAAAAAAAAAAAAAAGACTTGAATTTCTGGTCTAATAACTGCTTTGCAAGAAGAGAGAAATATGAAAAGGAACCGCAGACATTCTGGATGTCAGCCTGTGAAATTTTCCACTATTTCCTTTAATAACATGCAGGCATGCTTATACTGCTGGAATTTCAGTTAGAAGTCTCATTCTGACTGAAACTTCGAGCTACTTGGTGGGCAAATGCTCTCTGAAAACGAATTGTCAAGAAAAAAAGTTCTCGCTTGTAAGAATGTGCATAAACCACTCCCATGCTGGATATCAACTACTGATTATATTAATCTTGCCTTCAATTTCTTGTTTTACAGTTTGTGTTATCTGTTACAATTACTAGATAGTAACTGCAGGTGACAATCCATCATTTCTTGCTTCTAGTAATTCTAGACTAATATTTCCAATAAGGACTGCATGTTGTTAAACTAGAAATCTTAATTTTTGTATCTTGGATATACTAAAGGAAGAAAGACATTAGGAAACATCCTGTTCTAATATTCTGTAAAGCAGTTAACTTTAAAACCTATTTAATGGTTATTTATAAAATTATTGTAGGTTCAGATAAACTGGTGAAAATCAAACTGAAGGGATCTGCAGGTTCAACCTCATTTGTCTACCTCCAAGCTCTTTTCTGTTTAAATTCTTGTTTACCAAAAGGCTCCCTGACCTTTCTCCAAGATCTAGAGGACTCTGTACTTTGAATGTGCCTTGTCTTTCTGTCACTACAGATATTTATTGTTGACTTATGCTCTTTTGGGTTAGGGCCTAAAGAATACTTTATATAATGGGTTGAGAGTTTTTTTGCTTAAATGCTGGGATGGGAGCTATGGTGGTATCTTGTGCAAAAAGCAAGCAGCATCAAAACAAACTGACTTCTTTCCAGTGTTCATTGAAAATATAAAACCAGAACCCTTTAGATGCATTCCCGTGGAATGCTGTCTTTCCAAGGCAGTGTGGTACGCTTCTACAGCTGCTCAAGCCAAATCAGAGCCATTGTGCTTCCTGTTACCTCTTCTCCCCTTGCTCTGGGACTGAGGCCTTTGCAGTCAGCAAACAGATTTAATTCAAAATTTTCCATTCCTTCCCTCCCACCAACAAAAAACCCTTAACCCCAAAACCAGGTAAAACCACCCAGACAACTTCTGGCTGTCAGCTTACTCCTAGTTGCACAAACACCAGTAGTAGTGCAAGGGAATGGGTGGAGTGGAACTAGAGCAGCCATAGTTGTGTCAAAAATTTAAACTAGATGGAGTTCCAGTAAGACACTGTTCCTGAAACAAATGTTAGAGAAGAGAGACTCAAGTGGTACCTGGGTGTAGGAGAAATTCATCAACCTTTGTCTGCCCTGGGGCTGTAATTAGAAAGAGTTGGTGGAATTACTAATTATGTGTTATTATTGGTAGTTCCTTACCTGTTGTATCTACATTGGGAAACTAATTTCACTTAAGTCAATAGGGATTAAGTAGATATATTGAGTGCTCTTCTGAAAAAGAAGAGAATCTTTTGATGTTGAGAATGCTGTGAACATTTAATGTGTATTTGCTACTAGTGTAGTTCATATACATATTGCTGAGCAGAAATAACCCACTGAAAGGGGTAAGTACTGCAATAATTCTATTTTGGGGTAGAATAGAGGACCAGCATCCCATGCTATTGGGTCTAGGGATGAAGGATTTTTAACATGAGTGTAGGATTAGAATATATTAGTTCGTGTTATGAAAAAACTTCGTATTGTTTGTTTCTCTGATGCTGTTGTAATCAGTGGTCCTTTATAGGTGATAAGGGTTGTCATGGTTTCTAGGCTGAGGTTAAGGACTAAGTAAAGATCTTTAATACCAGGTGATACTTGTTGCTAAATGAACTTGCAGAGTAGTTTCATGTACTTGTCAGCATTTACAGAATCAGTGCTTAATATCTGTAGTGTCACTTTAAGTTCTAGATTTCATTTCCACAAAGTCAAAGTTAAACTTATTTGTCTGAAGATTTATTTTTTTTAATGGAAGCAGAAAAAAAAGGAGAGGACAGTACAGAACAAGCTTTGTGTACATGTGTGTCTTATTTTATACCAAAAGTGCTTTTCATGTGTGGGTCTAGATAGCTTCCAAAGTTAACCTTTATAGCTAGGCCAAAATAAACAACTAGGTGCAAAGCTGAAGACAAATTATTGTACTCTGATAAAAGTATGTTTACTGTAGGAAGCTATTGCTAAATAGAAACATATTCTGTGTTTATATGAACACTTGTTAAATGGACTCTGTCAATTCCTATACACAGATTGACAGGACACGGGTCAATGTAGAATACAGCTTACACACAACTTCACAGAAGCGATGAAAGTGGGAAGAGTGGCACCTAAGTCATTGACAGCATCATCAATCTCAAGCAATACTTTTTTGAGCTGAGGTGGCAGTGTTTCCAGACCTCCAAAAGCAAGACAGCTGAACCCTTTTGATTGGTAATTACGCTATAACACACATTTGCCAAAATAACTGATGTTTTTTTTGGGTTTAGGGCCCTATTGCAAGTGCTTAGTATTATCTGGGAACTCTTTTTTTCCTGTTGTCTGTTTACCTTTAGGTTACAGTTATAGATGCAGGAGCTCCTCAGCCAGGTTTCAGGGCAGGTATTTGACTGACTGAATTAACTATGGACCAGACTCTTTAGATTGGAGTGTCCAAAAGCCTGTTTTAAAGTGTCTTCACTTCCAACTGGAATTAACTCTTAGCTGTCATGCAGATTCTACTGGTATGGAGGTTCAACAAATGTTTTCTTTTATGATAAGGGCAAACCCATGAAGTGAGTTGACTTTGTCAGAGGCAGAGCAGGCCAAACTCTTGTTTCTAATTAGAATGCACAAATGTTTTACCTATAATAGAATCTCCTGAACATCAGCAAACTATGAAACTTACTTGATGGGCCTTTTCTGCTGGCTTGAGGTTGAAAAAAAATTAGTAGTCTTGAAATGGCAGTTTAGTTTTCAAGTAAACTTTAATGTCTGACTGCTAGGTTGTAATTAACTGTCTTAATCTGTTGATTAACCCTTTGCCTTTAAACATAAATGGTTCTGCTGAACATTTCTGGTAACTAGCAGTCTTAATTCTAGATGTTTCATTTTTATTGACATTTCAGTAATGATTCACCATTTCCTTCCTCTTCCAGAGCTCACAAGAATTAGTAGCATGCTATGTAGAGAAAGAACCTCTGGGGCAACACTACTCATTTAGTGCCAAGTTGGTTTGAAAATTTATTCAAGGTGATGAGGTTGCACAGGTGAGACTGAGAATATTCTGGTGTGCAAAAATAATCTACTGTGGTCCAGTTGCATTAAATTTGTTACAGCATGGCTCCATAAAGTTTATTCGTATTAGAGAATCTGAGGAAAAAACAACAAACTTTCTTAAAGTTATGTGCTATTGCAAGTTTTCTTCAGCAGTCTCATTTCCTGGATCAGGGGACCGCTCTCTGAATAGCTTCAACTTTGAGTAGGGCATTATTTTATGGTATCTTATTTAACTCTTGCACCAAGTAGACTTTGATGTAGCCTTAGTTGATGAAGCCTTAGTTGTATTCGTACAGGGTATCCAGTGTCTACTATAGCACGAGAGGTTTTAAAAATAATTCTGAAAAAAAAAATAAATTAAAATATTCTAGTAAGTTCCTCCTTAAATATTGAGACGCTAATACAGGATAGATATACTTATTATGGATCTGTTGCACCAGATTGGTGGTGTCAGCTGAGGATGTACCACATTTGTGGTGGTGTTACTATGGCAACTGCCTTCTAAGAGCTGTCTCAAGGTCACTCATCAGTTGTAGCCTGGAGTGCTTGCTGCTTAAGCAAAATATCTACACCAAACAATTCAGGAAATGATCATTCTGCTTTGAAAAAGCAACAATAGGGACACAAAGCAGTATTTTATTTTTGGGTTGAGGGAAAGGACATTTTCTTTTTTCTGTATATTTATCTGTCAGATATTTGAAGACTCTTAGAATCATTGAGGGGTGGATTTTAGTTGAAATGTAAATCATAAGTAATGTAGGATCAATGACGCAAGAAATGTCTTATTTAAAAGCAAAATAAAACAAAAAATTTAATCTGAAGAACATGAACTGAAATTCGTGACCAAGCCTGAAGTTTATGGTGCAAAAATGACTGCCTACACCAGTGAAAATTTAGACAAGATGGTGAAGACTTACACTGAGTTGAGAATTCAGAGCTGCTTATACTTAAGGGCTTCTTTTATGAGATATCCAGATGCATTCTCACACCTAAATCCTTGTGGATGTGGTTAGAGAATGTCAAATACATTCAGCAGCATTTTCAGTCTAATGCACAGTGATTCAGAGATAAGACTAGAGAAGGGGTTGTTCAGGAAGTTGATCTTATGTCTGAGGTTACAAAAGACTTTGTTATCCTAAATACATAAAATAGAATCCACTAGGTTAAAATTTAATTGGAATGACAAAGTGTTGTTTTCTCAGTTTGGAGAACTGACTAGTAAAAAGCTACCATGTTTTATGGGGCTTTTTGTTTGTTTAGTTTTCTTTTTTTGATTTAAACTTACTTTTCCTCGTTCCTCTTGTATCATTTCATGGCCTAAAATAGTACTGTGATAGCAACAGAAGCAGCCATTAGATTCAGCAGTTGTTGTTATGTCTGACTATATTTCAAACCTCTTTCACAAAATGATAAGCTATTGTTTTGGGAACCTAATGTATTAAGGCAGCAATTAAGGCAAAGTCCCTCCTTTTGCTCTTTAGGCTGAACAGACCAAGGTCTAGCTTCCTCTCAAAAACATGTATTAGCTGGTCTCCCACACACACCTGTTATTTTTTAACTTCTGATTAGTTTGTAGGTTAGGGGAATATTGTTATTTCTCAGGTGCATGATATCTGTATCTTGTACTAAGAAACACTTTACAGAACTGTTCTGTAAATCGCTTCTGTTAATATCTTTGGAGCTGTGGGACAGGAGTCACTTCCTATAGCACTGTCTAGGTTTGGTGCCGCTCTCTGGAACTGGATTTGAAGATGTCTGTCTTTAAATAACCATAACCAAGACTTGTATTGTCTTCAAAACCTTTAAGAATTGGGATTGGTTGGAATTTTTATGGAAGTAGGTTCAATAGTAGTTGTCCACAGAACCCAAGGAGCTCCATCCTTGGAGTACTATCAGACTACACAGAAATGACAGGTGAGCTGGTACTTCTATTTCTAGATTAACAGGATGTATACTTAAGGAGGGAATGAAAATGTAAGAGTTAAGGATATCAGGTTAGTAATCCAGTCTCCTTCTACCCTCAGTGAAACAAGCCTGGACTATAGTAAGAGGGTGGAAAAAAGTTGTACAAACTGTTGGTAAAAGGAGGTTAAGAGAAATCTCTACCTTATGAAGCTTGGTCTTTAAGAGGCATTCATGTCAAGTGTCTCTATCATTTTCTCCAAAGTAAGCAGTCTGTTCAAATTCTAACACAGATTATAGCATGAAAATACTAGTGTATTTGTTGCTTTACTGTGAGGCCATGGCATGAGAACAAATTTCACCTGTGCCACAGAACAGAGGTTTCCAGCATGTGATACACAAGTTATATCCACATGACATAACATAGTGGCATATACAAGCACTTCCTTGTCTACAAAATAAACAGTCTTACACAGGCAACTGAGAAACTGCACATGGGGAAGTATTTACTAAGAGATAATTTGAGCCACAGGGCTGGTATCTGCATCACTAGTTACTACAGCCATGTTTGCAGTCTGAGGTACAGGTTTATCACCCCAAAGCTGCTCCCCTTGCTGTACCACTGCAGGATGACTTATCTTTTTGCGCTTGTCTATGAGCCTGCACATAGCTCTGTGGTAAAATTGTCCAGGCTATTGACTAAATTCTTGCTGAATTCAACATCTTGGCTACACTGCTGGTAAAAGGTAACTTCAAAGCTACCTAAGGCATCTTCGTGAAAATTTCATTAGAAGAAACCATTGTGGTGCAGATATCATTATCATCTGCTTAAGAGAAAAATCAGATTTGTATTTTACTTTATGTGCACCTTTTCCAAAACTGAACAGGCTAGACTTGTGGGTCAGCTTTACACCTATGGTTTTTTTTATGGTATTTTACAGTATTTTATTCTTATTTAAGAGCTGTCTGAGAGTTCATGAGAGAAACAGTCTGATCTTCCACAGCTGTTACAGATTTCTTGAGGATACAGCTAGTTGATTTTTTTTTTTTTAACAAAAGCAGGTGAGCTAATATCCTCGACAGTGGCAATGTTTTATTCCAAGTATAGTCTATTTGACTATAGACAAAATAGGCTAAAGCTTAGCTACACTAATTGCCTCACCCAATTTAATTTTTTTTCTTTGCAGTAGCAAGGCTGTTTCAACTTTCTAATGTAATATTTTGAACAAAAGGTTGGATACTCACTCCCCTGAAAGTTTCTTCTATTGCAGGGCATTGCTATTTAGCAATTCCAATCCAGTCTAGACTTGTTTT
>JAOQGH010000005.1:9786250-9959194 GCA_025769975.1 Gallinago jamesoni | reverse complement strand
ATACTCACTCCCCTGAAAGTTTCTTCTATTGCAGGGCATTGCTATTTAGCAATTCCAATCCAGTCTAGACTTGTTTTTTCTGGAATAATAAAAAACTTGCAGATCTTCCAGGCTTTTCTTCCTCCCCAAATAAAGTTAGCAAGGCACTTCACCACAGATTGATTCATTTACAAAAGATTTTAATGTACTGTTATGTTAAAAACAACAAAAAACCCACCCTGCTGACAAAAAAAAAACCTGTGCATGAAATGGAATGTTTCTCTCCTAGAGTTACACTGGCTCCATAGCATCAACAGTGGAAAAAAAATAAGCAACTAACAGCCCTGGAGAGACTTTAGCTACATCAGTTGAAGCTAGGATATGGCTAGGGCTATTGGTTAGTCTAAAGTAAAAACAAAACCCCACCCAGAGAACACCACAAAAGAATACAGCTGAAAAGTGGCTTGTTCTAACTTGCCTAGTGTATTAAGGTAGCATTTTTAGCATATTCATGCTAAATTAAAGGCCTCGCCTCTGAACCAGGGATTTCAGAAACTGCTCTGACTTTTCTCTGTGTAATACTTGCATAGGAAGTCCTTGTGCATTTCAATATTACTTTCAAGAACCTGATGGGGCATGGAGCACAATTAAGCAATTGTCTACGTTTTAAATATGAGATTTGGCCACCATCAGCTAGTTTATAGCTGGTATTTCATAGCTGGAGGAATATGCATTAAGATTTGTTACATAAAACAATATTGTAAACAAGTTTTGCAGAACAGATGAAGCAATTTTAATATTAAAACTTTATTAACTCTTATGAGAGGATATACCAAGAAGACTTGGCCAAAACAGCTACTTGTGCAGAAAAATTTAACTACTGGCACTTCTTTTGAAACAAGTCTGCAACAAGCCTAAGGTGTAAAGCTCTTTACCCACATTTCTAATCAACTTAAATTTCTTCACTGGAAGTATTTTAGCCACTCTTTCCTCATCCTAAGTGCAAGAATAATTTCTTGACAAAGTCTGCTGGAATATTACCCAGTATGGCGTTATCTTGAATCTGCTTCACTCCATGCACTCAACGCTTGTAGTCCTAGATCATATCTCTTTGTCAAAAAACTAGAGAAACAGAAGGACAAAGCACAGATCAAGAGTCAGATAAAACCAAGAACAATTAAGTACTTTGGCAATTCAGATAAGCAGAAAATACAGCTTCTAGAATTAAGATGTTTTGGTTGTTTTTCATTTGGGATAATTTGTTTATCTTGGTTTTGCTGCCATATATCCAGATGTGACTAAACTGTCTCCAAGCAAAAGTTTACTGCAACACTTTTCTATTTATCTGGCTACAAAGATATTACTGTCGTCTTGGAAACGTTTGCTTCTGTATTAGTTAAAATTTACCACAACAGAGCTGAAGTTACTGATGTCAGAATTGGCAGAAATTAATTTAATCCTCTTGGAGAAAGTAAGTTATTGCTTACGTGCAGTAAAATAACATGGAGATGGCCACTAATTCAGTGTTTTGCTAGTGGTCATCTGAAAGATTTTAATATCTGCCATATGCATATAAATGTGTCATGGTTTCTGCTGGCGCTAACACTATCTCTAAAAGAAACAGGTAGTTCTTATGCTCTAGACTTGTTAAAAGAGTTCTGGTCTCCAAGAAAGGCTATCTGTCATGTGATAGGGGTGCCCACACATACACAAGTGCTCAAAACAAGTTTGTTATCTCTTAAAGCCAGGCAGATGCTCCTGCCTATTCCCTATTTGTTAGCATCCTTGAAATGCAGAAGTATTGGGCTTGTTTTCAAAGGCGTTGTCTTTTTGTCAGTTCACTATTATGTAAACTCTCTGCTTTTTCCTAGTAAGTCAATCATGAGATTGTAGGTTGGTTTGATCTTGTGAAATGTTTTAAAAGGTACCTTCAGTAGGTCTTATTCCAGCCTTCTAAATTTCACTGGTTAAAAAGGTGTGTGAAAGGAATTGTTCCATTAACATCAAACTATATGGATGTAAAAACTAGGTTTCTCTGTGAGCTAGAGCAAAGGGGGAATCCAGAATTTGGGGTTTGGGGGGGGTTGGTGGTTGGGTTTTTGTTTTTTTTTTTTAATTTTGGGATTAAGTTTATGCTTATGAAGCACACAAGTTATGAAAAAAATAATAGCAAGCAATTAATGGCTACTTTTTATGGCAATCTTTAAGCCTAGATTTGGTATACTCTCTGGCAATGGAATATTATATTAATTGGCTTGGTCTCAGTAACTTTAACTGAATTATTTCTTGGGCCACATTTATTTTTTAAAATACATAAATTTTTATATCAAACTAACTTCCTAGCTGCTCCTAATTTTTTCTCAAGTATTAAGCTACTGCTAATGAGAGGGGACTTGGCTAAAGTTAAAAATAGAGCACATTGAACTTGATGTGAACCTTAATATCTTTTCCAGCTTTTCCAAGGATTGTATTGTGAATTGTGTATTGTTTAGTTGGTTTCTCACTGATTAAAAGTATTGAAATAAACTGTGTATTGTGAAATAAAGCTGCTGTCAATGCTTTGTTTACATTTTGGATATCTTATCTAAATGTTAATTCACAAATTTAATGCAAAGTTCAAGCTTGGAGATGGGATTTCAAAGTCTTACAAAGGCTTTTTTTTTCCTAAAGGCAAAATAGTTTGCTGAAGAAATAAGACAATTGAAATTTGTTTATTGTCAGAGCCTAAAAGAAACTTGTTTTGTTTACTTGGCCTTTGGATAAAAGCCAGTGTGGCAGATCAGATATTTCACTATGTGGAGTTTGTTGCTACAGCCTTACAGAAGTTTCTAGTGTTCTTTGAGCTTTGGCTTTACAGTTATTTCTTTATTCTGCTTATTGTAAATTCATTTATTGACTTACCTGATAATTTTGCTAATTACTTTATAGGCATAAAACTGATCTTGACTAAAACAGTTCTGCAAAGCTTATTACATGAAGATTTGGTAAACTTAAAGAAAACACCCCTCTAATATTTCTTCTGGGGATCGATGCTAACAGTGGCTTGCTTAGTTCTGATGTTTTATTCTCGTCCTCTAAGAATGTAGGCTTGGTAACTACCTGTAATAATTGCAGTCACTATCAGGGTGGTCACTGAAGAAGAAACATAGGGGAACTTTCTCTTCTAGATGAGTGGTTGTATGTGTTCCTAGCATTTGATTTAGGAGACCTGTCCTTATTCCAAGTGATGCTTTTGGCTTTCTGTCTAGTGATAAGCTTAAGGGAGAAGCAGGACCGCATTAATTTTCATGGGTACAAAGGGAAACTTAACACAGAAGAGAAATACAGCTTCTGGGAAACTCACTGCTTTTGAACCAGGAAATTCTTGAGCCGTAGATTGTGAAGTTTGAGGGTATGCTGAAACACATTCATATGCTTACCTTTTTCTTTCTAGGCATTCCTACTGGCTTCTGTTGGAGAGAGAACACTGTGCTAGGTAAGTCATCTTTTTGAAGACTTAATTGTCCCAGACTACTTTATGAAAATTGATCCAGAGAAAACATTGGTATTTAGGATCTTAGGAAAAAAAAAGAGAAAATAATTTCAATACTCTTAGAAAAGCAAAGGTATATTGTTTGCTTTCTTCGACCTCTCTTAAACTTGAGGAAATGCGTGGTGTTACCTGGCCTTGGTATCTATGTTATTAACATTTTTCTGTGTATGTACTTGTCTTTAGTTCTTACTTCTCTGTATCGCTGATAATAGTTTTCTTCTTTTTCAAGTAACAAATGATGTGAATACTTTGCTCAGAGTAGTTCTTATGAAACGATGATGAAATCGATTTTCTTAGCTAAAGCTGTTCTGTGTCCAGACTGGGTATGATACTAATGACTAGAGGGGATTGATTTCGTTTGTTTGGTTTCTTTGTTATAACTTATGGTATAGCCAATTTAGCCTCCAATACTCAAACAGATTAACATGTCAAGTTCCATACCTGTTGCTGGAGAGTAGTGAAACTTGTAACTTGTCTGGGCATTCCATTCAGTGGGATTTTGGTGTCAGGAAAGCAAGCACCTCCTTAAGAATAATCTCTTGTGGTAAAATCAACCTCCTTACACGTGCCCTAAAATAAGATTCAAGTGAGCTGGCTTGGTTAAAATAAGGTTAGGTTGAATTAAAATAAAGAAAATGAAAGGAGACAGTGGAAGGAAAACCTTAAAAGCTTTGAAGAATGATCTCTTCTAAGCACAGAATAGATTGTGGTTTGTTTCAGATAGCTGTGCTCATTAAAATGTTATAGTTCCTAAGCAGTGATTTGCAGACGGATAATACAGTGAGGTAAATAATATGTGGTGGAGAGAAGGGATAAATAACTTTTGCTTTTGACTGGATGGAGACACTTTTCTGAGCATATTGTCTGTCATAAATCTACTTGCAATGAAAGAAAAACCTAAATCACAGCATTTTCACTCTGTAAGACAGAATTCATGACATCAGACTTAGGTTTTGTATGCTCTTTCTTGTGTTCCTTCCATGGTATGCTGTGTTTATCCTGTTATTGTACGTTTGTTGTTATTTATAGGCTTCATCTGTATGACAATCTAACAAAGCTTCCTACTGGTGAAAGCTCAAGTGTAGGTAAGGTTTTGTAGCTTTTTGAACTTTTAATGGACTACAAGGTACACCGAAAATGCTTAGCTGGCTTCTTTTAAAAGAAAATATTAAAGCTATGCCCTGCCTAGGGACAGTATTAGGAACTTTTCTCCTAATAATTTTGACAGGGCCCAAGAATATAACAATCTGACTGCAGTGTACCTAAATATAACTTCCCTTTCTTTTAACAGTGCCAAGTAAGTGTGATGTACTGCAGTAGAAGGTCGCCCAACTGCACAAATGCAGGGTGGTGTTTACTGGCAAGAAAACACATTGACTCAACTGCACTGTATAGTTGATACACTCCAGTTGTATGACATAAATGCATGACTGGTGCTAACCAGTTAGTTACCACATTTGATATGTTGACCAGATGCTAATATAAAAGCCTCCCAGTGCAGGGGTCTAGCTGAATACTACTAGCCTTAAAACTTAGCATCCAGTTAAACTTTGAATTCAACTGCAAAGTGACCTGAAAGTAATTTTGAAAGGTAAAAGAGAAAATTAGTTGTTTAAATCATGGTGGATGCATCTTGAATGTCTCATTGGCAGGCAAATGTTCAAACAATGGTTCACCAGCTGAGGGTTTTAGTGAATGAAAGATACAATTCAGTAGGTCTACTTGTATGGGAACTAAAGATGTAATGCACTTAAGAAAAAGTAATAATGAAAAAAAATTCAACAGCTCTATCCTGGCATTTTCTCCAGTGCACTATATAAAAATACATCAAATTGCTTCCTAATGTTGTGCAACTACACAACTACTTAGCCATTTATCTATAAACAAGGAAGCAACTGGATCTGAAAGAAAACATTACAAATACTTTTGGCACTTGAAGGGGAAGGATGTGATCCCTTCTTCTGTTTTTGGCAGTCACCAACCTCTTTTACTAACTTCCAGAATGGCTGCAGATCTTCCTAAAATTACTTGGAATTTCTCTTCTAACGATAGTATCGTTATGGAGAATTCTGTGGATAAACATCAGTGTCTGAGAAGTGCCATTTATATAGAAAAAACTTCCATGAGCAAAACTGATTTTCTGCCTGATGCTGCAATCTTAAGGAGCTTAGTGTGAGACTTACGGGAAAAAGTCTTTCTTATGAAAGCAAAGGTGTATTGCTTCTTCATTAAAACATTAGAAAAACTAGAAGCATGAGGTTTTTATGCAAAGGAAATCCTTTGTGAAAAATAGAAAAGTTTAAACAAAAAAAATCCACAAGATATAGAGAGCCTTATTCAAAAGTATGCTGCCTTTTCTCATAAACGGGGAAAAAAAATAAAATCCTTGATGGTAGGAATTAATGTTGTGGTCAGTTTGTGTACATGAGATTAATGAAACATACTGCTTAAATCAGTACAAAAACAATGTGGTACTATATCTTAAAATTAAGGCATAGTAGGATCAATTGTAAAGTACTCTCTTGTCTTAGTAGCCCATTGTTTTAATGGTACCAGTTTATCTTCAGGCTGCAGTACCCAATCCTCTGCTGGCAATGTTTTACTGAAAATTGTAGAAACAAAGGTCTTTTAGGACAGAGATTCCATGGGTTGTCTGGAACTGGTTTTTGTGTTCAACTGTTCCTTGAAAACTGAAATGTAACTTGTTGCAGGTACTAAAGCTTGGCTCTTGTCCTCTTGTAGGCCTTGGAGGAGATACTGTGACTCTCCAGTCTTTAATATCTCTCTAGGTACTAGCTTTCTGTTTTGTATAGCATTGAACAAAGACACCAATCTCTGGGGCTTTCTTCCTCCATTGTAGCTTAATTTTTAAATAATTCACCCTGAAATTTAAGATTTCATTCAGTGACATGCAAAATGACATTACAGCTTTAAGTTTTGTGTGGTAGATTTTAGCAGATTATAGCAGGTTATAACCATTGGTACAGAGTGGATGGACAACATGTGAAATATAACAAGATAACCTGACTGTACTGTGGAGAGACAAATTAACCTAATTTGGGTGTGATTCTATTCTGCCTTTATTTAGCAGTTTAGCTAAAGGTGCTCTACTAAGCTCTGGCCCCTATGAATATGAAATATAGTAAGATACATGGAAAAAAAGAGGAAAGGGGATTTTAAATGAAATGCTCAAATGTATCGGTGTACTATAGATAGACAACTGTCACTACAAATTTTGAATGGTAAGCATTTGTGTTGAACTAAATGAATACCTCTTGCAGCGATACTAAGTGTACCTGTGTACACTCAAACTTAATCAGAGTTTAATTACAGCATTGAGCTAGGAACTTTTTCCTATTTCAAGGTCAAATTGTGTTTTAGAAATGTCACCTTTGCATTAAGTAGCTGTATTTATTTCTTACAATGAACTGCATTATATATAAGCATTGATATTATGCATGGAAAACTTAAACTATTTTGATTTAATTTCTTCAATAACTTTGCTTTTAGTCTCTGATCTTAAACTCTCAAATCTGAGAGTCTAGTTATGCCAAAAACACAGGAAACTTCATTAACAGGCCTCTTATTATTAGATCAGAGGATAACAATATCTAATTTTAAAGCAAGGGGATATTTTTCAATAAATTAAAAAAAAATCTGTTTTCATAGCCTGATGAAAAGAGACACCAAGTAGAATGCTCAAAAGCTCTCTAACATACTGGGCATTCAACTCCCATTGAAGCCAGTTTGTGTGAGTCTGTGCATATATAATATAGAACCCCCTAATAGGTAGCTGCCTTCCCCCCTGCCCTCCCCACATAGCACTCAAACGCTTTGTCAGAATATGAATCTGCATTTTAAAAGTTGTAATGTATCCAGCACTTTGATTAACATTAGTAGGTTTACAGTGTAAAATAGTATATTTACTGACCTTAATTCTGTAGCTTAGTTCTTGTGCAAATGTCCCTAAGTACTGTATCTGCTGATCAGCAAAATGTGCCCAAGGCAAATCAACATGATCTAGGGACTGTATTTCTTTCCCACTCGTGCCCCTCCTTAGTGATGGATGTAGATATTTCTAACAAGTAAATCAGTGATTTAAATGCCAGATTAAAGTCTGCTCTAAATGAATATTCTTAATCAAAAGTTGCCATCTGCCATAATCAATACAATGCATATCAGTGTTGTTTACTCTTTGTGGTCTCTCCCCCTCCCCCCCCAATGTCCTAATTTGAATGTCACTCAAACTCCCTACGTGCCCCTATTAATCCAAGGCCAAATTAGGGTAGAGGTCCTTGGGAGACTTCAGCTCTCCATTTATGAGACCATTATCTCTCACTGTATAGTGAAGTGAACACAGCTGCTGAAATAGCAATATACCTTGGAGATGATACAACAGATGTCAGGAAGACTGTAGTGGTCTTTTCTGTGAACTGATGGGTGCCAGTCCCACAGAGAGTCTAAAAAGCAGTTACACAGCAATGTGCTTAATTAAGTATGTGCAGTAAGGGTTAAAGGAAGAAGTATTGAGAGTTGGAGTTTTAAGTTACTCTTAAGTTTTGTGTTTTTTTAATGACCTCACAACCTTAGTATTTTCAGTGTAACTTTTTGTATGCTAAACTGTATGGAAAAAGTGGTGTAATTTGCCATAAGGAAATTTTTGCTCTGTTTGCCAGCAAGGTTGTCTTCTGGGATCCCACAGAGGAGATCGGCAGCACTTTAGTCACTGGATGGAATGTGCTTTCTACATGGGCTAGCCACTAGAGGGGCAGAAGCACAGGCTTTAGCGTTACTGGCCAAGACCCCCATCTGCGCTTTCAACTGGGATCTTGAATTGGGAGGGAGGGAAGAGTGGCCTTTGCTAAGCCCTTGAATCTGCTGGTGCCTTATGTTTGGTGGATGCTGTGGATGGGTGGGGGAGAATAACCTAGAAAAATGTCCCTGTTCACAGCTACTGTGCTGCCAGGCTCTTTAACTGCTTCGGAGCTGGCAGCTTTAGAGAGAAGCTGCTCTTGGTCTTTATAATACAGTGATAAAGTGTGTTCTGTCCTGTCAGCACAGAGGAGCTGTGCAGCAACAAAGCTTACCTGGTTAGATGAAATACTTGAGGATCTTGGCAAGTGGTTTAAAAGAAAACTAAGCATGTTCAAAGACACTTAATATCTGTGCAGATATCTTCACTAGAGCAGCAAGAATGAAGTTTAGCTTGTTCAGACATTCAATCAGTTTCTCTTCTAAAGCTTTAACTTCTCTGACTGAATAAAAGGTTATATTTATTGTTATATTTTGTTCAACTGAAGTTTGTTTTTAAATGTCCAAACCGATTTTATGCAAGCCTTCCACAAAAAGTAGTTCCATGTGAGAGACAGTCATTAAAGAATTGGAACAGGCTTGTGTATGTGATGGAAAATGTTAGGCACCCTTAACCACGGCTGTAGCTGTGCCTGCATAGGTAATGATATGCTTTAGTGTATTTTGCTATTTCAGGCAAAGATGCCCACTCGAAACCAACAATGTTCTGTTCTTTTTAGTGCAGCAATTTGTCAAAATTAACTTTTTCAGTAGATCCTCCTAATTTTAGCCTAGTATGAAACTTCACTTGCAATGTTGAGTGTATCGATGTTGTTGTAAAGATGAAATATATTGAATTGAGTTTGTGTGTGCTCATAAAGTCACTGGGGCCCCTTTCTTAGACTAACATATGCCTGTGTGGAAGTGACTGTTGGCGTATGTGGTTTTAAATGTTTTTCAGCAACCAGTGTATTCCCTCCTCTTCCCCCCCTAACCCCGCTTTGTACTCCAAATTGCAGAATCTTTATTAGTACACACTCAAACCAAAAAATAATACTCTCTTGTTTGGTATGGGTCTTATTTTCATGACCTGTAAGCTTTAACTCTGTCAGGGAATAAAAGAAACTGTAACTGTTTTGGCTTCATGCATATATGGCAGGTTTTTAAAATAACTTTGAAAATATCTTTGAAATTAGAGGTGAACACAACAAATTTATAATTGGTTTTGGAAACAATAGCTATAGTCTAAATGAACTGGAAAAATGCATGCTGCAGACTTCTGGAAAGAGCTTGCATGCTTTCCTGAAATATGTTTTTCCTAAATGGCTTCAGAATAGGACACAGTGTAGATTGGGTGGAGCCTCACAGTCTCAGTAGGAATGAGACATGCTGTTAATTCAAGGGCAGTGTCTTATTAGCTTCATGAGCTGCATAATAAAATATACATAGTAAAAAAAAAAAAAGTACATTTTCAGGGGAATTGCATTAAGTTTAGTAAAGGATCCTCAGAATTACTCATTTTTTGCAGACATGGTGGTGCATCATTGTGAATTGTTTTTGCTTGAAAATGTGATTATACAGACTCCGACTTCAGTTAATATTTCACTTGTGTGTGGTGATCTAGTAAACACTTCTAAATATTACTCAAGTTTTGTAATCAGTGTATTTTTGGAGACAGTGTTAGAAATTGCTAGTGTAGTCTCCCCATCCCCCAGCTTTTGCGCTCAGAGGAGTCTAGTTTGCTTGCAGCTGCAGTGGTAGGCATCTTTCAGGAAGTGACCTTGGCTTGTATTAATCAAATTCAGAACACACAGAAAAGCTTCTTGGTAACATGCTGACTTGATGTAAAATTTTATAGCATCCATTTTCTTTTAAAATGAGGCCATCTTATAAAAAGGGAATTTATTTATGATATCTCAACTTAAAAGAATTTCTCTAAAATGACATGGTATTTAGAGAAGGTAAAAACAACAAAAACAAACTGCTCTTTTTACTGAGAGGAAAATAGCTTTTTATATATGTAATTAAGTCTTAAATTACTATTGGCAAAACTGTATTTTAGCCTAGCTAAACTATGAAAATACAGTGTTATTTGATAGCATTTTTGTTGGTGTCTCACCATTTTTGAACTCCAGCAGAAAAGCTTGGTAGAAGGGCATGGTCTCAGTCAGCTGTGATTCTCATGACATCTTTAACTTGATGTATTTTAATCACTTACTGCATCTTTTGTTAGCAGCATTAAACCTAACCTTGTTAAGTAGCTATATTGAGCTGCTATGCCTATTTGCATAGATTGAGAGAGGAATCTACCTGTGCCTGTAAAAGAAATCACTGTTTGACCTTGCCCACCAGTTGGAAATTGTTTTTTATTGGCTGCTCTTAAATTGAGTGGTTGACTTTTCCTGAAGCAGGTTTTAAGAGTTTTGCATTATTATCTTCTTGCCCAAAACTATTTTGTGAATTAAGTTACAAAAAATGTTATTGGCAGTGTTTTCAGCTGGCATAACTGCTTGTAAGAGTATCTCGGGATGTACACAGAGGGCTGAGACCAGAGTATCTTTCATCACCGCGAAGTGCTGAGAAAACCTTTAGGGTTCTGGGGTAAGATAATTTACCAATTTTCAAACTGCGTCTTCCTGGAGAGTTAGTAATAGTTGCCACCTGACTAATGCTTTCTTCCCTTAGGTTTGTCATGTGCACTATTTTGAACAATCTACCATCTGGTTGGTTTCAGGGTTTGGAAAACCGAGTTCTACTTTAACTGGTATCTTCAGCATAAACCTCTTCTGCATGTCAACAGCATATTTACTCATTTTACCTCTTCACAATTATATTCAGATTCTTGTCATTCTTTCTGCAGTGTGTTGGAGATCTGAGTGTGCCAACATACATATTCTCAAGTGTTTCCTAATTTGATGGCTGCCTGTTTCAGAATGGTTTAATTCCATGTTGTTTACTTTGCAAATGTATGCAATGACTTGCCATTTCACTTGGGATCAAGTTCGAGTTGCTAGTCATTCACTTCAAGACCGCTGTGTAACCCTAGCCCTTTCTGCTGTGTTGAACATACTCTTTGGTTGCTTTGCTACTGAATTTACCTTAACTACATGCTTTATACACTTCTCTTCATGCTGCCTAATATTGTCTGTTACTGCACCAAACTGAGAACTCTTCATCCACGTTGTCACCTCAGAGTGCTTCAATCCTCTTTCCTTGCAGGCTGCAAGGCCAACGAATGGGTGATAAATCTGTTGCTCTCTGTGCTGAAGTGTAGTTGACACTGACTTCTCATGATCAAGTGGATGCTGAAACACAATCATAGATTGTGTCGTTGAGTATTTGCTGTCACCAGTGTTTTCATCAATCTCCCAGAGAATAAAACTGGTCCCAGCACAGATTTTGGGATACCCCACCATGGATTGATTCACTGAGGCAGTAGCCCGAGGTGAAACTACATCACTTGTGATGGTATTTTGACTCTGGAAAAGCTTGTGTCATAATTCTGTGCATTAAAATTTTAAACCAGAACTACTGATTAGGATATGATGGAAGCTGGAACCATTGATAGAGAACTGAGGCATACAGCGGAATAAGGAGCCTGCTCTATGTTCTTTCTCTAATTCTGTAATCCTAAAATGAGTGGAAACTAAGATGCATCTTGTCTTTTTCTTTGCCAAAGCGAGACAATCTGTTACCAGTGTCTTCTGTCCAGACTACTTCTCTGGCTGGTATTACTTGTTTTCCTGTGCAAGACTGTGGAGAACCGATGAGTTTTGTACCCTAGAGTTCCAAATCCAATGTCCATCCTTTTTGGAGTAGATGGAGGATGAGTCATTTTGAAGTCAACATCCTGAAGCACAACATTATCAGTGGCACTGTGGGAACTGGTCAGTGGGCAGCAGTGATGGCCACTGGGCTGCCCAGCCTTATGCCTGGGCGATGCCCCTTCCTCCTTCGACAAACAGCAAAGTAAATCACTGGCACCTCCCGACTGCGCATTCGGAATCCTTTCTGACAATTCTGTGCGGGTCTTCTCCCTCCCTCCCTCCCTTTTCCCAAGGTCAGTCTTGCCTGTTCGCCAGCCCAATCTCGCTGCTTCCCCTTGCAGCCCCGCAGCCAGGGCTGCTTTGATACTGCCTATCGCTCCTGCCCCTTTGGCTGAAAAGCGGGTCCGCGATCTAAAACGGGGGCAGGGGGACCCACTTCTGACTCACTGGCGTACTCCCCCTGTTGTTTCCACGCGAGCTAAAGGAGGCTGCCGGGGGCTGTGCTGCCCACGCTGCTGGCAGGGGAAGGGGATGGGGATGGGGATGGGGATGGGGATGGGGATGGGGATGGGGATGGGGATGGGGGGGAGCAGTCGGTGCCGCCGGGGCCTGCTCCGGGGGCCGGGGCTGGTGGCGGCCGGGCCGCAAGGAGTTAAGGCCGGCGCTGCCGCCCGCGGTGCTGTCTGCAGCCGCCGCGCTCCCATTGGCTGCGGAAAGGTGAAATTGAAACCACCGTAAACTTTTGACCCTGTAGCAGTTCTTGTGGAACGCCTTCCCCTTGCCAAGAGCACAGGGCTTTTGCTTTTTCTTTTTTTCTTTTTTTTTTTTTTTTTTTTTTGTTCTCCCCCCCCCCCTTTCCTGTATTTATTCTCTGTGATCGTGCCGTGCCGCATGCGGCCTCTCCTCCGGGGGTGGGGGGAAACTGGGGGGGACAAGCAGAACTAAGTAGTCTGCGTGTCCGGCTAACGGTAAAGCTGGCCTATGTCTTACTGCTAGTGCCAGCTATCTTCTAAAACTCCACTCAGTAAACAAGGAGGAGCCCATTTTTCAACTTCCAAGATTTTTTTTTTTGTGTGTGTGTGTGGTTAAAGAAAAAAACAGCAACAAAACACACAACCAACCACCACCCAACAAAAAACAACCAGCAAATTGATGCTGACTATGATGGCGAATTAGTGGGGAAGGGAGGATGAGTCATCGGGAACACTGGCTGCAGGCAGCTCTGCTGCTTAATAAACATGTTTTTTTAAAGATTGAAGTTGTTTCTGCTTACTGAAATCTAAGGTAGAAATGTCTCATTATTTTTACTTAGTTCATAAGTTGCTGCCATAAATACATATTTCCCTAACTGTAACTGTGTTTCTATGCTGAATCTTCATTAAACAAAATCATAGAATGGTTTAGGTTGAAAGGGACCTTAAAGATTGTCTAGTTTCACCCCCCAAATAATTTATTTTTTCAGTCTGGGAGAGGGGTAATGCCAGCTGAACTCCGTTGCCAAATTGCAAAGTGTAAGAGACCTGTGGTAGCCAATTTTAGGAATTTTTATTAGGGTCGGGTGACTACCAAATTCTGAACCTAATTAGAATGTGTGTCACTTTCATACTATGCAGAGTTTGTCACAAGAAAAGAATCAAAAGTATCTGCGGTCGAGAAAATTCACCTTCCCTCTGTAGCTTTGCCAAACCAGACAAATAAAAGCAGCATTACGTTTTCAATGAAGTATGAATAGGAGATTTAGTTAATCCACGTTTCTTTTCCCTTAAACATGTCTCTCTCTGCACTGACAAAAGAATAGCTGACTTGGTTACTTTGCTGCATCAGCTGCCGGTTTTTCCCTCCCCCACTGCCAGGCGCAGGTATCGGCCTGCTGTTCTTGCTGGAACATTAAACTTACTGAATGTTAAGTGTCACTTAATCAAGGAGTCACTCAGCACCTTACTTAGAGATAACATTCAAAACTCTTCCTCAACAAAGAAACTTGATTCCTGACTACTTAAGGCTGATGTTTTCACCTCTCTGGTGGCTTGTTCCTGCAAATAGTGTCATCAGATTTACGCAATGTGTTCATTTTCCTAATGAGAGATTAGGGTGGGGAGGAACTCTCAACTGCTGTGATTTGGATTTTTTTAAAAATTCAGTTCAACAAGCAGTTCAGTGGTTAAGAAGCATTTAGGTTAGGCAGTAAACCCGGATAGTAGGACAAGATTGTGAAGGTTCGGCGTGGGCTGTTTTCGGAGCGCTGCTGTTTTCGCTGCGGTCTTATCTGGGAAGGGAGGGAGTCTCCCGGAGCATTGCTAGCGGCATCAAGGGAACAATGAACATAATATGATTAATAGCAGATCCCCTGCCCCCTTCTCGTGTGCAATTCTCCTTGCAACTGCAAAAGAAACATGCGCTTGTAATGATAGTTGGTGGCCTCCCTGTTCCAGCTAGTGTTCCCAAGCAGCAGCTATTAGGTAGTTTATTTTTTTCCACTCCCTCTGATTCTTTGTTCTGTCCTCCCTGTGCCTCTGTGTCCCCTGTCTGCTTCTCATTGTCCCTTCCGTGGCGGTTCGGCTGCCTTCGCAGTGGAGCTGCACTGAAGCCGCAAATCATACTGCCTATCACAGTGAAATGGAATAAATGCTCTTCTGTAGAAAAGGAGAGTGAGTAACAACGGTTAGCAACTAAGAATCACTTGTGAACTCTATTTCTGAAGTGTCATTTCAATGTCTCTATCTGAAAGGCTTCTCTTGAACAGTTGTGTGATTGCGCTGTGGTACCATTGGGTGTACGTGCCTTTTAGTGTTAGAAACGGGTGACATCTAAAAGTATTATTGCCTATGCCAGTAGTAGAGTGGGGAACTGGCAAAAAATGAATACCGATTCTCAGGCTAAACACAAACTTCACTGGATTTGGAAATCCTGTAACTTGAAAGTATCCTACTTTGGGGGGAGTATTATTGAAGACTATTACTGAGAGCTAACTGCTGACCATGAGAAAAATCACTAGTGTGACCTTTACTTCTAATGAAAATGGCCAAAAAGAGGGTTATCGCGGATACTGTCAATGCTTTTTGTAACCAAAAAGCATTAAATGAACAGTCACAATCTGAAAATAAACTATGGAATTCTATATTACTTTATTCTGTGTGTTTAGAGTAAATTTTGAGCTTGGTTACGTCTCACCATTTTCCTCAGGGGAGGAATTGCCAGCCACTTTGAAGCTGTCGTTTTAGAATTTTCTCCTGCCACTAAGATTTCCAAACTATGAATGAGAAATTTAAAAAGAAGTTTATGCCAAAGTGTTTTCATCTATTCTTTCTGTTATCTAGAGTAAGCAGTTCCTATTGTAAAGTGTTACTGAAGGACAGAAAAATGATTTAGAGAAAATTCTGAAGCATAACCTCTCAATTTTGAAAATCATTTTATATTCCAAAACTCATCAGTACTTCTATTGTGAGCTTCAGATTTTTGCTGGCTTGTTTATTTCCCCTCAGTCTCCGGCTTTGAACATGGAGTTGTATTGTGAACTGGACTCTGGCATCTTAAAGCTTTCCCCTTCACCCTAAATCAGCTCTTACTGTCACACTCGCATCAATGATGCTGAAAAAGAATATTTGGAACTTGGATTTTTGTTTCTTTTTAAAACATTACCATTATATCTCTGTCTTCTCTGCTCTTATTCTATTTCAGTAGGTGATGAAACTTACTATTTGCAGACCAAGTGTTTTCATCATGGAACAAAATAAGCAATTTTTTTCTCTGCTTTTTCCTCAGTAGGTTCATCTCAAAGCTGTCTTGTGTGCATCCCTGTTGCAGATCTTCAGTGATGAGTGAACTCTTGGGCCTCTGTAACAATAAGGAGCTGGGTTTCTGGAATGTAAATACCTCTCTAAAGAGCTGGATTAGATAAGGAGATATACCTTTTCGAGGAAATACATTGATCAGATCTCAATGCTTTAAACCAACTTTCAGGCCCAGTTTTGCTATAGCCTTGCAGCAGGTTTATAGTAGCAACTTCTTAAAAGGCAGTAAAAATAACAATAATTTAAAAATCAGTGTATTCATTGACCTTCTCTGCTAGCATCATAATTTTTGTAAGTTTTCTTGCATGCCATCAGGATGTAACAAGATGAATAGACTCAAAAAGTTTTAAGCTGCAAGCATGTTGATGCCTTTAAGCATATGTGTACATGCATACAGTCTTGTTTCCCTGGCACTAGAATTCAGGAATTGGTGTCTAAGAAATACTTTTTTTCCCTTTCTTTTAATATACAAAACAGTATGTAGAAAGCAGTGGTTTCCAGTTAGAGCAAAGTGGTGTGATCTCAGTGAAGCAGGCCTCCTGCTGCGAGTTGTGTTTCACCGCCCGCACTTTCTTGAAAAATGCAGTAAATATAGCGATTGGCTGCTAGATCTGAAAGGACTCTATGCATTTGTAATCTCTGTAGGTTGCATTATCTATACAGCTGTCTCTCTTAAATGTTTCTGGGTTGGTATGCCCTAATAGCCAGGCTGTTCCTAGCTGCTGTTGTGGGCTGAAGTATTTCTTCTCAGGCCACAGGGACAGTAAACGGCAACTTTCCTTACTGATTTCTACTGAAGTAGCAGACCAGGATACTTACTCTGCAGTCTTTTTAGAAGAGTCTGCTTAATTTCCAGCACAGTTTAAAACTGGCTTCAGATTGCTTATTTGGGTGGGAGTCCTGCGGGTGGGGGTAGGACAGGACAGGATTGCTCAAAGAAATTCTATGTGCTAATGTAGAACCCTCCCTGCCATTCACATTCAGGGTTTTGTTTTTTGGTGTGTTCTGGAAAGCTCTTCTTATCTATCCAATTTCCTCCTTAGCTCTGATTTCTCTAAACTTTCTTTCTGATGTTTACTGAGTGTATAGCGCTTGTTCTTTAGGATGATAATCAGCATAACCTATCTGGCTATGTCTCAAAGCGGTACATGAATTTTAAATAGTAGAGAGACCACATCCCTGAACAGCTGGAGGAAGGAAAACGGAAGATTGACTGAAGTGCTTGTAACTATTGCATTCACTCATTTGTGGTGGGTAGTCATCCTTAGGATAGTCTGCTGAAGCCTAGATCTGGAAGGCTAATACAGCAAAAGGGATCAACTCTACAGTTTGCGGTATCAAAAATTCTTCATGATGTATCACTGCACCATGCCCATCAGTTGCTTTTTCCAATAAGATGGCAGTAGAAATACATAGTTTTCTTCAAGATAAGTAAATTAAAAGCACAATGCAATAATCCTTATATTAATAATACTACTATAATCTATACAGTAAACAGTTTTAATTCTCAAGGTGCAAATAGGGAATGTCCTGATAAATCAATGATCTGACAAATATAAATAGATTCAGAGCCAGCAAAATGGTATGTCTTTTGTCTTGCTGGTTCCACATGCTTTTGCAGTCTTTTGGTAATGATGTGGTGAAAATAAAGGATAAGTATTTTTCATTTTGGATATTACTGCTTAAAGATATTCCCCTTTCCAGCACTACAGCAGACAACCAGGGAACAGACAACACTCTTTCATAATAAACCTCAGGGCTGTGATGTGACAGAGAATAGGAAAATTAGTGATGCCAATCTACATTTTTTTTCAAGTGCTAAGCTTTGACTGTCCTAGGGAGGAAAAAGGGTCATATGTACTGAGTGTGGACGGTTACAGAAAGTTTATTTTATTTGAGGAAAGAATTTTTTATGCCTTACAGTAGGAAAATAATGTTGCTTTTTATTCAGTGCATATTTAATGTAATTATAAATAGAGGTGGTAAAACTGAATTATCCTGGTTATGCAAATGGAAGAGGAAGGGGAATTGCAAACTCTTGACGGTCACAGTATCATCTTTAATTGATCTTGTTCATAAGAAAAATACCCTTCACTAGGCAGCAACATTTCCAATACTAATTTTAGAAATTTTGAATTAATAATTTTAAATTATATATACTGAATATATTGGCAGTTTTATGCTTTTTCTCTTTTCCAGCTTCTTGTCTAGAATATTCATTAGGTGATTTGTCGGTTCAAAACCTGCCATTCCCCTTCTTTTCTCCACTATACAGTTTAAGTAGGAAAAGCAATTCTGTCTCTTTGTTTTAGATTTCTTTCATTTTTTCACCTTGATTCTCTACCACTCTATAATGTCGTCCTGGGTTCTGTGTCAACACTGCTCATGTGTTGTGACAGGACTAGAATTGAAAATTTCAGTCTGAGGAACCTTGTTTTGAAATATCCTCACATTGAAAATTAAGACAATGAAGATCAATATGAAGCCTGTTAAGCTTGCTGTAAGAGGCAGAAGAGAACATTTGGAGAAAGAATAGTTACTTGAGGTTTTCAGAAACTGAATAACAGATCGTGACATAAAGGAACAGACTGGAGTCCTCTGTGTTTTATTGGAAGGACAATGGGGGCATCCTGTTAAATGAAAAGCAAACCCATTTAATACTGTTAAAAAAAATCACACAGTTAGCAGGCACATGATATTCGTCAAGTTATTAGGAGACTAAAAAACATTTTGTATTTTTTAATAAAGAATATTTATAGTTACAGAGTTTATATTTATAAAGGTATTCTGTGGTATCCTACTAATTCCTGGAAGGTAAACCTGCCTTTGGTGGAGTCACCCTTTTTCAGTACTGAGTAAAGCGAGGCTCTGATATGATATAGCAATGTATACTTTATGCTTCTGTGGCGAACAGGTATTGATAATGAACCCCTTAGTGCAGGAAATGCTATCTTTATTTGAAGGAAATAACCCATCTCTTTTGCTTTCACATTATTTTATGGGAATATGCTATAAATGTTAATTATGTCTTTTCAGGTATGCAGAGGACACGTCTCATCTTTCTAGAAGGGAAGCATTCTAAGTTGTAGTTCTCTTTGTTGCTTGCTTTTACAGTCTGTCAGAACAACATTAATACTGTTCAATGACGCTGTTTTATGTAGTATACTGTTTGTGCTTTATTCATAGTGTTCCTCAGTTAACAGTTTCATAAAGTTTCAGGGAAGCTTCTACAAAACTTTGAAGGCTGCTAGTTATTCACTGGCTCAAAAAGTTAGGAAAACGTTGACTTGCTTGGCTGTAAAAACAAAATTAGTATTTGCTTTTAGGAAATTTAATTCAGTGTGTCTTTGAAGTGCAATCGTTAAAAAAAAACACAACACCCTTTTTAAGATGTTTTAAATTAAGTCCTATAAACTACCAGACCTAAAGAAAAATTTTTAGTAGTGTCTTAGGATCTCTGATGAGAAACTGAAGAACTTCTGCACTGCTGTACTGTGTGACAGTTACTCGTCAATCCTGAACCACTGCAGTTTGCAGGATAATGTTTTAAGATACCAGTTTCAGTTTGCTTAAAATGCTCCAGTGTGATGTGTGACATCTTAGTGGCTAGTAACGAGCAGTTTGTCAAAGAGTAGCTGGCCATGCAGTAATGGCAGGGCAGGAAGTGGTAATCCCTTCCCTTTTTAGGATCCCCAACGATTGTAAGAAATCCCCACTCCTCCAGAGTTTGGCAAAGATCCTTGAATTTAAAGAACATCCAGAGCTAGGAAAGATGTATAAAGCAGTAAAAATAACTGTTCGGTGTTTGCTGCAAAAATTGCTGGATTTGTGGCTTTTTTGTAGTCCAAGGCAGTGTTATTATCATAGTGCCATTTAGCTCTCTGTGACAGATGGATGAAGTTTATCTCTCATCCAAACTAATCTTAACTTTAGTTTTAAGTGTGACAGGTTTTAGTTTAGGATGACTGAAGTTATGTAGCAATCTTCCTAAAAGTTGTGAGGATAGAAGGAAACATAGCATTTAAAGAATGAGGAAAAAAAATTCTCAATGAAGTATTGTACATCTTCTTTAATGCTTTAAAATTTAAGACTTAAACAGTTATGACTAACTTGGAATAAACCGTTTTCCATTTCGCAGGATATTTCCCTGGTCAATTGTAGGTACACTGTTGTCCTCAGTTTTTGTCATTCTTAGTACCTCTCCTTGCCTTTTTTATGTCATAGTAATATGGAGTGTATTTACTAATCTGTCTCTTTGAAGGTACCTATTTTGAAATGAGGATTACAGCATTAGGAAGTTTGTAAAGTAAGATACTTATTTTGAGACAACATATACATGTTCAGAACTACACATCTTCTTGCTGGTATTAATAAGCAACAACCTTTTTGTTAGATTTTCTGCCTTGATTGTTCAGCTGTAATTTCACAACACCAATGTCTGTTTCAGAGCAGATGTAATGAACACTGTAAATTAAATGTGCCAGGGGACTTTTTTGTATTTCATGTTTTTTCTAATGCCATAAAAGATCTGAAGAGCTTTTGCATCCTGCTGAAACTTGATAGTTTGCTCTGATTAGTGCTTATAATCACTTTTGCAGTTAAAGAATGTCATTTTGATGTTGACATAGCTGCAAATAATGCAATTTTTGTAGTAAGTCTAGTAGTTAAGTTGCCACTGCTTTCAGCAGTTATTCTGGTTTTGCAACACTGGTGTTCAATATGGTTGGTAAAAGATCATTTGGAATCCTTATCATAACTGTTAGTAGTAGATGGTGTGTCAAAAGCATGTCTTTTTAAAATAAAAAAATGTGAACATTATGGATTTTTACTGACATTCTTAGGAAATACCAAGTATACTGGAACAATAATTTTAAATAGGAGTTGCTGTAATTGAGACAGCAGGTTTAACATAGGCAGTCGTACCAGAACATTCTTAAAAGGTGTCTGTTGAGCAAACAGAGATATTTTATCTGTTTTTCTTGGCTCTGCATACAGTGTACACCTATGTTTCTCAATAACTTGGGAAATAGTTCTAAATAAAATTTAATTTTTCTGATAGGACAAGACACATTTACTGTATCTTCCTATTTTAAGTTGATAAAAATATTCAAGTAAAAGGTAATTTTTTTTCCTGCTGAAGATAAAATTTTGAAAGAAACGTTACTTTCCACCTTAGTTTTTCTACTGGAGCTGGTGATAGAATTCTCATTGAAGTAACAGAAACAGACCAATGCTAAGTGCTTCTGAAAATCCCAGTAGAAGCATATTAAATTTCAATGGATTAAAATACTTATTACTTAAACAGGGAGAGGGAAGGGTATTGATATGACACATGTATTTCATGATCTTTTAACACACTGGGTTTTTAACCTGCTCAGGAAAACTAGCTAATACTTTTAATACAAACTCATGGAAGACTGTCACAGTGCTACAGACTTAGCTGTAGATGAAGAAACGTAATTGCAGTGAAATTTTTAAAGTATATTTCACTGTTTGGCATGAAAACGGTAGCATAGTAATAATTTTTCATATACATAGAATGATAAATTATATGTGGTTTCAAATGGGGGAGCTGGGGAATGAACAGGTTTTAAGTGGACTACACTGCAGACAGGGATGATTGATGTATTTATATCACATTGAAGAGTAAGATTTCTTAATTGAAAGTTCTTCAAGTCTTATCCCTACCCCACCCTTTTATTGTACAGCTTGTGTTCCAAGACTTTGCTGGGCTAATTCTGCAAGAGACCATTAGAATTTTATGATGAGTGTTTCACTACAGCAGAAAATGTTTAAGTAAAATTGCACTGTAAAAAATACAGAATTGGTAGTGGATAGAAGAGCAACTGTTTTTTCTCTTTCAGTTTTTTTTTTTGACTTGGTTTGATATTGAATGTGTCCATCTTGGTAGAATGTGTATATTAGAGTGTTACATGTAACTTCACCTGAGACTTTTGGAAATACTTCCATTAATTTCAGTGTGGTGATGTCGTCTGTGTAACAATACCCTGCTTTGGAAGTTAAAATTTGAAAGTGCTAAACTTTTGACCTTGGGTGGATGTTGCCATGTATAATGTGTTATATTCAGCTGGTGAAGTAAAAATTGCATTTTTCTGGGCTCTAGTTTGTGGAAAATATAGTGTGTATTGGGCTGCAGTGCCTGACAGCTGACATTTATCAAGAGTAACATGAGCTTTACTCATTCTCACATATTTAAGCAGCTTTCAAAGCTTTACATGTATACACATGTTCAGCATATGTCTTGCAACTTTGAACATTTTGTTCTAAAGATGTTAACTCTCATTAAGATGAGAATCCAGACTATAAACCCATAACGATTTTCGTTTATCAAATTTAGTCACAACGTTAACATTTCGTAAACTGGCACTATAATGTAAAACAGTAAGAGTCATGTTTAAAGCTTAAAAATACTTTTTCCCTATTAAATGTTTTAGTGAGCTTTAGACCAGATTTTTACTACATGGGATTGTTTTGAATGTATGATACTCTTTCAGAAGCATACATTTTCTAGAAAACATTAACTTAAATACAGTAAAAATGCTGTTTCTTATGAGAATAAGGTGCTAAAGCTCCTCTTTGAAAAAGGAAAAAAAAAAAAAGAAGATGCATTTTCTTTTCAGTGATGAACAAATTGTCTGGTAGCCATTTTGATATCTTTGTAAACAGCTTGTGTGCATTGGCCACAATTAAAAACTTGTTCTACTTGCTTTAAATCTTGTAAAGAATTACGTGATTGTCTTGAAATGTTCAAAACTCTGTACGTAATTATTCTTGCTTAATAATCCTTTTAAAGAGAGAATTGTCTGGAAGAAATTATTATTTTTGTATTTGACAAATTTTCTGCTAGTCTGTGTAGTTTGCTGCTCTATTTTTAGACTCCTGGTTTCCTGTTAGTTGAGTTAAGTGAGTGTAGTGCTGAGATCACACTGGGCTGGTGCCAGGTGACTCCTGCAGGTAAAATGGATGGGTAGGATTAAGGGTGATTCCTAAATGTAAAATGGATGGGTATGAGTGGATTGTCATAATTTTAATTGCTGATCAATGGTGTAAAGTTCATTTCTTTCTCCTTACTTAATCCTCTTTCTTCCTAAATACTTCTACAGTACTAACATTCATACCAAATAATTTTAGTTTGTCACTTCTACATGGAAGTAATTTCAAATGACCTAAGAAATAATCTTTTTTCTTCTTCAAATAATACCCAAATTGCTAAAATCAAAAGGTAAATTAAGGTCTGAAGCCAGTCTGGAATTCAGACTTTGCTGACCAGTTTGTTATAAATTAGAGGTTCAAGATGGGATTTCTTTGCTCCAGTTTGGAAGCAGCAGGGGTTTAAACCTTAGTTGATCTCAAAGACTCCTAAGAGGGCATAATAGAGTCACTGTATTTTTTCTGTTGTTTTGGATTGACCTCAGCCAAAATTGTGGTCATATTTGTAGCAAGTCTCAAATCCTCCCTATTTAATTTGACAAATTTAAAAATGAAATTACTTTTGTCAGCTAATTTCAAGATAATACTAATGTATAACCAGGCATTAAAGGCATACAGGCAACAAACAAGTGCAAGTAAGACGACAATAGAAAATATATCTCTTTCTTAAGCTGCTTGGTCTTGAAATAATCCATATGTTTTAACTACTGTCTTTGCACATTCTTTTAAAGAAATGAGTGCATTGATTTATGACATTTTAGAATTTCAAAATTTTAGACATTTTTGTCTAGTGTTTTGCTTAGACTAATGAGAACCCTAAAGTGAGGTCTAGTAAAATTTTGTCTTGCAGACAAAATAAGCTGTATGAATAGCAGAAAATATCCATTTATAAACAGGAATAAAAAGTTAGTGTGTTGTGCCAGCATGATTTTTATTAATCACTTGTGAATATCTGTATATTACAGGTAGTTCAGAAGATCCATTTTTCTCTTCAACAATATCCCTCATAATTTGTCTGCTATTTATAGAGTACTGGTAGAATGATGAGCAAATGGGTCTTTTATAAATGTTAATTTTTTCCCTTGCCAGACCAAGTTTATATACTTTTATCCTGTAAAGACTTTCTTCCATGCACCCCTCCATGTACACATGCTCAAGAAAACTAGTTTTTTGTATGTATAAGCATCTCTTTACTGAGGAGAGCTGTTCTTACATGACTTTTCTTGAGATATTTTGAGTTACTTTGTTGGAAACCCATGTGATTTCTCTTCCCAAAGGCACATTGTGATCTTGAAGGTGGTGGTGCTTTGGAGCTTTTTGGTTGGTTTGTTTCTTTCTTTTGAAGGTAGTAAATAAGGTATTTTGTTGTAGTGACTTGAATCTTGACTGTCCTTTCTTGACTAGCCCCAGCTGTAGAATTAGTCTTTATTTCACAGTTGTAACACACATATTGCCAAAGTGGGACTGATGGAGGGGCAAGCACATAAAGGTCTTAAAAGCGAGAAGCTTCCCTTCTGAGTTACATTTTTGAAATTTTTTCTTAATTTTATACAAGCTTAAATATATGGTAAGGTGTATGTTGGATGGGAGCATGTTTCTGCCTGTAAAAATCTTTGTTGCTTTGTTTATTCTTTTTCTTGTGAAGTACCTGTAGGCATCGTTATGTAAAACTAGATGCTAAGAATGATTGAGGATATAAATCTTTTGTTTTAAAAAGCATTTTGTAACAATAAAAATTAATGAGTAGCTTTATTTTTATCAGTGCTGTTTACTGATACTGAACAGTAAATTATAGTAGGGAGCATAGTGAAGTAGCATGCTGTAGTGAAATCCAGTTTTGTGCTCTACTGTTGCTACAGTGATTTTGTGCAAAACTCATTTTACTATTATAAATGAGTGAAAGTCTTAAAATATACTGCAGTATAGGTACAGTATTTACAGTGTATTTTCTCATGGGTTGCTTGATTAATCTGAGATACATCTGTAGAAATATTCGGAAGTAGAAAAGCTATGTTCATTCACTTAGAATCAGTCTACAAAAGGAAGGAGGTGATTAGCACACAGGTAATTTCTCATTGTTTAGACTGTACTGTCTTTCCCTAGTTAAGGAACTTTTATACCTATTGCACAAATGTTTGTGTTTACCTACGCAGTAAAATATGTCAGTGTTGCTATGCCACTGTTTGTGGACTTTTGTCATTGTAGTGGCTGAACATTTCCAGGTGAGCGTTTGCTCCGAGTAATTTATCTGATATTAGGATGTTTTAAGTCCAGTTAGTTCTGAGGTAAGTGTAATGTAGAGATGGTGTTTTATTGGTATGATAATGCTAGTAAATCTCATGTGAACAAGCCTGTAGTTTTGAGTTCTACAGATCCTTTCTGTGCATAGTTTCTCACAATGCACTGAGGATGGTCAAGCATTCTCTTCGTTCATTCTCTAAAATACTTTTTTTTTTTTTCCTGGGTTCATTTGCTTATTATATTTGTTCTTGACCTAAGTAATTGTCATATTTTTTTTTCTTGAAGCACTTTTGACAATTAGAAGTCACAAGTAATGTTGTAGTTTTAAATATTTTTCATATTAAAATACTTCTCAATTAATACAGAAAGGAAAGCACAATTGCGTTTTCTTCACATTTGTATGTCTCTTGCAGGCTGCAGTATTGCCCTTTTTTTCTTATTTTTTTCTTCAAAACTCATTATATTTGCTCTTTCTCTTCAAACTCCAACTGTGACAGTGACACAACTAGCAAAGCATCTCATTTTTCATTTAAAAAGAAAAACATAATCCACTCCTCCAGCACTGTAAAAGAAAATTTGAAAATATTGGCAGTTTATGTTGAAATCTGACTGAAGAAAGTGGAGAAGGAGCTTGAATCTAGAAGCTACTTTGCTTTTTGAGATAAGGAGAGAAACGCGAGTTTTAATTATACATTGCTGTAAAGGGGAAATTAAAAAAACCAAAACCCCCAAAACCTGAGTTGCACAATTCAAGATTTCACTGAACTTTCTTCAGTCCTCTTTCATTGACCTCTGGCTCATAAATGGTTGAAGCTTTGACTTTTAGAAAATATTAGATGTTCAGAATGATAGCACCATGTTCATTCCACTAGGTTTTCTGAGGCTTAATTTATTACTAGGAGAGCTTCCTGGTAAAGCTCTGTCAACAACTCTTAGTAAAATCACATTTCATACTGACAAAGAAGCCTGTACAATTTCCCTGAGTAAAATAGGTTATATGGTTAAATATATTTTTACCGCTACACTAAAGCAGTTCAAATATTAAAAAAAAAAAAATTCTTGCAAGTTTTAACAAACGTAAAATAAGAAATATTAGATCAGTCTGAGGACTGATAGGGGGCACTCAGTAATTCTGTGCAACTTTTTTTCCTCAAATAAGCTTCCCCTATTCAGAAGTCATGACATGTTGGCTTTTTTCCTGCAGGCTCTGTTTATTCATGTGCTCAGTGATGTTATTTTTTAAGATACCTTCTACCATCTTACTGTGGATGGAAGTCATTGAAGGTATGAATGTCAAATTCGCTGGTCCATGGCTCCTGAGATTCCTTCTGGATTCCTTTATGTCAGCAGGATCTGTACTGGTCACCTGCCAGTCCTCTGACACAGTAGTCATTTGTAATGACAGACTGTGCAGTTTTGCCAGCAGTTCTGAAGATTCCCATTTGAACTCCTTCTAGGATGAAGGGTATCCCAGTGGCTGATTAACACCTCATGTGTCTATTTGCTTTAATTCTTCCTCTATAATTCCCTAAAATGAATTTTGCTTCTCCAACTGCTTTGCTACAAAAGAAATGCTGGAAATGGGAATCTCTCCAGTATCTTCAGCAGTTAAAGACCACATGAACAGATTTTAAGAGCTCTGGTTTTATGCTCTCTGAGTGTCCATTTTATGCCTTTGCCATGAAGTCCACTGACTCCCTAGCTGGCTTCCTGCTTTTGATGTGTTGTTTAAATATCTTCTTATTATCAGTTGGAGTTTGGTGCAAGGCACTCTTCTCATTCTTTTTTTAGTCCTGTATTTCCTGTTTACATTTAATTTACTGTGTTCTGTGGGTGCTTCAGTTCTTCCCATGTAGACCAGCTTTCCACTTTTTAAATGCTAATCTTTTCCCTACAGTATCCCCCTTCCCTGTATGGCACTATAAGAAAGTTATTTTTTTTTGCTGGTTTTGTTCTCTGCTCCAAAAGCAGTGTAGGTGTAGCAGCTGTTATCCAGAATCCACTCAAGAGCCTGCATGTTTTTTGCCTCTCTCCCAGTGTCACCGTTGTCATCACGGTACAGTCATACAGTGACAGTGTAATGGCTTTTCCATCTTGAGGGCTCAGGGTGTGTGATGATGTCCTCATGTATCACTAGAGGTGTGTAAATTAATATTCCACACTGCTTCTAAGCTGCATGTTGTTTTTTAAACACAACTAACTTTATAGGAGAATAATACCATCTTTGAGAATTGCATTGATTTGTGTACACAAACATTATCTGCTGAATATGCTGACTACTTTTCCCTTTTTTTCCCCCATTAAGACTATTTAAGCTACATGATTTTGATACATTGAACTGGAGCTACAAATGATGTGATATAATGAAGAAATATGTACAATTTTGTAATGTGCTGGAAATTTTAGAATATGTGTGTCGTGCTGTCTGTATGCCTTTTTTTAATGTGGAAAAGTGTTTTGGCAGAATTCTAAGTAGTTATGAAAATTAAATCTTCACTTGATTCATATAGTGTAACTCGAGACTTCTAAGTTTAAATAGCTGGGAATTTGCAGTGATTGTCTTGTTTGCTCGGTCTTTTTAGTGTGCCAATGCGTTTTTCTAGTAGAAAAGTCATATTAAAAATGAATCTTAAGATTTGAAAGGCTTTTTTGAACTTACAGTAGATGTATTCAAAGCTGATTAATTCAGTTTTAAGTAGTACTCCTGTTGGTCTTATAAAGATCCCCTAAATACTATGTCAAACTTAGAATTAAATTTAGAAAATCTTCTACATTTTAATGGATGAACAAATGGTGAGTTCTAGTGAGAATTTGGTCTTTTTTGTTTTCTGCTGTCTTCACTTCAGTATTTCTCTAAGGTTCTGATTTGGTTTCTGTGGTGGCCAGGCAATGTTGTTGAGGTCCCCAGAAATGCCGGGCTTTGTTTGTTCCGTGGATTTGCCCTTTTGTTTGATCTCTTTTATAAAACGTGCCCCTGACACCTACCTGCTTACTTTTCTTCTCCTGCAAAGACCGGGTTTGCTTTTCCTGTTCCTCTGTGTTTGAATCTGTTTCATGACTTCTGCCTGATTCTTCTGAAAACTGACTACAGCTAAGAAACGCAGTGAAAAATAAGACTAATTTAGTTATGGCACTAATAACTAACTGCATTTCACAGAATTATTCACATCTTCATGTTACAAACAAAAAGGGCTTGCTCGCCTTCCTCCCCCACACCCTCCATTGCAGCCGTATAAGGCGTCTATTGTCTCCATTCATATTGAGATGTCACAGATGTGTACACTCTTCTGGGTTCTTTTCTCTCTTGCAGCTCTAATGACCGCTACTCCTTTGATTCCTTTCTCAGGCAAATTGGCACAGGCTATGCAGAAAGAAATTTAGGTCACAAATAATCTTTAAATTATTCTACTTGACTGAGAGGAAGATTTCTCTGTGAATTTGTATATACCAGATATTTATGGCCAAATTTGGCAAAATAAGTTTCATCCAAGAAATACTATTTTTTCATCTCAGAGATTATTGACGTAAAGATATCACTAAAGAAGTGTGCAGTTTTAGTGTGAAATAGAAATGTGTGATTGCAAGAGTTTTAAAGCTATATTTATGCTTTTTTTCCTAGAAATTAAAAGCAGGTGTGTTCACGTGTACTGTTAAAACAGCTAGGAATATTAGGAATGGTTAATATTAATCAGTTAGGTTTATTTTTATGTATTCTCATTTCAAAATGAATATAGGTATTTTTGTTCTATTTTGAGAGCAGCTAGCTACCCTCAATACCAGATCCCTGCCTGTCAGGACCGTGAATTTAGGGTTTAGCTCTAAGCATGGATGTAGTTTTCTTTGCAGTACCTGGAACCCCAGGTGTGCTGTGACTCTTGGCCCTGTACACTGGATTCATGGTAGGCAATTTGTATTTGGACCATGTAGGTGTCACAGATATGCAGGTGGTTGAGTTGAGCAGGCAATAGCAGTGATCTTCTGTTCATTAAGAATCATTTTTCTGTAAGCAAACAAATTCCTTTTTCACACACTCCTCAGATTATGCTATTAATGTGTAGAAAAAGCAAACATTTACCAGAAACAGGAAGCTATTTTGTGCCTTGCATTACAGCTCTGAACTGTCTCATACCAACATCCTTTTATGGTTGGCTACATTATTTTCCAGTTAAAACTAGCGTTGTGTTCAAATTATAGTAGCAGGTCACACTTGTCACCACTTTTGTAGGCTGTTTTGCCTGTTTTCTAGTCCTGTTTTTTAGGTTAAGGGCACTTAAAAGGAAAAAAATCCACAGATACAGCATCATGTCTAGCTGTTTTACAGGATGCTGTGATTAAATCTAAACATTTTAGCTATTTAAGCTGCTTCTTATCATTGTTTGTCTTTATTGTTGTTTTGTAATAACAGAATAGTATTCCCTCAAATACTTGTGCCCTTGCAAGTGTTGTGTATTTCAGCTGGCTGCAAATCCATGACAGCAGGCTATACAATTTATGATGTGCTTTTTTTAAGAGGTTAATCAATGTTTCCGTCCAGTCCTAGAGGCTTGGTAGCATGGGATGGCATGTTTTGCAGAAGTGGCATTAAGTATTTAGGAATAGGGACAGAAATGACTGTGAGCATGTTTTGAGTGGTTTGTATCCCAGCTCATCTGCTGTGGAACCAGAGCGCTATTGACAAGGCTTATTTCTGTCTATTCAGTTGTTTGCATGTACCTCTGCTACTAATACCAAAATCTGTCTTTGAAGCATCATAAAAACTGGAACCAAAATATTTCATTAAGCATCATACCGTGTTGTTTTCTTGGTATCTGCGCTATGGAAGTCTTGAGAGACTGGAGTTTTTCCAAGGTTAATATCAGAAACTAATTTGTCAGTTGTGTAACAAATTGTGCTCTTAGAAATGCAGAACAAAAGATTGTTGTCTAGACACTAACACATAAAAGATTCTTGAAACTGCAGTGCTGGATTGCGTATTTTGTAGACCTAATTTTGTATAGTTCATAAAAGTCAAGGGTTTGCTTTTTAGTAGTCAGAATCAAAGAGGCTTTTTCTATTGATGGCCAGGAAATTCCAGTAAATTTTGAAGTTGTTCTGATGTATTTAGTGTTCAAGCATTTTCACTTCAGAGGACTTCGTGTTGAGTGTAAGAACTTGTCTCATTTGGTAAGTTTGGTTGAAAATGGTCCTTGCCCAAAGGCAAAATATGACAGAGCTGTGTAGGAGTACTGACAAGCATCAGGACTGTTCTTTTCAAGGATTTGAGATTTCCTGCTGTTGATAAACTTTTGTGCTTCTTGATAATTTGTGGTTATTCAAGTGCTAGGAAATGGCAGATGAAGCGAACAGGCTGATGGGCTAAATGTATGGTGGGATGATTAATGACAGTGCTGTTTAAGGCATATGAGCACCAACTAGATCACATCTCATCTCCCAAGATGAACAGTGGCCCAAAGTAGAACGGGGGAAGCAAAACTATGATTAGATCATTGCAAAAATTCTAGATTGCATACAGCTTTTAATTGAGAGACTTGCTTTTTAATTGTGGCTTGTTTTTTAAGTATGCAAATATAAAAAGAGTAGTTAGAATGTTTTTTTTTTTCAGCTGTGCAATTCTAATTAAAAAATACTTTTGCTCTGCAACTTGACTCTTGAAAATGTTTACTTCTTCAAATAAGCAGTTTTCTTAAAAGCCAGTCTCCATACCTACTGAATTGATGAATACTTTCAATTCACATGCAAGATTCACAGACTAAATTGGAAATACTGGGGGTGAAAATCTATTGCTAATAATAGCTGTAGAAAATTCAACAAGTTCATCTGTTTTGAATGCTTCTCTAAGTATTATTTGTAGAAGTTCAAAAGCTGGCATTAAGCTTGGCATCTGCATGATAGAGATCACATGTCAGAAACTGATAGTGGGCACAGTTAATATTTCATTCTGTCAAAACCAGTCAGTTTTTCCCTTCGTCTGAAAGTGTTTTGGTGTTGTTAGAGATTCTGATCCACATGTAAAATGACTTCTGACTCCAAATTTTAAGTTTGCAATGGATAAGCTTTTACAAGGAAATTGCTGATATGTTGCCCAATTTTTTCAGCTGCTGTTTTGGAAAACCCTGATTTTGAGCTGTTCTCATTCTAAACATGTTTTATGTAAAACTGTGATCTTCGTAAAATGGTAAGATTTTGGCATGATAGGTTGTGATTCAATTATAACAATGCCATAGTACTAAATGAGTTAGTGCTAGTTTTAGTACTATAGTTGTGTTTAAGTTGTATCTCTCTAAAAGTCCAGCAAGCAGCAGCCTTTGCTTGCATAAGACACTGGTAGGGTAGAATGGCAGAACAAAAAAACTACTTGTATATAATATATAAAAATGTATGTGAACCCATTCAGAGTCTCAGGAAGGAGAATGTATTTGCTGATGGCACATTCAGAGCTTCAGGAAAGGGAATGGACTTGCTGCTGACTTGGAGAGGGATCACGTGCATTCAGTGAAAGAAACTCAGTTTAGTTAATTTCATTTCCTGTTCTCACCAAGAACTTTGTAAGTACTTTCTTCTTTTGAAGTGTCAGATAGTGTATAGCTACCTCAGAGCAAATGGTAGTTCTTGCTACTGAAAAGCTGCAGATTGAATTCTTACTATATTGAAATTCTGTTTGGGAAGTTGCTTCCTCCATTGTAAAGGAAAACTAATTCTTTAATAATTGTTAAATTAAGGTAAGAGCTCTTGTATCTTTATCAGATCATGAAGGAAAATGTTTCTGTCACTATTATTTTACAGGAGATACTGTAATTGTAAGAAAAACCCCATATTTATGTCTGATTTTGTTCCCATAAAATATAGTTCTCTCAATTTTATAAGTTGTGCCAGGAATCCCATCTAATATCTACTAATAGTTATCTCTCTATGTTTGCATTTGATATGATTGTTACTTTTGATATGATTGTTTCTGGCAATCATCCCCTTGCATTGGACTTTTTCTTTGAAATGGCAGTGATTAATGTTTGTACTGAAAAGGTAATCATGTTGTTTAAAGTGTAGTGGTCAAAATTGTGTAAGAATCGAAGAATATATAGTTAAGGCGTGAATCATGCTTTCAGTTAATATATCTGCTTAAAAACAAAACATAAAAAGTTAAAACTGATTACAAATAAATAAAAAATGTTTTCAGATTTATAAGGTCAAAGTGATGATTCATTTTCTACAGTTGTCCTCTAATTTAGAGAGATTTTAAAAAATAATTTAGCTTCTGTAATTCTATTTTAACAAATTATGTGAATTAATTTAAACTTAATTTCTAATTAGCTGACCTTGTAATGTGAGAGATGCATAGCACAGCTTGCATTCTTCTTATTAATTTGTGGATTATGTTGTGTCAAATGGCATGGAGTTGCTTATGAATTAGGTGTATATAGAGCTGGAAAGTGACTCTTCGATATTGTTATCTTGGTACTGTCTTGTGAGCTCTGGCAAGGGTATTTTGCCTTGTAAATGGACCACTCTTTAATATGCATTTCCTTTTTTTTTTTTTTTTTTTTAGAATTTTATTGCTGTTAGTAATAGTAGAAAGGTTTGTGTGCTGGTCACAGTACAATTTCTAGTCCCCACTAGTTTCAGTAAGGATGATGGGAAGAAGTGTTTTCCACTTTTAGAACTTCATTAAATAGTAAAGTAAAACCTAAGTAGACCCATATGTATTTCAGTCAGCTACTGACTTGCTTTGGTTTGTTCTGCTGTCTGGACGTGCAGAAAAGAATGGTGGTGTTCTGTGGTTTCTTGCCAGTTAAGTAGTTACCAAGTCCCACTATAGTACCCAGACATCACATCCTGTTTCTTTCTTTGCGGTATTTGAGGTAGCAATTTTTTTTTCTTTCTATATATATACATTTATTAATTCTTAAATTATTTTTTAAGTAACTGTTCCAGATACAAGTCTGTAAGGACCTACCTATGTTAAAAACATTCTATATTCTACAATTCAAATGCCATCACCTGTACTGAAAGCCCAAATTACCTCTTCCAGTACAGTGGCTTGGAAATTAGTCAAGATTAAAGGCCACTTGTGATAATTTTTTTTTTGTGTGTGTGTGCTGTGTCTGAGCATACCAGTTCTTGGTGTTCATCGTGCAAGTAGGCGTGTGGCTCCATCGTGCCCCATTGCCTTTTACTGACAAGAGCTCTGAGCTGACAAACACATCTGGCCAAGTAAGCTGAGTCCCTCCCCACAGCTGGGCTGCGAGCGCAGCAGGAGTTCTGAGCCTCCAACGTGGCTTTGGAACCCAGATGAGATGCAGAAGCTACTTTACCTCAGGGCTTTGTGCAGAAGCTGATGGGTGAGAAATTTTTACAAGTGTTCTGCAGTGTATGGTGAAGGAATAAGGATAAAGATACTTTTTTTTTTTAACAATGTGTTCACTGGAGCCCCCCTTTTCTATTTCATACATTTTGTTTGTTATAACAAGGTCCTCTATCTATTGCTGTGACATGCAAACAGGGGTGTATAGGAAACAAATTAACAAGTAATGATATTCTAAAAATAGAGCACACACATTATTTATCAGAGGAACAGGAGACACACTCAGAGTGTGTTCCACCTCTGACCATCCTTTAACTGAAAGTGTCCTGTCATTTTAATATATGCAAAGGGAACAAGGCTCAAGTTAATTGTCATGTCTGAAAAATAGCCAAGGAGTGCATAGTGCTTACTAAACACTGCAGGGGAATTTGTAAATGAAACCTGACAAGGCCTGAAAAATTATAGTCTCCCTAAGACAGAACGTATAATATAAAAAGGATGTGTGCCGAGTTAAGATTATTTAACATGTTGCAACAAGGTGTGCTTCGCTGGCTACCAGATTATAGATGGCACTTATTTATTTATTTTTTTTTTAAAAACTGACAGCTCTGATTCAGTGCAGTCTCTGAGTCATTTATTACCTAGTAAATGACCTTTTTGGCTGAGGAGGTGGGGGGAAAAAAAGAGTGGGGAATGATCAAATGCGCATGTTTTGGAACAGTATTTTAATTAGTTATTGTACTGATGGAAGCGCTAAATTGGGATAATAAATTATCAATACAATTAATATAATTTGCTGTTTTCTTCACAATGTAAGTATAGCTGCTTTCATCTTAAAAAATAAGTTTAGACCTTTTAGTGCAAAAGAGTTACAGTACACCAAAACGTTTTTATTAACTCGGTGTACCTCAGTCTCCTTATCTGTTTCAGTAGTTTGTTACATTGTACTTTGAGATTCACAAAACTGGAGTTAAGGTTCAGTGGCATTTTTTATCTGCTGCATTTTTCCCTCCCCCAAGAGAGGTTTAAAAACATGTTGTTTTAACGGATTGTAGTTTGAAGTGTAGTATATTGTATTTGATTTCTTTTTTAAACAGGCACATTAATTATCTCTGAAGCATTTAATGAGGATTACAGATACAATCCCTTTTACATCTTCTTTCAAAAAGCAACCATTGTGTTTACCATATCTGCCACATCTAACTGTGAATATATATGCATATTTTTAACCTTAAAAGCAGCAACTGGCTTGTCACTTAGCCATCCCATTCAAACTCTAATGTAATCTTCTTACTTTTATGTGTATTAAAAATTGAATGAAAAAAGGGACCTCATGTACACACTTAAATTCAGTAGGCAGGCTGTGTTGGAGGCCTGGTTTCTATGTGGTGTAAACTGAGTATCTCTGTATCTCATCCTGAAAGTGGGCAAATCAGTTGAAGGTCACTATATTGAGCTTATTGAGATCAAAACGTGCCGAACGATGTTGTTGTGTGAGCACTCTTGTTTTTCGGTTGAGCAGTTTTTAGACAGGAAATAGTAGGCTCACGTGTTGAAAGCGGTGCTGGTGTGGGGAGAGCTGCTGGAGAAGTCCCAGCACAGCCCCAAATGCCACCCGGGATGGAAGAGTACTGCCTCTGAGCCTGGCGATCGCTCAGTGCGTGGCTGTGCTCTGATACAGGCACTCTAATAACCTAAGCTAATTCTTGTGAAACAGAAAAAAAAAACAATGTTGAAATAAAATATTTTTTCTTGTGTTTAAAAAGTGAAGGAGTTGGCTGTTATCTCTGTTCTCAGAAAAGGAACCATGTAGGTTTTGAGTAGTGATAACAGCTGAATGGTCAACTTTCAATATGTAAGAGTTCAGGCTTTCATTAGCAGGAAAAGACCATGTAGTGTTGAGAAAGAGGAACATATTTTATTTTTTCATTTAAATGTCACTGATGATAACAATGTAATGACTTATTAGATCATAGAATTTTAATATCCTGTTTTATTTATACTGGTAGTAATATAGTAGGTCTTATTTACTTTTGATATATGGCAAAATTTTACTGTAGTGTATTTGGTGTTAACTTTTTGGTTTACTGGGTAGGGATTTCACCCCTGCTTCAGGTTGTTTTAATTTCATCCTGGTGTGTAGAATAAATATCTGTCCAGGTTGCCCTGCCAGTTGACGATTTTCACAGGATGGTCCTGAACAGTGAATGCAATTTATGCTACCTTTTTGTTTCATAGATTCTGTCCAGTGGAGACAACAGAACCCCTGTTTTGGGTATAAGACATCTCGGTGGTGCTAGATAGCAAGCTTCCACTGAGTGTAGTAATGGGTCTGGGTGTAGCATTTTTACAGAAATGAACAGCTGAAGGATTTAATTTTCTGTGGTGTCCAAATGTTTCTGATACTGCATCTTAAGATTTCTTAGATTTTTCTACCTTGTTAATGTGCTTTTGTTCTGGTTTCCATGATTAGCAGAGGTTGATTTAGCATAAAACGGTGTTAAAGAAATCTTTAATTAGGAGACAATTTACTCTTGATGCTTACTCTTACGTGACCACATTGTCAATCAACCTTCTAATTGGTAATTCTAGTTAATATAAATAAAGCTACAATCAGTATTGTCAGAGATGGTTTAAACAGCAGATGAATGCATATGCACCCAGTTGATGTGAAAAGCTTGTTTAATTTCTTAAGAAATGAGCTACTTGAATCAAACTCCTTTACCTGCCTGCTAGTGATTACCTATTAAGTAGTCTGCCTAGAAGTATCAATTTTGAAACTCTTGATCTTGGATAGGACTATGGTATGTGGTTACATGTGCATGTCTCATAAATATTTCCCAAGAGCAATTTATTTTTCTAATTAGCTTGAACAGCCTTTGCTTTACGTAGTGCTTTAAGCAGTTTTCAGTAAATCAATTCAGTCACACAGCTGTTGTTTAAAACTTTTCCTAAGTTACTGTAATTCTCTGTAGAGATCCAGAATCTCACTAATTAATACACTTAATCATACCTTGTATAAAGCACATAATAATATGGATTAATCATTCCTAGAATTTAATAGAAAAACAGAGTAACAGAAACCTGAGTGTTCATATCTCTGTAAACAGTTTGCTATTCTTATGTACTAGTTATATACCAAACAATGTGTACAGGCTGACACAGAGTGGCTATACACTTAGTTTTTACTTGCCAGTCATAACGTCACAAAATAATTAATTTGGGGCTGCAGCTTTTTATATGAAGATTTAAAAGTTAGTAAGATCAAACATCTACAACAGTTTCATTATTGCTTCCAAAGTAAATGAATATATTTAATTTTTATATCAAAAGAATCTGGCTTACTGGGTGGCATTCATGATGTTAAGATCACACTTTTAAGCTGTTTAGCATATGACAGAGATGACAGTTCGTTACAGTTATTATTGGTGAGTTTTAAACTCATTGACAGTATAATATCTCAACATTGAGTGTTTACTTTTTTGGTAATCCTATTAATATTGGATGAAAAAAATTGAAAAGCAGGCACTCTTTAATGTACAGCCTTTTTTGTTTTCCAGGGTGTGATTTAAAATGACTTCTGATTCTGAAGGTCCTCTGAAAAATATGCTGTGCTTGAATGTTTGCTAAGGCCAAGTAAGTGAATGATTTTGTATTTGGACTATATGTACCTGAATAGTTATTCCCTTACCATTTTTTAAAGCTACAATTTACAAACTGTACAAGTAAGTATATAAGAAGCATGTTCTTAAAAAGAAGAAAAGGGGGGAAGGAAGAAGGAAAAGATCCCAAACCCCCTTACTTCACCACTGCCAGAAAAGAGTTTTCTAACTTTGTTTTCTTGTGGATTCCCATCTATATAAATGTGGTCAGTCTTATAACAAAAGAATCTTTGCATAGTGTCGAGAATATTTTGTGCTGGAAGTTTCACTGGAAAGCTAACATGCTTTTTATGTATGTGTATTTGAGGAAAATATAAGTTTGAAATAACAAATTTTTATGAATAGAATGTCCTCTAGTTTTATTTATATCAAACACAACTTAAATATTTGGGGCTTCTCTTGGCACAAACCAGTTAGTATATTATAATTTGTATCTTAAAAACCTGTTAATTATGTCTTGGCTTTTAGAAAGGACAATTATATTTAATATTTTAACATTATATATAATTTAAAAAAATTCCAGACCATCTTCACAGTTCCTTGAAAAGGACTAGTTTGATATAATTCTTTGTAATTGGCTTATTTTGAGGAATGCTAAGAGCCAATTTATGCTTTACCTCTATTGAGTTTTTCAAACAAGAAATGAGATTGGACAGAAGAGCTTCCAAGCATGCAAGATATCATGAGTACATATATTTAGTGTAGGGAAAGCTTGATGGTTTCGTGGGACCAAAGAAGTGTTAAAAATGTTTTTGTGCAAATAATATGATATTTTAAAATAGTTTGGATATGTTTTAAATTAGTATTGTGTGGTTGTCCTTTGTGGGCTTTGGTTTTTTGTGTGTGTGTGGTCAACTATTTCAGCTAAACAAATACAAAAACTAAGTCTGAAGTATCTAATTGTTTATATTTTTGGGCCCCTGTTGGGACAAAACCTTCCCAGTTGCTATGTCCTGTTTGGTGAATAGATCTTTTATCTGCAGCTGCTGAGAACGTGGGCACGAGGGAATAAGGCTTGAGTTGGAGAAGGACGCCAGTGCATTGAAAGATAAACTAGCAGAAAGTGATCTAATGAATGTTAAGTTAGTAGCTTTGCAATTTGTGTGAGGGTGAGGAGAGCAAGACCAGGGAGGAAACTACCCTGTCAAGCTGAAAACTTTCTGCTTAGTACTTCTAAGTTCTGTCCTTGTCCGCTTGACTTGAAAGCTCTCTAGGAAATGGCTTTAGGAAATTTCATGATTTCAAATATGGTGTACTGACGACCTGTGCATCCTTTTCTTGGGAGTCCAGGATAGAATTTTAGAAGGTTTTTTTTTCTGTCAAAATATTGAAATTCTGGCAAGTTGAAAAATGCTAGTACTAAATGCTGATGATTTCTTGAAATTCTATGGTTTTGTTTGGAATGCTGTACATGTATTGTTGTAACGGATAGATTAATAATTACTAGAGCTTGTTTTACCTGCAAAAAACACTAGCTGTTCAACAATCCATTTATGGTTTTCACTGAGAAATGAACAGACCTGACGTGAAAAGTTGTGAAGGACACAGACATACGCACCTCATTAGTAAAGGCAAATGCTTTCTCAATGCACTAATTGATGAGCAAAAAGATCTTTATTATTTTTTGATTTCTTGTTTCATCTTTTTGATAAGTGAGAAAAATTCTCAAAAATTTAGGATTATATCTGTAAAGACAAATTAAATAGTAATGCAGAAGTATTTGCAAATAATCATGAAAGTTTGGAACTTTTCCACCAAATATTGCTGCCTTTGGTTCCACTCCACTTGTGGAGTATCAGTTTCTAGTGGTTCATTACTTCTACAACCCGTGGAATTAAAAAATGTTTTGCTTTGAAGACTTCGAACCATCTCTTGTCTTCTTGGATCTTCTCAAAAACAGGTTAAGCTTTGGAGGGCTCTCAACGTATTTGCTTCCATTAAACTTTAACATACTCTGTTTCATAAAAATGTATATACCTTTCTACATTATTTGGCAAGACCTAGAGTTTTGGTTTTCAAATAACTTTTGGAAAATTATATCGGACAGAACAAAGTGTGTCTTGTGTACCTGTTTTCAATAGCTAAATGAATCAGAGTTTTAATATTTGAAAGTTGTGTGGGCAGTCTTGAAATAATGATTAACTTCAGGAAAACTCGCCAAACTCCCCAAAAGAGATTTCTTCTTGGAAAAACTTTTTAGCTCATTACAAATTATAGGTTCATATTCAATGAATAAATATAACACTTGGTACTTTCTACCTGGTGATTTCTTTTGTTATTAACTCAGCAAATAATGTGAGCTCTTTTGCTAATATTTCCTCTAGCAAGTAACTTAATTTGGCTGTTAAGAATTTGTACTGTAAATCCATCTGTATTGAGAAGCAGCTTCTGTGATTTCCTTAGCTAAGCAGTTACAGGGTTGTTCTAGGCATTACATGCCTTCCCAGATTGTAATGATACTCGTAGGGAAAGGAAAATACATGTGCAGGAACTCTGCAGCTTCAGGCCTGAATAACCTACTACAAGCTACTTGGGAGTAATAGTAGGGAAACAGCCTACACAAATTACCTAATTTTTCCTTCCTTCTCCAAGCTTCTATATTTAGGCACTGAAAGGTTTTCTTAAATATAACCCTGCTTTTATTGTCTGTTTCTGAGACAAAATTTAATTATTTTGTTTTTCTATTTAATCATATTGTGAGTTACCTGTCAGTCTAGGTAGATGTTAAACCAGAAGTGACATTTTCATTCTAAATCATTTAATGCAACCCTGTTACTTCTGGCAAATGTCTGTCCAAATTCCCAACTATTTGATGATTTTAAATCTTTCCTCTTAAATAGAATTTACTCTTGGCTTCTGACATACTTGCTGTGCCCACACCCTTCCTGAGCTGTCCTTAAGTCTTATATTTTAAGCTCTTCCTTTCTTTTTCCGCAGTAGCTGTGAACCCTGCAGCTCTGTGCTCTGCTGTGAACGCACAGTCCTGGAGCGTGTGCGTGTGTCACCTGCAGAACCCTGTGTCACTCTCGGGATTCAGCCTTAGCTGTGAGGTCTGTAGGCATGAGACCTTATGAGTCATATGTTCTGTCGGGTGTCAGCCTCAGATAATGAGCTGTTTTCTGCAGGATCACAGCCTGGGTATAGAATCTGGTTTGCAAACTGCTTACTTGCTCAGTGGGTAGTTTGTCATTCGGCTGCTCATCGGGGAAACTCCCCCTGCCGTTGTCCGGTGCTATACTGCCATCTAGTGGCGTAACACTATATTTTTCTTGACTGTCACATAAGGTGGGCCGCTATAAATTCCTTTGAGGGGAGGGGGGTTTACCCCGGAGGAATACATAATTGAATAAAAGTCTTCAGGCTTGCTCCTCCATCTTTCTGTATATTTATTGGATTTTATCTTACTCATCCTGGTTTTGTATCAAATACTTACGTGTAAAACCAACTTCTTACTGTGCAGTCCCAGTAACAGTAGCAGCTATTGCAAGCACACCCCGTGCTGCTTCATGCAAATATGTTGTGTGGCTTTGCTCTACCAGTTTAGACTTTAAAAAGAACTAAGAACTAAAGCAGCTCTTTTTTTTTTTTTTTTTTTTTTCCACAAATAGCTAGCAAAAAGCCGAATCAGTCAACGTTAGTACCTCAGAAGTGATACGCACACTTCTCTTTTTTCTTTAGATGTCTTGTCCTGGCAGAGCTGGTTGACCAGGTGCCTTTCTAAGGGGTTGGTTTCCTTTGCTGCAGGGGTCCTCTACTGACTTGTGTTCAACTAACAACGTGGTCACCAGGGTGCCCCCAGCCTGTTCTGCAGAGCTGCTTCAAGTCAGTTGGCTGCCAGCCTCTGACGCCTTAACATAAACTTCTTTTAGATGAAAGTGTGTCTGCCAGTTGCTTGTCCTTGTGATATGTGGTTAGATTACTTGAAGAAAAAAAAAAAAAGGACATACAGATAAGGAAATTTTATTCAACATTTCTGTACTTTCAATGTTCTGGTTGCCATTCCTTCATTGCCTTAGAATATCACTTGCCTTTTTCTTTGATGATATCTAACTTTATCCTTAGTATTTAACTATGTTTTGGCATAACATATTAATTTAGCACTTTCTTTTCAAGTTATCTAAACATACATTAAAACATTGATAATCTTTTTATTTTCAGACAGATTGGAGCTATACAATGATCCCAATACTGTGGTGCAAAACTTCAAACATCTCTGTTTGAATTGAATTACATTTATTTTTTACATTTATTTTTGCTTACATTGATATAAAGCTTTGTAAAACTGTGTTTTGGCAAGATACAAGGTAGATTTAAAAAAAGAAAAGGTAACCAAGTATTATTTTTGATACTAAAAAGTTATATGGATTTCCAGTAAAAGTACTGACTCATACCTCTTATAAAAATAAATAACGTATCTAGAGAAGTTCTTAATGCAATTAAAATTCAAATTTTCAAATATTAATTCAAATAAATTTAAAATTATTGTTTTGAGAGGTTCACTCACAATTCTTATGTCATTGCTTTTAGTTGCTGATGCGTGTTCAAGATGAGTGGATTAGGAGAAAACTCCTTGGATAGCTTGACCAACGAGTCAAGGAAGCGCAAGCCATTGCCCTGTGATACACCAGGTGCAAGGTAGGTTTATATAGATTTCTTTCTTTTTTGTACTATGAGTTTTTAAAAATATTTTTCAAATTTTCATTGCAATTTACGACTCTAACCAATTGGATTAGTTAGAAGTTACTGTAACTGTAATTACAGTTACTGTACATTAAATGTAAAGATAGAGTAATCACAGAAGGATTTTTTTTTATTAGTAACTTTCTCATATCCTCTTAAGATAAATTTGTACTTAAAACTCTTAGAAAAAACAAAGAAACCCCAAACAAAACAAGCACAACAAAACACACCCACATCCCCTTCACATTTATGCTTGCTGGAAGAATAGCTGCTACTTAGGTTTAGTAGGTGAGTGTTACATGAAGTAAATTAAAGTTCACAGAGTGAGCCCAGCTTTTGTATGTGACTGCGTGTAAGCGTATGAAATGCTGTTTTTGGTTCCTAGTCTGACCTGCAGCGGGGAGAAGCGTCGACGTGAGCAGGAGAGCAAATACATTGAAGAACTGGCTGAACTGATATCTGCTAATCTGAGTGACATTGACAATTTCAATGTCAAACCAGACAAGTGTGCTATTTTAAAAGAAACCGTGAGACAGATTCGACAGATAAAAGAGCAAGGTACTGCTAAGCCAAAATAAATAATATCGTTTTCTTGTGATTCCTTTACCAAAGCAGGATTTACTTGGGAAATTCAGTAGTGTTTTTCACAAGAGCATGTCATTGAGAAAGTCTTCAGACTTTGACTTGAACCAAACCTTTAACATGTTGTAAATAATTTTTGGTTTCAAAGCAAGCAGGTATTTACCATCGCTTTTCTTTTTATTGAGAATCAAGGCATTAGAACTTTGTATGGCCTTTCTTATGGGTTTCCTGAACATACTAGGAAAGCTTGAGATCGTCCACAGAGGAACTAAAACCAGATGATGTTGTACCATCTGGTACAGTGCACCAGATGCACGCTGCTGTGAAGAATACCTACCGTTCTCTTTCACTTCAGGGGGCTTCATGCTTAAAGCAACTTTAATGCTTTGAAATTAATTTCTTAAAAACGACCTAGTTTCTTATGGGCCATGCTCCCAGTGAGATATAGTAATTTTTATTGCTGTTTTCTCTTATGTTTCTGTGGACATTACTTTCTTGTGCTCTTTAAGACACGCTTCCTAAATGTTTAAGTATTGGACTCCAATATATTTAAAATGCTTTTAGCTTGAGATCAAATAATTAAGTAGTGCAGTTGACTGTTTGCAAGGTATTATTAAGTCAGCAAAAGAGAAAATAGCAATCCATCAAGTTTTTGTAATTTTTATCAGTTAGTGTAAGCCTAAGTGGTATAGCAATACATTTTTTAACAGACAATTATATCAAAAACCTAATTTTTTAAATGTATAGTGAGGTGCATATATATATATTTTTTTTTTTTTTTAAAAATCCTCCCTCTTCCCCCCACCCATCCCCAAATGACTATAGCCTGCCAAATATCCGGATTTCTCTTGGACAGTAAAGTATTAAAAAAACCAATGAGCTATGGTGTATGTGTTATCTGTCTTGGCAAAATTGGTACATCTTTTGAAACATGTTACAAAAATTCTAAAAAAAAAATATATAAAAATCTTAGCTTCTGTTTTTAAGTTTTTCTAGTGTGGTCTAGTACATTCTAATGTAATATTTCTGTTTCTTAATAGACTTGAGTATGTAATAATCTTGCCTTAGGATGTTGTACTCCTCTCGTGGTCTGCTTAGTGAGCCAGCACAGAACAAAGGTTACAGTTTGTTTTCTGGAGTTTTGCTGCCTGGTGTGGATTCTCATTCCACCTGCCCCTGCAATCAATTTATTTAGGATATTTTGATTCTTAAAATGTGATTTTATTGTATATGTACATACACACACGTACACATATATTAACATGAGCCAAAACCTTGTTGTAGAACAGTGGTGATGGTGTCTGAAAACTGTGACCAACAATGATGGGATGATCAAAATATAACCAGAAGGAAGATATATCCTATAATGAATGTTTAATGGTCATTGAAAATGTCAGCAGAGATTAATCAGACAGATGATCCCAAAAGCAGCAGAAGAAATAGTGTTCACAAAACAAGTTGATCTTTAACTGTCAAGCCAATTTATGCAACAAAGGGTTTGGCATTGTTTAGCTGTGACTTTTTTCTGGTCTTAAGCAACTAACAATATATGAGACTTCCTCTCTTATTCGTGCTTTTTTTTGGCCTTTATTCACACACTTCCTAGAATCTGGCTTGTAATATTAAAATGTGGTCTTCATATGAAATGTTACTTTACTAAAATGTATCCTTTGGGTTTCAGGAAAAGCAGTTTCTAGTGATGATGATGTTCAGAAAGCTGATGTATCTTCTACGGGTCAAGGGGTTATTGATAAGGATTCACTGGGACCTCTTTTATTACAGGCAAGTGTAAATCCCTATGGAAACAAATACTTAAGACAGGTGAAAATATTATTGTCTGCAATCCTACAGTAATAAATGGCATGCAAGAACTATAAAGAACTATGTCAGAAAGGGGCAGGAATAAAATAACATTTTTTTAACTTTGCTGAAAATCTCTCTAGAAGGAAAGAGAAGAATAGCATTTGGCTTTTTCTCATGTTCTTGGGCTTTACTTTCTCCAGCAGTCATTAGCAAATCACTACAAAAGCAGTTCTTAGTAACATAAGGAATATTTTGCTTTTTTCTGGAGGATAGGAATTAAAATAAATGGATGAGGTTTTGCGAAGACTAGAGGTTTGTGATGTGTATTGGGGTTTGTGTTTCTAAATTGTAAAGCATTTTAAACAAATGTTGCCATCAACTAAAATAACCTAGGAATAATTGTAAAAAAAGATGCATAGCAGATATTTTTTCTTCATGCCTAGAAAACCAATCCCGTATTTAAAAGTCCATTAAAAAGCACTTTTGAAACTTAACTGTTTTACACAGTTACAGAATTTTTCTTTCTGTTAAGGAAATACAGTATTCTAAGATATGAATCTATTTTCTTACCTTGTTACTTGCTGGTGCAAATAGCTTCATGTTCATGTCTTACAACTTGTTTCTACTGAATTTCTTCTTGTTTCAATTTGCCAGCTATTGAAATACTGTTACAGATTCATTATCTTGTGTTCAAATAAAGCAAGAATGAAGCAAGAAGGCTAGTTATCATTGTGGAAGAGCTCAGTGGAGTAACAAATGAACAGATTAATTTTTAATATTGAAATCATTTTTTACCAGACACAATTTTTCTCAGAGAAAAATGTAAAACGTCAGCTTCACCCTTGAAAAGAAATGCATGTGTTGTAACTTGACATTTATCACCCACGTAGTTTTTAAACTAAATTATGTTCAGAATTAGGCAGTGTGTCTTATTTGATATGTTGTCTTGTTAATATTTAGGCATTGGATGGTTTCCTGTTTGTTGTAAATCGAGATGGGAACATAGTATTTGTGTCAGAAAATGTTACACAGTATCTGCAGTATAAACAAGAAGATTTGGTTAATACAAGCGTTTATGGTATCTTGCATGAAGAGGACCGGAAGGACTTCCTTAAAAACTTACCAAAATCTTCAGGTAATAAAAGCTGACTTACTACACTGTTACTAGTCTGTTTGAAAACAATCAGAGAAGAACAAAACAACTTGTAACGGAGAACCTTTCAAAACAAATTCCTTATACAAAGAATATTTGACCATAGAAGTATGTTGATCCTGAAGAATATTCCTAAGCACACCACCAGAAATAAATGTGCTGGAATTTCCCACTGTACTTTCGCCTTTGCAGTTTGTTTACCTGTAATTTAAAGCAAGGATACTGAAGGAACATGTTGCCTAGAGTCACAGGACTAGCTGAGGGAACTTGTTTTTTCAATATGTGAATGACTTTTGATCTCTCCTTCAAGTAACTTGAAGTGTCTGGAGGTGTCATGTAAGGGAAAGAGTTTTTTTTACATAGTTCTCAATACTACTGTTTCCAAGGTATAAAACTGATGGTATATTGAGAAAGCATCTCAATATATTCTTTTAATCTCTATAATCCAGTAACAGCATCTAAATTAAAGAAAATCAGTTATGAATTGATTTTATCTGAAAATCTTTATAAATTCTTACTGTGTTCTTTGAAGTTAATGGCGTTGCTTGGACCAATGAGACACCTAGACAGAAGAGTCATACATTCAACTGCCGGATGATGGTGAAAACCTCTCATGATCTTTTGGAAGATGTAGGCAGCCACCAGGATGCACGTCAAAGATATGAAACAATGCAGTGCTTTGCTTTGTCTCAGCCAAGAGCTATGATGGAAGAGGGGGAAGGTAGGAAATTTTGTGGAATTACTGTGCACAAAAGAAATCTCCAAGTGAAGCTTTTTGGTATTTGTCATGTGTTATGAAATCTGTAACTTCTGCGATCCTTTTAAAAGTAGGAACAAAATGCAAAAGCATAAATTCTTATTGCTTATACTTCCATTTTAACAATGAAGGACACTTCGGGTATTTTGTTAGATGCTTTAACAAAATAAAAGAGGAGAAAAATTAACAAAAACCCCATTATTTTTAAAATACAGATTTGCAGTCCTGTATGATTTGTGTGGCTCGTCGTATCACAACTGCAGAAAGGGCATTTCCAACAAATCCAGAGAGCTTTATTACAAGACATGATCTTTCAGGTGAGAAATATACCCAAGATGAAGGTATGAAGTTACCTTTTTTTTTGTGTGTCCCTGTATTCTTGTATTAAATAAATCATGTATCTGTACCGACTAGCAGACTTCATACTGAGAAGTCCCAAGTGGTTTTTGCAGTGTACCTCTGTTGGCAGTGGGGTATAATAACAACCATGGGACATGTTTTCTGTCTGTATGCTAATATGCTACTGTTTGGTGGTTTCTATAAAGCATTATTTGTGTTTTAACTTCACAACGTTTCAAGTGGATGTCATTGTGCTTTCCTTCACACATAAGAAATATTTTAAATCATAATTGAAGCTTGTGTTTTTCTACAGCATGTCAGCTAACGTTTAAAGTGGTTTATGCTGTTTAAATTGAAATACTTATATAATCTGGATGGGGCTTTTTCAGAGGCCAGTTAGTGTTTATGATGTTCATTTGTGGATGTAGCTGGTCAGTATTTTTGAAAATTTTATTGTGTATGCACCCTTTGGGTTAGGCACCTGTGGGTGCCTAACTTCCTCTTACTCAGTTATCTAAACCGCTTTTAATATTGATGTTTTAACAAGCAGCATCATATTCTCACATAGCAGATAATTCATAAATACAACTTCTGCATATTCAAAATTTGGTGCTATGCTGATGAACAATTAAAATGGTGATACTGGAGCCTTCTGAAATGTACCATATTTATAGAAAAGGATTGGCACAGTCATAAAGAGTTTAACTTCTGTATTTTCTTTCCTGCTACAGGCAAACTTGTCAACATTGATACAAACTCATTACGGTCTTCCATGAGACCTGGCTTTGAAGATATAATTCGTCGGTGTATTCAGAGGTTCTTATGCCATAATGATGGACAGTCATGGTCAAACAAACGTCACTATCATGAAGGTAAAAATCTGTTTGCAATGTTGGTCGTGCTGCTTCTCCTAGTGGCTGCATTTTTTTCTGAAGTACAAAAATGCTGAATTCTACCTGTGTTTATTTTTCTCATATTTTTTGGTAGTGTTAGTTGGTGTGACTCATATTTACAAGTTGAAGGAGGATAACCTTTTGAGAAACAAGAATTCTGATGGAAGTTACTTGTCAAAAGAGACACATTAGAAAAACCAATTTCCATGGAAAATATCAGATACATGATCTGTGAGCCTGAAGTAATCTGCTTTTCTCCAGATCAGTATAGCAATGACAAGGACAGCTGTATTTCTGTAATAACATGTAATCCTTAAGTATTATTAGCTTGTTACCTTTAACATTAGTTTGACTTTATTTTAATTCAGCCTTTCTTTTGTTGAAAGGGTAGCTCACTAAAAGTGGTAAAGTTGTGCTGATACCTTTTTCATATTCAAGACAAAAGAGTTCAAAATATTGTCAGTGTTCCAGTGTTAGGTATTTTGTAATGCTAATTTGATAACCTTGACAGATAAAGTGAAGTACAGCCGCTGTCTTCAGTAAGAAAGATGACACTGTCTAAGTTTTTTAAACTCTAGTCTTTTTGAAGAATTCACAAAGTAATTCAGGCAGAGGAGATGTTAAATAAAGAGAAACTCATACTGGCAGAAAATGAATTTTCCATTCCATTGGAAGTTCTTCAACTTAACTGGTTAAATATATCCTAAATTAACAAGAAATCTGGAGCTCAGATTAAAAGCAATGGTTTCTACAATTTTTTTTGATTGAAATGGAACTTTTAAAGTTAAAAATACTTCCAAGTTTCATTTCTGTTCCATATTACCTGTATATTTTAGTGCAACTAATATTTAAGTGTTGATTAGTCCTTCTCCTGAAGGAGAAGCCAGGGAAACCTGTTAACCTGGCCTTGGCAGTCTGGTAACAAATGTAGAACTTGGCTGGCTGTGCACAAAATACTGCAGCATAAAAATAATCTTGTTTGCTTTTATCTTCCCTCTACAAATGTAGGAGAAAATGTGGAATACTTCCTTTTTCTGAAAGGAAGTATTGTGTGCGTCTCTTTTTTTTTTTTTTTTTTTTTTAAATCTTGAGCAAATGAAGGGTAATCTGTTAAAAATCTGTAGAGCGCATATTAATAATTCTCAGGTCTTAAATATGAATTGTATTTGTTTATCTCTTTTACAGCTTATACACAAGGTCATGCTGAAACACCATTGTATCGGTTTTCTTTAGCCGATGGTACAATAGTGACAGCGCAAACAAAGAGTAAACTCTTTCGAAATCCTGTAACTAATGACCGCCATGGATTTGTCTCTACTCACTTTCTTCAAAGGTGAAATCAGTGGTATCTGTTTGTCATTTAAGAATGATAGCTATTAAAAATGTATCTGACCTTGAAGATACCTGGGAAAAAAAAGTATACCACAATATTTTATCTTATTGAAAGTCAGAGGGGGAATAACTTGGGAAGCAGAGTTGCATAGCATAGAAATAACTGTGCTAACCTAACAGTGACAAGCCCAAATTAAATTTGTGGCAGAAAGACAGTCACACTCAGAAGAGAGGTTCTTCTTCTTTCCTGCATGGAGCCTGTATTATATATTCATTATTCTTTTTGGGTTAACATTTATAAGGATGAAACACTGAAAATAGAAATACTCAGTTACATGCTTTATCTTTTTAATTGCAAACCAATTAAAAAGACAACAAAACCCCCTCAAATGCATCATTGATGACTCAAAGTTAAATGTACCTTAAATAGCATTTCCCATGACCTGTTCTTGTTGATTACAAGAATAATTGAAATGCCACTCTAGAGGGAATCTGTCTGCTTCTGGCATTAAAGTGCCTCCAGATGCTGAAAAATGAGTAGCTGAGATAGTTCAGGGCATCATTAGTGTGCACAGCAGAATGGTGTCATGCATTGACTCAGGAAGGGAGTAAAAGGAAGAAGATGTTTAAACTGATAAATCTGAGTAATGACTGCTGATGAAAGCCTTTTGAAGGGGTGATACTGTGTACGTGCTTAAAACTCAAATCACCTAAAGGGCCAAGCACTTCTTTAATGAATAAATGAGTGGCACAGCTTTTGTGGAAGTTTGTATTCTCACATCTCTTCTTGAAAAAATATTTGGAAAATTATTTAATAATGTTATTCTGTGTTTGTGGCACTTGATTCCAAATGAGGTTTTAATTTGTTTTCTTGGGGTTTCTGGGGATGTTGTTGAATTTACAGAGAACAAAATGGATATCGGCCAAATCCTAATTCAGTCGGGCAAAACATCAGAACACCGGTGGCTGGAAACACAAATTCTGTTGGTGGTCTGATGAACATGTCGCCTGGCCAAGGGATGCCAATGCAGAACAGGAGCTATGGCATGGGAGACCCCAGTGCAGTGGGGCAGCTCAGCAGCACTCGATATGGTGGCACTGGTAATATGGGGCCCGTGAACTCTGGACCCGGAATGCAGTCCTCTGCTTATCAGAACAACAATTACGGGTTAAATATCAGCAGCCCACCACATGGTAGTCCTGGTTTAACTTCCAACCAACAGAATCTAATGATATCTCCTAGGAATCGAGGGAGTCCAAAAATGAATTCGCACCAGTTTTCTCCAGTTACAGGTATTTTCACTATGTTTTCACGCTTTTATCTCTCATCCTTTTAAACATTTCTGTATGACCTTATATGTGTAACTTAAATGTAGTATACTGAATTTCATGGTAAAAATGTATTTTAAAGTAATTAACTCAATGTGGCAGTCATACATAATCCAAAGGAAAAGTACTTACAGACAGTACGATAGTCTAATAAATTTGATTTCTGTTGTGTGATACAGGTACGCACTCTCCAATGGGCTCTGCCAGCAACACTGGGAACAGCACTTTCTCCAGTAGTTCTCTGAGTGCTCTTCAAGCCATAAGTGAGGGTGTTGGAACCTCCCTTTTATCAACACTTTCTTCACCAGGTCCGAAATTGGATAATTCCCCAAACATGAGCATAGCTCAGCAGAGTAAAACCAGTACCCAGGACTCCAAAAGCCCCTCTGGTTTGTATTGTGAACAAAACCAGGTAGAAAGTTCCATCTGCCAGTCCAACAGCAGGGATCTCCTTAGTGAAAAAGACAGTAAAGAGGGAAATCTGGAGACACCTGAAAGTCAGAGAGGACCATCTGAAAGCAAAGGGCATAAAAAACTGCTTCAGCTACTCACGTGTTCTTCAGACGAAAGAGGCCATTCTACAGCATCAAACTCACCTTTAGACTCAAATTGCAAAGAATCTTCTACCAGTGTTACCAGTCCTTCAGGAGTTTCCTCATCAACATCTGGAGGGGTATCTTCCTCCTCAAACATGCACGGGTCGCTCCTGCAAGAGAAGCATCGGATTTTACACAAATTGTTGCAGAATGGTAATTCTCCTGCAGAGGTAGCCAAGATCACAGCTGAAGCTACTGGTAAAGACACGTATCACGACGCCAGTAATACAGCCCCCTGTGGAGAAGGCACTGTCAAACAGGAACAACTGAGCCCAAAGAAGAAGGAAAACAATGCTTTACTAAGATACCTGTTAGATAAAGATGATGTTAAGGACCCGCTTTCCAAAGAGTTGAAGCCTAAAGTAGAAAGCGTGGATAATAAGATGGGACAATGCAGTAGTTCCACAATTCCTACTTCGAGTCAAGAGAAAGAGATGAAAATAAAAACAGAACCAGCGGAAGAGGTACAGTATAATGTACAATGATGGTAGAGAAAAAAACAGTATTTTCTTATTACAGTGAATGGCTAAGTATAGAATGCTCTTTTTAGTATGTGTGTGTAAACATTTCTAAGAAAGTTCAGGGCAAATGGTGTGAAACTATACACTCAGGTTTTATTGTAACTGAAAAAGCACAAAGAGGACTACAGGATATGTATGTAACCGAGTACATATGTATGTACTAATGTTATCAAGTTACAGTACAATTAAGGTAGCATATATTTACAAATTATTCCTTAAAATCAGATCTTTAACATCTGCTATTTTACATACCATATGTTTGTGTTTATGGCTTATTAGGAAGTGGAGCTGTAACTGCCTCTGTAATTTGCAGTACAATAGCAAAAGGTAAAACATGATTTAGTTTTGAAAATATAAACAATACACAAAAATGTGTAATATTTAAAGTAGCTATAGATTGGTTTTAGCAATCTTGTTTTTCCTTAAATGAGGGAAATAAATGTATGTTCAGCATTCAAATAAATACATGTGTATTTATTTGTTTCAGTGTTTCCAAAGTTGAAATTCCAAGAAATGTCACGATAAAGTAAACTATATAACCAAGGAACAGCTCTTCTGAAAGCAGCAATACACTTGTTAGGGACAGCTATTAGTGAAATTGTACAGTGTAGAAAATATTTCTGTGGTATTTAGTTCCTAAGTCACATTTGGAACTGCCACAAAGTAAATAACATTGCTCAGTATGGCAGAGTTTACTGAAAACACGTTGATATCTTAGAACTTGGATTTCCCGAGTCAGTAATAACTATGTAAATAAAAAATCACTGCACAATTTTATATTAGCTAATGGCTGGCTATAAATGAAACACCTTATAACAATTTTTTGGAGTACTACTTATGGAAAAGTCACAACTGTGTAATAGTACCCAACGCATAGTTTTGGTACTTATTCCTGAGATCTAATTAATGTATTCAGAGAAGCTTGTTTTGTGAACATACGTGCACTATATGTGCAATGCTTTTTCTGTTAAAACTGCATCTGATTTAAAGACAAATGTTTAAAGAATGTTAGGGCTCCAATTGACTAGAAAAACCTGTGGGTATTTTCATATGTTGTGTTTACCAGTGATCAAATTAGGCTTTTTGTATATGACAAATACATTATCTGTCACTGAATGCTCACATTCTTGACATTGTTTGCTTTCATTAGTGTTTTTGTCTTTGTAATTTGTGATGACTGAAATGTTTATATTCAAAGGTGCTTTTTGTTTTATTTATGTGTACCTCCAGTTTTTCCTAATTCTCAAAATTAGACAAGCAAAATCCTCTTAAAAAAAACCCTAATTGATATCTGAAGTTCTTAGGAAACAGAAAGATAGCCAAAGGTGCAGTCAGTGAACTAAAACATTTGTCTCCCAGTTATATCTTTTAAGATTAGTGAGGAGTTAAATAAGAGCTGAAGGATTGCCCTATGATAGTACATAACCTTGGTATTTTACTGTGTCTTTTTCAGATGAGTGGAGACTTGGATAATTTGGATGCAATTCTAGGTGATCTGACTAGTTCCGAGTTTTACAATAATGCTATGTCTGCAAATGGAAATAACCTTGGAACAAAGCAAGCATTATTTCAAGGAAATGCCCTATTGGGTAAGGAATTTAATCTAATTTCTCTTTGGCTTTAAAATTAGGGTGTTCTTCTAACCTGATGTAAACATAACACATCCTCAGATCCTTAGAGAATACTTTCTTGATCTCCTGTATCTTCAAGGACAAATATAATGCAAAATGGCTAATTATGCTTTCCTAGGCTGTTATATAAACTATTAGCTGTCATATACACAATGAATAATGTTAACTTCAGTTTCTTATTTTATGGTTTCTTCTGGGTTTGTCTAATGTAGTTTGCTCAGAGACAAGACATCAGGAAAAATGTTCTGTGAGTTGTAAATTAAATTGAGAAATTTTGTTCTTTAGAGATGGGTGATGAGCTTTTGATTTTCCACTTACTCTAGAACCAGAGTTGTAGAAAACACTACTCCAGAAAACATCTCATGGTCTGCAAATTCTTCTAAGTAGCCCTCTTTGCCACTGAATGCCCTTCCTTAGTAGGAAGCTGAGTAGGAGGGAGAGATAACCTTCTAGTAGACCAGTGTCATTGCAGTTGTCACTTCCTTTTGTAACATTAGTCTTGATTATAGTGTCTTGATTATATAGGGCAACCTAAGGAGGTGAAACATAAATCACGAAAAATGTAGAAGCAGGCACAAGAACACAAGGTCAAATATATGTGCCCATAAATACATTAGACTTCTTTTTTTAAGTCATTAATGGTACTTTCTATTTAAAACATACAGTCATGTGCATCTTTTAATTCTTCAACAGGTGTGAGGAGTCCCCAGTCTGTGCCAACGACTCGCCCACCCTTCACCAGAGCCATGTCTTTAGACAGCCCCGTGGGCTCAAGTGCTCCAGTGAGGAATGTCAATGCCTTCTCCATGTTACAAAAGCAAAACCTGATGGGTGGAAGTCCAAGAATGATTGAAAGCCAGGAAAATTTCGGTGCAAATCTAGGTTTGTTGATTGTGTACAAATAGACCTCATTATAAAGGAAAAAGCTTTTATGTAAAAATAAAAGATGGCAAGATTATAATACGCATTTTGGTTAGAAGAAACCTTGACATTAAAGAGTATTAATTTTGCCATCAGCATAGAAATACTTTATTATTCCTGCTTAAAATTATAAGGACATAGCTGTTTACTATCTGTGTATTATTACCAGTACTTCACTTTTGTTTAGTAGTTAAATTCTTTTTTATTATTTTGAATTTAATATGTTTTTGGTAAACAGAAGCAAGAGCGGGTCACGACAGCAGTCAGTCATTAGTATTTTAAAATATATTTAGATTAATATACTTTTGGATGATTTTGGTTTGGTAAGTTTTAGATGCCTTTTAGGAGTTGAGGGAATTGCTCTGTCCCTGGCAGATAGGCTTGTTAGTAAAACAAAACAACGCCCCCTGAAAATAATTTTAAAACCAAAATACGTAATGTGTTCTAGAAGAAAAGTTACTGTATTTTCTGTTCTTCATTACAGCAAGCGCTCCCAACAGAAATGTAGCGATGAATCAGCATCAGGCAGGAGACTGGGGTTTGCCAAATTCAAAGGTGAGCAGATTGGAACCGACAAGTTCTGCTTCGATGCTGAGAGCAGGACCCGAGTTCAGTGCATCCCTCCCCAGACCCTCGGTGGGTAGCTCCATGCCCGGGCTGCCCGTTCGCTCCAACAGCATACCTGGGACACGGCCAGTGCTGCAGCAGCAAATGGTTCACATGAGTAAGTGCTTTACTTTTGATTGTCCTACTTAGCACAGTCTCACTAGTTCCTTAGTACACATTCATCATCAGGATCTTCTCGGTTTTGGTAGCACACTAACTTCTCATCCAAAGGCTTTTTGATGTAAAGACTGTCACTGCTCACTGACTGGGAGGTTTGATTACTTTTTTGTGTTTATTTTCTTATGTTGATATCTATGTGTTTCATGTACAGATAATTCATGCTGAGTCTGCAGGGTTTTGGGGAATAATGTCTATTTGTTTAGTGCAGTACTTCTCTGCTAATTTTGAGGAACTAAATGCCATCTACGATTATATTTGAAAATACCCATATTCTGATTAATTTAATTCTATGTATGATATAGATGTTTTCTTGCTGTTAACTTCTTGGTAATCAGGGTTTTTTAAAGCTGCTTCTTAAGTATTTCAAAACTCTTCTCACATGGAGTATCCAAATTTAATATAAAACCACATTGCAAATACAGATTCTCTGTTCATGTTTGGGAGAAAATAAGCTGTATGTCTAAAATATGAAGAGAGTCTTAAAGCCTGTGGGTTTTTTCTGTTCTATATCTCTAACAAAGATGTAGCCTAGAGCCATGTCCTGTCTCATGTGCCAATGTTGGCATGCCCAAAAAGAGCTGAAGTAGACAATGACATTCCTTTTTTCCTTATCGTGGAAGGCTACCGGGGCTCTCAGACAGACCTACTATTTCAACGTTACATGTGGATATAAGGTTAATCAGGAAGAAATTTGTTCAGTCTTAACTGAGTCAAAATTCCTCAGCTTAGCTTCCTTGGAATCGTTATTGCTAGGTGATTCCTACAAATATTGGGAACTAACAGGATGGATACAAACTCTCCTGTGTAGTGCTGTATGTCTCTGAAAAGGCAGAAGGAAGGCCATAGTCCCAACGAGTAAACTGTAACATGTTATGTACCTTCTGTTTCTTTTGGTTTAAAATCCCAAATGCTGTTGCTGTCACTATGACAATGTATATTTGCTACTACCCAGATTTCATAAACTTACAGCTTTTTGGATGTAAAGTTGCTGTGTCTTTCAAGTTCCATTGTTAGGGGCTTAAGGATTAGAAATAGCAGTTCTGCTCTAAGAGGGTAGCAGCTCTAGATCACTGTCATATTTGAATCTGTGGTCTCTTACATTTCTGAAATGATCTTGTGTGAGTTTATGTATGTATACACTTTAAAACATGCTAACAGAAAGCTCATGAACCTGCTTGACAATTTGTGTGATCATTCACAATGCTTTATGTGAACACTGGGAGAGCAAGATGACACCTTTTGTTTTTAAAAAACACACAAATGTTTTCCCTTACAGGGCCAAATGAGATGAACATTGGCATGGGGGGGAATCCCTATGGACAGCCAGGACCGACTAACCAGCCGGGATCGTGGCCTGACAACATGCTGTCCATGGACCAAACATCACGGGGTTCACAAAACAGGTAGAATTGGGGAAGGTTTTAAGATACGTTTAAATACAACTGTTTGCTGTTTGTCAGAAGAATTTAACACCTGGAAAAAAAAATTAGTGTAGCATATACAGTGGGGATAACAGATTGGAGTCAGAATCTGTTTCCATTTCTGCTGATGGTATGACACTGGGTGTCTTTTAACCCAGCTCCACAAAAGGCATTGCTAACAAAATCAACCAGTCCTTGTGTTGGGAGGCACAGAGAAAAGAGGTGGGAAAAACTGAAATCATGTCTCTATGGTACATACAGAAGCCAGGAGAAAATGGGATTTATGTGTGTTCGAGGATACATGGCAGTTGATCTGGCATTTTAGGACCTAAATTTGGGACTTAAATTCTTAAGTCTTACTTTGGTCTTCTGGCTCATTAATCTTCATCATCTCCAGGTCAAAATATTATATAAAAACTATGTATATGCCTTCATACTCCATAATGGTTGTAATGTTTTTATATTTATAGACAATTAGTTAGAAACTCTTTGGATGACCTCTTGTGTCCAGCACCAAATATGGAAGGCCAGACTGATGAAAGGGCACTGTTGGATCAGCTGCACACCTTGCTGAGTAACACGGATGTCACAGGTCTGGAAGAAATTGATAGAGCATTAGGAATTCCTGATCTTGTAAACCAAGTAAGTAAACAGAGATTTTCACCATTTATTTTCCAGAAACCTGTATTATTTTGTTACATGTAAAGAAAGTGAAGAGGGCTGCCTCACTCCCTCTGTCTTCTCACTTCCTTGTCTTCATTTTCCTAAATCTGCCTTTGGAAGCATCTACATTAAGGAGTGATTCTCATTGGAGAAGCTCAGTATTGATTACATTTCTTGTGCCTTACAAAAACATAAAATGGCAGTTTCTTATCTAACTTTATTGTAATGTGCCTTGGTATACAGATTTTTTTTTTTTTTTTAGGTTGTAAATCATTATAATTCTATAAGCAGAGAATTTAGTTGGGTTTCCTTAGTAAACTATTGTCAACGGAACTTGGGTTGTGAAATACTTGCCTGGCAGTGGTGTGTTAGTGAATAGGACACTTCAGTCTCCTCCAGTTCCAGCTTGAATTTGCATGGCCAGCACATAGGAAAAAGAAATTCTAGGAATAATTTGGAACTTGCTAAAACCCACAAAATCACACTGTCATTTGTACAAAGAGCAGTTTAAAAGCATGGAAGGTCTGGAATAACAATACTGGTCTGCCTGTGTAAGCAGTGTGCATCAGAACTGATTAAAAAAATTATTATTATTAATAATAACTTTTGCTATTTCATTTGTCTGGAGACAAAACTAATAGTAATCTGTCCATGCTATCTATGTTCTACCCAAGAAACTATTAGTAGTTGTATGCTGTCTTAGCTTTGTTTCTTTCGGAATTCCTACTTTAAGAACACACTGCTAGTGAAAACACTTTTGTATCTGTTGAAGGGACAAGCTTTGGAACCCAAACAAGATTCATTTCAAGGTCAGGAATCTTCAGTTATGCTTGAGCAGAAGCCTTCGTTATATGGTCAGCCTTATCAAGGGCAAGGGGCAGCAATGCCAGGAAGTTTTAGTAACATTCAGGGACAACAGCCAACCTTTAATTCAGTGATGAATCAGATGAGCCAGCAGAGCAATTTTCCACTTCAAACCATGCATCCTAGAGCAAATGTGATGAGACCTCGAACCAATACACCAAAGCAGCTCCGTATGCAGCTCCAGCAGAGGCTTCAGGGGCAGCAGGTAATCTTTTGCTCCTGCATTTACACTTTCTTCTTGTTTCAGAATGGAATAAGGTGCACACTGAATTGTGTTGCTTCACAAATACGAAAATTGACGTTACAGCAGATGATTGCAAGGATGGATCTTTCATTTTGGCAGTGCTTTTCACACTGAGTGCCAAACGGCTGTGGGAGTGAAAGAACCTTTATTAAGACAAGGATTTCTCCTTCATCAGCCTCTTTAGCTACATATTGGATCGGTTGCTGCAGCACACGTTAGTGCTACGTAAAACAGTACTCTTGTATGATGTAGCTCTGGATGATCCCTGTATCCATGTTAGGATTTAGTATTTTTTCTGAATGTCACTGATAGCATTAAATGGACAGCTGTGTTTCTCCTGTAAATCAAACGTTACTTCTTTTTCATTGTGTTTTTTAACTAATCATTTGGGCTTACTGAAATACGGGTTTGCTTTCTCATTTATTGATTTGATGTCATTTTAGGTATTTTCTTCAGGTGAAGTGTGATAGATACAGCCACATAGATCTCAACCATGGGTTGAAAGCACTGCTTTAAAAAATGCCCCATGATTTCATCACTGTGAAAGCACAGTCCTGGTACCAAATACAATGTACAAATAGAACTTGGAAAATGGAGGTAGTGCTGTGTGACACAGAATGGCAGTGCTTAATCCTTGGGAAATACTGTGGGCTCTCCTGGTTGGCCTGTGACACTGATTCAGTCTGTATGGCTTTGGGGTGTTGTGATGGAGAGGGAAGGAGACAGAATTTTGTGATTGTAAGAAAAGCGACTGGTTGTGCCCTTCTCCCCAGAACATGATTTAGAACAAATACAGTCTGCTATATATTCATTCTTAAAAAGTGCTAATTTTGAGGGAAGAAAAAAAAAAAAAAGCCAGTTAGTTCTGCACTGTCTGGAGGGGTTTTCCTCCTGTGTGTGTTTAGGCTGTTTAACCAAATAGTTTTGTACTCGGGTACATCAAATGCCGCAAAATTCAACCATTGCATTTTAGGATTTGAGAGGTTTGTAAAGAATGTTTTTAAAGGAGTTGCCGTTCCTTTGTTCAGTTACTGCTATCTTCAAGCTAATAGTGCTAAAATGTCTCTTTCCAAGTTTATGAATCAGACTCGTCAAGCGCTTGAGATGAAAATGGAAAATCCAGTCAGTGGTAATACCTCAGTGATGAGACCAGTTATGCAGCCACAGGTGGGATCACAGGTAAGTAATTATTGCACTAGCCACCTCAACCAGTTTTTTAGACACATCTTTTACATACCTGTTTAGAATTCTGACCTTTCATGGTTCTAGGGCATTCCTTTTTGTTTTGTTTTTTTTTTTTTCTCTGTACAATTAAAAAAAAGGTGGGTTTTTTTAACCTCTCTTATTCATGAGATTTCAGAGGGATTTGTTCCTTAGATTGTGCTATCAATACAGTGTGCCAATAGTCTTTTCCATGTAGGATGTGACAGATAATCTACTTTATCATTTGTTTAGCACTAATAACAACTTAATGAAATCCTTTGCCTGATATTTTGATGATATTTGTGCTGGCTGTGGGTTTTCTCAACTTTCTGTTCTGGTAATGGATATGCTGGGTTAGAAAGAGTGTGGTGGTTTAACTGAAAACATGATTTCATTTGTAAAAGTGTTTTCTAATATGATTTTTCTTTTCTTTTGGGGGATAGCAGCAAGGTTTTCTTAATGCTCAAATGGTGGCTCAACGTAACAGGGAGCTGATAAGCCATCATTTTAGACAACAGAGGATGGCAATGATGATGCAGCAGCAACAGCAACCTCAGGCCTTCAGTCCACCACCAAATGTGACTGCCTCAGGAAGCATGGACAGTGCTCTGACAGGCCCTCCAATGGCTCAAGTTCCTCCGCAGCAATTCCCTTATCCACCTAATTATGGTACTAGTACTAACATTTTTGGTTTTGTCTGTCTGGTTTTCTTTCCCCTATCTTCATTTATTATTAATCCGAACTACCTAAATATCAGTCGTTCTGAAAAATGGAAAATACTTCTACAAAAAAGCATGACTTTCCCTTCTCATCACTGCAAGTACTGGGTGATGATAACTGAAATATATTGTCTGTCCTTTGTCTTTTAAGGAATAAGCCAACAACCCGATCCTGCGTTTAGCAGAGTATCGAGTCCTCCCAACCCAATGATGTCATCAAGAATTGGACCCTCCCAGAATCCAATGATGCAGCATCCTCAGACAGCAGCAATGTACCAGTCCCCGGAGATGAAGGGCTGGCCCTCGGGAAGCATGGCCAGGAGCAGGTGAACTTCTCAGTTATAACCAATAGGTCAAAAATTGTCTTTCATTTTGTTGGAATGTGGAGCTACATTAAATAGCTTGTAGCAGGAAAAGAGTTTAGAAGAGGGGAAAATAATCTCTAGTGTCTACATTGTCCTTGACCCTGCTCTGGTTTAGGAAATAGACTGATTAAATGTCACTTAGGCTTAGCTCCATTTATTCATATTGGACCTCTGCAGTCTTTGTAACTAGAAGCAGCATTCAGTCTTTGAACACTCAGAAAATAACCTGGGAGGGAAATAGAGAAGTTCAGAATAGTATTACAATGGATGGCATGGCCCTAACAGAAGTCTCCAAAAAGGTTACAATAGGAAATGCACACACATACTTCTGGGCATATCTAAAAATTCAAAATTCCTTTTAGGAGGGAAATTTGTTTCTACATTAAACAGATATTTGGTAGAAAAAAGTAATGTAAAAGTAATTTTATCTTTCACACGTTGACAGCTGGTGCAGGGAAGGCAATATATCAATGTGTAAATTTCTTGGAAGGTAATTTTACTTGTCCTTTTGTGCTTCAGCTCTTTCCCCCAGCAGCAGTTCAGCCACCAAGGCAACCCCGCAGCGTACAGCATGATGCACATGAACGGCAGCAGTGGCCATATTGGACAGATGAATATCAATACCATGCCTATGTCAGGGATGCCGATGGGTCCAGACCAAGTAAGTTGCACATAAAATGTGATGAAAAGAACTGTTGACTCTTTTTTTGCATTGCGTACAATTTGCTTTAAGCCATTACTTTGGCACAATCCTGTTCTCAGTTACCCTGTTTATATCTGTGGGCCTACCATTTGTATGTCCCATGAGACTCCTTATTTTTGATATTTAACTCAAATCCATGATAAACCCAAGCTGCGTGCTTTGATTAGCTGTTGACTTTCAAGTATCATAGGTAGGATCAAGACTTAAACTGCACAAAGGATGCTTAAATACTTCTGAGCCTGGAAAGACTCCACAAAGCAAAACACAGAGAATGCAAAAAGCATCTTCAGCAGATGTAGAAGATTATATTTAATAGCTCTCATAAGTCAGACCAAGAATCCTGGTAGCACAGTATCCTCCTTCTGGCAGAAGCTGATGATGGTACTTAACCTTGTAATACCTTATGATAGCTTGTGTACGAATAGTAAGGAACTGTGGAAAACCCAGGCCCGTTATTTAAGGGGAAGATGAGCTACTAACAGGCACTGCAAAGAAGGCTGGAATACTAAATATACTTTTGCTGTAATCTTTCCACAAAATGCCAAGGGATTAGCAATGTAATACTGAGATAAACTTATTCAAGTAGAAAGTACCTTGTGAAATTTTGTCTAAAGTACCTAAGGAAGCAGCCAAAATAATCTGAGAACTTCTGGAGGATAAGTAAGGTATTGGGAGATTTTGATGTAACAAGTAGCTTTTTATAAAGAGGTGAAAATGAAGGGGAACTGTCAGATTTTCCAAACTCTCGTGTCACACAGCAGAAATACCCAAATAACATGTTCAGAAAATTCTTGGACAGTGTTTCTTTTCTACACATTTATCTTCAAAGCAGATGCTATCTACTGCTTAGAAGTTGACTGTCAGTACATTCCTTTTCAAAACACAGTAGGTTGACCAGTTTTTTCAGCAAAGGTATTTTTTTTCTTATTTTCTCTGATTATTTCTTCTTTTCTTCAACAGAAATACTGCTGACACCTAGAACCATTTCTTCAAACAAGAATGCGCTGTATTAATGATGCACTAGTGTTAGAAAGGAAAGCTACACATTCTTCATGGCAACTAGTACTGGCCTTACAGAAATAAGTGATTTTTCTTGTTAATCACCATGATGTCCTAAGTTACATCATTCAGAGGAAAAAAACAAAACCTAACAAAAACCCAACAAACCCCATTTTATTAGAAGAAGTCTCTGTATTACTGTATATTGTGGTGTACAAAAAGGTCATAAATATTTTTGGCGCTCTGCCTCTAGCAATGTGAATTTGGCAATGGCGTTAGTAGATCTGATGGGTGGCCTCCAGGTATTCCAGGTACAACTCATCTATTTACTGTCGCTATCCAAAGCCCTTTAACTACAGGCAGACAAAAGTGCCTGGAAAAGTCATGGTGATAAGAATTTTCTGATTTCTCTAGTAAGAATATCTGACAGAGAATGTAGTTCCTAGCCTTGACTATTTTATATTAATTCCTGAATATAAATGCTGCTTTTAATCTCTTACCCCCGAGAGTCAGGATTTCCCAAGCAAAGTAGCAGTGCAAAATCAATTGGCACATACTAGTCCAAAATCCTGTCCGTTGAATCCAAGGGGTAAAAAGAGAGAATAATGAATTTAAATTATTTAAACACAATTATGACTAATATTTACATATTGACGTGCAGCTGAGTGCACTTTATAAAAGACTATATAATGGATTAATGCAATATCTTTGATAAGGACTTAATATGAAGGTAGGGTGTACTCATGTTCCTTCTCAAACACAATCTCTTAAGAATTATTTGAAAAGACTGCATAATGTAGTATGTTTTCTGTGTGTGGAAATTAGAGCAATAATCTTTCATCTTTTTTGAAAATAACTTCAGAAAACTCAAGGCAAGGCACTGCAGTCTGAATCAGAATTTTGCAGTCTTTTTGTGAATTTTGTAAATATGATCTTTAAGATAATGTATTATATATATGACTTTTGTAGGTCACTAACTCATTTTTGCAGAGTTTGTGAAGCTAAATATTTAACAAAATTGATTTCTGTAAACTCAGTGTAGTTGAGGTCCAAATAGAATTTTTTTGTTTTAATTAAATTTAATGACTTTGAAGCTGGGTGACTTTGGCCCACATATTTCTCTTCCTTGGTCTTCAACACTTCATTTATTTTTACATCTTTAACATAGCTTTTTATAAAAGACCAGTTGTTAAATGCTTTCTTCACCTGTGAGCACTTTGTTACATTTCTTTTTACATAAGGCAATTTGACAAAAAGGCTCTGCATTGTACCATATTATGACTTGTCATCACGGTCGTGTCTTTCTATAACGTGTTGCCTTTTCAGTTGATGAATCTGGATTGCGTCTTTTTTGGTCAATTTTAACAAAATTTAAATGTTCTTCAAAGAAAGAAGTTTGTCTGTTGCAAAGTATTTGTTGTTACATGACATCCAGAAACCTTTAAGGATATTAAGCCACACTTTAACCAAATGTTTGCACCTCATTGAACTGTTCTAATAGTAATGAATGTATTTTCAAAGCAGGTTTCTCTCATATCAGTATTTAAGTCTGGTTACAAATTTATTCATATTATTTGCTGGTAGGTGTTTCCCCCCTGCTCTCTATTTGGTTCCTTGAAATGAAGATCCCTTTGCAGTTTTTCCAGTTTCAGGCAGTTGCAGGAGTCAAACCTCTGACCTTCCATAAGGGATGACCCCGCAGTGTTTAAGACGTGGTGCTTTTGTTCTGCTGTTCATTGTGTAATGGAAAACTGACTTCTCCCAAGTGAGTAAAGAAAAAAATAGTCTGTGTTCTTGATTGCTGCTTCTTGGTACTGTCAGCAAGAGGTGGTTTTATTGTTTGGAATATTCAGTGATCTTCCATTTTAATAGAAATAACTTTAATAGAAATATTCTCAAAAGGTTCATCCTTAACATACAGCCAGTTGTGTTCCAAAGGGAATGTAGATTCGGTCCATCTACTTTATGCAACCCCATCTCTCCAATTAGTACTGAGTATCTAGACAAGCTGATAGTATTTATTTGAAACCTTCACTCCAATTCATGTGTGTTTTTTAATGCAAAACTTTTAAAAGCCTAAAGAACTTTTATCTTCTTTTTTATTTCTTAGAACATACCTATTTGTTATGTAAGTGCTGCCTACTGAAGCTGAATGGCAACAATCCCTTGCTTTTTATATCAAATCAGAGTAGAACAATCTTTATATTTTTGTAGTTGTTCATTATATTGATGGAAACTACAAACCCTGGTTGCTTTCATTAGGTGAGCTCTTAGATATCTACTACTTTATACATTGTGCCCTTTTAATTTTTTTAAAATGAGTGATTCTATTTATACATCTATGTATAACTAACTGGTACCTGACTGATGTTATAAAAGATCATAATTTTCTCATCTGTGTTTAGAATGTTGGAGCTTTCCAGTACCTACTTTTTTGCTGAATCCAAAGATTTTTAGTTTAAACTTGATTATGGGGGGAGGGGGGCATTTTTAAAATGCATCGATGACATCTCTCTCGGCAGCACTGATCCTAAATGCTGCATCGAGTTTGAAAATCTTACCTGCTGCAGTAAGTAAAACTGACCTTGAAATCTGTTGACATTTAACATCTCCACCAATTCTGGTTTGGTTCTTTAGCAGCAGATTTTTCTGAATGTTTTTAAGAAAACTCCTGCGTAACATTTCTCACTGGTAGGAGAACAATTAGCTAATACAGCCTCCTCCCATCACTGCTGCAGAACAAGCGGCGTTTTGCTACATCTCTGTTACTCTTTTGATCACAGAAACCATGTTTTTATAAAATTCATATGTAGTATTTTTTTCCAATCTTGGTCTGAAATACTGCTTTTTTAAGTTAGAAAATCAGGGCCATTTTTCAGTCATAAGAGAAAAACTATTTGAATGTTGTACCAATTAGCACACGTTTTATTTTAGAATTTATGTGCAGACTACCAGATGACAGAATGATACAGCAAGTATGAAACCATGTAATTCTGAGAGCAATATTTTAAAAAAATTCTCAGGAGAAGGCATACAGTATTGAGAATTGCATTTAAGTTTAGTTTACATTAAGTATTGCTTGAAATACCTGTACCTTTATGTCGCAGAACAGAAAAATCACGGGGACTGATTTATAAAAGAGTTGGTTGTAAGGTATTACTGCTCTTCTGATTTTTGTGTTTGGATGTTAATAATAATGTAAATAAAGGTTTCTATTTAAAATCAGAACTTGGTGACAGAGTGCAGTAGCTGTCTAATGCTTTAAGGCTGATGACTGTATCCTGGAAAGGTCAGAGAAAACCCTGTGCTGTTACCGAGTAAAGCTGTGTATAGAAAATGGTTTAAATTTTTTTTTTAGTTGGCTGTAAAAGCAAAGGGAGTAACAACTGGGACCTTCCACCTGTGAGACCCATGTAGCAACTAAAGCTGCACTGACATGGCGTGGAATTTATGTCTTTTTCAACTTCAATAGCAACAATAGTCTTCAGCAGAGTCGCAAGGAGAAGAGGTGGGAGCTTTCCCCATAATTTGGCAATGACCTACCTTTATAAAATAACAGCTGCTTCTCGTGTCACGTACAAACCCCACAGCTCAACACTTTATACAAAGGGAGATGCTGACTTCTCAGGCCTCTGACCGATACACCGCAGCAGCACTGGCCACGCAGGGTTCTGACAGTCACTCCCTCACCCTCTCGGAGACTACAGGCTAAACACAAAATAAAGGTAAGTACAAATTTTTTTAAATCTAAGCCAGAATTCTTTCTCTGTGCTCCCTGGGAAGGGTAGGCAGTTAACACCTTGCTCTGGAAAGCAGCAAAAAGGTGTTTCTATCAGCAAGTTTAAATGTAGTATTTTTTTTAGGTATTTGTATTAATCCAGATCTCATCATCTGGCAGGTGTTACTTTCATAATGCATGAAATCTCTACCAGGTTATAAACAAACTCCGTGGCTCAATTAAGACAGACAATTTGCAAGAAAACTTTGGGAAGAGCATTTGACTTATTCACGTGTGGTACAAATAGAAGCTCAAGCCTCACTTTACTATACGCTGCATACAATGAAAGACCCCACTGCCCTCCCCCCCCCAGCTCCAAAGGGTAAGAAGTTAAATACATTTATGGAGTATGGGTTGTGCTCCCAAAGACCTATATCCCTTGTGAAGTAATTCTTTGGATTTCATAATGTGCAAAATCTGGAAGGGCAGTGAAATAAGTTTTGTGATGTGTTTTCACACTGTGTTTCTAGGAGTGCAAGTGAAATTATTTTTTTGGAAGGAAGTACCTCTTTGTTAAGAGTGAAGGCCACAGTTGGTCGAGTCTGTTAAGAGCTTCCTCCTGCATCTGCCTTAGAAACAGTAGCAGATTAATGTGAAAAAAATTATAAACACAAATATCACTGCTAGTGCCTGTACTACAATGTATTTAATAATGTCTTTATGAAAATACTCAAATCAGCTCTGTACACTGTGCTTCTGTAGTAAAATGATGCGCTTTTTTTCCCTTTAAAAGCCTTTAAACAGTAACTGTCATTCAGAACATCTACTTTTTTGTAGACTGAACTATCACTAGATTGTTCTTTATTGGCTACAAGTATTGAACTTCTTGGAGCTGCCTTTTTTAAAAATAAATGTAAAAGTTACATTACTAAGCAAATACTGCTTTCTCAAAGGAATTGTTTTGGTTTTGAACATACAATATAATATTACCACATAAAAAAACTTCATACAAATCTGATTTCATTAAAATTTAAGATGTACATTTACTGAAAATTTTCAGCACTTTTAAAAACCGATAAATTGTGAAATGTACTATGCAACATTAAGTAACGTTTTGAGAAATGGTGTGTGGGCATTCCACTCTTTTTATTAACAAAATTCTTCACAACCTGAAGGAATTTATTTTCAAACAGTATATTGATCAATATTTACACAACTCCTCCAAAAATCTGGCGTCCTGTTAGTCAAGATTTTCTCTAATTTTCCTAGAGGTGTCAAATGGATGGACAAATAGATGTGGAACTAAACTGTATCCTCAGAGGAAATCTGAGAAATATGACGGTGTTGAGAATAGTCAACGCTGCTCGCTTCAGTTCCTGAATCTCTTAAAAGTTCTTTTCCACCATTACCTTTACCCCAGTTAGAAGCAAAAGCGTCCATCTTTTCTCAGTCTTGCTTTAGAGTTAGACTTGGCTTTGAGGTTTTTCTCGTGACATCTGAAGATGAACTGGGAAATGTTTTAAGTTTCCTTCCGCGCTCCGTGTGCTCCGTGTGCCCGCCGGGCTGGGAACCCTCCTGGGGCTGCGGCTGCGTTTCCTCCCTCAGCTCTGGGCAGTGTTAGTGGTGTCATCTTGAAGGAAGGTGCCTTTGCAGCAGGTGAGGTATAATCCAAAGCAAAAGCAGGTGCAATAGTGGATTTCAGAGACCTGTATTTCTGACAGCTTTTCCCACAATTTCACTGCTTCTATTTAACTCACTCACCAGTGCAAACATTTTATCTATTTCAGCCTCAAAGTTCAGCCAGTCCTCCAGGCTCACGTGAGATTCTTTCTGAAGTCTTTGATTTAGTCTGTACATGGGTTCAAGTTCTGGCCAGTTTGTGTCCTCATGGAGGTGCAGCGGCTGGGGGAGGTTACCCCTCCCATCCTTCCCACAGTTGTCCTCTTTAAAATAAAACAAACACAATTTAGTGTATAACATTCCAGAAGAAAGTAGTTAGAAATACATTTTTAATGGTTCCATGCAGGGAAAAACAACTGAAACGCTGTGGGCCACCTATAAAAATATAGCAGGTGTCTCACAGAAACAATCCAACTATGTTCAAAACTTCAACCTGTACAAAACTTGTAGCTCATTAATTCTTGCTTCATTTTAGTTCTAAAGCCAGTCAAATATTACCATTAAATAAGCAAATAAATCCTCTTGGAGGAATCGAGAATGCGAGACTCTGCCTGGTAAGGTACTTGTACGTAGTTTTTCACTGCACAATTTGAGACCCCCTTAGGATTTGTAATGAGCCTCAACCCCGTTGAAGGGGAGCCAGAGACAGTAACTGGCACAGCCAAGGTAACTATTTCTCATGTCTTGAAATTTGTATCTCACCTTTGGGCTCTGGCAGGTTGTTGAGAACTGAATTATAGTCTTCAAGTTTTAAAAGGCAGTTACGTAAGAAAAAAGCAATCTCAGATAAACCAAAATGCACAGATCTGTCTTGTGGTCTACTTACTGTTTTAACTTGTTGGTTTTTTTTTGCTCAGAGCACATGAGGCTGTGGTTGGATAAATAGCAAGAAAATACATTATACTCTTGCTGAGAAATTACAATCACTTTTGTTGTTTCTGGGTGGCATGAGAGACCACTAGGTCCCTGCTACAGGTTTAAATTTAGATAGAACCTCTATAATCATGTCTAACTTTTACTGGCAGTTAACCATAACTGGTTTCGTCAACTGAGCATCCACCTTTGCTCAAGTTGGAAACCACCTTGACCTTAATGCTCCTGGTTTCCCAGAAAGATGTACCAGGAGGTTTTGTCCAGCAGTGGGTGTCTCTAATCATGGCAGCAGTATATTTCTTGCATAATTTAGAGCACTTCCCATGTAAGCATTCCATGAGAATAGATGATGATGTTAAAAAAGGTGCTGCATGCAAGAAGACAAGGAGATGAAGGTAAGCAAGAGCTTAATGCTTTTGGTGAACTGCTCCCAACTCACAGTGACTTGGCAGATGATGGTCTCTTCACATCTGGCCACTTTCGACGCTGAAACTGCCTAATTTTCAAGTAGCAAAAGGAGAAAAAAGTTAACCATCACCAAGAAACCCACCAGCTCAACAGTCTGAAAGATTAGGAAGGAGTTTAGCCTGAATTTTGACTAAAAAATTAGAACATGCTGTAACATTGAAATAGAAATAGCTCCAGTGTTTCAAAGTAACGGCACAGAAAGATCTCACAAACGCCCTTCCAGGCAGCGTCTGCCTGTGTGGTTCCAAATCCCACCCTCCTTTAGCAGGAAGGTAGTACTTAAGAATAATAATTTAATTATTTGTTAAAAATGTACCTGTACTGCTCGTAGCTTCCATCTTTAAGTCCTAGATGAGGAAAAATGAACAATGTTACCAACCATTTCCTGCAACAGAGTAAGATATCAGGTAAGGCTTAATTTAAAAAAAAAAGCCCTAAGAATATTAGCAGATGAATGTGTGTTGCCACCCATGTTAACTGGAGCTGTTGTTTTTGTATTTAATCCCTTAGTCTAGATAAAACTGGTTGTAAATTGGGAACGATACCTCATAACTGTCTTCAGTAACTGCCCTTCAGTGGCGTATTTAAATGCCAAAACCTTTTGATTTCAAAATGTACAGCTCTGCGTGGTACAAGGACCAAAATGCAAAATAATATTTGGGGTTTGGCGGACTCTAGGCAAATAATGGTGCTTTGAGGGTGGGGTGGCCCCAAGCTCTAAAGGCTATGATTTTTTTTAAATAGCAGTTCTTATTCTACTAAGGGGTATAAGAAATGCAGTTTAAAAAGAAGAAATACAAGTAACTGTACTTTTTGCGTTGCTATCAAACATTTAAAAAGATTTTAAAAAGAATGACAAGTAGTATAGAAATCAGATCCATTGAAAATTTAAGGATGAAACCAACCTAGAACAAGAGTAAAGGCCCATTCTGCTGTTTGGAATTTGACTCCGCAGTTACAAGAGCACATCTTTTGGTAGCACAATGCAGCCCTTCTTAGATGTGCTTTATTTCACAAGTGCCTGACAGTAACACAGGCAGGGGAAAACCAATCAGCCTCAGCACTACTGTCCTTTTTGAAGTTGCTGTGATTTTTAAGCCAGCTGAACACAAGGCTGCACAGACCACACTGTCTCTAAAGAAGCATTTCTAGGAATTGTGCCTTCAGTTGGAAGGCTGAAACTCCGCTGCCAAAGTAGCTGCTCAGAGAGGCTGTGCTGCCTCCATCCTTGGAGGACGGGAGTGGACAAAGCCCTGAGGAACCTGCTCTGGCCTCGCAGCTGCCCCCACGCTGAGCAGACGTTTGGACCAGAGGGACTCCAGAAGTCCCTTCCAACCTGAGTTGTCCTATAAGTCTATGAAGGTGCAAGTGGCTATTAGGGAATTCTGTCCCTCTATCATCAGTTTTGTTCCTTCCTCAGCTCCTTCCCCTGTATCTCAGCAATAGCCCTCTCACTCTACTATTTTAGTATCATTCTTCATTTAAGAAACATCAATAACACAAATGGAACAAATACAAATGTTTGAGCAATGCAGCCCCCAGCCTCTGCAGGACATCACTAGTATAAATAAATACTAAAATCCTTTTGACTGATACATAATGGTTTCATAATGGTAAGAGAGAGCCCCGTTTCCTCTGGGCAGTTTCTGAGAGCAACAGGAGAGGCACCTACCCAGATCCATGTTCCTGGTTCTTGGATTGCACTGTTTATACCCTTTGCAGCTTCTGAGCTCCATGAGCTGGACATGCAGTTGATTGAGAATGTCTCTATCCAGCGTATTCACTGCATTAATTAGCTGCAATAGACAGGGGTTCTTATTAGTAACTATTGCTCTGTAGTTTGGTAACTTTCATATATGGAATACGTGTGGTTTATCCATAGCAGGAAAGAAGCCAAATCGTTGTGAGTTCAGTGATTTAGGCCTTACCTACCTCCTGCACCAGTTCTGTGCTATTGCAATTTATCATCAGCAAGGAGCAATGATGCATTTCTAGAGCTGTTCTATGATCAGGTACCTGATATGGATCAGTATTGAGATCAAAATACTCCAAAAATCCAGTAGCAAATTCACAGAACAGGAAGTTGTGGGTCTCGTTGATTGTCCTCAAACACCAGTATGTGTTGTTGTTGGCACTGGTACAGGCACAGAAAGGGCCCACTGCAAATGGAAGAGTTACAAAGACATAAGGTAGACGCTGCTGCCTTTAGGCAGTGTTCATTACTTTTTGCTTATGGTATTGCTTTATTCATAGACACTGATTGTCTCTGACTCCTGTGCCCTAAAGCAGAGAATGCCTTCCAGCATCAGCTTCTCGATCTGTGCTTAGCCAACCTCATGGCATGGCCAACTTAAGCAACTCTCTGGCTGTGAAACACCCAGAGATGAGATATGGCACATAATGGTATTGTACACGTTATCTGTAGGTTTTTATTTGCAGCTGGTTTTGTTTTTTACTTCCTTGCCTTTTGTGCGAGGATGACGCCAAGGCAGAAACAGAGATTATTTAGGATGAGGAAGGTGGCGTAGCTTTGGCTCCGTATCTAATGATACCAGCAACTTGTAGGAGCCCAGTTTCCCTGCCCAGCCTGGCCTCCACCCGCCTGCCAATTACTTGAAGTATCCTTACGTGTCCACAGGGGAGCCGTTTGCCAGTGCTGGTTGTCGTGGGTGAAGCAGGTGAGCCCGGGCATGCTGCACGTGTCGTTGTTTTTGATTCTCTTCAGCAGTTTACGCAGTTTCTTCTTCCGTCTTTGCTCCCGAAGCAGCCACAGCCGGTCTTTCTCCTGTAGGGCTTTCCTGCACACAGGAAACATTAGCGTCAGGCAGACTCTGTTATACTTGAACACACCTAAAAAAAAATGAAGCAGCTAATAAAATAAGCTGCTTTGAAGGAAAGAAAGAACTGGTATTTTTTTTAATTAAATGACTTCTCTTCCAAATGTCTCTGGGTATGACTCTTTGCAATTCAGTGTCACTGGAAAAAAAAAGCCAGAGGGGCCTACAGGCTCACCTGAACTCTGGAACGGGGTGTTTCCCAAACCGGGAACCTTCTCTTGAATTTACAAGCATTTCCATATGGCCGTGGTTCCTTACCCAGGTGCCTGTGTGTTTATTCTTTTTAATACAGGATAAATGAAATACTACTATTTTGGCTTAGTTTGTAACTGGTGTGCATGGACCACATGTCTTTGCATTTCTTCTTTCAAAGGAAGAGCCTTCACTTACTTGAAAGGATGAAGACTGGATCCCTTGTGCCTCAGTTTGCTCTTGTGTTTTGAGTGGTAACTGGAAAATAAACCCAGGATTATTGATGAACAACAGAAAGACAATTCATACCCCACTTTCATACTGGATTTGGAGGAGATTTAATCTAGTGTCACGTGTCCCTTCAATTTATTAATTTAATTCAGGGTACGTGGTGAATACCAAGCCTGGTGAGACTGGCCAGTCTGTCCTTTAGCTCCCCTGCACATAGGGACATCTGGTGCTCTCACGCCACATTGCAATATTGATCCACAGATTATTTCAGCTACAGTTTTCAGTTTTAGTTGTCATTGGCTCTTGTTTCTGTACACAGGGCAGACACAATCAATAGACTTATAATTCAATTACAACATTTCTTCAACTGAATAGTCACTAATTTGTTCAGATGATAAGAGAAAGCATGTACTACCTTCCTGCCATTTCGCTCCTGAAGGAAAGAATTTAAATCCCAGTTGTACTTCGTAGGGTTGGGGTTTTTTTCTCCATCATTTCTAGCTAAGAGTTCCCAGAAAACTTTAACAAGATTCATGGGGCTGCCCCAGCAATACCAGTGTCTAATCTGCTCTGAGATAGGGAAGGGGTGACAGGCACACACATTCTAACTGGGTAGCTCTACTGTCTTGGCTCTGTCTCGGCTCTGTCTCCAGATTATAAGATTTTGCAGAAATTTCCTTACTGTGTACTTTGCAAAGTTAAAAAAAGACAAACCTGCCTTAGTCAATGGCAATGTTTTCTGCCTGATTCACTGTACCATCCATCCCAATTGGCAAAGACAAACGAAGTTCAATAACTGTTATTTTCTAAACAGCTCATCTGAATTCAGTTAGTTGTCAGACTAAAATTCCCTTCAAAACAAAACAAATCTTTTAAATTATTAATGCTACTGGGAGCTTTAATAAATTTAATCCTTATAGCACATTAACAGAATAAGATTGTTAAAGAACTATTTATTATAGTCATTTTTTTCATCTTTCCCAGACACCGGGTATTTAATTAATTAATCTGAAAAGCTGAATCCTAATCCAATGCAATTCTCCAAACACTTAAACATCTGGAACTCAGATGATTAACTTCATTGATTTCAGTGGGATTATTCATCTCAATAATGCTATGCACAAATGTATGTGCTTCCCCTGTTGGGCCTGAAAAATGTAACATTCTTTATATTTACCATAAAACACTCATTATAAAAATAATTTCATCTTTACAGTATGTATTAAATAAACAGCAGTATGGTTGTTACCATCAGTTTTGAAAGAGATGGATTATAAGACAATATAAACTTTTTGAGGATTTGCCATTTAGAATGATACTGATTTCATTTTCAACACTTTTTGCTGTGAGTTCCCCGTGTGTCTGGTTCCCTGTATGCCCTTGACATAACCCAAGAAATTGATCTCCAGATGTTCATGATCTGCTGCTGAAGCTCAGCTCCAGAATTCACCTGGGTCACAACAACTATGGGCCACGCAGTGGGTGGGCATTTTGCAAATATTTGGCTGTATGAGAAACCAACTGTGCACAGACCCTAATGTATAATCACTATTTTAGTATTACCTGTTGCACTTAAAATTCACAAATCATCTGTACTAGGGAAAATAAATGATCTGGTGCATTAAGTCCATGATGGTTTCAAAAATGTGGTTACTCTGCACTAACTGTTAAATTCCTGCTTCTCCCACGTGGCAGAGCTGCTAAATATTGCAGTGGCTGCATCCCAGGAGAGAATACATCCAACCCTGAAAAAACTGAATGGGAGGAAATTCTCTCCTCTCCCTACCCGGTTACTCCATTTGCTTTACACACTATTCTTTTTACAACAGATTTGTGTAACACTGCTCCACGCTGACAATTTGCCCTTGTGGAAAGCAAGTTTTCAGAATAAAGCCTGCAGCTTAAAATATTAATCTCTGGTATCTAACAGCAGTGTCTGCAGTACAAGAGCACGACTGGCTGGTTATAAGCCATGTTACATGTCCTGCTACATCATCACCACTTGACACAGAGGCAATTAAACTCCTGCCTGGCAGAAGATGGGCCTTTTGTGTGTCTGTAGCAGCCCAGCTGCCCCCAAAAGCTCTACACAAGAATGTAGGAAGTCAGCAGCCACTTAAAAAACCTCCACATCCTGAGCAGGTTCTGATTCTCTCCTGCGAAGACATAAATCAGCTACATTTGCACACTACAAGTAATTGCTCTGAAGTACTCAAGAAATACCTTATCTTGTTACAGTCACACTCTTCAGGTCGCTTCTTCTTCAGGTGACCTCTCACCTCCCTCAGGTTTTTGATTTTATTTTGCAGAGTTTCAATCTAAAAAATAGTAAAGATACAGCATAAAAAAATACGGCAGGATTTAGTCTCTTTCTAACTTTTTCAAACCCATTCTGTTGTCACCAAATGCTTCCTTTTCACCACCTCCCATGACTCCCACCACTAACCAGTGTCTTCAGATTATCTGCCTTCCCAAAAGGATGCTACAGTGGAAGGAACCCTCGCTGGGACCATTGGCCGGCTTTGATTACACCAGGATGGGAAAGTGGAAGGTGGCACTGGGGGAACAGGAGGGCACAGAGCCTCAGGTGGACAACTGCTCCTGCTTCCACTGTGACCCTTCCTTTTGTGCTGCACAGCACGTTTGCAAAGGGAGAAAAGTTACTCAAAGGAAATTGCAGCCCTTACATTTCAGCCTGGTATGAACGTGAGAAGGGGGTGGGGAGTGCTCTGATGTCCCCTCTTCACAGCTTCTGAGAAAGAAAAGCAGTTCCCTCATCTTGCAGGGCAGTCTCAGTGATGTCTGGCCACATGGGATATGGATTAGCAGTTAATTGTGCCACCCACATGGTTTATTTTTAACTGCCTACTTTTTTCAGTATATGAAAGTGCTGCTTTTGTTCAGCTGAGCTCACACAGGGTGGCCCATTTCCACTCCGATGGCTATTACAGGCTTCTACCTCTGCTCTTTACACAGCGGAAAAACCAAAGTAATCCAGTGTGAACAACAAAGTCACTGCAAAACTGCCATTAGACATCAGTGACCATAAGGCTGGTGGAAGTCCGTGGCAAGAAAAATACACAAAGAATCCAGCCCTGTCACCCTAAACTGGGAACACAACAGAACTGAGCCATTTCCTTTGCCACTCCATAATACAGCCTCCAGTGCTGAAGGAAAAAGAATTGGAAGAGTATTGAAGAATGGATATTGAAACTGCCCTTTTGCAAGTCTAGTAGAGCTGGTCAGTTTGTCGGTGTCTCTCTGTCTGGCTACTATCACTCTGTACAGTAAAATGGGGCCAACAAGTTCTTACATAGGACTGGGCTGTGAATTCATGTAATTTGGAAAGAGATTACAGAAGGTCCTTGCTTTATGCTTTCTCTTTGGCATTTATCATTATCTCCAGGTTCTTCATATACACAAACCTGAGGAAAATTAACTCAATTCCAGGGTGCAAGGGTTAAACACTATCAGGCAAAATAAATAATTCTGGAAGCACCAAAACTAATGAAGCTCACTTTTCCTTGGGCTTGTTTTTGATAGCTGAAGGCCCCTGTTTGAGAGATATATTGGGGAGCGAGGCTAATAAGATGTGAAAAAGATCCAGATGAAATTTTTCCCAGGATAGGGACACTTATAAGTCTCTCATTTATCTCTTAAGTCTTATGACATTTCTCAGCTGTCCCTTCAGTTGCAGTTCTCTTCTCCACTCAGCATCTTGTCTTCACAAACTTGTAATAACTTAATTATCTCGGAAATATCTACTCTGAAATCAGCCAGCAAGTTCAAAAGGTTGCAGGGAGGGACACAGATGCCCAGAGCAGACAGACACGAACCCAGGTCAGCCCGATCCTCTCAGCTCACAGAAAACCATGCTAAAAACACACACTGGAAATGTGTGACTGATAACATCACTAACCTCATGGTCAATATGAAGTTTATGGTCCTTCCAAGCTTGCAGTGACCTGTACAGATCTGTGTCACACTGAACGGTGTCATTCTCCAGGATATAGCACCTGGGCATGGGAAAGCAAACAGTGTTTGTTATAGTGGACATACACACACACAGAGCAATGCAAACAGCTGGTTTTAATAACAGAACTCCAGGAGAGAGAAGCAGCCAGACTGGAAATGACATGCAGAACTCAAAAACTAACGTTCACGTGTGCTGTGAGCCAGGAAAGAAGTTTGGATTTGAGCCATGGAAATTTTTTAGAAGTAGAAAAATTGAAGGAGAATATTCCTATCAAGCAGAACCTGTTGACTGCTTAATTTCTGTATGCAAATTGTGCTGCAGAGTGCTTGCTTATTCATTAGGCTGTCTACATAAATAATCTCTACTAAGTAGCAAGCACAGAAAGCATTACTCAGAAGCAATTTCCCAATGCATAATTAAGTGATACAGGGATAGGAGCAAGGATAAAATACTTTTTCATAAGGTGTAGTATACATCATAAAGAAAAGAAAAAAAGAAACACAGAAATTTTGCTCTTTTCTACAAAAGGGATAAAATTTTTCTAAGATATCTCCCTGACTTCAAAGGCAAAATAACTTCTGACAATTTTAAGTGCTTATATTTCACTAACATATAATGCAATCCAGGTTTTAGAATTCTTTCAAAAAACAAAGAAATGTATGCTGGACAGATTTACCTGAGAAGTTTAATACCATGTAGTCATTTTGAAATGCTTGTTTAAATTAAAGCTGAGTATTTTCACTACTCCTTTATTTTCTTTTAACCATCTCGTGCCTGTTGTCCCCCTGCCGCCTTTTCTGCAAGTGTTCTTGGGGACTCCTCATAAATTATGCACAACCTTCCTGACAGTTCCTTGAATGGATTTGGGATTCACCCAGTAAAGGCAGCAAAAATCAATTTAATTTGTTCCAGAAGAAAAGCACAGATAGTGATTTATGGATCCTGAACATTCATGAGAGCTGGGGTAAGAGGGCACAATTCTCTGATGTCAACCTACTCACACTTCCTCTAACCCTGTAAACAAAGTCAAATGGAAACCACAGATGCCACCAGCAGCTGACTCGTGTGTGTTCACATGAGCTGGCTGTTAAACAATTCAATGCCTGTAATCAATAATGATTGGTGGATTTCCTGATAATTCACAAGCAGAAATGGTGACTAAGCTAATTAAGTATGTTTGAAGATACCTCATCAGTCCCTAGGCTTGCACACTGAGGAAAAGATTTTTAGCTATTAGAGTGCCCAGACAATTCCCTCACCTCTCAGTAACGTTCCATTTCCCAATGGTCCTGGAGCTTCATTCGTAACACAGATTTCCCTTTCCCAGCACTGCCTACAGGAAGCTCTGAGAGGCTGCTGCTTCCTCCCCTAGTGCTGTGTGGAGTACCACACTCCAGTTAGAGCCTGCTCCTCAGCCCGGCCAGGTTGCCCACGGCACACGGAGATGTCCAGGGGCAGAGCCTGGTTTCAGACAGATGCACACACAACTCCTGCCAACTGTTTCGCTTGTCCCCACTGGAAACAGGCACTGATCAGTGGTTGCTGTCTCCAAAGCACAGAAGACACACAAAAGCGCCGCTGTAGTTCTCCAGCAGCTCCGTGGCCCTCTATGTGACAAAATTAACACAGAACCAAAAGCTGTTGTACAGATAAGAGAAAGAATTTTAGTGAAGCCGGACTGGGATCCAAGAGGGACACAATACACTTACCACAAGCTAACACATCCATTTACATAAAGCAACCAATTAAGCAGCAGAGGCTTTTAGAAACGTAGCATGTGCACTCACCTGTGAGTCACTTTTATTAGGTTTGGGGCCGTATACTCCGCAATGCCACCGGTGCCGCTGTACTCCCCCATGTCTTTGTCTTCCTCCTCGCGAAGAACAGCTCTCTGCAACGTGTGCCGCTTGGTGATGTTTCTCGGTGAGACGGGCTGGTAGCCATCCTCTAAACCCAAGTTATAAAGAGCCCCATCCAGCTCGACAGACACAGAGCGGATGGAGCGGTTGCGGACATAGCTGGGTTTGTATTCTGCAGGGAAAAGGAAGCGAAAGGATTAAGAGGGGGAGAAACAGCATGTTACAGTCAGTTCTCTTTGGGGGAGAAAAGAAACAGCCCACATTGCGACATTTGGAATTACCGGCTGACAAACGGGGCTTGTTGCAGCTGTCCTCGGAGCTGCTGCGTCCTTACCTTTAACATGGGGGATGGATACCTGAAGGCATGGGAGTAACGCTGATGTACAGAGACGGCAGAGGGGAAAGAAAATGTACTTGTCCAGTATCACTTTAACAGAAACAGCTCTTCAAAGAGACTCTGCTCGTCCCGCCAAGAGTCACTAGATGGCAGTAAGACCTTAAAAAGTAACCATGACAGTTCAAGACAGCAAGGTCATCCTCACACACTGGTTCTCTACTGTTTTCCATTGTCTACTGTACAACGCTCCAGCACTAGGAGTCCTGCAACCCTTCCCCAGTGTTCAACCTCAGCCTCTTCTCAATTCTATGCTCTTTCTTTAAGGTAAGATACTTGATGTTTTGGGGAGGGATTAATACCTGAACCTTTACTTTTATCCACATCTCGTTCTTTTCCCTGCAATTACCTTCCTGATGTGTAGATCAGTCAGTGAGTTTCTACATGAAGCACAACCCTGCAGCGCTGTGCCCTCCCTCAGACTTCGCTGCTGCATTTTTAGCCCAAAGGCAAAATGAAACATTTGGTACAAATTGTCCCTACACAGTAGGAGATTCTCATCAATCTTTTCATCATCACTGCTTCCCAAACTTCTCTGTCCTGGCCCGAATCCCCAGAGCTCCTTTTCTGTTGGGTCTGTAATGGCACAAATATATCCTAGTTATGGAGTCTAAATCCAAATCTAAATTTCCTTACGGTATGCTGGGTTCCAGCTCTGACCATATTTCCTGCTCACTGCCAACGACTGCCAAGAGTCACTCATTACACTAAGCGTCATCATCTCATTCCTTGACGAAAAAAGTCCAACCAAAGTACCGTGGCCTCTCTTCTCCTCCCTGCCCAGTGCCTGAGTCTTGGCTCTCTGTGTGAGGCTTGGAGTCACCTCAGACACTTCTGGAAACAATTGAGTCTCTCGGCTCCTCCGGTCACCTCTCCTTCACACAGAGCTGAAACACACAGCACATCTCACAAGACGGGGACATCCTTCAGTGATATGATAAGGCGAGAACTCAGCCAACGTGCCAACCCCAGGCTCCACAGAACAGCCAACCTGCTCTATGGGATAATCTCCCCAGGCAAACAAGCAGGGAAAAAAGAAGACATGGGAGGTAGAAAACCAAAATTGACAAAAGAAACGGATCACAAAAGTCTAAAAAGCAATTTGCAGACTGTGGGAAGAGAAATAAACATCTCCTCCCACCTGAAACTGGTCCAAACCAGTTATATTCTTGTCAGCGCCACACACAGAAAGTGGAATACCAGCTGGATTGTCTGGCTTTGCACATTTTCCACCTGTGGTTCGAAGTTTATTGCTGATATTAAGCCAGGTGAATCACTGCCGAAGGGGAAAAAAAAAACAACAACCCCAAAAGACCAACCCTATTTCAGGCACCCATTCAGGAAATGTTTGACTAAATGAGAAGGAAACTCCCATCTTTTCAGAAGTAGGAGGAAGTTCCAAAAAGCTACACCCTAACAATTATATTCAAAGTAAAAACTCCCATTTCTTTAATTGTTCCCTCATTTCATCTTGTTAAGCTCAGCCAACTAACAATTCACCTTCCTTCCAAGTCTGATGCGCCAATCCAGCATGTTGGACTCGGCAGATAGCTGCAGGGAACTGTCGTCTACACCCGTCCCTGAAGAATTAGAGGCCAGGAGTTACTCCTCCCTTGCAGCCAAACTAAGCCAGCCTTACAATGAACAAATTGGTCTGGAGTGAGACTGCTCATGAAGGACTTGTATTGCTTCATGGCAACGCACTCCCCGCAGTGCTGACTCAGCACTGTGATTGGTACCAACCTCCATTATTTTCAGAGGAAGTGGTTAAAATATTTTATAAAATCAATATTCATGCCATGCAGGCATAACTACCAATGGCTTATTACTTATTAGTCAATCCTCCCCCAGGTTTAAGCTTCACTCTCCAATTCATTTACCTGTGTACACAACCCACAAACAAAGTAGATCTAGGGCTGTTAAATATTTGGCCCAAAACACCTATACTCCCCTTTTTCAAGTTATGAAACTTTGGCTTTGGTAAACTCTCTGAGCCCCAGTGCGTCTCTGCCCCATGTCCTACAGCAACCAGCTGTCTCTTAGATGGTGCTGCTGGAAAGGTGCATCCTCAGTTGGAGTCTAGAAATGGAGTCTGGAGAAGTTGAAGCCTAAATAAGGTAACTACCAGTTAGTTCCAGTGCAGTGCTCATCCAGCTGAGCCTTCTTGGATCACTTGCCCAGCATATGCTTGTCTTCGCTGGACCTGAAAGGAAGGACACTGTTCTGGTCCAGGTTTCCCCAGACAGTCTAGAGACAAAAACACCCATGATTTTTTAGAACTATTTTTTGGAAGCATCTCAGGCTTCAACACTGTCTAGTGAAAGCATGAACTGCAGTATCCAAAATTATTATTCAACAGAATAAAGTGAGGCAACGTTGTATTATAAAACCCTAAACTTCATATCTGACATAAACATGCCCAACCTTCGGATTTCTATTTAACTCTCCTCACACACTCATCACCCAAGCCTTACTGCTTATATTGCAGCCACCAAATTAATGTTTGAACACTAAGATCATTTGGAAATTATAGTTCTCTCAGGGATAACTGAGAAGATTATAACCAACTGTAACTACTGCACGGCCATTTCCACAAGGCAGTAGTCTGATGGCTCAGCAGGAACGCTGCCGAAGACCCAGAACTCTTGGTCCTCCCTGTTGACGATTTCTATGTAGGTATTTTGGATCTGATGTATTCTCCAGCATCAGGACAGCAGAATAAACCAGCATGCAAGGATTCTGCATCTACACATCACAAGGAAAATACCCACCACCAGCCTCATGAATTCCTGCTTCACATTTCCCAATAACTCTATATATCTTCCAGAATTTTGAAGAAAAAAAAGCATTTTTTTTCTACAAGACCAAAGTAAAATTAAGCATTTTGAAGTCAAAGTTTTTAAAATACCTCAAATGTCTAGAAATACAGATAAAGGTTTAGGGCTGCTTTTTCTTAGGCATTCAGTATCTAGGGATTTCTAGAAATCTTATTTTGAATCCATGTCCTCAGATATTTCAAAGAGGAAAAAAAAACCCACAAAAAACTTTCTTACATCCAGTTTCTCACAACTACCATTAAAAATTATACTTCAAATGCATTATCTTTAAAGTAGCTGATGTTTGGATTTTTATTTTTTTTTAATAACAAAGAAGGCAATTTTGCTCCAGGATTGAGACTACCTCAAAAGAAAAACAAATGACATGAAAATTGGAATAAAAATGCTCTAGCCCCTTTGTACACACTTCTGTTTGTTGTTTACAAATCTGTGTGGCCCATCATCATTTCTCTATGTGCAGCTTAATAACTCCTTTAATCACATGCACTTGTTCATCACAGGAGGAGAAGATCAAATCCACAGCAAGAAAAACATAACAGACCACAACACAGCCAAAGATTATAGCTCACTATTACTTTAAACTTTCTTCCTACTGCAAAGCTTTGTTTAATCTTTCTTATAAAAATAAAAACATATTAAAGAAAATACAGAGGACACAGAAATGCAAACATTCCTGACACCCAAACCCAGGTACATCAAATATCAATGCTGATGTGTCTCTACCATGTAAAGGCTGTGCGGGTGAGTTGTGTATTCATACACGGCCCAAATAGCACGTATGTGACAAGACCCCGGTTTGCCACTGAATTTACTCAATTTAGAAAACATTTTTGCCTGCTAAATGCACTGGTGCACGTGACAATGGGTCTAGACTATGCCTACATTAGAAAGCAATTATTTTATCAAAACATTTGGTGCTCCAGCCGTTCTATCAGCAATTTAATCTGGTCTTTTAGACCACGCGTTCTCACCACACATGAATGGTTTTAATTTTTCTGAGACCAATCCTCATACACCCCCATTAGGGTTTGCACACACTTGATGCACCTCAGAAGCAGGGCATCCAGTTTAGTTTTCTGCAAATGACTGTAGATTAGAATCTGTCAAAACTCCTCTGTGCAAATCCATCTCTATTGTGTGTGATAGAAGGCAGTGATCAGGGTGTTTCCTTCAAAACTGCACCAGTGCTGTGAACTAAAGCATCAACGTGGACATGACCCTCGTCCAGTTTGAAACTCCTCTTTTCTATTTAGCTATTGTTCAATCCGATGAACAGCCTCTACTGCCATTCAAGCAGCGCTGCAGTGCGATCCCGTGCACTCATCAAATTCTGAGTTGCAAACCCCAAAGATGCCCTCAGAACTACGCAGCCCAGCAGAGACTGCACTTTATGACAAGTCTTATGAATCAGGTCATAAAAATCCAAACACACATGACCAGTGCTCAGGTCCCCCTCTTACCACTCACAAGCCAGCGAGGCACACTTAGAAGTAAGCCGTTTAGAAACCCTTTGGTACGTTCCCTTGCCTTGCATTGCTTTGTGCTCATTTGTGATCAGTGTGTGATTTATTAGATAAGCACATGTGGAAGAATAACCAACCCCAAATCCAAGAGTCTATGTCAATAGGTCCAAGTTGACCTCTTCCTCTGAGTGGCACACCCTGGACGTGGGCAGAGGGAAAAACAATGCATCTGTGGAGTCAATAATTTCACTCAAGACACAAGCAATGGGAACACAGTTGGCAAGACCTTATCTTATGTTGCTAAAGTTTGTGCCTTACGGTTCAATGAGGCAAGTGAGCTGAAGGCTACCGTATAAAGTCTGCCTCTTCTGAGTAGAACATAGGGAAAAAACAACAACATTCTGTTCCCTCTGCCAGAGGGAGTAACCTTCACTTTTCTACCTCATTCTCCTTCATACATAAACTAAAGGTAATTATACACTTAACCACCTCTTCTGGCTGTTGTGAAAATAAGTTAATGTTTAGGTAGCACGACAGAGATGAAAAGTACTTAAGTAAGTGTTAAGTATTATCAGATAGCATTATGTTGTCCTCACTTAAATTGTTTTCCTCTTCTCATTTAAGTGCCTTCGATCTACTCCTGTTATTTGACTCCCCAGGACTGAACTTTCTTCTCTGGGACTTCAGAAAAAAAAAAACAAAAACCCAAAAAAACGCAACATGTAATTGAACTGCAAGTTCTAGTGTTATTTAAAGATTATCTGCTGTGCCACATATTTAAACAGCAAGTATAGTTGAGTAATTTCATCCCGAAACCAATAATTTTTTTCAACTAAAAATTAGCTTAGTAGGTACTAATCAGCTTGCAAGGCAAATATAATGGGAGAAAATCAATTTAAACTCTCTGTTTGAAGCTCGTGCCAGGTCATTATACAGAAAGACTAATCTGCTAAATAATTAAGGCTCTGTATTTGTGGAGTGAGACGAAAGAAACATTACAAGTGAATAATAATTCTGCGCTGCCGTTTGCCTCTTTAATCTATAATTAGACTATACACTTCAAATATAGATGTTAGTCTGACTAAGGTTTAATACAGAGCCAGTGGAATGGGCTTTCTGAAAAAGCACCTGATCTGTGCCAAGGAAACTAGAAACAGAGTCATCCCCTTTGGACGTGATCTCTGGGTAAAAGTCAGCCTTGTCTTTGCTGACTGAGCACAAGGAAAGGATGTTAGAAGCAAGCAGCTTCTGTAACAAAGCACACACACCCTTATTAAAAATAAATTACTGCAGTAATAGCTCCAAGCATTGCAGTGCCTACTGAAAATTGGAGTATTTGCTGTAATACATTGTTAGTGTTTCACGGCCTATGTAAGGTTGTGGCTACTTGCCACTTCAGTGTGTGTACTGCATTTCCCAGTTTTGAAAGATATAAATATAGGACCTTATTTTGGATCAAAACACTCCTCTTCCTATAGACAGAGATATTTTCAAATCTGATTGTCCAATACAAGGTCCACTGTTTCCTAGTTAGAAACATAGTAAATATGCTGATAGAATTCAATGCCCATGAAAAGCAGAACAATTATGTGTGTTAGTGAACAAACTCGTAATGGTCTCCTAAGGCAGAGATGGAAGATACAGTGGGTACACTTACTTTTCTTGGAGAAGAGTTTCTTCCTCCGCCCAACATGGCTCAGCTTGTATTCATTCTCTTCACAATTGCAGTCTTCGCTATTCCTGCTGTAATACTTGGGCAAAATATTGGAGGTGCCTTTGCTGTTCCCTGCAGCTGCCAAGTTCGCCATTCCCTTGCACTTGTGTAGCTTGAGCTTTCCACTGGCATCTTCCACACACTGCCATTTCTGGAAGAAAAATTTGGTCATTAAAACTCCGTCCCAACTGTGCTTTGTCTGATGGCCAGCTCCAGCGATCTACCAGAGTTCCTCTGTTGTAATAAGTTGGGCTCATCTATCACCTACTACCAAACCAGAATTTTTGGACTCCCATTTCCAGATAAAACAGGAACTCTCTGGAACACTCTTGCATTTGTTTCTGATTTTGTTTCTTGGAGGCAGAAGAATGGGAATTGTTTAATAAAATCAATACTAAAAATACAGAGGTGACAAGTGACGACTTTCAGAAGTGTAACTGTGGCATAAACCAAGGACCTCCAAGCCTTATCCACAGGCTTGAAAAGACTCCTTCCCTACCAGCAAGTGTGTTTGTCAGCCTGGCAGGAATCCGTGCCACTATTACACCATTAAAACAGCACCAAGCTCCAGGCCTGCAGATAATCTCAGTCCCATCCTATACTCTACAAGAAGGGAAAATACTTTTTGAAGGAGTCTCCTCCTCTTTCCTAGTTCAAATGCCTGATGGGGATATAAAGTTACCCACGTTGTGGGTTCCTTTACTGTAAAGATCTGGTCTGAGCTGGTTATCTAGACTCGTGGTACAGTCAAAGAATAGGAACAGTCACTTCCAGAGTATAATTCCCTTCATCCTAAAGTGGCCATATAACAGAGATCAGAAAAAGGATTGCCCTGAGGAAATGCCCGTTTCTCTTCACTGACCTTTAAAAGGGTTTGTAGTACAGGATCAGCTATGGAAGCCTGTAGTTCCATGAGTTTATCTCCATCTTGAAGGTTTCTTTTAATAGCTTTTCCCATTCAACACCCTTGGTCTTAAAAAGCAATGGTGAGATGCATTGGATGCCTGTGAAGTGAGAATCTCCTCCCTCTTCCACTCAAACTAGAGAAAATCTCTTCTCTGATCTCCAACTCCAGTTACACAAGACCCAAAGTAACCTGCTTATAGCTCCCTTTGTGCTGCTGTCAGAGCTGTGCCGAGGGCAAGGGAATTTTTGCCACCTTCAATCTGGCACAAAAGTTTTACCCACTTCCCACATACATCATAAAATAATTTCACCTACTCCTTTATTTACCAACACGCTACTAGCTTCAGAGCAAGGCTTTGAGATACGTAAAAAGTCACAGTAGCAGTTGCTATTGTTTTAAGTAGAGACTCTCGGAAACACTTGAGCTTTCTGCTGAGTCTTGAGAGGCGTTCCTCTTTTTCCCTATTACAAAATCCTGAGTCTGTGCCTCCAGGACTCGCTGGAATATTGAGAATTTTCCAAATAAAAGAACAGAAAGGAAAACAGCAACAGCTCCCAAGTGAGATGACATTTTACAGCAGCCTGCAGCTCTACAGCAGAGTTTCAGTCACTTCCATTCCCATCGAGAGGTGTGTCCAGGCTAGGACAACAAAACCCCAATTGTCCATTGAAACTCACTCCACTGTATGCATGACAGCAAAGTAAGAGAACAGTGTCACTGTACTTTTCTATAACACAGAATTTAACAGGAGTGAGAAGTGAACTGGCTTCTTATGGTGGATTTATTTATGTCCATGGTAGATCCTCTTATTGAAAACTATCAGTGTTTTATGGTGGGTCCACTTATTTCCTCAGACAATTGGATGCCAAGTCTCCTGAGCTATCATTACTTCTTAGGTGCAGATATTGTGTCCAACCTCTGGTACAATCTGAGCCTTGCACTGTTGCAGATAAACCTGGCTTAACTTTCAGCACAAGGAATCACAGAAAATCAATGAGAGATACTGACAATAAGACATTCGAATCAGACACCTTTGCATGACTGTCTTCATCTGTAAAGCAGAGCACATTTACCTAGATGAGGTGTACAAAAAATTAACCTTTGAAGAATAAATTGCTGAGTCTTGATTTTATTATTTTTTATAAATGTCTAACGTGATTGATGCACAGACTGAGGTTTGAAGTAAAAGTTATTTCAATAGAATAAGCAACAGTTTCTTTTGCAATAAAAAAAAGATGTAAGAATATTTGTTCCTGTTTCCCATTTCAATTCATCTGAATCTTGTTTTTGAAAATATATGAACAAACTGCATTTTCTGCTCAGTAGAGCTCTATGCTGTAGGTGTCTGATACATGAAAAATGAAGATTCAACAGAGGGCAAGTTAAATGCCATGATGAGAACTACTGTAAATAAGTGCTCTGATGTGTAGTCCAAAAATATTTTTTCTCTTTTACTTTCATCTCCTGGCAAGAAAGCGTTGCTCATTTTTTCCCTCCAGGTGAACTGGAAAAAATCCTTTAAATTTTGGTGCAGTTTAAATCTTTCCAAGGCAGCTGTATGCTACAGTGAAAACATCTTAAAGGCTTTGCTGGAAGGGCACATTGTATGCATTAACAGGCCCACTGCTGAGTGACTGCAGCGCAGAACTACGTAAATGACTTTAGAAGCAAACATTGAACACATGTGAAGGAAAAAAACCAACAAACCCCCAAAAAGTCCCAAATCCCAAGCTTTTACTTCTTTTCTTCCAAACAGATAATGGTCACGTGCATGGGATTCAACAACTTACCCTTGGTCTGCTTTTAAGTACAAACAAATTCTCAAGGTCAGTATCACAGCTATATTAGTTGCAGTCATTTCCACAGCAGCCTTTCAAACTCAGGGATAAGGGGCAGTAATTGCAAGGCAACTGTGAAAACCCCTCCTTGACAGTCAAGAAGTTTTAAATATTGTGAATTCTGGCACTTTAAATTGGTTTCTAGCACACAGCATACCATCACATCATCATGCAGAAACCTGTGTCAAACCCTGGAAGCAACTAAAATATTTTCTAAGAGGCAATCACTTAAATAATTAAATCCCTATATGAAGAACTTCAGAGTGCCCCAGAGATACTTTGGCTCACAGACACAAATGATAACAATCCAGCAGCAAAACATAATTACATATAAATAGTGGATTAACTCAATCAGTCGAGAAAAGAAAGTGCCTGCAGTTCACCACTTGCCCCCTACTTTTCAGGTCTTTTCTTCACTAGGCCAAAAGATGTGTTGCTAATTCAAGTTCTACAGTTCGTAATATCTCACAAGAGCTAAGGGAGGGCAGTTTAACAGAAATTAAGTTAGTGGAAAATGCAGACTTCCCCACAATCTTCCTCCCAGCTTATATCAAAACTCCAAAGGAAGAACCTGTCTTTCCTCCTATAAAGCCTTGCAGAACAGCTACGCAAGCCATCAAATAAATGGCTTTTGCAATACGTCCTGAAGTCCATCAAGCTCACATTGTGCAAAACTTTCCAGACACCTCATTTAATCATTCAAGCTGTTCCAGCTGGAAATTTCCCACCATCTTCAGGCCAAGTTAGCTGCTGCGCTTCTGCTTTCTGCCACCTACTGTGCTGGGCTTGTTCTAACACTTCTGCTCCATCCTCTGCCTCCCACTGCACAGCACACGCTGCTCGGTTACCTGTGTGCAACACAGCAGAGTCTGGGCTTTACTTTAATGGAGAAATTAGTGCTGCTGAACAGAAATCTTGTACAAAGGTACATGAGAAAGGTAAAGAGAAGACAGTTTGCAACGTATATTCTCCCCTCCACACCAAACTACTAGCTATATATATATATATATATCAACAAGAGTAAATTAGGACTTCAGTATCTATGAAACAGGAATCTTAACAGCAGCAGTTGTAGACTGAACAGATGCCCTGTTTCTCTCCAGTAACACCATTCACCTTGAACATGCAAATGACCGCTTCCCAGAAAAAGACATGCTGTGTTTTTCTGTGTGTCAGAACCCCATTATTTCCTCCACAGCACCCATCACCATCAAGTGGTTTTTGCATTATTGTGCATCAATGTCTTCTTACTGCTATAGCAATCACAGATGTTAATTCAGAGTCATTACTTGAGGTCCCAATCAGAAACAAATAGCCATGACCTTCCCTGTAGGATTTTTTTCCCTACAATTCACTCATTTCCTTCAGTGAATCTCTCTCAATTGACACTGTTTTCTTTAGAGGAGAAGGGCTGATCACACAAGCCTTGCTAAGAAAAGATTCCAGTTGAAACATACAGCTCTCAGAGCTGAGCCCTAAATCATCATGCTGTGTCTCATCAGCTCCTCTTTTTGTTAAGCAAGAGATTCCATTCCCTTTTACAGAGAAGTGGAAAGTGAAACTGTGTGATCCCTTAGCTGCCAGCAAGGCTCCCTCCCTAACAGTTTTAGGAATACAGGCTCTAGGAATCCAAATTTCTGCAGGATAATAAAAGTCCTATGTCTCTGTCACCAACCTGACAAAAACACTTCAGCAATATCATTTATGCAGATGTTTTCTGAATCCCCTCCTTGCTGCCACATTGGATGGTGAGCTAGAAACAGACTGCTGCAATGGCTAGAAATATTCTACTTCCAGTCCAAACAACTGATTTATGAGTAGACAGGATACATTTTTTCTTATACGAAACCCTACAGTATCAGTTTAGTTACTCTGAAATAATTGAAGTTACAGTTTAGTTAGCTCTTCTTCTTTGCTGGCGTTTGCTCCTTGAGTTATTTTTCATTGGGTCAATGAGGACAAACCAGCAAAACCCAGAGAGAGATACAAGCCCCTTCTCCACCACAGGTAGTTCTGCTGCTTTTGCTGGCGGCTCCTTCTACTGCTCAGATGTTACGGGTTTCAGGAAACAGTCAACCCAAAGTTTCCCACTGCTTGTCTCATACATATTACTACTATTCTGTTCTTGTTAACTGAAAAGAATTGGCTCACGTCTTCTGTAGAGCATCTCTTAGATTCCTGCAGACAGATTCCTCTCTTCTCAGCTGTTTTTTTTTTTTTTTTTGACTGAATACACCCAGTTCCTTAGCTCTTCCCCACAGGTATTTTCTTAATCTTTTAAGTACTCCCCCCATTACCCCATACCCTCTTCCAATTTATCCCCTGGCAATGGATGAGTCTGGTTTCCTCTATTTCATGTCCTCAATATATATATATAGCACTGCCTGGTCTTCATTCCAAGGGGACAATATTTCATTACACTGACTCATGATTTTTAGAAATTCGGACCTCTGGGCTCTCAGCTCAATTTCAGTTGTCACACAGTACATATCACTCAAACCTTAAAATTATAAGATGGATGAACAATTTATTGACAGACATTTTGGAGGGCTTTTTAATGCCCAAACTGTAGCTGAAGTGAGGCAGATGGGACAATCAACTAACATGCAAATGAAAAACCAGGTATTCATCTAAATTTAAGATTACAATTCTGTAATGCATTTATTATTAATATAATAATTAGACTGTGGTATCAAGTGGTCCCAGCTGCTCTGTTAGGTGCTGCAGAAGCGAAGGAGTGAGTGCAGCCTAAGCAGAAATTACACTGGTGGTGGAGGAAAAAAACAGCAGCAACAGAAGTGGAATTGATTTGTTTGAGGTCCCACATCAAGTCCATAGCAGTTCTGAGACTGAAGCCAGTCTCCTGACCTCCAGCTCATTGTCTTTTGAACTAAACTACACTGCTACTCATGTCTGGATATTTGAAAAATCTGGGGTTTTTATTAAATGATAGTATTCTTTCTGGCAAGCTAATTGGAACATCTACTACTCTAATGACAAGGAGTTTGAAAATCCCAGTTAACAAGAGATGCAAATTTCTTGGGTTTGTGAAGCAACAACAAGCAAAAAAACCTGTAAGTAAAATAGCCTCTGGAAATCATTATAGACTATTTCTGGCTAAAGGAGGAAAACAGTTTTGTTAATTATAATTCTTGATAAGGAATACAATCCTTGAATAACAGCCCTTAATAAATCATCACAATTTTAATTTTCATGGTTTGTTGCCTCCTAATGTTATCAGTTTGAAGGCTGATAAAATTTTTAATGTATGAAGTTATCAACAAGTCATTTCTTGTTGCAATCACAGATTAAGAACAGGATCCTGAAAGTTGCTGAGCATGTGCAACTTGCACTGGAATTCAGGAACTCCAAAGATCTGCCTAATGAGCTATTAAAATTATCTGGATTCTAGCTGGCTTGATATGCTTCACTTACCAACAGAACCAAAATTCTTTAATAACCTCAGGTTACTAGGTATAAAAGAACAGGACAACCACAAAAAAAAATAGATCAAAAATTTCCTTCCCAGTTTTTAAAGAAATTCCTTATAAAACCTGACTTAGTTTCCTAGGTCAGGCTAACTGAAGTTCAAGCTCCAGTACCATCAGCAAAGGGAGAAAATGTAAGTACATTTTTTTACTTCCCCACCCTTGGCAGTAGGCAATGGCTAATGCTGATTACGGTCACAGGGATATGATCTACATCTAGATCCACTTATGAACTGCTGTAGGAAAGCACTCATTGATCAGAATAGTTTTAATCACTGCTATACCATGCTATGTCAGCGAACTCGGGGGACCAGCCCAGTAAGTGACATACTTTTAGTTATGGTGTCTTCATGCCAGTTACAAAAGAGAATATCCCTTCACGATCCTTGTACAGCACAAAGCAATCAGAGAAAACTCTGTGTCAAACCTTTCATTTGCACAACATCTGAAGGAAACAAAGTGCAAATTTTTGCATTTCTAATGTTTTCCTGGTGAAAATTGTCATACACAATAATATTTTTTAATGTTATTTAAAAGAAAATTGTACTTGTATCAGATTTGTAGACAAATCGAGCTTTGAAAATAAAAAGCATTTGAAAAAGAAATAATGTGAATTCAGAAAACTATTTTTCTTTACAAGTTAGCAATATTATTGTGCTATACCAGGTGATGCTAAAGACTAAATTAATACTTTTAATTTTTTTCCCCACATGTACAGCATAGATTCCCTATAGCGATCAGCAGTGCTGCAGGTATTGCATGTTTAGCAAATATGCAGAAAGTTGGCAAATGACTTAGGGGGAGATTTTGTGCAGCTGTTGTTATGATACCGTGGAGTTGCTGGGAATACTCTACAGAGCAATGCTGATATCATAATTGGCTTCCACAAAAACACATTAATGCTGGCCGCCAGATAAAAGTGGGTCAGCTTCCACTTAACAGCCAGTTTAGAATGAAAGGCCAAACTACACTGAAGAGAAAAAATTTGTGTGGAAGCCATTAGGTACTAGGATAAATGTTTTTTATTTCTTGTGGGAAGAAAGAGCTCATCTCTTTTAAATCCTTGAATATAAATGCTGAGCTGCTCTTTCATCTGAGCCTACAGTCAGCCTTTGTTGGATGCAAATAACTAACACAGACCAAACCCTACTAACTGAAAAAGAAAACATGGCAACACACAGATTCCCATTGCACTCAGAAGAATTTACATATATTAGTGTTGCCAAAAAAATGCCACATAATGGACTCTGAAACAAGGTTTTAAACAGCATGAATAGCCTCATCTCCATGATCCTCGTGCTCTCTTATCAAAACGATTATAGGTCAAGGAGGGTGACAGAGATTTGCAAAGGAAGAGCATTTTGTGGCGATAGAACTGTATTCACAAACTTGCACGCTCACAAAGCAGAATTTTAAATTCTCCATCTCACAATTCAAAGCTTTCTTTACCTCTCCTTTACTCTAAGCTCTGTCCTTGTTTTTTCCCATTCACTCCCCTTCTGAGTGTTTGTCCTCCATTTGTCCTTCTTGTCTCCTCTCACACTTCAGATCCCCTGGCACTGCTCAGACTTCTCTGTGCACTGAATAGCAGGTCCCCAAAACTTCTTTGACTCAAAAGAAAGAATCCCAATGACTTTAGCAGGCTTTCACCTAAATTTTGACCCAGGCTTCTCTTCATCTTTGCATCAGGACGAGAAAATTCACCTTTAGCACTAAACACTCCAGACACTGTTAAATGCACATTAATAAAGTGTCCTGCAGGCTCAGGAGACATCTGCTAAATAACCAGTGTATCCATATACCATAAGCTCCCCCAAGGCAGTGGTATGTTATTCATTTGGGCTCGTTCTACTTACTATGCAGAGCTGTGAACAGCACCAGCAAACAGACAACACCCATTTGTCATTTGAGAAGTTAGTCTTGCTTCACTCTGAAAAGACTTTTGGGTGCACCCATATTTAGGCGCAATTTATCCTCAAATAAGCACATTCATCTCCCACTATTCCTGCTGTCTAGACAGACTACTAGGACATATTCTCTAGAGCAGGGGTTAGATAGATTGAGACTCCCTTGAGAGCGCTTCCCAGACTCTAATTGACTTGATTGTTAGGCAATTTTTCCTGATGTCCAACTTAAATTTCTTTTTTGCTCAATTTCATCCTATCACTTCCAATTACATCTGACTGAACTGCTCAAAACAATTCTTCTCCTCTCTGTCTCCTGACAATGAGGATGCAGCACACGCATTTCTTATTAGCACACCTTCACTTCAGAATTTATTGGCAATTCTGAATATGGAGTTGACATTTTATGCCCACTTCTTACAGATGTCAAAGATATTTTATTATCCATGGAAGAAAACATAAGCCTGTGAATATGTGTAGACAATACAGGGCCTTCCCCCTTTCTTCCATAACCGAGACATGTGGTAATTAGAGTAAGAAAGCCTGAATGTAGCTAAGTTACCTTACGCAAAGAGACAGCTTCAGTGACAACGCAGACTTGGAAAGTCTCTCTTCCCCTCTGTTCTTACAATAACGTTCAAAATAATTGGGAAGATGAAGACAAAAGGAAGAAGTTGAAACATCTCTCAAAGGGAAAATACTGATGGAAAAAGAAAAGCTGTATTTCCCCAAACTACTTACTGGATGATGTTGTAGCAGAAACAATGACTTTTCCCCCAGTTTCTCAAAGAGCGTTGCAAATTCAAAAAAACAATGACTTGCTCCCACCCATCTAAAATTTCAGCTCAAGACATCTGATGACAATAAACTACTGCAGTTCAGTATTTTTAGGAAGAAAAGGACATTATAATCTCTCTGTATACTAAATCTGACAAAGAAGCCACAGGAGGAAAAAAGCATCTGGAAAATGCTTATACATATAAATTGGATCCAGACACCTCAGGAATAATGGCCTCATTTTGCAGGTGCACTGAGCGACATGATCAGTAGAGGCAGAAGCAGGGATTCTGGCCTCCAACAGCAGAAAATGAAATGCTGTAGCCTCAGCAGCCCATTACTATAGCCTTGGTAAACCATTCAGAGCAGAGGATTATAATCCACAGACTGACTTATTCTCACAGCCCTCTGGGCTCCCAGGATGTGAGGTGATGCCAGTCCAGTAACAGACAGGTTAGCATCTACCTTCACCCCTTTGTCCACATGTCCACAGCCAAAATGTATTACAGTCATTGGAAGGGGGTACTCTGATTGCTACCTGGATGAGAGAACAATGGCACAGTCAATTTTGCCATGTTTCCAGAGGATGAGAATCCCCCCAAGAAAGGAGAAATCTCCCCCAGAGTGGAGCTGCTAGAGATAGCTTTGCTCCGCTTTTGCACTGCTGTAGTAAATTTGCAAAACCTTCTCCTGCGCTGAGACCATCTATTGATACTACCCTAAACTTTTTTCCTGCATTTCTTCTACATAACTCAGATCTAAAGGGAGCATAATTTCATATCTGCCCAGAAGAGTTATTCAACAACAAGAGAAATAACACACGATCAACGAGCTTTGTGCCCATCTACACACAGACTGCCTGCAGTCATAACTTCATGTGTCAACAGTACATTTTTGTTACAAGGAGGGATATACTGCACTCACAGAATGCTAGTTTCCCAGTATTATAATGTAATGCCAAATAATAACAACAAAATGAGTTAAATTAAGAATTCAAAGCAGCAGGAGTTATATGTATTTGGAGGAGGCTGATCCATTAGGTTCATTGTAGCTTCTCAATACTAATGAATCCCAACCACAGTCTACTTGGGGAATAAAATGTTAAAAAGCATAGGCAGTTCTCTTAACAGTAGTCAGAAATCAATACAGAGGCACCTGAATCAGCAATTTCCTGACTGACAGTCAAGTTCATAAATGCTGTAATACAGTTTTGAGAAAAGGCCACAGAATGAGCCATTTGATTTATAAGCTGGCATTGGCGACAAGGTGAAGGACATTGTCTAAGTTAAGGAGTTAACCTTTGCCCAACTACAAGTGCCTACTTTCAGTCAGTGGTACAACACTCTACCTGGCCAAGCTGTTCACAAGCCGTTTGATACTCAGCTCGCTGACAGAGGTCTTTCACACGCTGGTATTTGGGTAGGAAGTTTTCTTCTTGAGCATCTACTTTCTCATTCTCCCTCTTATGCAGCAGTTTACTGGGGGGTGGGGAGATGTGGAAAAAAAAAAAAAAAGAAAAAAGACTTATTGTTGCATTAATATTAATTCCAAGATATACATAACATTTGCTGAAAAGACTCAGCGGAGTAGGTTATCTGCCAAGTTCATAGCATCACTGATGGCCAAAACTTAATAGTCCAGTAGAAACTAGCACTTATCATTATCTCTGATACCACAGATGTTATTCATATCATGCTCTCAGGGAGCACATAAAAATACATAAAACCAAGACAGTGTGTTTCAGGTCTGACTGGGAGGCAGTAAGAGCAGTCGCCGTGAAGAGACCATACCCTCCTCACTCTACAGGGCTGCTCTTTCCAAACCCTTATGCCCCGTGTTAGGTATTAAGGCAGAGACACAGAGGGAATGGCCAGCAGATGAACACATGGAGAGGAAAGGCCTTATTCATACTCCCATGATACATGCAGGAGGGGGGTGGGGTGGGGAGGGCAGCTGCTTAAAAACGGAATGCCTTTCCATCTCTCAATCCAAGTAAAACTCCCCATCCCCCACCCCAACAGCACATTTATGCAGGCTGTAGGCAAAGGCCATACATCCCCTCCTATCACACAGTCCCTGCCATTAGGCACACTGCAGCCCTGTCCCTGCTGGCACTGCTAAATGGTTTTAGGTCAGTGGTAGAGTGCTGCTTTGGTTTCAGCTATTCAGTATCCTTCTATTTAAAAAGACTGGGTCTGTGATTAACACTTTACTTACCCTCTTTCTACTAGGAATGAGTCTCTCCACACCTTCATCTTTTTCTTTAAATGGAACCTAGGAGGAAACAGGGAGAGGATGAAGCAATTCCCACAAATCTAGTAATCAAGTCATGCCCCAGTTTTCCCTCCCACCCCCAATTCAGATGAGAAACATTACACATAACTGCACAGGGCGACATCCAGCTTTATGAAGCAGGCACATGTGCCTCTCCAGCGCAAATCATGAACAAACATAGGACAGATTTGTTCTCACAGGGACAAAATCCACAACAGATTCACACAGCACAATATTCCAACATAAGTGTGTTTAAGGCACAGGGGATTAACTGAATTGTCCTTGATCACAAAGGATCACAAATTAAATCAGGATTTCCTGACTCCAGTTTGGGCTCTTAACTTGTACACTACCCCCAAAGTATCCTATTCTAAAGCAGCTGCTCTCTTTCCCCTCTCCCTCCACCCAACTACTTGTAAAACAATTCTCCTTCTTCCCCTTTTCTGCTCATTTTCTCTAGCAAGCATCCAGTCTAATTCTATTTCTCATTCTTTTTCCAATTAAAGCATTGATGGAAGGTCTCAAATAATTACTGCAATTCTGAGAGCTACCCTGTCTTTATATTATAGCCTAATACCCAACCAATCCTTTCAACTCAACTCTTCTACAATTTATTCAATATAGAATCATAGAATGGTTTGGAGGGGACCTTAAAGATTACCAAGTTCCAACCCCACTGCCCTGAGCACGAACATCTCCCAATAGTCCAGGTTGCTCAAAGCCCCATCCAACCTGGCCCTGAACGCCCCCAGGGATATGAAATACTTTGCTACGAATGATGCCTCAGAGACATCTAAAATCTATAGCTCAAGTGGCTAAAGATATTCACGTGCAGCCCCCTCACTGCTACACAGATTGCATTTAGTATATCCAGATGCCATATATGCCACATAGCTAGTATATGAACCTGACAAAATGAAAATAAATAACTCAAGTCAGTCACATATTGCCAAATAGGTATTTAGATTTTCCAGTGAGTGATGTACTCATATAGATGGTAATTTTATATTTCCCTTTACATTTGCTGCACATTGCTGAACACTTGCTTCGTCTCCTGTACAAACACATATATATTTACACACACATTTCCATTTCTTACCTATTCACTGGTCTCTCAGAATCCAGAAGCTTTAGAATTGATTTACCATCCATATCAGATGGAATATCCAATCCAGCAATATCTAGAATTGTAGGTGCAAGATCAATATTCAATACAATGTGAGGATTCCTGAAAACAAATATACAAGAAGCTGGTTTAAAGCCTATGTGATGATACCAAGCAACTCCAGCTCTTCCACAGAGACCAGGGATTTGAAAAGGCTTATTTTGTGACATCTGCAAAGAAGAAAAGAAGACACAAACCAATTCCTTTCCACAAAGGGAATTAAAATGTAAAATACAGGGAACTTGCATAACTTCAAGAGGGATTAATATGAAGATTTAAAACTTTAGCACAGAGCGTTTTTGAGAAAACAAAGTAGTTCATAAGGCAAAGTTAGTTAATTATTGCAAAACAGGGTTCAAAAGTCTTTCAAAACACGAGAAAGCATTGGAAAAACTCCTTGGGTGTGTTAAAGAATCAAAGTGTTTGCCAAATATGCTGATGGCTTTATTAAAAAGTAGATTTGGCAGGTAGCACGTGCTTTATCTGTTTCAAACGGTACAGAAGTAAGTACATCAGCCCATACCACAGCAAGCATGTTCTGAAGAGAACACGAGGAGAAATATATTGCTAGACACTACACTAAATAACTAAAAGTTGCTGTTAATGTAGAGTGTGAGACAGAAAAAGGAAAGGTATCAGGAAAGAAAAAGCAGAGAGGTAACAGGTATGGAGAAAGGAAAAACAAAAAGAGAGAGAAAATAAAAGCACAGCTTTAATTGAAAGTGTAGTTATTGAAGTGTAGTTATGCATTCTGTGAAGAAGCACGTCCTGTCACTTTGCAGAGTCTGGCATATGATCCTCAGCCACCACAGGTAACAGGATAATATTTGAACTTAAACTGATTTCAAAATTGGTAACACCACTGGCATCAACTTCTGAGTAGGCCCCAGATCCCTTGAGCCGCCACAGCTCAATATGAGTGAGTTCACACATCGGAACATCTGGTTGCACAGCCTGGCATTCAGCAGCCAAACGAATGCCCAGATTTCTAATCCTGTGACTTGGTTTTGCCACGGGTCTGGTTTTGCAGAAGTGTTTTCAGTTTATATCGAACCTTACAAACTCATTTCAAATATGTCTAAGACAGCCAGCATTATGTAATTACTCACAATATTACGTATATACATACTGGTTATTAGTTCTATACTAATTCTTTTCCTTATTTCTTAAAAAAAAAATAATAGGAAAGCACTCAATTTCTTAAAAGTGGGGAAAGAAAAGAAAGTGAGCACACTGTCTTCTACAGCACTGAACATAAAGAATCATTGTGCCATGATTTGCAGGCACAAAGGAAGGATGGGACCAGATGGGCGGCTCTACATGTCAGTGCAGAATTCTAGCTCAAAATACAGGACAGAAGCAAGCTGCTAAATTCACACTAATTAATGAGACACCATTTAAAAATTACTACATTTTTGAGCAAGCGAGCAAACAGGCACTGACAAGAGCATGGATGATGAATTAAATTGATGTACCTAATTTGATTTTAATTACTAATAATTGTGGTGTAGCATATTTGGTAATAGAAATGAGAGCTTAGTAATGACTTGCTACAGTGACTGCTATTAAATCTTCGTTGGTATCAAAAGGGAGTCATGACAATTACTCTGCAGGAAAAACATAAGGTTCATACAAAACATGGATGATTGAAGTTCTGCCATTTAAAGAAAATCAGTCTGAAAGAGAGGATCAATTTATTATCTGATACATTCCCCCTTTAAGGTATTTTATCTTGTTCTTCCTATTTTTTGTACTGTGACAGGCTCTGTTCTGTTAGATGCCATCAGGCTGACTCCTGATTCTAACAGAAATATTTTTTCATCTTCAGAAGCCACTGAAAAATAAAATTGAGTGGGAAGGTCTCACAGCTTTTACATATGTCTTGGTGTAAAGATCCTTGAACTAGAGCAAACAGGAGGTGGCTGGTCTCTAGCATTGCATGTTGCAGAAAATCTAACTCAGTCTATTTGGATCATATTAGCATCGCCTCTCCAGTAAGACCAAAAACTGCAAAAGGAAAGAGCATGTTCTTAGATGGCTAATCCAGTTCAATTGAAATTCTGTGCTGCTGCAGACAAACTTCTTTCAGTGCTGAGGTAGCATGTTTAATTCCACCTGAGGAATCCCTCCTCTGCTCTTTAGAGAGGTAGTGTTTATTTCACATGCATAACTGCTGTAAATAAATTAGCCAGATAGTGTAATATTTACAGAATTTAACATTTTTGTGCCTACTGATAATGTTAATCAGTGAATTTAACCAGCAAATGGAATGAGATTTTTTAAATAACTATTTGCTACCATATTACACATGAGATCTGTTCCTCTGCAGTAAAGAAAAAAAATTGTGGAAGACTTTGTGTGTGTTAATTATGCTAAAACATGCACACTGATATAAATAAAAGGCAGCAAATTATGGCACTCTGTCCAAAATCATTACTTAAGTGCAAATATTTGCTATTGAAATAATTGCTTAGAAAGTGTATTTACATAATTTCTTAGCTGATCAAAGCTACCATTTTAATTAACAGTCATATTCTGCATGCTTGCATGCATCCGACAAACAGCTCTAACCATGTAATCTCAAAGGATAAGCCAAAAAGAATCTTTTGTGGATGGTAATATATGAACTATTATGTACATTCTTCTTCATAAACTGAAACAAGTGACTCCACTCAAATGTTCAGAAATAATTAGCTACTGTTCACAACTGTGGTAGTGAGCGTTATACAGTATATTTTTTTACCTTGAAAATATCATAGTTCTGTGTATTATTTGCATCCCTTAAAAGGGGGCAAACAAGTGTTTCCTAGATTGGACATATTTCGAAGTGGCTTTTTCAACTCCACCCACAAAAGTGCAGTGGCTTGTGCCACACACCTACGCAAGCAAAAAGGCAATGGCATAAAACTGTGACAATGTTATATCAGTACACGTTATCAGTTCTGCTTTCTGAGTAGACATGTGATTCTGCCAAAAATGAGCAAGAAGTCAGGCAGGACGGGCAGAACTTCATGCCTCTCTCTGGATCCACGTCAATACAACTACAGATGTGACCACAAAGGATTTCTCTGGTCATTATTTAAAAACACACACACACACACAATAGCCAAGAACTTACAAGGACCCAGCCTCCACATTTGGACCTCGGACGTAGAAAGGAACTCTGATATCAAACTCGTATGGCATGGACTTCCCTTTCACCAGCCCAAACTGCCCAATATGATACCCATGGTCTGCTGTGTATATTATATATGTATTGTCCAGTTCACCTGTTTCAACCAATGTATTGTAAATCTGAAAAAAAGGCAAAACAAAATATGAAATTAATCCCATTGAGTAGTACTATATGTAGAATATTGGATATAATTTTCTGCCTATGTCTAATATATAAATAAAGAACAATTCAGGATGGTACTGAGAGATTACAATGAACCATTCTAAATAATCTGAATATTGTGGCTGTTACATGGCAAACTTCTATTTTCTGTTTTAAGGTAAACACATTAGCATGACATATTTTCAAAAGTGTTTGGGTTCAGTATTTTGCATGAGAGTTGACAAGCTAGTACTAAATACATACAGTAACAGAGAAAAGTTTCAAGGCGATAAGCATTTTTGACATTTTCTCTCCACCTTTATCTTTTTCCTGCACCAAATAATTTTAATAAAGTGAATCTCACACTTATTTAAGCAACACTCAATGATCTTGCCTTCAGTCAAGTAAGTCCCCATTATGCAGAATATTTGCAAAGTCTCTTCCAGATAAATACCACTCAGTCATACTCTCTCACTAGCTGGGGAACTAAGACTAAGAATTAAGAGGAGCTTTAACTCTGTAGTTGCTTCTATAGATTTATAGAAGAATCTTTATGAGAAATGTACCAACTCGAGCACCAAAGTTCACTTTCTATGTGACATTTTCACTTGCAAAGGTACGAAGGTGGTAAAGCACCACTTTAGTGCCTCACAAATTCAGAACACCTCAGCACAGAAGAAAACAAACTCTGTTGCTGTTTCGTTTTGGGTGTTTTTTCTTTTTTGGGTTGTCTTGTTTGTTTGTCTGGTTTTGTTTTTTAATTTTTGAAAGACTATTAGATGCATATAATTCACTAAACTTGGCGATTACGACTAAAAACCAACCCAACTGATTTTTGCCTACAAAAGTGCCCAGAGTGAAACCATTTTACTAACTAGAAAATCAAAATAGTGTAGTAAAACAGCCAATCTCCCCTAATGCTGGTATCTGATCCATCTAAACAGGTTCATTAATACGAAGTAGAGCTCATACTTGTCTCAATCAGTAATTATAAGACATTACTAGCAAGTTGATGCAATGCCATTCAGATAATCTCATCTTTGCCTTACAGGACTCATTTTATGTTCTACCTTTTTTGAATAAGAATGCCAAGAGATAAGCAGTAAATTGCAACACCTTTAAATCTGCCTTCTTACAACTGGAAACCTATTCTTTTTCAGAGCAGCTTTTAGCTAATTCAGACATTTCTGTTCAAGACACCCAGCTTGCACCAAGAGCTTTCATTATTACATAATGCAGACTTAATTTAAAAAAAAATAATATTTTGGCACCTGTATAGCCAAAAAAGCAACTACCAATCTTACCATCTCCATAGAATCATCCACAGACATAAGTGTTTGAAGGCGCTTTCTCTGTAGCATGTTAGTGAACTCCATGTGTATCGGTTTCATGGGACCTGTGTACCTCATTATCCAGTGCTTGTCTGGGTTTGGAGCATAGTTATAACTGGGAGTGCTAAGGAACAGGGAAAAAAACAGAACTTCTTAGCAGTGTTGGAAAAAGTCATGGTGATGTCTACCAATCATTTCTATTTGACCAACACTATAGACTAACTCTCCGAGATGCACAAGAAAATATTAGATTTACTTTGGAAAAGTCTTATACTTTTATGTCTATATGAAACATGAGAGAATGAAAAGAACTCTGTGGGGAATAAAATCTATTACAAGAGTAAATATACATTGCTTTTGCAGACTAACATGGATACATTTCAAGGCCAAGAGACTAACCTCAGAGGTCTAACTCCACATGTATGATGTGGCTGAAGCACGTACTAGAGAATTCCTACTCATGCAATTGCTTTGCTTTCGCTCTGCCCACATTAGCACCAAATATTATGGCTTGTACAAGTTGTTTAATAATAACTATACAACTTCAAGAAAAGGTTCTACTATGTTTTTCAATGGCTTTTTTGAATTCAGCATGAGTGGCTACTTGAATACATTCACACTCATGTACTTGGAGGAACACAGGCACCCTACCTAATGCTGTCGGACTGCCTGTGAGCTCATGGCAAGCGAACTGGATACACAGCTGGATTTTAAAGACCTGCCAAGCAAAGCATGGGTGGGGGGAAATAGGACTGTATTTTGCAGACACTTTCCAGCCACCAAATCCTTTGTGATAATCAGAAACCTTAATTAAAGTCTCTGCAAAATCCCAAGAGCCGGATTCAATGGCTTTCTCAATGGCCTCCACTGCCCCTCCAAGTTCTCATGGACACCATTAAAGTGTTGCATAGAAATATCACTTATTTTCCATAATTTCATGTTGTTGCCAGTTCTAGAAGTCACTTTTCTGTGCCTAATTATATTGCTCTAGGTTAGCTGGATCTAAAGAGGGATTAATTTTGATACATCATTACCATGATGTTGAGTCTCTGCATCATGTCCAACTCACTTGAAATCTACATTATAGTTACATTTGCAAAAAATATTATTTTTACCTACTGTTTGTATTCCTAAAAAAAAATTGTTATTACTTAAGATCAAGAACCACGTTCGTCAATTTCTTCATACCCTGGCTCAAATACATCACCTGCAGAGTCTAAAATACTAAAAATTACTTTTCCCAAGTGATTTGTTGAGGCTTCCCTTTGTCATTTGAAGCAATAAGCTCAGTCCATGCAAACGCACAAGCCAAGAGGGTGACACAGTAACAAAGGAAAAAAATAGCAGATATTCAGTTATTTTCTTCTTCCCAACAACACAATTTCCTAATATATACAGCTCCCATTTCGCAAATATCTATGGTTGGCTTTGTATATGCAGCAGGGTAAGTTATGAAGATGAACAATAGTAATATAAGTTGAAACTTCCCCTCAAAATACTGTGTATCTAATGTCTCTTTGAATATGACAGGTAGTCTTATGAGTTTTAATATAAACATGAAATTAATAATCTGACAGTGAAACGTTCTATGCCGAAAGCCTCTGTTAGATGCTATCTGAAAAATGTGCATAGGTGGCAAATGGAGGCTTCTTCATATAGGGAGGAAAGGGCTGGTGTTTATTCTCTCTGTATTGTTAATAGCCTCTTGAATTTCAGAATGTTATTGTGGCTGAAATAATGACATTGCTCCTTTGAAAATGCTGACAGTTATGGAAACTGTTGCTATGTGATGCCCAGAATGAATAAAAAATGCTTGGCAAACTCCTTTTCAGCTTACTTTGTGATTTCCTGGCTGATTTGAAACCTCCCGCTGTTTAATCCAACCAAAGCCTGTGATTTTCTTTGATTACTACAAATGTAACCCTCTTACACTTAACAGATTTGTCTGTCTTATGGGAAAAATACACAAATATAACATTCCTAGAAGTTGGTTAAGATAACCCTCTTCAAATGGACTCAGAAGATAAGTCCTAGTCTGATTGCAATTGACCTTGGGAAAGATGGTTGGTAAAACGTACCCTCTATAGAAATAACATTTCTGATCATCGTTAAACTGCCCAGCTGTTCCATTCTCTGCAGCTATTACTATGGGCACTAAAAAAGGAAAACCAGCCATGTAGCCTAGGGATTTCCTATGTGAATGCTGGTTGATGTGAATAATTTTCAAACAAGGAAAGCACACGATAAGGGCCTCTATAGAACCAGATGGAGAGAGACTGCAGTATAAGGTGGAAAGGTCCTACCAGTGAGTAATGTAGTAACAGAAGCAAGAGAAGAGCAGCATAAATTAGCAACGCAAGTACCTACCAGAGTTCCCAAGCAAAGAAGTACTCTGAGTGTCAGTCTGTGCTATACCCACACCACTAACTTTCAGCTATCATTAGCAGTGCTACCCAATGCAGTGTGTGTCAGCCTGTGCAAGCGTTACAGTCACACCTTCACTTTGCCATCTGGGTATTGCTCTAGAATCTACCTGCAGACCTTGTCAGCGCTGCCACAAGAAGAGGTGAAGAGACACGGCACATGGTTACTGCCCTCTGATTCCAGAGCTCAGCAAAGAGTTTGGGGTATTGGTTACTGCCTTCGGACAATTCATAGGAAGTGTTCTACGTGCGCTCTGATCTTCCCTGCCACATCCACATGACAACAAACCCGTGAGAACTGCCTACAGCCCTTTATCATTGACAGATTTATCTGTTACTGAGGGATCCCCTGGAATGTGGGAACAATGGAAAAATGGAAAGTAGAGAACTAATTTGTACACACAGTGAGGGAATGACGCATGCTCTGCACTTCTCCGTTTAATCTTAAACCCAGGCCAATGAAAACCCTTATAGATTATTATTATGTAGTGCTGGGAAAATTGTTCAGAATAAGATTGACAATTTCTTTGCAGAAGATGTACTTAAAATCCTATTTTATGTTCATAACCAAAAGAAAAACAGTTTCCTTAATCTGCTAAAATAATTTGTTTCTTTACAAACAAAACTGGTTCCCACAAAGTGAGACGCTTCCTGTATAAATGTTAGCATTGTAAGAAAAGTCACCTACAATTAAAAACAGTTTTCTGTAACTACTTTATAATCAGGAAGATAAACCTAGTTTGTGTGGGAAAAAAATTAAACTATGAGCAAATGAAAAAATAGATGTAGTTTATATTTTCATCGCTGGCTTTTCCTCAAATCCTTCTACTCTTTTTCATTCGACTAGCATAGTTAAATTGCTACAAAATGCTGCCTGATAAATGATTATCATCTCTGAGATACAAATGCCTTCCAAAGGAACTTCTAATGAGACTGAGGTCAATACTGGATATAAGCTATAAGAAGTTCCTCATTTGGCATTTCTGTAATTTTCATTTCAAAGAAAATACATGAGCATAAGACTGCAAACAAACATGAAATGCTGCATTGCTGTAGATCTAGGACACAGATTCTCTTTAGTAGCACAGCACAAAATAATGAAATATAGAATTCTAAGTTACACAATACCAAGACAATAGAACAAAGGAAGCTTTTTCTCTCAGACTCTACTTAAAATAAAGTGAAAAAGCTCAAATGGATTTCACTGGACTTTGGACAAGTCCTGAGCAGCTTCAGCTACCAATTCATTAATATGAATTCCCAGTTCCTTCACAAATCCAAAAATAAAACAGAATTCTCCTTAAAAAAAAAAAAAAAAAAAAGAGGGGGAATAAAGCGAAGAAAGTTACAAATGTTGAACATCAAAATGAAGGCATGAAGCCAGTAACTAGAAAAATATTGGAAAGTTTTCAGTTGTGCCAAAAGATGATTTGGGAGAACCATTCATTTTATCAGCATTTGAGGAGATGCCTGTAATGGAGCATTGCAGAGCTACACCTGTAAAAAGTCTCTGTGCTATAAACAGGAACCGTCTCATCACGGAGCTTATGAACATGTTACCTCAGGTACCGAGTGATACTGCTTTTGGGACCTGTTCAAGACATTGTACTGGGTCATGTAGAGACATACCAGCTCATTCAGAAATAGCTTGTCTAATTTGGTGCTGCAGGCCTATGTTTCCTTTCTTTCCATATATGAAATAGGACTAATAACTATTGCATTCTACCTGAGTTTTGTAATACCCATAAAATAATATAGTATATACATAAGGACAGGGAGATAGAGTTTCTTCCCCTGAAGATATTACATCCCAAGAACCCCAGCTCAAAATAAAAGTGCTTTACTTCCCCAACAGGTTGTAACAAAGTCCAATGAATTCAACATGAATCTTTCCATTTATCTCAGTGAGGTACAATTCTGAGTTCTAGATGCAATAGCCATTCTCAAGATATTTGTACTAGTCTCAAGAGGTAAAATAAATAACTAAATCTTGAAACTCTTCTTATATATTTGTGACAAACATGCCAAGAGTATTATAAAGCAAACATTGTTCCCCCAGAGGTACCCAGGACTTCTATCTTCCTGCACCTGGAAATAAAAGGGTTTTATCTTTCCTTACATGTGCTGCGAGGCATTAGGAAAGAGATGGGAGTACTGAGGGGCTGAATCTTCAGGGCCGTGAGGAGCAGCATGGCTTATAACCATCAGTACAGGCCTGTGAGGATACATCTTCTTTGAGATTCTGAAGAAGGTAATACTGTCATTGGTAATCAGATCAGTTAGATAATCCTGCAAGTAGAAGTAAAAGTATAATAAGATACTTGAAAAATATTTTCAAGTTGGGGGGGTGAGATGGGAAGGGGACATCTGAGGCATCACACGAAACAGGAAAAAAGAAGCTACTTTACTCAGAACGGGAGGAGGAGGGAGTAAGTTACAGATGATAAAACTTCAAAAACTAAAACCAAATAATTCTTTCTTCACTGCCTAGAAATATGAAAAGCAACAGCCTCCTCTCAGAAATGAATGACATTAAAGAAGATGAAATAGGACACTTTCTTCCCAGGGGTTTAATTACATTATGAAGATCACAATAGTAAACACATTGACCAGGTATTAATACAAAAAACAGAAAACCATGGGCCAATTTGCTTTTTGGTGCCAATATCTTCACTATAAAAGCACATTGAAAATCCAAAAGATTTGATGTTCATTTTTCTTAACCTCCCTCTGAACCAGAAGTCACTAAAGGTAGAAGATGCTGGTCTAATTGGACCAAAAATTTCATTCAATATTATGGACACAGTAACAATCTGATAGAGGTATAGCTCTATGAAATACATTGCTGAGAATTTAGAAAACTTCCTTTGGAAGTTATGGACTATCTTTACTTTTTTAAAGAAGTATCATAATCATTCTTCTGATATCTGCTGGAGCTATATGGATTTAAGACAGTATTTTTAATGACAAGCCATGCTCTCTCTTAGGCTGCGTCACAGGAAGTGCTGCAAATATAAATAACCTTCAAACATGAGTAGGATAGGAAACTGCACCTTTAAAAAACAAAATAATAACTATCATGTCACAGCTGAATGTGAAAATCAGACAAAGTATGCCTCTGGCCAAGTGAACAAGTACAAGGTGTGGTACATACTGGATGGCATCTCCTCTGAAGCTCAGCTTCCAGCCCCTGGTTCCCTGCTCCCCTTTACCACTGCCGATGTCCTTGGTCTGAGAAGTCAGCTTAGGAAAACCTTTCCTTTCAAAGGAAACCTTCTTCATTGACTGTATTTACTATCCCCAAGTTATTTCCTGTGTATCCCAGAACAAGGCTGGCAAAGTCTCTGTTTATAATTTTACAATTTTGTCCCAACATGAGGCCTGTATGTTATGATACTGCCATGATTATGACTGTTATTAATATGATACTTTCACTCATGAAAGCAGGTGTAAACAGGCATAATTCCATCAAAGGCCTCCATTCAGGGGGGGATGCAGGGAAGGGAGAGGGTACAATAACCGAGACCAAAGCAAAACTGGCTTCTGAACATCCTGAGATCATACTCATGGCTGACAGAGAATATGGAGAGCCCACAAAAATGCCCTGACATCTATCTAAAATGTGCCTGTTCTTTAAGCTGGTTAGTGTCTTTCTTAAGGGAGTAGCTAATTTTTGATTTAGCCATTACAAAAGCATAGTTTCTAAACTTCATTTTGAAGATGAAGGTTTTCAACCGGTCAAAGTGACAATCATTCAAACTCAATGTTGCAAATCCAATGTTTACCAGACCAAAAGACCAAACAGAAACATTTCCCTTAACTGATTTCTTTTTTTTTTTTTTAAAGCTCCAGATTACAGAGGCTGTAGTAGACTGTGCAAACACAAAACTAAAAATTCACCTAAACAAGTTGACAGAAACTGAAAAAGAAAAATTGAAGCAGAATATATGCTGTTAGAAAATCTGAAAGAATTTGCAAAGATTTGATTTTCAGAAGGTTAGTGTGTAGCAGTCACTTTGGAGGACAGAATGAGAAATGCTTTTTTCTAGTCTTCCACGGACACATAATTAACATTAACTCTGTCAAGTAGATAGGGGTAAAAATTAATCTGATTATATTGTTAATTGCTGGAAAATTAAGTTTCCAGCAACAAAAATGGCAGGAAAGAAAGAGAAGCAATCTTGTATTTCAGCTTCTATTTGTTCACTTCAACTCCAGTGTTAATATCAACAAGTGCTGTTGCTCTGCACACCATCATCTGTTTATTACCATAGCTGTGTATTATGCAAGAATATGAAGATTATAAAAACATTTATCTTTTCATCAGACTTTTTGTATTTACTACCAAACTCGGCAAGAAAAACTAAACCAAATGAAAACCTAAACATTGTCAAGTATTGCATACACAGAAGAGAGCTGAGGATACTGGAACATAAAGTTCCCTGTTGGCTCCTTGGTACAATCGGGAACAGTCCCCTATGAAATCACTGACATTATTCTACATGAGATATATTTCCATCATAACATTTTTGGTACATGGCTGTAAAGATTAGCTCTCATTCTTCATAGATCAGAAGGGAAATAAAAGACAAATAATTCTGTACAGCAGTTGCCCCTTCCCCTTAGCAGCTGGTGACAGAAAAGAAAACCCTAGAAGCCTGTTAAGTTTTATCTTTCAATACAAAGTACATTTAATTAAAAATGGCAAATAGGGGAGGGGAAGGGGGAAAAATCACACAGACATTAACCTTTTAAAGGAAAAGCTGACTGTGAACTCACTGCTAATGAAACACAAATATGGAAGCGGGATTTGTGCTCAATGAGAGAAAGAAAACCAAATCCCTGTTAAGCAAATATACCTCACATATTAGTATCTCTCCATACTGAGTCAACTTTGTAAATTATATACTACTTAAACCAACAGCAGTTTAAGGATAAATTTATTTATCTTCATGCTTCAGGGACAATTCAGGCCATTTTAAGAATTCACAGAAGCTGGTTCCTTTGGAAAGGTAGCACTTTTGGCTGAAATAAACATAATCCTGACTGCGAACAGGTAACGGCTTGAGCTGTAACGTGTGCTAGATGAGGAAGAAAAATGCTACTGCATTTGACAATGATTACCAAGCATTTGACAATAATTACCAAGCGTTTTAGTAAGTTTGGCCAAGGTGTAACATCCTTGCAAGGATATTAGGAAACACATGCGCCTGTAACAATACACGGAGATATAAATTTAATAGTTAAATTCTCCACTCATTCAGAATGATCATAAGATATACCAAGATATTATGAATTCTCCATCATATTATGGCAGTGAAACAAGTTCCTTAAACTAACATAAAAAGATGGGTCTAGCTGGAGGGAACTGGATTCTTATCTCATTTACGCTTGTGTAACTCCACTGGAGTCAGTTCTATAGCAGGAGAAAAGATGATAATCAGACCCGGCACACAATAATTAAAGTACAAAGCATAGAAATTGTTATCATGCAACATTTAAATCCATTTTCACGTCTTCAGCTCATAATATATAACACAGTCTCAGGACATTTTGTTTGCTTCCATTACTGCTAATAATGTTTTCAGTAACATGACCCTCCCGGAACGGAAGATAAGGAAAACTCCAACCACGATGCCTATTGGGTTGTAGCTAATGTTACCTGTAGCAGCTCTCAAGTACGAAAAGAATTCAGACTGAAACCACGGAAGTGCAGCTTTCTTGCAGTAATGTCCAAATGTTAAAAAAATAGAAATAAATAAATAGGACATACCCTGGAGTAGTCATATCCATGCTTCTCCTTCACTCCATTTCTACAGAGTGTATAGTTGTAAAATCGAGAGTTTTTAAGTAATCCAACCCATTCCTTCCAACCAGGAGGAACATAGGAGCCGTTGTATTCGTTAAGGTACTTTCCGAAGAAAGCTAGGAGTACAGAAAGCAGAATTATAGTAAGGCATAACAAACACTTCAAAGACACCATATTTAACCATATTCTTTCCTTTCTGTCTCTTCTGAGAGGAGCTTGGTTTCCTTCATTCTGACACATTTAAGTTAACAGATAAGTTCTAAGTTTGCCTGTGTTTGTTTCAGGCTCCATAATGCAGACCTTTTGATTTACAACCTGACTGCGTATGCTGGAAACTGGACCACAATTACCACTATATTTTCTTTAATGCCTGATATATTCAGACAAACAAAATAAAGAATGCTTCAAATAGTGCCAGTTGCCACATTATCTCATCCTACTCTGAATCACCCAATTTAGCTACATTTTTTATTTTGGTTACACCCATTTAAGCCATCTCCACCTAAGGAACTGGCAGCAGCAGTGAAGTCACTAATAGGAGTTTGGCCTGGGAGAAATTATGACAAATGAGGACCATAAATATAATGAGATTTTAAACTTGCTGCATAGAAGAAATGAAGCAGCAGCCTGTTTGGCAGAAGAAGTACAGAATGAGCAAAGGATTCTTAAAGAACACAGGGCAGGCCTTCGAGCCATGCTCCCAGAGGAACTACGTACATACTAGCCCTGCTCTGTAAGCCACAAGTGCACAGACACAAATTATTTTCCAGAAAACGGTTAAAGAAAATGAAAAGCATTAGATTTCTATGAGAAGAACACAAATTCTCTAAAGGACGTGATGTACCCAATGATGCTTTCACAGTATTCCAGTAAAAAAATAAATAATTTAAAGGAACATATTTTTCAGTATTGGTTTATATGTTATTTCTTCACTATGCAAGTACAGAATAAATTATACTGGAAGACTCCATTCATCTAGTGTTTTTAAAGCTTAAAGGCAAAATTCTGCTCTTAGGTCTGCAGACTGCACCATCATTCAGCATCTGACTTCTTGTGATTAGAGCTCAGATCTCAATTTTTGAATGGTCTGGCAGTACAAGTTAGTACTCCCATAGTGACTAGCACAAACACCTTTACACTTGTTCCACTTGTCTTACAAATATTTTTAATCCAGAGGCAGCATCTCACGCTGGCCATTGGAACGTCTGTGCTTCTCTAAGGACAACAGAATATCTAAGATTCTGTTCTTAGACTTAGATTAAACCCCACCTCATAATCTATGGGATTTGAGAACACAATTCACAGTTCTCAGTTTCTTAAAGTTATTTTTTTTAGGTTTGCAGTGTATAGTGTCTGATACTGCGCTGCCTTGTACTTATACAAGTGCAAGGAGTAATACTGTGGATAGAGCAGAACAGATTTGCAGTCAGTGTAAAAAGGGCCAGCCTCACTGAAGTAAATGGATTTACATCTATTTGTAGTTGGCTGAATATCTGTCCAAAAGATAGACACAGTGAGAAACAGCGATTCAAAACAGTACATGAGAGCTCCATATCAGTACCTGATAGGGTTTTTTCCCCCTAAAAAAATGGGAAACATTATATTAGCAACAAAATAATATAGCAGAATAAAATTAAATACATTTACAGGAAGCAAGTATTTTCTGTGTTGAATGTCCATACGATCCATCTCAAAGTGCCTAGGTAGAATGCAAAAGCATATTTTGAATCATGAAGAAATTTCAATGTATTCAATTGATGTGTATGGTGAGCCAAGAGAAAGTGAATATTCGAGATCTTTCAAAGCGTTCGAAAGAGATTAAATTGCTGACAAAATTAAGATCTATCTCACAGAAGATGAGGAAGACGTGTCTATTAGGACAATTAATGAAATCCCTAAAAGTACACTGTGCTTTCAAAATATTTTGCAAAATCCAGTAAGGTGCTATGCTATTTTAGGATGAGCTGCTTACAAAGGGTTTACCAAGTGATAAGAACACTGCAGAAAAGAATTTGTTTCACTAGCCTGAACTACCTCATGACGTCTTCTTTAACCAAGCAAAGTAAACTGGCAGCAACGAACAAAGCAAAATCTACTCCACTGTAGATGAAAACCATCACATTACTCAGGGGCTGCATTTATACAGTATATACACTTTTGCTATATGATTTTTCTTTATGAACAGTCTTTAATTTTTAAAGAATGAAAGGCAATTCACAGCAGTTGTGGCCAATAAAACAATACAGACACGCTTTTTTCCTTGTCCTAGTAACAAAAAACACAGGGACTGAAACGTTGGCCAGTGTCTACAGTAGCAGGTATGCACAGGGCAGTCCAAAGCCTTTTGTCCCCCATTCAACATACTCTATCCAAACAGAGATATATTTGGCATTTCTGCTCACGGGAACCAATCTCTCCTAAACCCTCTGGCTGAGCCAGCTGAAGAACTCAGGAAAGGGGCATTCTGTAAAGAATTACTTCATTGTTATTCTGCAGAGGCATTAAAGGGAAGTCTGGCGGAAGTTCCTTCCAGCACCTTTTGCATACCCGCCATTGTACATTCAGGATGTCTTTATAATCTTTCATGGATGTCAAAGTGCTTTTAATAATTTTCTCTGCTGTTTCCAATCTTTCATTTCACATCTTTTTCTTTTCCCTCTCCTCAGCTCTTTAAAGGTTTGTTGTTCAAAAATTTTTAAACGTCACTCCTCTGCAGTACAAAATGTTGGGTCACAACAATAAAGCTCTCTTGATGCTAGTGAAAGATTTTGATTTTGGATTATAAAGATTCTCTCTAACACAACTTTTCCTCTCATCAGATTAGTTCACCACCAGAGACAGCTGCTCACTAGAGTACACATGCCTTCGGTACATCCAATTTCAAACTGCTCCAAGATTTCATTAACAAACATTCAGGGAGGCTGCTGTTTGATATGCTCAGCCATGTTCCTATATCCAGTCTATTTGACGATCCCTAAAAACCATCCAAGTAGCTGTTTTTAATAAATGCATTAAGAATGAGATTTTCCTTTCTTTAAATACTATAAAAAGTAGTTTCTCTTAAGACTGCAGAAAACAGGATATGCAAGAATTGAGTCCTTTGTACACTGTTACCACTTCCGCAGGGGTTCATAACCTTCTAAAGTTCTTTTCTCAGAGTCTCACCCTTCTAGTGATAAGCACCTGGAAAATTCTTTCGTATAGACTGGAATTTTTACAAGAGGTTTTGTTTTTTAACCTCTTCCTGTGAGAAAAAAATATATTTGCATACAAAAGAATTTTCCCTGCGCTATCAATTAATATGAAGGTCACTCTGAATGTAACACAACCGCAGATACACCAAGGCCACAGCTCATTGCTTAAAAAGCAGATCCAGCATATTGTCAAATGTAGTGTAAAAGCACAATTAAATGAATGGACATCAAGGCATCATCTATCACCATTGGAAATGTTCAAGCTAGTTCTCTCATCTAGCTAAATCATCTACAAAACTCTACAAGTTTGTAGGGTTCCACCCCTGCTTTTTAAAAAATACTAATTCTTTTCCTAATAACTACCTAGAAATACTTCACAAAACTTTGCATTAAATTGAAAACTAAGATAATTCAAGGTGCATCAATAAAATGATGCAGGGGATTATTGATGCTTTTCTATTCCATATGGAACACTGGGAGTGAGATATAAAAGACCTTTTTTAGTTCTCAAACTAGAAACAGGAATGCAGTGGAAGTCAACTGAGATTCCTCAGTGTAGATCAGATCAGCAGATCAGATTTAGACACAGAATTTCAGTCTTTCATTCTTTTCATTCAGTTTCCTTGATCAGGTAGCGCTGATTCTGACCACAGTCACCTGTTTAGACACAGTTCTGTTAACTACTGGCTAAGATCACTTATCCATCCACTAAAAGCCTGTTTAACAAGTGACCATAGCATTTATGCTCATTTTAAATAAAGTAAGAAGAAGAAATCAAGAAAGGAACGCATGAAAGGAGTACCACTGTTAATTTCCTGACAGTGATACATTCCATTCTGGTGGGAAGCAGTGAAAGATAAAGCTCTTCCATGTGTAAAGCTGAGTCAGGCTACGCACTAGAAAAATATACTCCGTGGAGCAACGTTAGCCTGGCTTCAGGGAACCTAATAACCTTTTCGCCAGTGAGATTATTGAGAAAACAAAGCCTTCACGGTGGTGCATGGAGGACAAAAAAGAACCAGTATAGATCAAATTAAGTGAGGTAGGTTCAGCTTGGATGGTAACACAAGTTTTTTCCACAAAGAGAAGAGTCAAAGCATGAAACAGGTTCCTCAGAAAGACTGCGCAATTCCAGTCCTGGGTGTTTTGCAAGACTAGACTGGACAAAGCCCTCAGCAACATGGCCTAGAGCAGGCTTTGAGCAGGTGGTGGAAAAGAGACCAGCTGAGGTCCCTTCCAACCTGAATTAGCCAGTGAACCTGTGATGGACTAAGGGATTTATGAGGCCCATCTTGAATCAAACATACACGATTCTAGGATTTTAGAACTTAGAAATAATGGCTAGAATTTATAAGTATTCAGGCACTCATAATAAATACTGAAGCTGAGGAAAAGTAGAGTTCAGCTTTTTGTTACTCCTGGACAGTAAACTCAGTATTTATACCACACAGCCCTCCTCCTGGAGTCTTCTCTCCATATCCTTCATGGTACTTAGCTATATCCACCTATTAGCACCCCATTAAGTTGTACTTACCACCAAGACTGTGAAATTAAACACGTTTTAAGCTATTAGCCCTCTACATTTAAACAGGAATGTTGTATATTAAGTGCATTAAAGTCATATTTAAAGCACTGTTTTTCTGTCATATTTCAACAGCCAACTTTCCAGGTATTAAGGTTTTGAGTTGCAAATTACTTACTCAATGTGAACAATTACTTAATTGCTTACAGCAATTTGTTTACCCCTCTAAAATCTTTTACTTCTGTATCTGATACTAGTTTTCCCCTGCTCAAAGTTGAACACTTAGTGACATTTGAGCAATCTTTAATTTTTGGACTGAGACAGGGGGTGGAAGGGGGAGGATGACATTTTTGATCTTACTTCTGCTGTATATCTAGCAGAAATGACTTTCAGTACTTTTTGTCCGTAAGAGACAATCAGAGGAAAGCAGATGAGAAAGTACTCTCAGCATGCCTAAGTACACATGTACCAAGCAGTAAGCCCAAAGGTCAAAGTCAACTTTGCATTCACATCATGGCCAAATATACTCTTAAACCGACAACGTATAATGGAATAAACCCAGTGAAATTAATGGATTTACAGCAGAAGTATGGGGGATTCTGAGATAAAATCCTGTCATTCAATATTAAATTTGGTTCCATGGGAAAGATTTTTGAAGAGACATCAGTTCTCATTAGGTAGCAAAATAACTGATCGGATTTTCCAAAAAATCAGTGACTCCTAAGTGCTGAAGTCACCTGAATAAAACAGTCCCAGTCGGCACCTTTAGTGAAAACAGAAATATGACTCTACTGCAAAGATTAGGAGATAAGGCATTAGTATTCATATCTCAGTAACTCCAGTAAATCTAATGAGTTGCACAAAATATACAGTGAGTTCCCAAACACTAGAGTATTTTTAAGGAGCAAGGGGAGCTTAAGACCACATTTTGTTCTCAGATCCCTTTAGTTCCATCAGTTTCAGGATGCTAAGGAAGACTGGGCTCTGAGTACCTTTTTAGCCATTTCTTTTCTTTTGTACATCTACAGCAGTCCTTGAAATGATTAATTCCTTCAAGTACTTAATCAGTTAGATGAACAACAGGTGTATACACACACACGCTTTAGTCTATTGCACATGGTAGTCCAGTTTTTCTCTAGCCTACAGTACAGTATATAGTACAGGATTTTCTTAAAGATCACATGCTCCATCCACCTTTACAGGGACATAAAAAGAGTAGTACTTAAAGGCAAGAGCCTTTACATGCACAGCTCCTCTCTGTAACTGGAATAAAAATTATCGCTACAATTCATGAAACATTATAGTTGTAAAACCCATGTTGTACACCGACTGGTAACCACTGCAGTAAGAATAGCCTCCAGGCTTTCTTATTATGCCAGGCAACTAGTCTGATATCTAGCAGGACAAAGGCAACGCACAGTAATCTTTATGACACCTTTGTTCCTCTTCCTGAATTTGCATTGCACATTTCTCAGTTGTGGCCAAGGATCAGTGCCAAGATCTATTTAATGAATCAGGGGAATTGGCTGAAGGGGAGCAGACGAAGCCAAATAAAACAAAAGGGCTCAAACCAAATATTTTGAAATGGTCAACAAGGAATAAAAAGAAGAATGCTGATGGTGAGCCAAGTCTTGCTTGTCTTTCTCAGGTGAGCAAATTCCCAATGGAATTGGGGCAAACCCCCGCTTTCACTAATGCCTATGGCAGAGATTACAAGTTTAACCAGAACTAGAAATACAAGGCATAAATATCTTTCTGAAAATCCCTCTGATGCTTTCTGAAAATTAAAGGAAAAAAAATCTAGAAATGGCAATCTTCATATCATCAAATTTTATTACAATTAAGGACAAGATGACTTCATGTATCGCAGCAGCATCATTTCCTATTCGGGTAGCACAAGAGAAGGCAGGGGTGCTGCCCGGCTCACTGTGGCTTGGCAGTCTGCTCATATTCCTTGGTGGCCAGTTCTGACCATTCAGATTTTCCACAAAACCTTTCCCAACATCAAAACCACCACAACAATAAGACGTTTTCTTAAAAATTTACTATGGATATCGCTTCCCTCTTTTATGTATCATAGTCACAGAAGAGTCTTAACCTTTAGGTTTATCCTGCTCTCATCACATGCAACATTTCCTCCTCTGCACATGAAAATCAAAAACCTCGCCAGCAGTGGATTGTCAGACCCTTTTTAATAATAAACAATCTAAGCAAAAGCTTATCTAGCTTAACAACGAATCTTTACTAAAATAGCAAAGTCTGCACACCATGCTATTTGGGCCAACTCCAAAAGAATTTCATTTAGAGCCATTTTGTCCATAGGATTTGAAGAAAATGTGACTGCCAACTTTCAGGGAGCTGCTGAGATAGGCTGAGCAAGAAGAAATATTCGCTGTACTTTAGCAAACTGGTTTTTTCCACCTAGCAATAAACTTGAAAGAACACTACTAAAAGCATTAGTTCATAAATAAAACCAATAAAGTCTTACTGAATCCAATTGGGAGAACAGTCCAAGCCTGGTTCAATATAACCACAGAATTCCTTTCAACAAGACATTCATTAAAAGAGAAGAAATCCAGATTCTACAGCAGTTTATTGTCCATACATTTACCTTTTACTTTTGACCAAAAAATATATTTGACACTTTTGTTTTTCATAAATAACCAGTCACCTCTTACAATCCTAAAATGCAACCATCTCAAAAACATATGTAGTCCTCCCATGCATAACACATACATAAGGATGGGAAGTGCTATTATCTCTAACTCGGCAGGTGAGACAGAAGGCTCAGGGCAGTGCTCATGCCACTAAAACATACAAAATAACATGAGTATGTTCGTATTCAAAGAAATTGAATTTGACTTCCAGAAACTGGAATTAGAATCTATCTACAAAGTTTTTAATGTAGGCACTGGCAAGTCTGAAATCAGCACTGCTCTCCCATGCACTTTATTAGAGCTGGCACACAGATTATTGTTTTATCTCTGAACTTCCTTATCACTAAGCTTTTACAGTGCCCACTAGATCGAGCACTGCTACTGCACAGGGCAAGTACGTGACCCTGTGGGCCACATGAAACACTCACACTTTTAGGCATTCAGGAACGACAATTTAGGAGAACTGTGTTCAATAAACTACATTACTAAATAAAATTTAATGATCTTTAAAGACTTCTGCAAAAAACAAGCATTCCAGAAAAGGAAAGAAAAAGTAACAGAAGATACCATAAAGACTTCACTTAAGCTGGCTAAAACAAAAGACTTTAAATTGGAGTGAGAAGGAGGGAATCTATTTCTCATTTTTGGCCGATAAGCTATCCAATATTGAACACAAATGGCACTGGAAAATTCCAAACTTAATAAGCCAATAGGTTCTTTTATTTTGTAAGTACTGCCATCCTCGAAGATTTAAACTAACAAAGATTTTTAAAATATTTTCACAACAAGCAAGTATTATGTTTAACTTCTAGCTGTTTTGAACCCTATGAACTGATAATCCTATTTCTGAAGAAATATCAAGATATGAATTACTTCTTGCTAGAAATGACAAATCAGTGTAACAAAGCCATTACACTTCAGATGCTAGAATTGGCATCTTATCAGAAGAGTGCATTATAGTAGGAGGAAAGAAAAAAAAATGAGGTGTTTCTCATAACCTACAACATTTTATGTTGAAAATAGATAGATTTAGGGGAAAAATAAGAGAGAGGGTTTAGAAGGAAACAAAATATGACTGGAAATAAGGGAGCCACAGACATTGGCTTATTTCTGTAGTTGTGGATGCCCTCCCCTCAGACTCCTGGGAAGGTCTGATTGGATTGCAGGCTACTAACAGGATTTTACTCAGCGAGTTATTCACAGAAGTGTATATAGTCCTCTCTTCAGGACAGTTAAAATGTGCATTAAACAACATAAATCTACATGCAGAAGACAGGTGATGAAACAGTAGCTATGGAGGTAATTCTCACTTTCACAACCTCTGCAAAATCCTCAGGAGACCACAGCTCCACTAAATGTCTTCTCATTTTCAGTTAGCATACATTATAATATGTTTTAAATGAATTACTGATGCTTAGAACTCAATTCATAGAAACAGAGGGAAGAGATATATATATATATGTTTGATCTGAAACCAATTTATAGTATAGATGTGAAGTTAGAACTGAGAAAGGAAAAATAAAGTCTTTAACACACATGAGGAAGGAAATTCAGAACTGTCTTTTGTCTGAAAACTTAATTCTCCAGAGCATTTACAGGATATTCCAGCTCAATAATTCACTGCCATGGACAAAGTCTGCCAGAAGTAGTCACATGGAGTCAGAGGATCTGGGCTATACGTCAGGAATCCTCTTCTTACACACTTTCCAGCCTTTTGCAATAACAGCCATTATGAAATAGCCACTATGCTGAATCTTTCTTTCACACCATTTTCAAGTCTAATGGTCTCAAACCATCTAACATATAATTTGACAGACCTTGCTAAGATAACATTTCTATATAGAGAGCAAAAGATCTAAGGAAGCCAATTTACCGTCAAGATAAATAATTCAGAAACCCAGTTCAGAACTGATACCCAGTTCTGAAAAGTCACCTATGTGTCTTGGAAGCAAATATCATAACACTTCAGTTCCTAATTGTGCAAATCACTTCTGAAAATTAAGTCTGACTCAAATCACTTGGTTATTATTTTTAAAAATGGTCTTCAGTTCTTGATCAGCTGCAAGAGCTATCTGTCCTGCGTATAGGATGTTCCTGTGACTTGGATAATCTGTTTTCTTTACAGGCATGTAACCTGACAGAGAAGTGCAGTGTGGCGTAGGGGCCTGGGCACCCAAGGGTGAATCAAAACTTGCATCTCCTCTTAATGCTGCTCCTCACCTGCACAGGACCTCCTAGAAAGTACTTCACTATTCTGTCTCCTCTTTGACTCTTTAGGTCACCAACTATTCCCTACCAAGCAATTAAACACAGAGATAGACTTCAGTCAAGTTTTTAACTATTTCTGTAATAAAAAATAGCAACCAGCAACTACTGTGGACAGCAAATTCTACAGCAGGAAACTAATAATCTAAGAACTTTACTACTGTTGTGTATGTAGATATTAAAATCTGGTCACATATTTTTCCAGTTCATTCCTCCTTTAACAAACATTTACCAATAGCCTTTCCCCTCTTTCTTACAATTTAATGTTAAAATCACTTTAAAATGTCAAAGGCTCACACAGTGAAGTGGAAAAATAATTATTTGAATGCAGTCAGCCACTGTGTCTTCTTAGACTAATATTAATGGGAGGAAATGGAAGATTGGCACTGAATTTTAATGAATTCATTAGTTAATTATTGTAAAGCCCCATGAAAGTGCTAAGAATGATTATTACTTTTATTCCCAAGAAATTTTTTATAATGGCAGAGATGGACCTCCCACAATGACTTTTATCTAGGTTCAAAATACACGAATGGTGCAAAATAGCATTTATTAATTCTTTGCATATTTCAAGTATGGACTTATCAGAGTGAGATACTGACATATCCCCATGCAAGTGGCGGCTTTTTCTTTGGTTAATAGACTCATTTAACTGAACGGGGTTAGCTGTACCATAGGGTACTGTTCAAGAGGAGCAAGGATGGTAAGTTAGCCAAAATGTGTACAGTCTTGCTGCATACTGAGCCACATTAAGCCCTAACATAAATTAACAGAACTCTCTCAGAAGATTCACTGAAGCAAAAGTATCCTTCTGCCAGGCTGAATTTGGCCCACCATCCCTAATTCTGTTGAATTTAGTAAGATAAACATGTCTTTTCATTTCCTGACTGCAGATAAGGCTGACAAAATATTCTGGAATCAGTCACCAGTTTTAAGACCTAATCATTCAACCAGCCAGGCAAATGGAAAAGAGAAGCTTTTCTCATTAAGTAATGTCTAAGGGAAAGTTTAAATCTGTATTCCAACAAAACATCTTGGTATTTGTTGCTACAGGACCCGAGCATGCAACAATGCATTGTGCATTTTAAAAGCTGTCTCACAGAAAGAGATGTGTATGTTCACGGAAAACAGAACCTTTTCTCTGTAAATGTTTACACAGGAACCTTTGGCAGAGAAATTCCCTGACATTCAGAAATGTTTGTCACAGGATCTCTTTGTTTCTTTTCCATTCTAATTATCTCCTGCTCCAAGTTGAAAGTACTAGTGTCCACTGCTTTAAAGTTAGTGATGATTCAGATGTCTCTTACACTAACTTTTCTAAAGATTAATCCATCAATTGACTTGGTTTGTTTACACAAATTGTCCTTCTTGCCTAATTTCCCACATTCTGTGATAGGACAATGATGCCAGAAGGTCTTCAAAATTGGACCGGTTACTTAATATACTGAGATGGGGAACTTGTCTGCGTGTAGTGGCTGCATAACGAGAACAGGGCCTTTCAGTCGCTATTCATCACACTGGCTGTTTTTAGATTGTGAGACAGGTCAATGCAGAGGAAGACACACCTGTAACACCTACTGCCTTAGTGGCTTCTAGTGTGGAAGGAAGCCCCATCCTTTGTGTTGTCATTATATTTATTTATTTTAATTGATCCACATAAAGTGACAGTGATGCATGATGGTCAAAGTCCTGACTGTTAAAGCCAAAGACAGAACTTCCCAGCTCAGCCTCTTCCTCCATCTCTATTCTGCCAACTCCTGTGCCTATCAAAGTTGGCCAAGCTTATTAAAGTGCCACAGTTGAAAAATATAAAACTGACAACCACGGCTCAAAGTGAGAAATAATTAAAGTTGCGCCTTTTCCACCTCTTCTCATATTCCTTACTTTGCAACTTGTGCAGGAGAAAGCTGCACCACACTGCTCCCTCCTGCCCCCACATCACCAGCACATTGCCCAGAGGTGCCAGCAGCAGCACAAGCCTGTAGAGATCCAAAGCACAAGTGCCACCACCACAGGGAAAATCCTACAACGCAGAAAGAACGGCCCCCAGCAGAATCATCTTTTGTAACAGAAGAAAACACAAGGAGATCACAATGAACAGAGAAGAGGGCAAGGAGATGTGAACAACTGGCAGAAAAGAAAAACGGAGGGAAGGTTAAGTGGAGTAGGAGAGTACAATTTCTTCCTTCAAGTTTAAATAAAAGAGAAAAAAGAAAAAAATCAGGGATAAGATCTGGCTTATGAATTAAGAAAAAAACAAACTCCCTTCTAAAATGTGTCCCTTTCTCTCTCCAAGGTTGCGAGCTTAAATATAAAAGCAAGCTCCAAAAGGCTTTATTCCTCACAGCTTCTTTTTCTTACCCTTCTTAAAAAAAAAAAAAAGAAAGGGATAAAGAAGCTAAACTGTGATTTCAGGGCAAACCAGTAGTATCGTGGATCTAAAAATAAATAATTTAAAAAACCCTACAAATGAACAGCAGTGCTTTCCAGCTCTTCCTTTGTTCACTGTAATCATGTTCAAGGAGGATTCCCCATTTTGGAGAAACATAATGTCCTTAGCAGGACATTATTAACGCTCTCCTTAGCAGGTCACTTTTGAAACTTGAGAAACTGAGTTCTAAATTACAATTTCCTGCTCTCTCTGAAGTAGGTAAATCTGATCAGATCTTTGAGGGGGGAGTGGGAGAGGAAGGTAAAAAAATACTTCTTACTCCAATACCCTTTTATCCTTCATAGCGGATAATAAGGCTTTAACTGGAGATCAGAAATGAACACCAACCTTCAATAATGGAAATTTCCATTTAAATTTGTATAATAATGTATCACATTTAACTATATGAATGCGGATCTCATTCACACCTGAAGATTGCTTTGTACTTATAAAAGTACTATTTCCATTGGTTCCAATAAATTTAGTTTGCAAATTGAGAGGTAGACCGAAAATGTGATATAGATTCACTAAGTACTTTGGTCTAAATTTAAATGTTAACATTGTAAAAATATAAGACGTATGAATACAAGGACACTTGCAAAAGCTGTGCAAGTTCGTAGAAATTGCAGGTGCTGTAAAGTTTAGTCACTAAATATAAAAATTATTACAACAGGCAAACATCAGTAAACACAAAACAAACAATCTACGAAGAATAAAACATTAACCTTGGGTTGGTATTCATACGATCACCCGTATTGGTGCCAGGAATGTTAAATGGAGGGAAACAACAACCAATTAATAAGGTATGTGCATTTCCCCTGATTTATTTCTTTCCAGATTAATTCAGGTCTTTATTTTAGAAAAAAACAAAACAAGGAAATTACCTACTTGTTTTAAGACGTAGACTTTGCAGCAATGACACGTAAAACTCACGTGAATAGTTAGAAGAAAAACAACGATTTTGTTACAATTATTATTCAATGTTTACACTAGTTCTTGGAAGCCTCAAATACTAAAAATTCAAAGCACAAATGTACGCTATCAGTATCAACTAAACCACAATACCATAGTATATATACTATAAATAACACAAATAGAACCAGGTTTATGCCCGTTTCTCATCATGATAAAAAGCATCAGCAAGAAACTTGACAAAACCACTGTAACAGGCAAGGACCTAAGTCTCTTTTCTGGAGAATGCAAGAAGGAAATAGGTGTGAAATGTGCTACATATTTCCTGAAATCCTTTCTAATGGATCTTTCTTCCTAAGAAGCACTGCATGCAACGAGTACACGCAAAGCTTCTCATGAGTACATTTGATCTTGCCGATTATTCCTCAGTTGTTATTTATCCTAAACATCTTTCTGGGAATGTACTGTCTGGAGAAACCAATCCAGCTGACACTTCTGCCCCACGGGAGCAGTCCCTTCTCATGTTTTCTTTTGATATATCCATTTTATGAAAAATTCAAACCTACATGCACAACTGAAGCTCTGACATCCCGCACTGCTTCAGTCCATTATGAGAACAAAATACAATATTATAGACATTATCCTCTGTACTAGTAAGCCTAAGGAAGCTTTCAGATGGAGCCAGCCTTGATCTTACCTGTCCTGTACCCTGTGTTGTTGAGGTACACCGCAAATGTACGTATTTCGTGTTGCGCCTGCCAGGATGGAGAAGAACAGTTCTCATTGTTAGTGTAAGTGTTGTGGTTGTGGACGTACTTCCCCGTAAGAATAGAGGAGCGAGATGGGCAGCACATAGGTGTTGTCACAAAGGCATTAATGAAATGAGCACCTCCGTGTTCCATGATCCGCCTTGTTTTATTCATCACTTGCATAGAACCTGGAAGAAAAAAGCCATCTCAGAATTATTTAGGTGTTTCAGTCACAAGAGCTAATTAAGAGCTCATGTGTTACATCAGAGACCAGAATGAAGCACAGGTAGTAAGGGCACTGCCAACTCAGTGAATCAAAACGCAAAGAGATTATTCTCTCCCCTCTAGCAAAGTTCTCCCATTCTTTTAAGAAAGACCAAAGACTGAAGTTTTAAGTTAAGATTTGACTCAAAACTGATGACATAGATCATAATGTTTTTTAAATTTTCACTCTCTAAGCTCAAGATTTACTATTGTAACTATCTGCACTATCTGTGCAGTCTTTTTGGAGCCACTAGTACTGTTCCAGTAGCTGAAGGCAAAAAAACAGCATGAAGTAGGCCGAGACAATGTGGTCTGAGGGTGAAAATCACTTTGTGCAGCAGCCCTGTCCAAAGTTTGCATACTCCTTAAGCATTATTTAAGCCTTGTTTTCAGAAGTTACCTGATGCACTGCCTTTTGTGCCAACCTGAAAAGGCTGAGGGTTATAACCACAGAATCACAACACCATTGAGCTTGAAGGGACACCTGGAGATTATTTAGTCCAACCCTCTGCTTAAGCAGGGTCTGCTGAAGTTGTTCTTTACAGAAAAAGTTCTTTGAGGTATATGTATACCTCATATGTGATATTTCTGTAACTTTCACTGAACCAAAGACAAAGTAAAACCCTCATAACAATTTCCATAACTCACTGAGTTCTATCTATCTATCTATGTATCTACTTATCTACCCATCTAGCCATTTGATTCATTTTGATAACAGTGTTACCTAAAACTCTCTAAATTTTCTCAGACTTGGTTCTGCAGAATCAAATTTTTAGATGACTACTTGGGCCGTATAACACCATGTAGTTTATAACAATCATCTAAAAACAAACACCAAAGTTTAACTGGCAGGGACTTGGATAAAGTAAGGTAACAGGGATAAAAGTCTTGCCAACAACTATTAAAAGCCACGCTGCTGCCAAGAGGTTGTGCTGTTTCACGTTTAAGAGAAGGCTTTGGACATGGACTGGATCTTTACCACAGACATCCATCTAGCTAAATCTGGATCCGTATCACAGTTCTTCCTACATGCAGAAACACAAACGAGCAGAAGAAAAAAGACATTTAGTTTCCCTCATCCTTCAGTGCCTGATAGTTAAAACTGCAACAAAGTTATACTTGATCCAAGAAGAATTTCCATTTTCCAAAGAACTTGTAATGATACCTGTCATCAGCACGACCTTGCAAAAGAGAGCAAACCTTTCCATCACCAACCCTCCCTTCTTGTTATGACCTGGGAAAGCATATAAACAACATGGAGATGAAGGTATTGCTCATGCTGGAGCAGGGCTGGGGCCAACTTACCCAAGGTTGAGTTGGATTAATAGTTCAGCTTTCATCAATGCATCCTGCAACCATCTAGCACAAACTGTATGTTGTTTCTGTCAATAATGGGTTTAAGTTTCTTCTAAACTCTTTAGGCAGAGATTTCATTACGAAATCTCAACAATAAGTTGGTTTGAGACAGGGCACATTGATATAAGCAGGAGTCAAAGCCTACAGGGAAAATGGTCATAAGCCACATACAACTGACCAACACATCTAACTCTATGGAACCATGAAGGAAGATTAATTGCTACTGTAGATCATTTCACCTAAAAATTGCCATGGTATTAGTTCTCTTGAGATCATTTTGTTGGAGTATTAAAACAAAAAAATTAAAATATGCTTGTGTATTTCTCAGGTCAGAGCACATCTCTGTCCCATCACTTTGTGACAAGAATCAGGGCAGATTACTGCACTCCCCCCTCAGAACTAGCTCAAGTTCACATATTAAAAAGAAATTTCTGAAGAAATCAAGACTTTTTGTTTCTATAACCATGAGATAAGTGTTAGCACTCAAAGGCACTAACACTACAGTTAACAATTATAGCAGTCAATTATACATTATGTGAGCCTGAAAACTGTGGACGTTTCCTCTCCGTTGTCTTATGAGCTAGCCCAAGCATAAACAGGCAATCCAAAAGAATGTTTTGTCATCCCAATATTAAAATACAATTTAACAACCCCTTTAAATGACAGAGGCATCTGTGCATAAATAACTACATGTTAAGACTCCCCTTGGGGACAGTAACCTCCTTTAATAAAACTGCTGTAATGACAAGGCCGTATATATCAACAGTCTTTAATACAGAAACATATGATCTAATCTGCTTCCCCAGCTTGAGAACTAATACAGAGTGACAGATCAGTGGAAGGTAAAAATCCAGCATACTCTTCTGTACAATCTTAAATAGGCCAGCTTTAAATATTTTAAACAGCATTAAACCAGCCAACCAAAACTTATTTTCTCTAGCTTGCCTCCAATACAAACACAGAATTGTGAGAAAAAGTAGAAACTGATCTTTCTGTGGCAGAAGATTAGTTGTGTGTTAATCAGCAACTGAAACCCCACCAAATCACCTTTTGAGTTGGCAAACATTCTGAGGTTTCATTAGTGGACGTACCAAGGATAGTCATGCTTTGAAATGTCAATATTTAATTCAGAAAATGTTATGTTACCTGTCTAAAACAGCTGATAATAAATAAAAATAATTTCATCTAAGCTATTTAAAAAAAACCCACCACATTGGACTACTATGAAGATATGAAAGTTTAATCAAGTCAATGAATTCAAGCTGCTCACTGAACGAAATGAAGCAAAACCTAGGTTGAAAATCCACTTGAAATTTGTGTAGTATCCATAACTTTGCTTAGTGTGTCTTCACAGTCCACTTTAGGGACAAAGTTGGTATTTTGACTAATACAAAAGGCGAAGATTTTCTAGTTGTTTATAAAATAATATTGTCTTTCTCATTAGAAGTGTTTTGTTGTCAGGGGTCATAATTTACATGAGGTTTTGGGAGCTTCAGCTGTTGAAGAACTTGTATTAAGGCTCAAGTGACTTAGTCTACTGTGAAGCACAATTTTAGAAGTGGTATCCATACCCAGAGTGTTAATTAACTGTACCCTAAAGCCTTCTATTTTTATCCTACTTGAAACTCATTAGACACCCTTTTCACATCTTCATTTCCTTTCTTCCCCCCTCATATTTAATTTTAACAAAGCTCTGAGGCCCTAATCTCTATGCATGATAACTAAGAAAAATTATCTTCTATGCCACTTCTGTAGTTTTTTAGAGGAAGATGTAGGAACATACAAATCACCTCTCACTCAGGTTTCTCTAACGTGGCTGAAATATCTTCTAAATAATCAGATCTTTCTCCAACTATGAGATAATGAAATAAGCTGGTTTGTTAAACTACAGCAATATGATAGAAAAACCTAATTAAAGTGGAGATGCTGAGTCCATCACACAGGGGACATCAGTATTATACTAACTTGGACTTAAAAGGCTCTAATGGGGTGAAAAAAAAGGTCTGTTTCCAATTAAATCTTTCTCCTCATCAATATATTCTTCTTCTTTATGTTCTGCTTGTCAGTACAACTCTTTTGATTAGACAGTCAGAGTATGTATGTTTCAGTAGTTCTTGGTGTTCTCATTTGACTTCTCCTATTTGTATCCATTACAATTTACACTTGTTCTCCTCTGACCTGGGTATTCTGCATCCTTTTCATCAGCCCCTCCACATTTTTTTCAATACAAGGCAGAGGTTTAGTTTCCCAAGTAAAACTCATGATTAACAATAGGGCAAAATAAATAAAGAAACCAAACAAAAAAAAACCCCAAAAACGTGTTTCTGAAAGGATGACATTCTCTTTCTGGTGAACTCCACCTGCTACTGGTACATTGTTCAATCCATCTGAAATTACATAAAGGAAGGGCTGTTAAGAGCACTTGAGATGGTGTTGTCTTCCCTTCTGCCTCAAAAATAGCCACAAAAAACCCAAAGCTAGAACAGCCATCAGTTAAGAATATTCTTAGAAACAGATGAAATCTTAGTTACACACAGCTTTCTCTACACTTTCAATGCTTCCAAGTTTTCCTTAGCTTTTATTTCTAACTCACATCCTGTTTTCATCTTTCTTAAATGCATTAACCACAATCCTCACAAATGGCAATTTTGATTAACTTGGACAGCTCACCAGACAATAGTCAAGAATATAAATTAATTCAAACAAATATTTGGTCTCACAAAGCCATTAGTTGCAAATGACGAATATCAAATCTCAGCTTCATCAAATGGATTTTCCTTAGTTAGATCCTAATTTGTGTGGACACATGCCCTTTATGCTTGAAATTGGAAAGCATCAGATTATCAGAGAAGAGAAATATACTGCCCAAAGGACTTCGACAATTGCATCAGAAACAAGCAGGCTGACATAAAATAGAAGATGATAAATTTTTTAGGACCACCTTCTGAGCCTGCAAGATAATGTACTTAGGTTCTTTAGGATATACATTATTGAAACTGCTTTATTTGTGATCCAAATAACCATTTAAAAAAGAAAAAAAGTGACGACAGCAACAACTCTTCTGATCCTACTAAGTTGAAATACATTCATATTAAGTGGGGTTACTGCCACAGCAGGCTCTCAGGCGACATCCGAGGAGAACGTGACATCCGTGCTACCGCAGACATGCAGTAATACTGATAAAAAAGGAAGTATTTGTAACAATGGGGCCTCATCACTGTGACTGACTTCTCAGCTAGATGAGTAACTGTGTAAGTAATACAAGTTCAGTAACTTTACTATTGTGTTCTTTTTCTTCTGTGAGGTCTGTTTTCCAATTTTTCCCATCCATTCTAGAAATTTGATGCAGTAACTGTCAAAAAAACCCCACCAGACCACACATATGCAAGCTTTCATCTTTCAGATGATCCAGGCTTTATACTCACTTAAAAGCATATTTCTAATGCAAAATTATTAATGTAAACTGGTTCGTGTTAATCAATTCTCCTAACTATAGACAACATTTGGTAAATATAAGTTTGTGCAGGAAACAGAAAAAAATCCAAACTCCGTCAGTTAATTCATTATTCCAAATCATTAGGTAAAATGTGTGTTTAATCTTCATCTCCTTTCTTCAACAATTAACATAGCGTTGAATAACACCATAGAACCTTTTCATACTAAGTGATTTTGGTCAGTAATTAATTACACATCTAAAGGGTCAACACCAAGAATAGTATGACTATGTTAGGTAACATTTAAGTAATTAAAATTAAAATTGTACATGTACTGAATGTCTGCAATTACACAAAAAAATTTGGGTAATTACATGGTGCAATAATCAGTTATGAATTTAAACCTGCTGCTTTGGCACGTAGCTTCCCAGGTTATACTTGCAATTGCCACAAGCATGGTTTAGGGGTGTAGATGAAGACAGATAAGCAGGAATCTTGTATTTCCACAGAAGGAGGAAGTTTGATATTTTGAATTGAGATTAACTTCTGCTGCCCTTGAATTGCATGCAGACAGAAAGTATTTTCTACATAAAGGCAGGTTTAAACTTTTGCTACTTATTCTTCTTCTCATTTTTCACACTGGAAAAAAAGATAATTATTTTGAACGCAAGAATCAAGCTTCAAGGAAAAGCAGTGCCATACTCATTAGCTAAAATTCTCTTTATGTTGGGCTCTTACCAAGTTCTACATCCTGATCATCAGTAAGAACAAGGATGATGTTTGGGCGGATGTTTCTACGGTCCCTTTGAAATCTTCCTTTCAGACGCTGATTTAACAGGAAAGCTGAACTTCCATCCAACAGTGATAAAACAGTCATCATGAAAAATCCAAGGACAATACTATGCTGTGCCATATTGTGCTGATTTAATGTTCTCTCTGAACAAGGTGGGTTAATGGCTTCTATTTCTTTTTTTGTTTGCAGGTCCCCTGTAAGGGAGAGGGAAACAAGTATTTATTTATACTTTGACCCCCCTGCCCAGCCAAGGAATAGCAAGGTTCTCTCCGAAGAAGTAAAAAACAATATACTTGAAATAATCTAACTCCTAAGAAAAGAAAACACAACCAACAAACAAAACAACAAAGCAACTGAACGTTTTTCTAGTGCTAGCTAGAAGCAGAAATCTGAAAAATTCACAGTTCATAAGCTGTTACCAACGTAGGCAATGAAGTTTCACTCCATGCTCAAATTTGGCAGCAAGTTCAAGGATTTAGCAGGGTATCAAACTCTTACATTTGTTTTGATGATATAAAAAGCAATCTTCTTCCTTAAGGTTCTGGGTTGTTTTGAGATGGCATTTTCGTTTACTGCATCAAAAATGCAGATGTTGAAGAAAAAAACCCATGTCTATCCACATTTTTAAACAGGGCTGTGGTAAAATTTACTTACTTAACAACACATTTTCAAATTCGTAAAGGATTCTCAGATAGAAGATATGTTATACATTGATTTATCTTACAAATTTCATTAGAGAGCAGAGCTGCCCACATCTTGGAACTGTGGTATGATACTGTTTGAAGTCTACTACAGCTTTGATGTTAGTGTGATATCCCTTCAACATTTCTGTTGGTTTCCAAGATTTTATTTTTTTAAAAATATCATTATTATTAATGAACACATTTGAAGGCCCACTACTGCAAAAGTTTGGTAACGGATGCATCAAAATGATTTGCCCTGCCTATGACTCCTCTCCACCAGAAATACAATGCCCCCAAATTAACTTGTTTGCAAAATGGAGCACATCTAACTGGTCCTGCTCCTGATAATCAGCCAATAAAAATTTCTTAGCAATTCCTATAAGGAAATGCCCAAAAATGAATAAGCGTGCTAGGATAATTTTTAAATAATAGTTTTGCTCAAGTGATCTTCTGGTATAAAGGGATTTTCTCTTGCTTTCAGAAGTCAAAATAACAGTATGAAACTGTATTGAAAATATCAAGTACTAACTATTTCATCAGATCCAGTGATCAATGAGTCAGTTTTTGATTAATTCTCTACTTGCTGCCTGCCTTTTCCTGGACTGGTGCCAACGATCTCTTGTAATGCAGTGAAAAATCAATTAAAAATGACACAAGGGAGACTATCTGCTTTTTGTAAAGACCAGGAATGCCCGAGTGGAAAGAATCTAGCACAATGTGTTTTACCCAAAGAAATACATTGGCTATTCTGTCCCTAAAGTCACTTGGGAAAACAGTTTTTCCTCCAGCAGATTATTTCATAGCCCCATTATTACTTCATCTCTGTCAGTGTCTGTTCTTTGAGATAAACTTTGATTAAGAAAGTTCTCATGCAATAGCAAAACCACTGGTCTGAAAAATTATACTCAGCTCCTATGCTTATTTAAGAAATGCATATTGAATTTTCATATAAGTCAACAGATACATAGCTATAGTATGATGCAATATTTATTAAGGCCGCTTTCCAAAAATGTACGCTAACAGGGTTTTGAGGAACTGAAAAATCCTTCTTCCTCACTAGTCTCTCCAGTGAATTTCACAAGTGAAATTAACTTTTTTCATAGAAACAAAACATTGATTTTAAATATCCTAGCACTTGTTCCAATAGGTAGGGAAAGAGAAAAGTCCAGCTTCCTAAGTTTACAGAACAGCTTTAATACCTCTGCTGCTGCTCAGAGATTCGCTGGGCTATAGCAGAAAGAACACCGACAAGTCCTATTAATTTTCATTCCTTGGACTCAGAATTCCATTTGCAGCAGTACAACTGGGAAGAATCATGTCAGATTCAATGTGTTGCTACTGTCCAGAGTAGTCAAAAGCAGCCTGAGAGGCAAACCTGGATCTGTTTCAAAAGAAAGAAAAAAAAAAGTTAGTTTAAAAGGCACATATTCCTATACACCAGCTTTTTAGGGAAGGGAGTAGAGAAATGGCTTCTGCTCTTCAGAAATAGCTCCAGATGTACTTCTGTTTAAAAAAAAAAAAAAAACAACAAAAAAACCCCACAAAACCAAACCGACAACATAGGCATTTTCATTACACACAAACATTTTCCTGAAGGTCTAAAAGTTAATGTTGGGTTTTTTTCTGCTCTATACTAGCCAATAGCATCTCAGAATAAAAGCATTTGCTGACTTTTCTTGCAGTATTTAGAAGGCTGTTCTTTCTTGTTATGTCTACTCATAGCTCCATTCACTGTAGAGTATTGTACATGTGACAGTCTCCCTTGCCTTTTCCTCACTTATTTTTAAACAAATGCATGGAAGTAACCTCATGACCTGGTTGTCTCTCTCCCCTCATCTTTTCCTCACATTTTATTGCCCCTCACTCACTCCATTGTATCTAAAAATAGAAGTCATCCCCAGCTCAGAGAGCTGCTTATCTACCTAGAAAATAGTTAACACATTTTTGGGATGTACATAAACTGCCAATGCACGGTTATTTTATCCATACTTGTATATTTATGGTTAAAAGAATGAGTTATCTCGGAGAGGATACTGCAGGTGGAAGAGAGAATTTCATGTCAAGTACAACAGGCATCTTCTACCAAACCTGTTACCTCTTTCTCAACCCCCTCCTCGATGAAGATTTTTCAACTATTCTGGCGTGTTATGTTCCTATTATTATCAGGATAAGTACTGCTGGGAACCAACTCAAAGTATGTAATTATGTGCAAAACTCATACCAATAACTAGGTAAGAAAATTAAAGCAATTTTAGAAAATAACCCATTTCTTGAAGCATGTATTCATAAAAGACAGACATGCCACAACTAACAGCATATATGCAATAAAATCTAAAAGCCAGCTTTAAATAGTTCTCAGAATAGCAACAGAAGAGTCTCTCGCATGGATTGCCAGTGGTCAAATATAGATTGATTTTTTTTTTAACCCCTAGTCTTCAGTGAACTTCAGGGAAGAAATATGACATAAGGTCTCTATCAACAGTTCTTTCCCCGTTTCTGTCAACAAGTTTAATCTGCAACTCATAGATAAAGCCAGCAGACTTCCACAGCAGTGCCCCAATCTGCCTTCACTTTTAATATAGCAACCTCTCTAGCGATGCGTTTTGATCTGAGTGGTGCAGATGGCCCACTGCTTTATGTACCTCTGCAGGCCATCCTCCAATATTAAAGATGCTTAATCTGTAGTGGCTCTCATGAGAATTAGGTGTGCCTTTTATTTTCTCCCAGATTACACATATGAACTTGACAAGTCTGGTCACTCCTGGTTTATATTTAGGAAAGTGCTATCAGAAATTTATGAAATGTTCTTCAGCTGGAACATCTAGCCAAGCTTTAGGAAACCTCCTCCTCGCAGGCTGCTTTAGAGAAAGCCTGGTCCTCTTATTTTCTATGGCTTATAGTCGAGTTTAGCAAGTCCCTGACTGCCTTCGTAGCCTGAATTAGATACAGCTGCCTCTTTTTGTTAACTCCTATTAGTATGGGGAAAGAGAATAAAGCCAAACTTAGTTCTCCTGTGTGGCAACACAGAACACTACACTATCTCTTCAACATTTATAATGTGACTTAAAGCCAGACTTCAGTACATTTATTCTATTTATAAAAGAACAGAGCCAAGTTCTGTTCTCAAGTAGCATTTACACCAAGGAAAGACTTTATAATACCGCCCTCAGTAATTAATGTCAGTTCTACTGCAGCACAGGCAGGATGCACAGGGATGACCAGTGTCAATTCTACCCCCAGACAGTATTTTGAACACGCTATTGATTAGTATTGCTTAGCACAGATGTAACATGCACGGTGTGAAAAACTAGTAACTGACAGCAGCTTGCACACACCGTCACCCCCAACTTCACTAATGCAGGTCCTAGCACAACCGTCCCACATGTTAAGCCCAGTGCAACTTCACTGAAGTAAAATAATTAAGTTATTCCGATATAATCAAGAGTATTATCTCACTTTCCTGTAGCAGAAAAGGTACAAACATACACCAAATTAATTCCTGTATCAAATACATAAATTAATCCTGTTTTGAGCTCACTTCTAGAAAGTTATTTCTTGTTATATTTACATTAACTTTTTTTTTTTTAAATAAGCATACCGTAAAACACTAAATCCAGAATTGGTATGGCAAGTTCAACTCACCCAGCAGCCACCACAGAACAGGGGAACGGTATGTAAGCCACACAGTGGAAGTGCACAATAAGGGAAAACTGGTCAGCAACAAACAATGCACACCTGCTCTAAATATGGCTGGAGCCAGTACTAGGTGTATTATTTAAGCAGACTTAGGTGTGCCATTTGTCCAATGTTTAAATTCATTGAAATACATGGTGCTGGAGCCATTCCCTAGCAACCAAACCAATTAAAGCCACTTTGCCAGTTAAATGGATTCAGCGGTGCTGCTGTTCTTTTAACTCTTGAGTCACTCGCTCCTATACACCCAGGTCTAGTTATGATAATTCCTTTTTCACTAAAGCTGTCAAACATCATTTGAAACCACTATATTTTGTTTTTAAGAGATAAACACAGTTTTATAGGTGTATTGCGAAGAATCTTGTTTGCAATCAAACAAGGTTCTCAGGGCAAGGCTGGTATCAACATTACTGCTGTAATCTAACAACATGCTGTGTTTTCTTATAGTTCTAGACTTGCTGGGTTTTTTCCCCCAGACAGCCAAAAATTTAAGAGAAAGTACAAAATCAAACGCCCAGTTTGAAATGTGACTCTCGAAGATGACAGTTGTGCTGATTCACCTACACAAGCTACGGCTAAAGTATTTTTATTTGCAAGTATCTACCATTTCTTCAGAAGTCAGGAAGAGAGCTCCCAGACTTATCAGAGCACTTAATTACTATTCAGACACGTTCTTGCTGACTTGCTTTCCTTGTGCTGGTGAACTCTACACCAGAGCTAAATACCTATCATGGGGAAGTTTACTTACATTACAGGATCTCTTCCCTGTTCTGTAACTTTATTTTAAATAAAACTGAACTATAAATTAGTTATAGTTTTCCCTAGGCCTTGATATTTTAAAAAGTATTATAAACAGCACAAAATACTTTCCACGAATCCATACTATTCTTTCTGTTCATTGCTTGTGTGTTATTATTAGAGCTTCCCAGCAATATGCACAAAATTAATTAATCCTCAGATAGGTTAAATTGCTGTTTAGATCCCCCAAATCCACAATAATAAACACGCTTTTCTGCTCCACATGAGATGACAACCCAATAATAACTTGAAAGAGATTTAAGAATTATTTCCCTAAGATGCTTCCTACCTTCACATGTTTACAAATATTAAATATATGTGGTCTTTGACTTTAAAGATAATTATATTAACTTGTATTAAGTTCAGTAATAACCACAGACTTTCACTTCTGGAAACAGCAGAAAAGAATGAATGCAAGTGATTTAAGACAGAAAAAGTAGGCAACAGTTACCGTTACACAGATGCATTCTATCAAGTAAACAGAATTCTTCGTAGCCGTATACAGAAGAAAACCCATGCAGTGTATATACATACGCACACACATATAGACAGTCAGATACACACATTACCCGGATGCGCACGATAATTTGTTCAATGAGAAGCTAAGGGCTATGACATCGGCCGTCTTTGGAAACTCTCTTCCGCACAGCCCCAGCCCGGCGCGGCTGCCTCTCCCCGACCAGGGGACACCTCCGGCGAGGGGGTGTCACACACACGGCCCCTCCAGCACCCGCCGCCCCGGCAGCGTACCCTCTCCTCCTCCTCCGCGCGGGGCGGCACGATGGCTCCCCAGCAGGGTTAACAGCCACCGGGCTGGCAGCGAGCGCCCACCCCGCCGTGCCGCCGGCAGCCTCAAGGCCGGGAGGGCCGAAGGGCGGTGGCGCTCCGGGGGAAGCTCCCGCCGCACCAGACGGGGCTGGCAGGGGGGGGTCTCGGTCATCCCGACGGCGGGACCGCCCCGCATCGCCTCTCCTCCAGCCTCCGCCCGCCTTTCCAGCCCCGAGCCCCCTTTTTCTCCTCACACCTCACTCAACTTCCAGCCCCGCCCGTTACCTATGCAGCAGGAGCGCGGCCAGACCTGCTGCATCAGACCCTCCGCCCAGGCTCCCCGCTACGGCAGCCTGGCTCGGCCTCCCGGAGAGCCCCCGCTGCGAGGGCACCGCCGCCCAGCAGCTCCCCGGCTGCGCGCCGTCCCCAGGCGGGCAGGAGGGAGGGCTCCAGACACCCGCTTCTTCCAGCGCTGCCTGCGCGGGCAGCGCCGCCGCACACTCACCCGCGGAGCTGGCGCTCAGCCGCGCCGCGCCAGGGCCGGTGCTCTCACTGCCCGCCGGCGGAGCCCGGCGCCCGGCGAGGCGGAGAAGCGCATCCTCCGGCCGTGGTGCCGGGCAGCGGCCGGAGCACGTTTCCCGAACCAGCGTTTTTTAGAGGAAGCGGCTCGGGCGGGTGTTGCCTTCCCCCCCTCACCCCGCCCCGCGCGCTTCTTCCTCCTCTCCCTTCTTCTCCTTTTCCCGTTTAAAAAAAGTTCATTTACCTCGAGGATCCTCCTCCCGGGATTGACGCAATGCCCCGGCGGCGCGCAGAAAGGAAACCTGTTCCACCAGCGCCCGGCTCGTTCAAAGTCCGGCGGCAGCACCGCGGGCTGCGGCTCTGGCCGCCCGGAGGGACGCGGCGGGGGCCCCGCTCCGCGCCCCGGTGCGCACGGGGGAAGCGGGGCGGCCGCAGAGGCAGCCCCCCTCCGAGGGGAAAGGGCCGAGGCTGAGCTGCCGGCGGGTGCACAAAGCCTTTATAAGCAAAGGGGACAGTCCACTGAGGGGTGGGGAAAGGGAATTAATTGCCCCTCATATTTTATGCTCTTCTTGTCTCCTCTCGCTGGGCTGGGCCGGGCCGGCCCCTCGCAGCTGAGCCCCCCCTGGGCGCCGCTGGGCCGAGGAGGGAGGGGGTGGACGCCAAAGGGGCTGGGGGCTGCTTGGGGCCCTGCACACCTGTGGAGGGAGAGCCTGATGACTTCTTCATGTGTTGGTAACACAGACCCCATTCCACGTGTGCAGCCGAAATTAAAGGAGCCAATAGTCATTAGTAATTAAGAAAAGCTTAATCAAGCTCTTAGAGTTTGTGTTTACAGCAGGTGCTATCTACACTACTGGGAACATGTTACATTCCACTCCTGGAACTCAATAGTGTTTGGATAAATATCTAAATATGTAGTAGCTTCAGTAATATATTAAATACATATCTTTCAAAGACACTGGTACACTAATATCATAAAAAAATACAAGAGTATAACTTTTTCTTCTAGCATTCCCATGCCAATAGTGTCACACATGCAACACAGGTTACCCCAGAACTTCCTGACACTCCTTACTATATCTAATACTGAATTACCCATGGGGGAGGCCATAGATCACAAATTCCCATGTAAGTTTTTATTTTGAATCTGTACCTTTAAAATATATATTAGAAAACATAGGTCTGAAAATAAAAAGATCTTTATGCTGCTATTTTTATCATTAAATGATGCCACAGTGAAAATGGTTTATGTGGTTGAAAATGGACAGGATATAGTTCTCTGCAAGAACAACAATCAATAGAAGAGGAGTAGTAAAAAACCGATAGAAAAAGAAAATTCTATCATTTCTCTACTCAAGTCAAAATACACGCTTACACAGCTGCAAAACCAGCGAGGAAATATGATGGTTCCTGAAAATGCTATAGGAAAATGACCAGCTGTAGTTTTAAGGAAAAAAGCCAGAGCAGAAGAGACTCAGAGAAAGAACTATAGAGTTCTAGAAGTATATCTTGCATTGCTTTTCAAAATAAGTATCTATATTAAAATATTTCTGTAACATCTAGGATTTATTTGGATTTTTTGCTTTAAAACAAGCATTGCCTCCAATGACCTAATTCAGACTTCGCTGGAGAAGGCTAATTGTCTCACACCTTTTTTCATTGTTGGTTGCACAAAGACTGTCCCTAAATTAGCAAGAACTGAAATGGTACAGTTTCTCCAAATTCAGGTGTGTCACTACTAAGGACCAAGCGTGCTCCTCTACGGACAGGAATAAACCATGTAAGTGAAGCACTTCATGTCAGTACAACTTTGTCCACACTAGGGGCTGCAACAGTATAACCGTATTGGTATAAATAAACCGCTCCCTAACAGGGCGTTACACTAAGACAAAAGCTGTGTGTAAAACAGGAGCTACATCTTGCTAACATTTTGATAAAATTGTTATATTGCTTTTTGAGATAACATTGACCTTTTGCTAGCGACTTCCAGCTCACAATAAAACATTTTACAGCCAATTAATTTTTACAACACACCTGTGAGCTATGACGTTCCGATTCTGTGCATTTTAGACATGAATTAGTGTCAGGTAAGGCAGCTGGAGTCACCCAGAGCCAAGGAGTCTTTCAGCAGCAAGGCCAGGAAGAGAACCAGGAACGCAGCGTTCCTCTGTCCTAACCACAGGCCAAGGGTTTGCCACCTTCAATACACAACCTTGACAAACCATCTCTAACGGCACTGCAAACGGTAACTACCAAGCCAAAAGAAAATACAAAATTTGTGACACAGTGGTCCCCATTTTACATTGGAGAAGGAAACGGACAAGCTCTCTGTTTAAAATGTAATTTTTCTTGAGCACTGTAAATGGGATTTTCCTTTATAAGAAACACATGACCATTGTGAATTTTCATTAATACAAACTACGAGCAAAGATACTAAAACTAGTATTAGTGACATTAGTATAGCAATCTAAATTTGATTTAACATCACTAGAAAATCTGTCGCAATAGATCACTCATTTCAACAAAAGGGTGTATTCACCTCACAGGGAGTGCATGTAATTTCCATTAATGTTAATGGGAGTTATGCAAGTGCATTAAGAGGATAATATACCCCCTGGTCTGAGACAACCCTGCAAAGTGAAAGGTGCTTCCTCTTGAAGAGAATGGGGTTTCCATCTCATGCATTTCAAAAAAACTGGTTCTGGATATCAACCATAATGCATACTTGGGGAGTAGTTTCCAAAGTTAAAGCAGTTTAGTGATTTCAGCTAACTTTGCTATTGCCAAAAATTCAAGGGATATAAACGTATTTAAAACGCTGTGGTTTATTTGAAGTCTAGGGCAAAAAAATCATGTGAAATTACTGGTAAAACAAGAAGGTCTGAAAGCCTACTGGTGCAATGGGGAAGGAACTGTTTTATTTAAGAAGTAGATACCTAAAAAACCTCTTTTAATTCACTACCTGGAAAAGGATTCCATTGGTATATATGGATCTCACAACTGATCAGGAGTTTAAAAGATAAAATGAAGCAGCAAGATCATTCCCTTTTTCACTGCACACCCCCAATGAATTTTCAGATCTCTCTCACAGTATGCTATGGAACAGCTTGGAGTTATTTTACTGTACCTCAAATAACAAATGTCTCCTATTATCTAAATAGTTTGTCTAAAAAAAAATAAATAATTCCAGGATAAACCTATTAAAATTAGGAGAAAACAGATGTGCAAGCATTTCTTTAAATGTCATCACACATCTATCTGCATTTTTAGGCACATAAATCCCTCCAATAATTTAATCTACACTTTCTCTGCCCACCTTACTTTCAAGTAGTGGGGCACAGAAAAATACATCGAACAATGCATGCTGGACTATTAACTAAACCATGGATTTGCATGTAAAGGGGAGCTGCTTTGATCCAGTTGGCAGGTAGTGGGGATCCACACCACAATCTTGTCATCAGCTCTGAGACAACAGCTGAAACCCAAGGGTGTAACAAGTGCTCAGGGGGAACTGTCCCCCCATGATGGAGCTCAATAGGAAGAGCAGCACATCAGCAATACAGAGAGGCAACTTCTGGGAAATGAAAGGATGGTCAGCGATAGTATAAAGTCATTAAAATAAACACCCCCAAAATAGAAGACAGGCAACATGCTGTGCGAGGCACATCTTTCACTGTTGCCAAATATATTGTGCTTTCAGAGCTCAAATATTGTTTTTTTTTCTTGTTACATGAAATAGAAAAGAAAGGCCGGCTTTTGCATTTTTATATACTTCAGTCAATGCCTTCCTATTCTTCTTCAGACTGGCTAATCTTTATATCTATTCATCATATGTAAACCTCCCAAACCATAAGTCATTTTAATTTCTCCTCTCTGCTTTCGTATTTTTTGATGCTCTGAGCCATCTTTACAGACCTAGCAATAAAGACAGCAGTACAATAGGAGTCTGAGCAATCTTGCTTTTCCTCAGTGTCATTTATTACAGCTATCAGTCCAGAGTTATACTAATTACACTGGTCAGAGCCCTTATGGCAGTATAGAGTTTAATTTTTTACTTCTTTAAATAACTACATTTCAGTTGCATAAAATATGTAAATACTGCCTCATCAACAGATGAGAATGCTGTTGGGAAGGCACAAATAGCACAATGAGCTCCACTCCTTGGTCCCTCACATTGCATGTGTTTTATATCGCAGACTCCAGCTCAATAAGATTTTGTGAACAATTGCTCCAGTCTTAAAGTCAAGTTGCACTTTCTATAAATACACAATCACATTATGGGGGAAAACAGTTTATATGCTTTGAGGTACTATGAAAATGGAAAAGGGGAACACAGCCAAGAAAAGCAAACGAGAGGGCAAAAAATTCACCTCACTTGATTGATCCAAATACTAAGCACAGAAATGCATTATACTCTTCAGTGTTAAAGTAAAGATTCAGTATACTGTATGTATTTAGTTACAACTAGGAGTTTACAATGTGTCAAGACAATATAATTCTAGTTTAAGATTAATCAAATGAAATTTGATGATAACCGACAATGGTGGATGCAAGTTACTTAGAGAAATATTGAAGCAGCAAAGATGATGGAGAAGTTGTAAAAGTAACACCCCAGTGCATGAGAGAAGTGACAGATTATCTATTTGGACAACAAACTCAAAGCAAATCCTTCCTGGAAAGCCAAACAGAAATTCATAAGAAAACACTATTAGCATGATTCTAAAGTTCACATGCAGAATTAATATATGTGTTCTGAGCATTAATATTATTAATAAGGCTCAAAGATGCATCTGAACATCTATACAGAGGATGCAAATTTAATGAATCATTGTTCATCTCACAGCCCATATAAAGAAGAAAACAGTAGAGAAAAAAGCAGAATAGCTTAGAAAATAGCAGAATACCTTAGAATAGTTGCTTGTAACCTAACAATGTTTTAATAATTTATTTTAATAAATAATTTTTATTTTTATAAAGAATTCAGATTATTATTCTTTTCACATCCTGATCTAATTTTCCCTTGTAGACTTTCAATACATTTTAGTGCTCGATGCTAATGCTCAGACTGCCTCCTGTTCTGATGCCTGGATGTTGAAAATGTATGGGTATGGAGTAATGGGACAATAATCAACCGAACACATTGCAGCTAATCATTAGTGGAACAAACTCAGCACATTGGTCTGTGAAGCAAAACGTGAAAGACTATTATATTCACTTTTAATAAAACTTCTCTTAGAGAAGCCAATAGCCATTGCCCTTATCTAAATAACATTTCTGAAGAAAGAAGTAAAGTATGTGATGATAAAATACTCTGCACCTATCTAAAAACATCTATGCTCTGATCTGAAAGTATTAGAACAGAAAAAGGTATAATCAACTGATAGAGGATGGATAAACCAGGAGGCCTCACCTTAATACAACACTACAATGTCCCCTCTTTGCTGTGGCCTACTGTGCATTTAATGTTAGTCAAGGATCTACCTCCATCTACCTCCAGTAAAGCACTGCCTGAGTAGCTCCCAAATGGAGCAGGTACCCAGTGTATGTTATTGTCCTGGTTGCAGTTGGGATAGGGCTCGTTTTCTTCCTAGGAGCTACTGTGGTTTGGATTGAGTATGATAATAATGTTGATAACGCATATTGGTTTAGTTGTTGCTAAGCAATACTTATAATAAGTCAAATATAATAAGTCAAGGACTTTTTCAGCTTACCATAAAACCTGAGAGGGGGCACAGACAGGACAAGCTGACCAAAGGAATATTCCATACCATCAACATCATGCTCACAATACAAACAGGGACTGGCTGGCGGCAGGGATCTGTGATTGCTTGGGACAGGCTGAGCAACCGGTCATTGGTAGTGAGAGCAATGTGTGTCACATCACTTTATTTTGTGTATTTATTATTATTATTATCATCTTCTGTTACTGTTCTATTAAACTGTCTCTAACTGAACCTGCGAGGTTTCTTGGAGTTTTTTCCCCTCGTTTTTCTCTCTCTTCTCCCTACCCTGCTGGGGGGTGTGTGGGGAATGAGTGAACAGCCACATGGTCCTAGTTGCTGGCTGGGGTTAAACCACAACAGTAGTGTACTCTTTGCCATATAAATGTTTGGTTTGTGGTTTTTAGGTTCAGGTGAATTTGCTGCCCCTACAGCAGAAGTACCTTCACTTACAAAGGCCTATTTTGTAGGCACAAAGTCCAAAGGGATGCAACTGGACTTCACCTCCATTAGGAAAGCTACAGCTTACTGTTTACTTACTTTGCTTTTCATTATGTCTTCTAATCATTACTGTTTAGCAGTTCTCCTCCTCTACCTCAAATAGCTTTAATAATGATATAGATATCTAGATCTGACTGAATATTTAGATATTCTAAGCTGGACTTCAAATGCATAATTTTTAGAAATATTCACAGAGTAAATTACACAATTGCCAGCATTTCACACACACAAAGAAGGCAAAGTAATTTTCTTTTTCAGTTGCCTTAATAGCACAATGAGGCAAAGCTTATGGTGGGATGCGATACCTGTTATTAGATCAGCAGCTACACATGGGAAGGAACAGACATGCCCTCGGGCACATGAAGCACTTCTTCAGGTCTGAAATAGAAGCACCAATCTTCAAAGTTAAACTGCTCAGAGTTTAACTAATGTATTAATCAAGGCACCCCAAAGAAAAGTAGCTCATATCTCTGATATGGGAAGGCTTGCTAACAAAGAAAGAGACACAGCCTGATCTGTTAAAACAAAGTAGTAACTCACCCCCTGAAAAACAGACTTATTACTGAGGTGGGGATACAGGAGAAATCAGGAGAGGTTAAGAAAATTATAATACCCATAAACCCAGTATCTCTAACAAGTGTATCATTTGTACCTTTTAACAGAGTCATGAATTTTAATATTGAGACTTATCATTTGAAGGTGCTTTGTAGATGTTCCTTGAGGGTCAGGACTGATTCATCAGAGATAGAGCAGTTACTTTATGAGAGATGTTCACCTACCAATCATTGGCATCTCTCACTTATTGATCATCTGCAAGGACCCTGGGGGTTTCTTAACTCTCTTTCTGGAAGGTCATTTGGTTATGCAGGTTATTTCCTTTGGGGACTACAGAGACTTATCAGAAAGTAGATGTGCAGTTCTGATAATGTTATGGTAGCTCAGTACAGGTAGTGTGCAGTCACTTGAAAGATTTAATACATACATTATGTATTGTGAAAAAGTTGTTTTTTAATTAGAAATCAGCCCTTTCGATTTCTTTCTGTAGGTCCCATGGGCACAGCTTATTTATATAATGTCTAAAGGACACTAAAGCCATCCATGAGAAAAATACAAGAACAGAAACATGTCCTGTCCCTGCTAAAGAATGCTTTACTTTCATTTCCAGAAAGTTAAAAATAGAGTTGAATCTACATGTGAGCTTCAGCATCACTCCCCTACCTTCAGAGTTTAAAATGTCCTATCAGGAAGTGACAAGATTCTTGCTTGCAAGAAAGCCTAGATCTTGACTACAAATACCATGCTATTGACAGCCACTGACTCAGTGATGCCTGACATGTACCCTGCAACCCTGGTTCTTCCTCTTCTCATCTTTGGTGTTAAATTTTTTTAATACATTTGTATAAATAGATCTGATTTTTGTTCATCTTTCAAAGACTTCAGGCTGATTATAGAGTTGTCTGAAGTGCTAAAAATAAGTCTTCTGCTACTGTCTTTGTTCAGTCCTGTGCAATTAGATTCTTCTTTCATACTTTATCTAACAAGCTAAGAGATTCCAATTCCGTAATCTGACTAGCATCCTCATCTTCTGCCTAATTATCTTAGTTTCAATCTTTTATTTTCTATCACATAAGTACCCTTTTCAGGTGATTTATATCTATGTTTTCTATGTGTACGGCATATTGCAAGATCCTACTGAGCCCCTTTGCTATTCAATACTGTCACTTTGAGTTATTATTTGTAATCATAATTTCTCTTTTCATTTGAGAAAAATACTTAGCTCTATGTTATTTTCTCTAGATTCACAAGCAGCATCCACTCTATTTGCCATATAAAAACCCCCTAACTCATCATCATTGTAGGAGCAAAGCTGGCTGCAGCTATTTTTGGCAAAGAACAAATCGAGCCTGATTGGTCCCCCTAAACATCATTTTTTTTTATTTTTAAGCATCACAGCTGCCCTTTCTGGCTTCAAATACATATTATTTCTGATTTCAATCATTCCTTGAAAATTATGTCTGATCCTGAATTCAGAGAGAATTTTATTACTAGCTTTAGTAAAAGCACAGTCTATATTTCTATCACCGCAAAGTTTCTGCGTCACCAGTGAGCAACAAATTACAGGTCAGATATTTTACATATAGTAAGTCTTATTTACACACCTAAAGTGGAGTGAACTGATTTTTCAGAAGTGGTTAGCAGCCACAAGAAACAGTTCAGAAAAATGATGTAGCTTTATTTATGTCCTGAAATAGAAGCTGAAAACTCTTGATGTTTGGCAGTGCAACTTTGTGATTTGTACTTTAGTTAGCTTTATGTTATTGGTATGCCTCATCACACTCATGGTTGATTACAGTGATAATTCTTGCAAAACTCACTAGTCCCAAAGTATAATAGAGATCAAGTACCTCCCCTGCCAAAGAGCAGTGTCTGATGTGAGAATATTTGAGTGTATTTCTTTAGAAATTGAAGAGACTATTTTTCAAGACAAGATTGGATGCTTAGTTGGAAAAAGTTCTTACCATACACTGAAAAGTTGACGTGTAGAATGTAAGTGGTTAAAATCTCAAAATACGTTCTTGTAGATTTGGCTCCTAGGTATTCCTGAATAAAACCATGCACTATCAGCAAAAAACTGTCAAGTCATCACAGAGATTTCTAGTAATAACAGTGGTAAAGCCAAAAAAAATTAACTACTATCCTTCAAGTATGAATAACAGTAAAGCACAAATCAATATTTATAGCTCAGTATTAAAATTATTTCAATATTATTTACTAGCAATGAAATATGTCAAGAAAAATTTCAGATTTCATAATTTCTAGCTGAATAAATTTTAAAAAATCCAAAATCTTCCATGAAGTAAAGTAGAATGTTTTATCCAAAGAGTTCTGACTATAGTAGTGTGTAATTTTAAGGTAGACTTTCTACTCACCAGTAGATTTTTTGTCTTGCATATTTCTAAATGCACACATGATCACATATAAAATTTTGTTCTGACTTGCATCAGCTTAATAGAAAGTAAATGAAATAGCCTTGTATATTTCACCAAGAAGAAAGTACTTTAAATGAACAAAAAAAATATTTCACCAAAAGCACTGTGAAACACTTGCTAAACGAGAATCTATTCAACACTTCCAGTTTTATGATTAAAACCTCTAGAACACCTAGGGCAATTTTAATTTAAAAAAAATATCTTGGGCATAAAATTCTTGCAAAACATGGTGGTTGCAATATCCAAGATACAGAAAAAAGAGAAATATATGCAAATAATATCCCACTCTCAGGCTCATCAAGTCAAAATCAAAATGAGTTGTATCAGGTAGCACCTGTTTAGAACACTGGTTTTGAAATGCTGCATGAATTATTAGATATTTGAAACTTAAAGTAGTATGTCATCTGCCAGAAGGAAGCTGATAACACTTCAAATGCTAACAACAGTGGAAAACATGTTCATATTTTTATGGACAGTAATATCTCTTACAATAAAAAAAATTCCATTAATATATCTTAAAAGCCATCTTTATTTGAATCTTATTAAAACTGAATGATAAGAAGTTAGAAGTAATATTCATCTCCTTGTCCAGATCTTTCAAGATACTGTTTATACCCTACAAAGAGACTACGAAAGACGTTTCACTAACAATTAGGATAAAGTGTTCTCTCAAAAAATAACATGTTTAGTTTCACTTATTTTTTAATGTAGATAGATATCTAGTCTATTAAAATTCAAAACAGTCAAAAGGAAAAGCACCCAAATAATCTTTCAAAATACGGAAGTAATTCTGTTTAAAAATAATATGAACAAAGAAAAAAGGTAGCATTTTGAAAGTGTTCTTAGATCTCAGTCAGCAATTTGTCAAAACCAGCCTGAACAGCATCAAAATGGATGATGCATATTCATTTGATATATTCAGCTGCAATTTTTAGAGACAAGAATGTTAAAGGTTGGAACCTTCTCCTCCCAGCTAACTCCTCCTCCTGTTCCTCCCCTCACCTGATAATTCCCGTTTCTTATCCCACTGCTATACATATAAACCCTTGGATCTGAACTCCAGATAGACAAGGGCCAAAATTTGTAGCTTGCAGCTTTTCCTAAAAATCAGCCAATTCCATGCCTGCCTCTCCTCACCCTGTCACACCCCCACCTCCCCCCCCCCCCCCCAAAACAAAAAAAAGTTCCCATTTGGAATTCAAATCACTAAGGTTATTACTGGTCTAGAGCTGTTTTAGTTTGGTGGTGGATTTTTTTTTCTACTATAAGGCATAAGTTTTTGATCACAAATTTTAGTTTAGAACAATATTTTCAGGCTGAGCTGCTTCTTTTGCAGCTCGGGGTAAGTTCACCCTGTATCAGTATATGACCTGTGCATACCAATCATGCAGAACAAGCCCATGCACAATTGTCTGGATGAATTGAGGTACTTTAGAAGAAATTCTGCAGAGAGAAACAACAGGAAAGCTATTCCAGAGTTACTGTTACAGACTGCCAGGTCTCAGTAAAAGGTGGGAACGGCCAGTCGCTTCCTCTGGCATTTGACATTTGCAGCCCTTAAGCCTGCTCTTTGGCTGACACTGCAGAACAGGGAGATGACATCTGCATCAGGGCAGAACATTATCATAGGGCAGAGTAGTTCAGATCTGAGGCCATTTTGCAGTTCAATTAAACATGGCTATCTTATATTTTCACCTAGAAAAAGCCAAAAATTTATAATTCCGATAGATTTTTAGCTTAACTGGTTCTGCATATTTTACATTCTCTAGGAGTAACTTAACTTCTTACCTACTGCTTTTCATAATTAGATCTCAAAGGGGTTTACAGATAGAATATGGAATATTGGTTACATTGATTGAGAAACTGAGCTGCAGAGAATGACACACTCAAGGTCAAATCAACAGGTCAGTGATCCATCCAAGGAACAGACACCCTAGGCTTCAAAGCACTGTTCTGTTTGCTAGGCCAGCAGTTTCCTATTTGAAGACCATGAACCCCAGGATTGTGCAGATTAAATCTCTAAGGCTACATAATATGTTCTCATTTGCTTTGCTAATGATAGTTCCTATACATCCATCAGAAAATATCAACCACCCTGTGCCAACAGCTCTCCTTCATACTCCAGCACATGAAAGGTCTTTCAGATTGGTGTTGCCAGCCAAGGTGTCAGAGAATTATGCTCTGAACTGTAGTAATGTAGGGCTATGGGCAATACACACTCAATGTTACCGAGGAGCAAGCAAACAAGAATTGCCCTGCACTCTGGAGACACCCACAGAGCAAACAGTGTCCCTTTGTGCGTGCACATGCATCTGGCGAGTGGGAATTAAGGAAGGCTCCAGCAGTGACTGCAGTGGGCAATATGCACGTGTGTGTGGGCTGCAGGGTGAGGCAGAGGGAGAAGGACAAGGGGAATGGTGGGTACAACATCCGAGGCAGTAACAACCTGCCCATGGAAGACACAGAACGATACACAGACTAGTGTTAAAATTAAAACAGAAACTCCTTAACACAACCTTATTAAAGCAGTTTATACTTTCCATATCTGGTATTCTGGGCTGTCTAAAGACTCATCCATATTGATGACACAATGCTCATGTGTTCAACTCCTCAAGAACCATGAAGTAAACAGCCAGAACAGGAAGGTTCAAAGAATAAGTAAATAACTAGAATTCTGATATAAATCATGTAAGATAAGTTATAAGTACCTGAACTAAGCCCTGTCCAGTTTATAAGGGAAAAATAGGCAAGTAGGAAAATACCATCGTACTTACGATGGAAAGTAACAATTCAGGATCTTGCTGCAATAGTCAAGAGGCAGTCTGCTTACTTTGATCCTCTGATCTCTACTAATTTTGGCTGGGACAGAGTTAGTTTTCTTCTTAGTTGCTAATATGGTGCTATGTTTTAGATTTCTGATGAAAACAAGTGTTGACAACACACCGATGTTTTAGTTATTACAGAGCAGTGCTTCTGTAATCAGGGCCTTTTCTGCTCCTCGCACTGCCCTGCCAGCCAGTAGGCTGGGGGGGAAAAAGGCAGCTGCAGGGGGACACAGCCAGGAATGGCTGACCCCAACACACCAAAGAGATATTACATACCATATGTTACCCACCAGCATTAAAAAGCTAGGGGAAGGAGGAGAGAGGACATTCAGAGTTATGGCACTTGTCTTCCCAAGTAACCGTTATGTGCGATGGAGCCCTGCTTTCCTAGAAATGGCTAAACGCCCGCCTGCCAATGGGAAGTAGTGAATTAATTCCTTATTTTGCTTTGCTGATGCATGCAACTTTGCTTTACCTATTAAACTGTCTTTATCTCGACCCACGAGGTTTCGCACTTTTACCCTTCCCATTCTCTCCTCCATCCCACTGCAGGGAGTGAGCAAGCAGCTGTGTGGGGCTTCGCTGTCTGCTGAGATGAACCCACAACAGGATCACAGGCACCAAGCCCAAGAACAAAAGAGACAGAAAACAAAATTGCAGATGAGAACTCAAGATCCAAAACAAAATACCATGTTCCAACTTTCATCAGTCCTTAACTGATGCCGCTGCTGTAAGAGACCTTAAGAGACTTAAGCATAATGCAGATTTGTCTGTTGCAGAGTTGATAATAAGCAGTACTCATTGTACTTGCATAGCTTTTCTAGTTAGTACTTAACAACCAACTGCCTTGAGGATGCTGACACATATGCATCCGGCACACTTTTCAAATCACTGAGAGACTCCACTGCTGCTAACAGCATCTGAAGTCAGAAAGCACTGCTCATCAGTTTTACTCTGTGATCAAATTTGAACATCAGAAAAACCTCAAGGGCTTGTTTTGACTTTGGAATACACTTCTTTCTTAGATCAGAACTTTTACTTCAAGTAGCGCAAATTTTCTTTCATTCCCTCTTCAACAACCTCTGCAAATTCTAATTTTTCATGCACGTTCCCAGTTGTCAGCATGTCACTGACAAATCTAGAGGCACAAGGCACAAGTTGAGTGACAGAAAACTCTTTGCTGATGGACCCAAATAAACAAAGTTCTACTGATTTTTCGGGTGGCCTGGATGGATCAAACCAATAACAACAGGGCTGAGTTTAAGCTATTCTGCTAGTTCAGACAAGTTTAAAAATGTTGTTGGGTTAACTTCATCCCAAGAGACTTTGTGTTAGATCAGGTATCACTTCTCCTCCCATAGTTCACCAGAATAAATCATGAACTTGTTTCAATCTGGCAAAAAGACAGATCTAAATCTAGTTTATACTTCCAGATAATCCAGTAGTGCACAGATCTAATTATAATGATCACAAATGAAATCTGCAAATGTTTTTTCCTTGCTTTAAAACAGAGCTAGGGAGTGGGAGTGTTAACATTTGCTTATCAGACCTAAACACAAGGCAAAGAGATTGAAAGTACCTATTTAACAGGCTGTGTTACAAAGCAGGAGCTCCTTAGACCTTTTACATCAGGAATCTCATAGCAAGCTTTCTCAAAAAGTTTATAGCAGATATTTCTCTTCCTTCAGTTTGCAACATGCTGATCTTATCCTCTCATGCCTAGTCTGACAAAAATGAATTCAGGGAAAGGTTCATCAGATCTGCCTCAGTGCCTGTCACAGTAATTAACCAGGTAAATTAGAAGTTTAAGTTTCTTAGTAGCTTGATCAGGTTAATGGAAAGGAACAATTAAATACTGTGGTAAGTAGTTATAGCATGGATGTAGATACTATTAACTGAAGTTGGATTTTTAAGCCTTATGTTGTCTAGCTGCTTTTGATTTTACTTAAGATATACATCAGTCCCTAATTGTCCCTGTTCTGTGTCCGCTCTGTGACAAACAATCCATTACCTCAGTGCTTTTCCCCACACCACTTTCACTGAAACAGAGAACATCATATAAATAGTCCAACCACAGTGGGCTGAGGCAGTGTACATGAAATTGTAGTTTACGTTTAGCAGCACTACTATGCAAGATTAGAATAATCAGCCTACTTAATTTTTACCAACATATTGCATTTAAAAGCAGTCTTACAGGTCATTCTACATTTGTGTTTATGTGATGATGAATCCTTCTGCAATTTAAGCACTGAAATAGTTCATCCCCATTCTGACATATTATTATAAAGTCTAAGGATTACAGTAAGGATGGCTATTCCTAGGGGCATAATATTAGCTGCATATGAGATTGATGTTGGTAGCTACAATGAAGCATAATACCACTATCTCTGCTATAACAGAGCATTAGAAGTTCTCTTGCTGACCTACAGCTCCAAAAATAAATGCTGAGTGACTTGAATAGCTTTGCAGCAGTTCTAAAGTTAAAAAGATAGAACTACAACAGACAAATTAAATACAGCATTGTGAATTCTTCAAGTATAATTAAAATGGGTCTAATTTGAAGCTTGCATTTTCACATGCTTTTGCACCTACCAATAATCAGATAATGCTGCAATTCAATATTAAATGCACATATGAAGCTACCTGACAAACAAGTAATACTCGGGTCTCATACTATCTTGACCTCAATGAAGAAATGGTTTCCAAAAGTATGGACAACACTCCCATGCATTTAGTTACTATTAAATTTTAATAATACCATAAATTAACAGTGATGCACCCTCAGAAGCTTGTAAATACTGTCCAGCATCTTTTATATTTACAACTTTATTAATACTTTTTACCTTCTCTGACTTAATACACATGGGAAACGTCTGACCACAAAGGCCAAGCAGATTATTAAGTAACTAATTCTGGGGAACTAGATGAAGCCTGAGTGATGCCTCAGTGAGCATCTTCAAGCAGAAAGATATGTGTTTGTTTATTAGGATTTTAAATCATTGCTTCAGATGTTTATGACAACAAAATGCACTTTGTTCTCCCTGTATTCTTTGAATTCATTTAGGAAATAGCCAGAAGTAGCAGAAAGCAACCAGCAAATCTGAGAAACATAACAGTAACACAAAGTAATTTTCAAAGTTGACAGCCACAAGTAATACACAGAATGGATAGAAATCAAACTGTTTTCATCTCCCTATCTGAATGCTTCCTTAAAGATTAGACTTGCAGATGTAGGATATTTCGTACCACTATAATGTGCACTGCCATTCAGCTCACACTTTACCTCTTTGTCACACCTACTTTCCTGTAATTCAGAAACTCTGACTATCCAGTACTGGACCCATTTCCTCAGTTGGTCTCTAGGCAGTGCAAAAACAACATGTTCTAATGCTGAACAACTGCAACAGGAAAATCAGGCTAGAAAAAGAAATAAATATTCCTAGACAGAAGAGTGAACTAGACCTATATAAGTCGGTAAAGTAGTTAGCCTGTTTCTTCCCTCCAGTTAGCCATCTTCCTTAATTCAGTCAACTGAAATAATATCTATGATTAAAGATTTTCTGTGATAGAAAGATGTTAGGAAAATAGACATTATCAAATATACACTCAATGCTTTTAGACTACATAGAATGCACTTAAAAGAAAATGAATGGAATATTAAAGTATCATCTTAGTTTACATCTGCCCATGTTGCTGCCCGTATTTCCTCATAAGCTTCACACACAGCAGAAAACACCCCTAAAATCTCTACCCACCTGATGTGATCTTACCAACACAACAGTATTACAGAGTGGCATCTAAATAGAGACTTACCATGTTCATGTACCAGCAAAGTTGCACTAGTATAGATCAGAAGTAAGATTCAGTATCTTTATCAATTGTTTCAGGAGCAAACAGGAAAAAAAAAAATGAAGCAAGAGTTTGGCATCTCAAAATTCTAAAGCTCTGGTCCCCAACAAACTAGTTTAAGGGTAACAAAGAAACACAAGTAGTGGAAGACTAACCTGAGGCTTTGAAGTTTTACAGTTTCAAACTCATTCTCTGATATTACACAGTTCTGCTCATTTACCAGTTAACTAAGAAACCTAATTATCAGTCCTGGTATTGTGATTGATCACTCTTACCCTCATTTTTTTCAGTGGGAGCGAGTGTAAGGTGGTGGTCATCCACTCAAAATCACAGTGCGATTCAGTAGAAAGCAGCAGTACTTCGAGTAGCTGAGTAACAAGGTGCAAAACATTTGCATGTAATGTAAAATCTTATTTTACACATGTACCAACATACATAATCATACACATGCAGAGCAACAGGGAACAAGTTCAAGAATACCCGACTCCTCTTGCTTTCTGACAAAACCTTTCCCTGGTGAAAATAATTCCTACCTCCTCCCATTAAGAACAAAGGGCACATCAAACTTGGTTTTTTTACAATAAAAATGTCATGCAATGTATCTTTAAATTAGAAAAATGAATGTACTGAAACCAAAATTTGTCTACCTAAACTGAAAATGAACAAGAGAACTAAAAACCTAACCCAAAGGACAACTGTTACTTACGTGATGGCACACTGCAAGACGCTAAGATGTTATGCTGATCTGGATGGTGTAAGAATCAAACAAGAACAGAATGGTTGTAGCACTTCCAAAATAGCCATTCCAAAATTCAAGTTGCCTAAGGTCAGCAAAAAATGGCTACCAGGGTTGCTGCATTCTGGGATATGACAAATGATCTCATCTTTCCAACACACTTGCTCCAGATTTCTAGTCATAAATTTACAGTACACCCAAAATTGGTGCACTGTCTGTTTGCAGCACAAAGCTCATATCAACTCTACTTCCCCTGATGTTCTCTCATCTGTATCTGTCAAAGCCAAGGCCATATCACAATGCCTTGACAAGCATTTATCCATATTTAGTTAGGTACTTTCACATTTTCCCCTCTATTCTTATTACTCAGCTCTGTTCTCCTTTTATTGTTCTCCAGTGTATCTGGTACACTGAAATACTCAGAGCACACTGAATCCATGACCTTTCACCTTAAAAAAAAAAAAGGAAGAAAAAAAGTATTCTTCACAGAACACACGTTGTGTAAGCTCATATTCTTCCAGACAGACCTTAATTCAAATGACAGCACTTTAGGAAACACTAGCTTACAGTTTCTGAATAGTTGATTGTCACTCATCCAATATGAAAACCTGCATGCCATCCTAAGTACCTTTGCCCATTATAAAAATACTTTTATTTACAATTATGGATGAATGTAAAACATTTTTTAAATGAACCACATACCAAATTCCTAGAACACAAGATTTCCTCCTCACTTATAATATACTTCAAAACTAAGCAAATTTCAAGCCTTTGATACAACTTGTACTATTGCTTGGAAAAAAAAAAGGCCCAACCACTTAATTTCCGAACTAAGTAGCACCTGAAAAGTAGAAACCATAATAGGAAACACTTATAACAGAACTCAAGCAGTAAGGCTGCAATAAGTGTTTTATTCGGAGCTCTGTACAGCTTTGCACACAAAGTTTGATCACATGCAGTGATCTGCTCACCTAAAATTTGCCAATAGAGAGGTGTTAAAATGTAAGCCACCCCAGCACTTCTGGCAGCAGCAGATTCATCACAGAAACACATTCTCCTTAGCATGACTTTAGAAAGACCAAGTAATGGTTACTGACATTTCTAACAATGAAAACTTTGAATTTCTATTTCTGTTTATATATATATTTCCACTTAGACACTAAATACAGTAGGGTTTACCCATGCAAGCTCCTTGGGCAAACCTAACTGAACAGTGTGACCAAGCAGACAGGGTTTTATTATTCTTTTAAATTGTAGTAAAAACAACCAGGTTATATTTGGTAAGCAATATTCTGCTGTGTCCTTTTGTTAACGATTCTTAACTGGCTAAGATGCCAGGCATACCGTTTTCTGCTGTAACACTAGGAAGCATATCCATTAGATATATGTAGCTTTTTTTTCGCGTTTCAGTTACTACTTCTGTTCATTTAGGTTCTGGGGTACAACATTGTGTTTTCAGAGCCCAAGGTTTTTTCCTTAGGTTGGTGGGTAGCTGGGTATAAGAATAGGTTGCAAATGCACTTTTTACTTTAGAAGTAGCTTTATGTGAGTATATATGGGTGCATGTGCCTGAACTGAAGCAAAGCTGGGAATTAAAACATCCTCTTGAAATCCCGTCAGTCTCTTGTGGAATTGAAAAAAAAAAAAACAACAAAGAAAAAAAGAAAAAAAATAAAAAGGAAAAGAAGTGAATCATAACTTGTCCTTTGAACATCTCCAGGAACAAATATCATCAAATACTGCACTCTCCGAGAGAAAATATGGCATCTACCAGACTGTTTTGAGCTTTCAAAGGAAATATGCTCTGATAAGCTCAATAAATGAGCCAAAGCTTACATGCAAGATACTGTGCAAAACTCTAGCTTAGAAAATTCCAGCACAGAAGAAATGAAAAGAGTTAGAAAACCTGATCATTTCTATAACAAATAAATAGAAATAAAGGACCAGATGGAAAAATCACAAAGCAGTCATGTTTCTGTATTTAAGAAACAGATATTTAATAAAATAAAAAGAAAGGAAAGTTTTTGGGGGTCATCTTTTTCTTAAACAGCTTAAGGATGAAAGCTTTTTATTTCAAAGAAGCACAGAGTAAGTGCCAATGTTTCTTTAAAGAAATAAGCCTGATATTGCATATTTATCAGGCAATCTAGAGATTTATACAGTGAACACATGCCAGATATTTTACAGAAAAGATACTAATCTGTTTATACTCCTGTAAACCATACTGCTGTGAGCAGGCACAACAGCAGACATAGTACATACACTGGCCTTATGAGGCAACTATAAAGCCCTACATCATATTGTCCATATTCTGACTTAATATATAAAAGAAATTTGCTAACCGACTGTTTCTTTATTTTCTTGGTACATCTGATCAGGAGTCTTGTTAACTTAAAAGCAAAAAAAAAACAGAGAGGAAGGCTTGTTAAGGGGCTGGTTTATGTAAAAAGCCACCTAGAAAGCAGATAATTCAACCTATATTGTTTGTCCTCCAGCCTCCCACTTATTGTTTGATATTAAATTAGATGAGAGCAGAGGCTGTATCTTTTTATGCGTTTCTGTGGGACTTAGCATCCTGAAGCCTTCATTAAAATACAGTCTCTTTTGGCTCTTCTAAATTCATCATTTAGAAGATAAATTACTACAAAGAATCCTAACAGCTGTAAGGTGTAATGCACCTGCAAAAAAGTAACCCATTTCAAATGCCCTTTGAAATGTACTGGTATTTGTCAGAGTGGAGTCTAATATGCCAGCCTTACATTCTTGCACATACCTGTCATTTCCAACACCATTCACTGCTCCCTTAACTGAATCAACTCCTTCATTCCTCATCAATACACACTTTTGTCTGTGAAGTATCAGGCTGTTTTTCATTATTTATTTATTTCAAGTCATTTGGTAGTAGCTAGAAAGTCAATAGGTACATGTTAAAATGATTTTTCTTAATTATTTAAGGCTTCAGAAGATTAAAAAAAAAATCTTAACATGAATTGAACATTCACTAAATAATGCTCAAAGAATAAGAACCTCTTACAGTCTTCTTAAAAATAAATAAGGGACCTGACAAGCTAACTTTGAGAAAAACTATCAGAATAACTAAGATTCCTAGGAACAGTCTGCCCCTCCTGATAGAGGTTCCTACTGTTGCATATTGAGTAAAATCCATTGATATTGGTGCACTGACACTGACAGATAAGCAACAAGGAAGATGTATGGCCACACTCTTTTAGGCTTCGTTGTTGAAATAATGTCCATTGCGTGATTAATGGACATTGCATTTGTGAAAAGGTGCTGTCATCATTAAGGATTTCTGAAACAATGCCTGTTCCAACATGTTTTTAATGCAGCTGAGGTCAGCACTGAAAGATGTCAGCTGAACACTCGGAACTCTTGAAGCAGCTCCTGGGAGGCAAACAGGAGTGAAGATGCAGTTGACATTGAATAGCAAAAGGCATCCAGCTTGAAACTTCAACTCTCTCCCTGGTTTTTAAGGTGTGTGCAAATCAGTAAAACAATATAATGATCTGAAATGAAATTGGCTCATAAAGACTACACAAAACAAGAGTCTTCTAATATGATGAGATAAATAGTTACTGAGTAAGTAAAATGTTATTGCCTAGGAGAACAGAACAGCATAAACTGATCAAATGCTCATTCCACTCTACAGAGAAGTACGTTAATGCAAAACCCTTGTCAAGTAGAAGTTCCAGAAGTTTTATTCTAGGTGAGCTGGATGTTTAAAGAATGAGAAATTTCTCATTCAACATATTTTCTTAGAAATTCCTCTTGTGTATAGTACTACCCTTCATATGAACCAGAAATTAAGGCTGCGCAGAATGATGCCAGAACTGATCCAGTAGCAACTTCCTGCACAAAAAACCACCAGCACTGACAAATTTTAACTTACTTTCCAAATCATCACATATCTCTCATGCTTTTCCCCCCCTAGGAATGTCACTAGGGGACTTTGAGGAAGGAAATTTGTTTCATACTTCCTAAGAAATTTCCAGGATATCCTCTATGTCAATTGCTGAGTGATTTCAATATCTTGCTTGCAGCAATTCTGAGACATTTTGAGAGAAGCAAGATGAACAGGATATGACTGGCATGGTTACCACATTGTTTGAGATTCCATGAAGCCAAGCCTTCCAAATAAGCAAGTGAGGGTTCTAACATGATGGAAAAATTATTTCCCAGTATGCACAGAAAGAACTTGCCTTGAGAAGACAAAAAGTTGCTATCAAGCAACATTTGCTGTAGACAAAATACATACTATACTGTATGTACACAGAGAAAAGAATCAAATTCAACTTTCAAAAGTAACAATAATCACAATGTTTGCTTCAGTTTATCTAATAGGCTGACTTACCAACACCTGAGACTTAATCCTATGTGTGTTTGCCCAAGGAACACAAGGAAAAACTATGCCCATGCTTCATTGCGGATCTGCAATTATTCATGACAGAAGGTTAACAGAACCCATTTGCTACTGCTACTGTTTCCCATAGATGCTAGATATCAAGGCTGACCTCCCTGGGAAATAGTGGCTTCATCCCAACGCTCCTCAGTGAGAGCGGAGACATGCAACCCACGGGGCTGCCTTTGACAGGGAAGGCTAAGCTCTGCACTGTTAGCTAGTACTTCCCTGAACTTCCCTCTGCCCCTCTGAATTCAGATGCATAAAAAGGGACAGAAGCAGTCTGACGATGAAGATGAAAAAGATCTCTCTCCCTTCCAGTGCATCACATCATAGAACAGATACATGCTCCCGCAATACGGAGCTGCTGGCAGAGATGAGCACGCTGTCCTTTGTGGAGTGTCACAGCCTCTGTCCAGCTCCCCACACCTGACACTCACAATCAGAGGGTTAAAGACAACCTGTGGCCCTGTACTAAATGCACAGAAATACCAGCCCCACAGAGCAGGAATGAGAGTTGGAGGATTAAAGTCCTCTAACCTGCTCTCTTCCTCTCTGTGTCAACTCTCTGAAGTGGTGATTCTTATTCAGTGCCTGTGTGAGGGACAGTTTGTACAGAGCTAGTGTGTGACCCCAGGAAAAGAAACTCCATATTTTTCCTGTTTATCAAACTTGGAAAGTAAAAGATAGTGAATTTTATTTTTTTTAATAAAAGCTTGGGGTTTTTTTAAACCATAAATTTTCATTTAGCTATTCTGAGAGCCTCAAATGGAGGTTGAATAAGAAAACCTTTATTTTATAATGCTTGAGGGAAAAGATTCTACATTTTAAGGAGTTCCTTGTAAGGCACTGACAGCCTTTCCAGAAAGAGGTGGGCAGAGGTGTACCCCTTGTGGCAGCATACAGCATTCTCCCTGGCTAGTTTCAGACAGCATGCTATTCCCCCAAGCTCCCATAAATCAGTCACTCTAAAACATAAGAAATGTCTTTCTATTTATATGTCTAATCCCCTGATGATTCAGCTGTATAGGGAAGGAAGAGTTCATATGCCATTCATTTGGTCACAGATTGCCTGAAGCAGTCTTTATACTTTAATACAGAGCAAGTCCATTGAGAGCAAAGACAGACACATTCCTTTTACTTGATCAGAACTCTATGCCCTCAAAGCGAGGGTCTGAGGAGTGCAAGTCAGACTGTTCTGTTAGAGCCCAATATTGGCTTCCACAAGTGGCCCAAGCATTTGTGAAAAGTGAGATTTGTGGCAGCACCTAATGTAGAACAGTGAAAGAGCTGCTGTGAAAAGAAATCCTCACAAAAAAATAATCCACTTTCCTCACAATAGGAAGATAGAGTCTGTTGTCCGATTTTGATGTCACTTATCAGCACTGGTCTGTCTCAGCACAGGTCTGTCTTGTAACATCACCAGACTTATCCTTGCTTTAGAAAAGTCTTTCTGTGAGAATTTTCACACTCGGGTTAAGCCTCAAAGAATGAAGCTGCAGCTCTTGAAGAATTCCACATGTCCAGCTTAGAAGCCCGTAGACTCTGACTTGGCTCCAGGATTTCCCATCGTCTCTGCTGCTGCAGTGAGGCACAGAAGTGATGGACCAAATGGAACAAGGAGAAAAAGTTCTCTAGCCACTCCTCATCTCAGAAGAAAACTGGTGGAAGCTCACATAAGAAGTCACTACTCACTAAAACAAATAAAGGTTAAAAGACAAACTAGTGGAGAGAAGTTCATCTATCTCATTGCTGAAAGCAGAAAATGTGACGGCCTGTGCTGGAGCATGGGCCACAGTCCCAGAGACTCTAGCAAGAACACAGGTCCACCTCCAAAATTCCACACCTATGAGAGGAGAATGATGAGATAAAACATGCATTATCTTGCTGCAGTGTGTTTTCTGAAATTAGAAATCCAAATTTGGGGTTTTTTGTTTTGTTTTGGTTTTAATAATCTTACATCAAAAGTATTCATGGTAGTAGTTCACTGACTGAGAAAAGGTCAACCCAAGAATGTGTCTGCCAGAACATATTTGTCCCAGCTACGTTCCAAACTGGCAGAAAGACAGCAATAATTAAGATAGATCAAATAAATCTAAACTGTCCATATAGACAGTAAATAAATCCATCTGTTTAGATCCCTTTCCCCAAAATAGCTCCAAAAGGCAGAAAAGCCGGAAAAGATGAGAAAGAGAGAAAGAATCAGGCAGAGAATTAAAGCCATCAAGAAACAACAGACTGCACGTAATAAAATTTAATACAGTGTAGTTCCCATTGAAATGGACCTCGGAGTTTAATGATGCAGCCTGATTGATCATATCAAACACAAATGGATACAGGAACACAGATAACACCCTACTCAGCAGGATTAGGAAGGAAATCAGTCACAGCCTTTGCTTGCACTTGTCTTCCCTCTCTTTACTGGTAGAATACTGTTTCTGACAGTGCTTTTTCAAGCTCTTCAGAAAGCTTCTTTTTATGTCTTGCAGTGCAGTTCAGTCAAGAATATTAAAGGGGTAGATTAACTCCTTGACAGTAATTGGGAAACACCTCAGGATAAAAGTTATGTTCTTCCAAGGAAAAAGGGTTAAAATTAAAATAGCTGATTTTAATGGGACTGAAAGATCAATATCAGACCCCATGGCAAATTAATAGTATGTGTAATAAATGAAAAGAGGTTGCTGCCAGACAGCTGAAAAGTGTTCACTGAGCAAGGGAACTAGGGATCCGAGATCGCTGCAGGCCATTTTGTACCAACTTCCTGACCTCACTGTGAAAGTGAAATAAATATCAGAACCACCAGATGAAATTAAATGTACAGCATCTCTTGAGTTCCACAGAGAAGTCATGAATCCTCCAGAAGAGATCTGCATAAGATAAGTGGATTCCATGTATTTATGGAAGACATACATATGTATAAGAAGGTCATGTGAAACATAAAGAGTGAAGAGATCTCAAAGTACAGGATTTTTTTTATAGGGCAGAAGCACAGAAGTATACACAAGAGACATGATGGTGATAATGAAACCCTGAACAGTGATGATGCATCCCATTAAAAAACACAGGATTATATAAGCATCTAGGATATAACTGTACAAGAAGTTAGTACTGAAAACTAAGATAATGAGGAGTTCTTGAAATCAAAATAGTTGAAGCTACACAAAAACTCTCATAGCAAAGACAGAACAAATCCTAATACCAAGATTTAGTGTATTCCAAAGTAGAAAGAAATAAACCAGAAGCTTCACCACTGTTCTGTTTTTCCTATTGAATGAAGAGCCTTTAAACATCTTCAGTTTGCCAGAAGAGATTTTTTTCCAGAAGGAGGTGGCTGCAGCTCCCCACCTATGGAGATGCTGCTCTGTGCCACCCCACACAGTCCTTAGGGACTTCTTGCTCTTCTGTCTGCCCCAGAAAAGATTTCTGTGCTACTCTGAGCTCATTTACACCCACACACTTTTAGCAATGCAGACATACTTCAGCATGTAGGGATGGCTTAAAGATACCTTAGACAACACTCTTTGCCAGGCTGCAAGTTTAAAACTCCTAAAGATGTAGGATTTCAATTGAAATCCAGGAGCAGGAGCTGGGCTGTCCTGGAAGGCTTTCTTCTCTAGCATAGACTACTCCTAACTCTGAGGCTACAGCTACAAACAGCCAACAAACCTTTTCTAATAATGCAATGCTGACACACCCTCCAGTTCTGTATATTTTCATCTTCTTTGGTGAGGAAGGTAAGGAAAATTTTTCAGTCTCTATTTGGCCTTCTCCTTTGTCAATAGCCAAGCAAAGAATTAGAAATACCAGACATTGCTGAGCATCTATCATTAAATTACTCCCATCATTCTGCAGAAGCTCTAACTTAAATTATCATCTTTGCCTTACGTCCTTGAAAAGTTTCTCTTCACTCTTTAAGCAAAATTCCTTTCCCCCCATTTAGTAAGTGTAATTACCATCTCAGTCCCATCTTACAAAACTAATCTGTGTCAGTCATCTGGTACCATTTAAACATTTGAATATTGGCATCCTTGTGCACATACTCATACTAATTGAAATTGGCTATTTTTTTCTCCATTGCCAAACAGTGTTAAAACTCTAAACTGTACAAGGAGCACCCAATTTTAACTACAAAGTTTACATACTGATTTCCTTATATGCAGCATGTGTTCGATACTACAGAATAACTGGACCACAACAGGCAATGATGAGGAAAGATTTCTTTCACTGCATTTTAAACCGGCTGCAGTGGATGCCTTTTTTAGTCCTTGGAAGATTGATGATTCCATTATTTGTAGTACTCAGCAATAAATCTCTGAGTTTAGGCTAAAGTGAGCACTTTTCCCTACTTTGCGTCTTCCATTACACTGTTATTCATCATGTTTAATCATTCATTTACCTCTGACTGCTACCGCACTTGGGGTGGACTGGCACATTATTGATTTTTGACTTTTACCCTTTAGAAGCTGGGTAAAGGGCTTTGCAACTGCTTAATCAAAAGTGACATGACCAGGGCAGGGGAGCTTTAGACCTTGGGAAACAGCAGCTAAACAACGTGCCAAGTTATGATGAAATGAAATTAAGAGTCAACAAAGAAAGCAAATTATAATAAACTGAAAATTGAAGTGGATACCCCCAGGAGACCACACAGGACAAAGCACTCCTCTGCCTAGCAAAACACATTCTAGGAAAGGGGAGACTAAGATTAAGCAGGAAGATTTACAACTCCAAATTCCCACAATAAAAAAAAATGCAAAGCCATGTACTGTTACAGAAGTGTCAGATAATGTAATTTGTCTGAAGTACATTCTCAGTTGCTTATAAACCTTTTTTGCTCAAATAGAGCATCACTTCAGTACCCAAATAGCAAGCATGCAACAAGAATAACAAACAATGCAATATTTTGATGGCTAACATTTTCTGCTTACCAGAAAACTGAGATTTTAAGAAAGTCAGAAGAACTCCATTTATACCTTGAAAAAATGTGCAGATAAACCTTTAATTTTTGCTATGATATGCAGCAAATTATGCAGTAATAATAAAGTAGGAGGAGAGAAGGAAATGGCTAAAGCCATCCCAAACACCCAGCATAAAAACACCTGGCTGGAATGAATATTATTTCATCAATCTGATTTAAACAAAGCTATGATAGTCAAAAACACCTGAAGAATAGACAGGTTGTGAAAAAGTAATCTCAGTGCCCACCAATGGTGAACAAGACAACAGAAGATATAAATAGGAACGGACTACAGAACAAAACAGAAGGTGCAACCATTTCAGCATATTGATCCTTAATTTGCCCACATCCTGAATAGCATATGAAGTTCTGTTCTCCTCTCAAAACACAGTACCCCTAGAAGGAATATAGAGAAGAACAAACAAACAAACAAAAGATACCAAAAAATAAGGAATGTCTTCTGTAGGAAGACATAAACCAAGATTTTGTGACAATGGGGTAAAGATAGCAACTATAATGGGGTATATGACAAAAATCTATACAAGCATTGAGAAGGTGAAGAGCCAATAATTTTTGACCACTTATAAGAATCAGAGGAAATGGAATGAAATTATCAAGCAATATGTTTAAGACTTCCCCCCCCGCCATTGCATTATTAAAATGCATAACATAGTAGCAAAAGATATTCTTGATACCAAAACACATGGTCAGTAAAACTCCCCTTTTTGTCAAGCACCCCACTAGTTCAGATCTCACATCTTTTATACGTAATTGCCATAAATCAAGGCAGAGGGATACGGGGACAGTGATCAGTTAGTATATAAAAATATATTAAAAATACCTATTTGTAAGTCTAAAAAAATTATTTCTTGTTACTGGTAAGAAGTGGAAGTCATTGCTTTGCACCCATAAAGTGTCAGTCTTGTACACTCCATCCACACTGCTCACCTGTCAATAACTGTTTAAGCTATGGTTGGTCTGCAGGAGGTATTTCAGGTCACATGCCAGTGACCCCTCCAGTATCTCCAACTGGAGATAGATACATTACATTTTGGCAATGACCACTACGAGCTTCCTAATGTAATTTATTTTGTTGTTCACAGTATGACTTTGATCTGGCTCAAGTAATTCAGGAAAAGCAGTTGTGGTATGAAAGATGGCACTATTGCAGGGGAACTATTGTTCCTATGTTAATTGAACAGACATCACAAACTGTCTACAAAATTGAAGTTGATCTTTTAAAATGTGATAAATGACACAAGACACTCAAGAAATGAAAATCAATTATGATGAATCTTTAAACATTGTACACATAAGCTTGCATATATGCAAACAGCATGGAGTAACTTGCCTGGCCAGGTTTTCATGTATTTGGGAAAAGATACTCTCAAGAAAAGAGGGTCCCTAGAAAAAAAATCTTAAATTGAGTATTTTAAGATGATACAGTAGACACAAATTACTAGTAGATTTTCAAAGCTTGCCCAGTTATATCTACAGGTTCTCTGCATTGCCAGTTTCTCACAATCTGCTACATTAACAAGTAACTTTATAACATAGGAAAATAAAATTACAGTGTTGCTAATACAGGAGCATCAACAAAATTTACCATCTCTTATATTAAAACCCTTTCAAAAAGGAAAATAAAAATACAGAGTGAAAGCAATTAAATTTAGGAAATACTATTGATGTGAAGTTAGAAAGACATTTTCTTTCCTGTCCCCCTCCCCAATAGAGCTGCCAGACATGCAAATTAAACTACTGACCATATAATTGCTTTTGTTAATTTTCATGATTTGAGCAAGACTATTACATCAGAAAGGTTGTTCTCACAACCTCCTCAAGCCAAACTCAGTCCCATGAAAACAGTTTTTAACATACTAAAAAAAAAAAAAAAAATGAAAAAAGGAAGAGACAGTTTTCTCTTAACTTTTCTTCCTAGAAAGCAATTGTACAGTCCTCCTTCAAAATTCAACAGTATCAAACTGACAGAAAAAGCCCAAAGAGACCTTAACATATTGCAAAGCTCCTACAAACTCAGGCCGGGTGAACAATGTAGTTATAGGAGATATTACCTGTTCCTTCTGTAGCAATTTCCTGAGGTCTGTCATCAAGAATGCTAAGACAGTGTCCTATAATTGTTATCAGAATCGTGCTTTCAAATAACTTAAAACACATGTTTTGCTTGTAGTACAAATATTTTTATCTGATATCTCTTTCTTCTTAAGTATTATTATTTACAGCAATTAGGAGCAGTAGGGCCTCCTGTTTACTCAAATGGAAACATATGGTGCAACGTATCGGCAATAAGCAACCGTTCTGACAGGCATCACAGAAGTTCAGCATCACTTTCCAACCTTACTTTAATCAAGTAATTTTGTGAGCACTCTTATTGGGCTGACAGTCAGACTAGCTCATAGTAATGCTGTGACCAACCTCAGTGCCGGAGTTTTGAGCAAATGGCAGGGAAGTAACAATTGCCTTAACAGGTGTTTCAACTTGATCAAAAAGATCACTTTCTCAGCCAAACACTGGCGGAGAAAAATAAAGCTCTATTTTTTCATTATTCCTCCCTCATCCCCATTTAAAAACAAGAATATAAATAATATAAATGTTTCTCACTAATCACTACAGCATATTGGTTTACATTTATGGATTTTATTTTTTAAATGAAAATGTCTTCATCTTGATAATCCTTTCAATTCATAGTATGCATGATTTTTAGTTCCCCATTAACAGACTGAGCCAATGTTTACCATAACTATTTTTCTGATACTACGTGGCAAAGTAGTGCTATTTCATTGTAGTCAGACCTTGTGGTGTATACTACATTGCAACAACAGACCACAATTATTTCCCTATTATATTTAATAATTTAAGTAAGTCAAAGCAAAATGCTCAGTGCCCACATCAATCAGCAGCGGTAAATCTCAGTAAAATCAGTTTAATCTGGACTGCTATTTTGTATTTTAAAAAAATGTTACTTTAAAATATACAAATGGTAAAGTCTTTTTGTTAGCTGGTTTTTGTGCAATTCATTTCATGTTGCATTGCAGAAATTCTGAGCCATAGGAACCAAGTGGAACACAGCTGTGATTTCCTTTTCAAATGGGCAACTTCATTTTTTCTGTAAGACTAGAGCACAGCTATCCCAGTGACAGACAGGGCCAACTCGTGTGACTCATGAAATGCCGATCAGGAACCTCATCTCTGCAAAGTTCTTAAGAGCCTCCTGAGCACAGCCGAGGTTCCTGACAATTGATTACACTTTCACAGCTTGGCTCAGACGACAGAAACGGCCCAGCACTCACGCTGCTGAAAGCCTTGGCAGGTAGCAGTTGTGTGTAAGCTCATCTTCACGATACCAAGACAATACCTGGATTTTCCCAAATTGGCTCACTACTGCTTACTAGAGTGACTGCTGGTAAACTCACACATAGCAACAGCAATACGCTGCTTTAAGCAAACAAAAGCAGTTAGGTTCATGGTCCCTCGCTTGCCGTCCCACAGCAAATAACCTGTTGCCACCACTTTTTGTACATCATTATCCTATGTTGCCCATCTCTGCACAGTGGCTGAACACACAAGCAGTGATTCACTGAGCCTCTGGAACTGCTATACTCCAGAAAAACTCTCTTCTGAATTGTCTGACTTAATTCTTTGATTCCCTGTTGCTTATCTTCTTTACTTCTTTCATTCAACATCAAACACTGTTTGGACACAAAAGCCAAACCTATTTGCCTATATGACTTACAATGAATAGTCACCATTCTGTTCAATTCTAATGATTGACATGATTATGGCTCCCAGCAATGAGTTCCCCACACAGCCTGAAAGTCTGAAAAGAGCAGCAGCAAAATTAATGGAAGCCAGGAATGGAATAATGGAAGCTTGTTAGTTACTTAGACCCCAGAGACCTTGAATTCCACAGTTCTTGGTTGGCATCGTGCACTGAATCATAGAAACATCTAGAGAGAACAAAACCAATGATGAAGTACACTGCATCATATGATACCTGCTCTGACTACTAAGCAGTTAATTCAAATCAACGCAGAGTTTTGAGGATGTAACACAGAAGCAAAGTATCTAAAGCCAAAATAATACAGTGCTGGATATAATAAAGCAGACACATTTCAGTGTGATATTGCTAAATCATTATACTTGGAACGAGTAAACTCTTCTACCACACTGAACAGACGGGTAACCTCAGAGATAGGAGGAGAAAGGCTGTCTTACATGATAGCTTTTAACCATAGCTCGAACAATAAATAGCCGGAGTCACAGCATATCTGGTTCTCAGTGCCTAGAAGGATACTAACTGGTCAAAACCATTTATTTAAGCAAACAGGTAGATATCTAATAGAGAGGGAAAAAGAGGCCCCCCCTTACTTACTAACAGAAAAGCTAATGTGTGGGTATCTGCTCTTAGAGAAGATGTACCTGGCCTTTTGTATTGCCTTTTCAGTGGCTATACATACATGCTTTTCTTGAGTCCAGTTGCATGCTGATGCAGACTCTGGCATGCAGCTTGGAAAAAGAAAAAAGAAAGCTCATTTTGGCATCAGGAGGCCTTCCTGAAAGCCTAGTAACTGAACTCTGACACTACTCAGCTTCTCTGAATCAACAGAGGCCATTCAATTTGGCATCTGCACAGCAAAGCTAATCACATTCAGTGTTTAAACTTTGGGCAGACAGTGAGATGAATTAGAAATCTGAATTCTTAGCAAGTAGAATAGCAAAGCATTGGTAAGATTTCAAAAGCCAAAACTTTCCAAGGATCCTTTAGATAAGAAAAGGCTGAGATGTTTGCTTTGGAGTTTTAACTCTCCGCCCAGTAGACATACATTCTTCCATTAGTTGTCAAAACAAATACATTGCTGTCCTAACACCTCCAGTATTTAAAGTTTACTTTGCTTTGAAAATCAATTATTAAAACTTCTCTCTCATGAAAGACGCTTCCTTTTCAGAATTTGTTTCTCATTTATAGCACTATAAATGAACTATTTTATAAAACAAGCAGTATTTCCAATAAGGCAAATTAGTTGAGATAGATAAATCACTGAAACTCACTGACAAGCAGGTTTATGAATAATTAAGTAGCTGATACACAGCTGCATTACCATGGGCCGCTTGCTCAGATTGCCATTTTTCTCAGCACGACATAGGCAAGACTTTGTTTCTATAGTATAAAGAGACTCTTAATTAAATCTCATTCTTCAGTGTACCAGGGTTTTACCTTCTTTATATGAGCTCAGATTATTATATTTAATGCTGAAAAAAGTAATTTTCTGCTTAAATTCAGCAGATTGCTGATGGGATTTCCTTACAGTAATTTGTTGTTTCCAACTTCTTTAAAATAAAGTACTACAATTCTTTTGGTAGAAATTAATTGCACTACTCCAGTCTTCAAAGTAGTCATCTGAATATTAATATTCCTGAAAAATTTCCATTTTAACATATTGTTAGTATGTTGGAGTGATCTTAACCCACAGTTATAAAATTCCACGTAATTGCCCATGTCTTAATGGCCTCAGGCCTTGAATACAATCATTGGTCTTTGCACACTGCCTGTCACTTTTAGTGCTTGAGTATTGACATGGTATCTCTTTTAGGTTCTTTGCAGCCTTTTAATGACTATACCAATTAATAATGCATCATTCTCTCTCCTCTAGCTAATTTTAATTGCTGTAATTTTTGTCCCTAGACAATACTTGCACTGCAGATGTAATCTATACCACCGTGACTGAGCTAGAAGATCACACTCTCAAGGTCCCTAGCAGATAAACAACACAATTTCAAGTTCATAGACATCATCCACAATTGACATCAATTACTGTTCAAGGAAACAAGTCATGACATTACAGGTAACAAACAGCTCATTTTTATGTTCTGGAGCAGAGTGGACTTCACCAGCAGGGCTTTGACAATTAATTACAGCTTCACAGACAGTGCTTTATGGTGATACTCAGATACTTTGAAAGGGAAAAATTCACCTAAAATTAGCAAAGATGGAGGTTCTGCAGTTCTTCAACAGGGTGAGGTCTATACTGCTACACAGATATTCTCAGAAATACATGAATAACACCTTTGAGGTAGTATTATATTGTGGCATAAACATGCTAGTTAGTCACCTACAGCCTTAAGACAATGTGTAAGACAAACTTCAGCTTTTATTAAAACTTGTTTACAAAGCTCATGGGTACAAACAAAATAATGCAGGGTGAAAAAAAGATGTTAATAACCAATCTCTACTCAGCTCTAGAGACATACCAAACTGAAGGGCATAATGATGAATCGTGTTTGTTACATATTAGATCATTCAGTTCATCCCCTTGCCAGTATTAGGGATGCTTCACAAATCATATCTCAGTGTTTCATTTAGTATAGTTTATTTTGATCCACAGCCCTGTGAAGTTCGGTCTCCCTATTTTTACTGTCAACTCTTATTACCTTGTCAAAACCATAAAGCTTCTTGTGCCAGTTGCCTCCACTTCTCTTCCCAAGTACACAAAACTATAAAGACAGCCTACAACCTGTATCTAGATGCATGTAACTATGCACAGTATAATCCACTCAATTTATCTGGTCTCCCACTGTACCAGAATACTTTCTGTTCTCAGTGCATGAAGACCCATTAAAAACATAATACAAATGTCAGTTTTGGACAAGATCATATTTACCCTTTTCCAAAGATGAAAAGTTCAACACCAACAAGGTTAGAAAGCCATGAAAAGAATGTCAAATGACAAACCTGTCTGCTGTCTCAGTAGCAAACTGTTTACACTGGGTGTAACGTATTTGGAGTTCACAAAAACATAACATTGTTACAGATTACTTGAAAAGTATTCAATCCTGCCTGGGTTTGGTGTTGTATCCGAATGGGACTAAAGATTCAAGACATGATTTGGTATTTATGTTATTGATATAAGTACTATATTTTATAGGGTACAAAAACATGAAAATTATTGCCCTCAAGCACAGCAATAACCATAATTCTTCCACAATATGCACCTTGTTAAACAGTCAAATAAATTTACTAGTAATGCAGACAGTGTAATTTGTCCCAGTCATCTTTAATTGATCCTTTCCCTTCAAACACAATGTTGCTTTTTTAATATATGAGATCACTAAACAAAAGAGAGAATGAAAAGCAAAACGTACTGTAGCTTGTAATGCATCTATCATCATTCAACTTCCAAGTGCCTGCTAATGAATCTTTGAAGTAGTATACATTTTTAACTAGTCTCTAGTGAACTATATTCTTATATGCTATCCTTGGAACACATCTAAAATGCTCCATAAATTTACTGGCACCGAGCCACCTTGTCACATATCTTTAACCCGTTTCCTTTCTTCTATTAAAGTACTCATTTGCTGTTAATTACTTTTAATAGCCATAAAGGTGGAAGGGCAACAGAAATAGACAGGTAGGGTGGAACGGAATAGGAGAGTCTACCAGTATCAGTCATTTAACTACACTTGCTTACCTCCCAGAGAACTGGACAGCACACCTAGAAGCCCTCAGTCACTGAAGCCCCCTTTCAGTTGGCAAAAAGCTCTTCAGGTTGCTGGCAGGATGCACCTCCGTGCTTTCACACCGCTGGCTCATACGCGGAGGGTAACAAGCTGTTACTACAGCACTTACTACAGCCATCACGTAGTACAGTTTGGTGTGAACCTGGAGGTTCCATCACTCTTCTCACAGACTGGCCTGCACACATCTTCCACACAACAGCAAAAGCAAACAAAACAAAACCCAACTAGGTCAAGCACTAACTGAGCAATCCTCTACTGCAAAAAACATGTTTAACTGTAAATGATTACACGAACATTTAACTATTAATGACTTCTGTGGAATGTCTGAGAGATTATTTAAAGCAAGGCTTTTCCACAGTTAATAGCTTAGATTACAATGGCCACCATTTCCTGGGTATTTAACTGACTATCTCAGAAACATTTTACATGTTAAATTGCAAATGAAACCAGAGATGCTTATGACAATTATGCACTAAAATGCTATAAAAATGCAAAGTCATCTAAATAAATCACTCACAAAATCCCCAAATAATCACTTTTAATCTAAATTATTGCACCTATCTTCCCCTTGTCTGAAAGGATGACAGTAATGATAGTTGATTTGAAATTACTCTAATCATCACAAAGCATTTAGATATTATGTTGATAGTCACTGTAAATGAATCAGCACAGTTAATAATTCTGCATTCAGGTTCACTATTGTATAGTGCCTGATAACTGCTGCACTTTCTTTTTACCGTCCTGACGCTCACCTTATCTGATGCAGTAAAAACATCTGTCCTGAATATTGAATAGAGGAAAATAAAGCAAACATTTATGACATGGTCACATACAATGATAATATACTTGTGCAAGGGACCAAACTATAAGAACACTTAAGTGCCCAACTTTACAGGCATAAAATTAATTTTAAAAGCGGGTGGGTGGGTGTTTAAGTATTTGACTACAGCAGAACCTCAGCAGTTAAACCAGTTGTGATGCTCATTCACAATCAGTTCAAATTCAAACTCTCACATCAAGAAATTCCTCTCTTTCATCCACCGCTCTTCAGTGCCAATCAGTTTGCACTCCCTCACCCCTTTGAGCTTAATTTTCCAGTAAGCAGAGACAAGCTTGCAGCTTTTAAGGACCATACACTCTGCTGAAACACAGTCAAGGAGCATACACAAGTATAATGAAATTGAATCTGTGCATGCAAGAGCAGCACATTTCTCCATGAGTAACTCTTCTTAGCAACATTACTGGCTGCAGAAAAATCAAGGATGGGAGCCAAATGTACCAGTGCTTTCCATTAAATCTCCCCTCTAAAAAGGGAGACAAAGCCAGATTCCTAGAACAGTGGAGAAAATAATTATAATAAAGATGTAGTTCTACTGAAAGCCACACACAAAAGCAAGGTCAGCAGAGTGGTGTGTCTCTATGACTTAGAATTAAGCTTATAATAGATTTCTGTAGCAGCTCACATGTGAACTCCTAAGCAATTTTTTCTTCCTCTCTTGCAGTATCACACTAGGAACAGTAATAAGTATGTCAACCAAAGGAAATGTCTAACATTGCTTTATATAAGAAAAAAAAAAAGTCTAAAACCTAAAAAGCCCCTTAAACCTGCTTTGTTGTATTTCTTTAACTTCTGAAGGATTGAGCATAGTCTCTACATTACTGCCAAAAGCCTGAATTGTAGTAAAGCTAAATACTACATGCTCCAAATTCCTAAAATTGGAACTGCTATAAAGAAGTTTGCAGCCACTACAACTAGCAGTTGTTGGTGTTGTAAACAATTTTATTTTAATTAGAGAGCTTTTGTCTTGTTTTTCATTATCCATATACTTAAGAATAATCAGGCTCAAAGGCTGTGCAATTTCTTCCTTGTTGTTCCTACAACATAACAAGCAGTGCAAAATATTCAGTGAAACAGAAGTCTTGAAAGGTAAAGTTTCCTCATCTTTATTCCACTTCTTGAAATAAATAACTTTTTTTTTTAAAAAAAAATAAACAGTAGAGGGCTGTGCTCAATTTTTATGACCGCCTAACAGTGTTTGTTAAAAAACTATTAATACAAATCCAACTGCCAACACACTCCACAACTGTTTATACTGAATACTGGGGAAGAGATTTGTTATTTATAAAGTGATATAAAATAAGTCTGCAATATATTAATAAGTATGCATTGCTAACACCACACATTCAGTTGAAACAAAGAATATAAAATATTCTCTATGTTCTACAATTTAGAATCCTGAAAGCGACACTAAATTCAAATTAGTCAATATTTAACGTAATTTATCAGTCATGCCCTAAACAGAAGCATAATAAAAAGCTTTCTATACCAAACGTTCTCTGTACAAGGGGTAAAAATACATATAATGGCTATGATGGAGCAATAAAACCCTACCTCTCGTGTTCAAGAAAGTTCAAATTTCCTAATATCAATGCCTGGCTGCATTTCAATTTGGGCATATCTTGTCCTTATAGATATATGCTAGTATGAAGTGAAATCTTAAAAAAATATATAATTAAAATATAAGTATTGGAATAATTTTGGAAGTACAGACCAGAACTTCTTGAGGTTCATTGAAAAGAAGGGAGAGAATACCATACTGAGCAGTTCATCTTAATAAGAAAGCTTCCTCTTCTCCTTCTGTGGGGACTATCAATCACAGAACACTTCCAGACATGAAAAAAATGGGTGGCCAAATCTTCAGACTGGCAATAGCACAACTCCCAAAGCCAGTTACTCCTACCCACTGCTGGTTACTCCCCTCTACCTCCTTACATACATTAACGCTACACCATGTTCTTTTGCATTAGCATCACAGAAAAATACCAGCTCCTTGCTGAAAAACTGTAATTGCAAAATAACAGGATAAAGACTGGAAAGAGAGGGCAAAGGGCAGAAAGAGAAAACATACCAAATTGAATTTTAAAGTATTCAGAAAGCAATGAGGAGGGAGTGACAAAGACAAAAGAGATCTCAAAACACAAGAGAGAGAAATTGAGCAGCATGGAATTGAGGAAATAGGAACAGCTTGTCCAAACAGAAACATCAGAGGTAATTAGCAAAAAGCAGCACAGATGTTTGCTTCCCTGCTCCAATAAAAGGTAAATGAACTGATCTTTAAATAGGACATGCTTTAAAGATTCCAACCTGGCCAAGAGCTCAGCTATAATATTAATTACACCAATCTGTCCTCTGAATTTATTGTGAAGACAAGCATTTAGGACCAATGTACTGCAACAATCTAATTCATAATAGTCATTCTTGTAACATCCTTTCTGGAATCAGGTATCTACCAGCAAGGCTGACTGACTCTCAGAGCAAGGTAAGCAGTAAGAACACCATCTAATGCAAACAGGAAAGATCAGAGAAGAGTAAGATGGACTGTATTTTCATGGCATTGTGCTGGTACATGCCAGCACAAAGCCAGACTCTCACAGCTTTGGTTTCAGATTTGGACTGTATTGGGACAGAATCTTCTGAAACTACATGAAGAAGATTCACTCTTCCATATAGAATACTGGACACAGGACAGACATTCTTCACTATAAAGGCAAATGTGACATGGTTAAGAAAAATATAATTGTATCTTGGCAGGTTATCTTAGCAACTTAGAACACTGGAACCACAAAACTTATAGTAATAAAATGCACTCTGAACTCTATGAAACTATGTGATTGAGAAGCCGCAGTATCAATGAACTATATTCAGAATTTTAAATCCCTTCTGCCCACACCAGATCATCAATTGCAGAAATCAAAACATCTACTAAGCTTAATACAACTACAATGATTTACAATAATGTTTACTTTTTTCAAGTTCTCTCAGAAAGGCAGCACTTTCTGTAAAGATCAACGATCACAAAAATACTTGACAATTTTTCAACGGTCAAGAAAATACTTGCATTCCATTATTTGGCAGAAGAGTTTTCCTGGAAACTGAAATTAAATTAATTTTTGCATACAAAAAGGAAACTTTAAGCTCTATTCCTCAGGCAAAACTACTCATCAGTAAATAAACTTTGAACATGTCTACTAATGTCCTCATGGAATATATGAGTGAATTTTAAGTGCCACAGAGACTAGGCAATTAACATAGTACAAGAGGGTTTACACTCACAAGGTCAGCAATTGGTCTTCTATAGAGGAACACTGAGGTGAGTAATCAAGTTTTCCGGCATCAGCAGCTGTAAAATATTACCATGAACAAATTGGTAAATGATTCACTGGTGTGAAAAATTTTGCTTTTATTTACACATGTAACTAAAGCAGTGCACTCATTAAAAGCAGACTTTTGGAATACACGGCAAATACATTAATTTGAGGTTTCCTCCAAAGAGGCAGCATGACACCCTTGCTGTGTTCCCTGTTCTAAGGTACTGATTTATTCAGGGCA
>JAOQGH010000005.1:9704798-9786150 GCA_025769975.1 Gallinago jamesoni | reverse complement strand
TTTGAGGTTTCCTCCAAAGAGGCAGCATGACACCCTTGCTGTGTTCCCTGTTCTAAGGTACTGATTTATTCAGGGCATGAAAAACTGTACCCATTAAGCTACTAAGAGCACTCTGTACAGCACCTGCAGGAAGCACTTCCATGCAACCATTAACTGGATTTATGTAAATACCTGTATGACTGATTTCTTTGGACAAATCAGGCAAAGATGAGAACACCAATACCAAAGAAACCACACTGTTTTGCAAAACTATCCATAAGCAGTCTGTTATTTCCCTTTTATAGATCTAGTTTTAGAAAATGCTGGTCCTCACTTTGACTTCTCAAGCATTCTCTGTCCCTCAAAACGCAAAAGTGCTTTTTTTCCAGGTATAGAGTACTAACTAGTTTCCTGCCACAATTTCCGCGTGCAGTTGTCCTACCAGCGTTAAACAAGGACTGATAATCTATTCTGTTCCCTTCCAGGCTCTTCTATCACTGATGCTGAAGGGGCGTTACATTTGGTACTGGTGATACTTGGGGATTCCAAAGAGAATTCAAATCCTGCAACTTGTTGTTATTACTAATACAACTCGAGAAACATAGGTTCTTCACCAGAACAGTTTGCAGTCTCTGGTAGGCATGTGGAGTCTTACAGGCTGCGACTGACACATGCCAGCAGCACAATTTCTTGAAGTCAAGAACACATTTGAACTCCTAACACATGTTGTATTCCTTAAGACTCTTCCCTCTTAGGATATCCTCCAAATCTGGTACGTAGATAGAATTTTCAATCCCTACTGTTACAGACAAAAATACAGGGAGTTATTTCTAATTATACTAGTTGTAGTGTTGCACACATAAACCCAAGGAAAGCAGAAACAAGCCCCACCAGGACACGGCAGCATCAATAGCACCAGCAGAGCAAATGGTATCTGTATATACAGACACTGCCATTTTAGCAAATTCTCAGACAGTCTTAATTTTCAGAAGTGCTGAAAAGTCAAACCTGCAGATAGGGGAAGAAGAGCTATAAATAGTCAGCACAGCAGAAAAGCCAGGCTCATTAAAAACCTGTTCAAAGAAGCAACTGTGATTCATATTATTCACCTGCTGTGGTTTAGCTTCTAAGTCTAAATCAAGTCATGATAAGAATAGGTTACTCATGTGAAGAGGAAGATTTAAATTTTTTTAGTAACAAGTATTAAGAAAAGTCTAAAAGTTACCATTCAGCCAATATTATTGGTTTGCATACCAGAAGCAACAGCTTAATGTCAGACAAAACATGCTGCTTTAAGGGACAGAGGCTAAACAATTGGCACTGTGTTAAGAAACCGATGCATTACATAAATAGTTTACCAGGATACAAATTCCAGCTATTCAGGTATCTTGACTTCTGCACCATCAACTCTGGACTTTTGATCAAAATTTACTTAAGATAAATGATTTTTTTTGAACTAAGTTGACCACATACAAGTCTCTTAATTATAGTCACTCTATTGTCTATTACAGCGGACATTAAACGTGAGCATTGTTTTTTCCTGACAAAGAGGTGCAGCTACAGACAGCAAAGACAGTTATTTAACTACTTTCTACTCAAAAATGATACTTTGCAGTACATTATACATTTGTTAGGGAGCATCAAGATCAATATCAGAAAGAGCACTGAAAGCTTTTGCCAAGAAAAATGGACATATTTTCAGATACATATTGCATTCTTCTATAGAAGATTATAAATTCTCCTTTAAGCTCCTGCCTAGTGCAAATCTTTTAATATCTTATAGAAAATATTGGAACCAAGCCATAGTAACCTCTTCACACGTCAATATGTTCATGTATCCTATTTCATGGCTCATTCAAAAGGAAGATTGGAAGGATTTTTTCCATTTCATATATTAAATGATTTAATTCAGAAGGGATTTGTGTCAACGTAAGTATCCAAAAATAGTGTGCTTCCTTTATAAATTGTATTTTTTCATCCCAATTAAGACATATAGCACCTACACAGTCACCCACTGCCACTGCTGCTCTGTGTTTCAATACATAAACCTTACATGCAGGGAACTACTCAGCCTGGATCTCTACACTCAACTTCTGTTCTCTGATAAAATAAGAAATACACAATTAACTCATATTATTACATCACTAATAATAATGTGTCCACAGGAAAAAAAAACAACTCTGAAAAATATTAATTTATGAAGAACTTGGATCTTAAAATAACCCAAAGAATTTGCAGCTGTGTTCTTTCAGTAAGGACTGAAATAAATGTCTATCACATCTTCAGCAGAAAGCAACACCAAATATTTTAACGAAGACTAGCAAAAGTTTCCGGGGGGGAGAAGAGAGGGTTTTTGTAGAATTTTGTTGAACTTCAATGTAATTTGTCCTATCCTAGTGATAAATACCAGTAGACCCTAAACCCAAAAGAGGAAAGACCTTTGGCATCCACTTTCTCTCCCAAAAGCAGTTGTTTCTAGAGCGTATGACCACAGCATTATACTGATAAATCTGTCACTGCTTATGTCTTAACAAGATCACATGTTGAACAGCATAAATGAAAAACACAAAAAACTAAATAATGTGCTAAGTCACTTTCCTCAACAATCAAAGAAAGATGTAAACAGTTTACAGCCAAATTCCAGTTTTCATACAACTTGTATACTTGGTTTTATTATGTGTATTTACAGCTTTTTATGAGCAATATGGTAAACTATATCCAGCTACTTTCTCACAGTATTACAAAACATACAGTACATTGATTAGCCCGTAAAGTCTATTGACAGTTTTTGTCCAGCAGTAATTTATTTCACTATTTATGCAGCTGTTACTATAGTAAATCATTGCAGGAGGCAACAGCAAGACACTACATCAGATTTGGATAGTCTGCTGCTGAACTGCCCCGAGAGAAAAGCAAAGAACAAACTTGTGCTTCCCAAGACTCACCATTCCCTCATCAGCACATGACAGACTTCATAGCAATGTGTGCATTTCATCCTCCTATACTGCTAGTTCTAATAGAGGATGACAACTTACTAGTTCTGTCAGGGTTTTTTTTTTCCGTTTTGTTTTTTACTCAACAGCAAAAACATCTTAGGAGGAGCTGTGACATGTCTACTTGGTTGGTATAATACACTACATCAGATTGGGTTGATGTGTTTAGACAGCAATAGAGTGTAGTAATATGCTAGTTTCAGAAAAGCAAGCACAATGAGTATGCTAATGCTTTGCTAAACACAATTAATGAGCCCTGAATCTGAGCAGGGCTAATTAATCCAACTGCAAACTCTTCACAGCTGATGATTGTGCACTCCTAATTTTCTCTACAGAGGCAAGGGAAAAGGGAGGATTGAGATGGGACTTCGAAAAAGTTGCTGAGAACTTAGAACTGTGGCTGAAGTCAGTGTCTTTGCAATGTAGAAAATGCTGCATGAGAGTAAACAAACCCCAACTGAGCAGCCTTCCACCTGCCAAAGCAGCAACAAAAACGTACAAAAGATACTTTTCACTTGTATCTTTGTCTCAATACATCACTTGTGAAGTACAACTATAACCTTTTCCATTCAAATGCACTAGGAAAATTATTAATTCTTGTGAAGCATTACAGTGCTATTTGATGGGAATGATGAAAAATTTCTAGAGCGAAATCTGTATTGAGTAACCTGCTCAGACCATCTGCAGTAATTTCCATCCTGGTACTTCTTGACTCTTCAGTGCTGGATTCTGCAACTCTGCAAGGGAATTGTTCTAACATGTTAGCGGCAAAGCTCACCAAAATAAAGCTCTAAGCACTTTGGGGTACAGTGTACTAGGAGTCCTAAGAATAAAGCAAGGATCTCATTTTTAGCAGTGATGCTGGCAAACAGAACTCATACTGCTTTAAACACATTCTGTGCTGACTCATATCGTGTTTCCTTTTGAGTACATAGAAAAGTCACCAGTTTTAGAAATACATTTCACTTGAAAATTACCAGGCATGATGTAGGTCACAGTATTTTAAGTATAAACAGTCTGAAAAAACTGATTTTCCATAGTCTTGCCCTGTGCCACCTACACCTTTAAATTTCTTGGATGAGGGAGAAGCTTGTGATCAGCATTTGTTTAGATGGAGGAATATGATGCCCAAGAAAAAAGGGATGGAAGTCATTAATTAGATAATAAAAGCACAGTTGCATTAATGTCAGGAAGACTCTCTGGTCATCCCTGCATCCAAGACATCTCTGATAAAAGCAAATATTGCATGTGATCCATGAGAGCTAAGATTGTAGATAAGACCAGGGATGTGTGATAAGAACAGAAACTGCATCTAGTCTGGGACAAGATGAAAAGGGATAGTCTTCTCAGGTTTGGGGAAGGGAAAAAGCATAGCTGAGAAAAATCACACACGATTGTATACAGGCAAAGGAGGCTAAGTCATTGCAGCAAAAAGCACTAAGAACTTTTCCTAATGGTAGTTCAGAATTAGTTAACTACCTTTTAGCTTGCATTCTTTAAGATACAGAAATGAAACAGTTAACAGCTTAAAAAATTAAGCAGTTCATAATAAAGCCAAAGTTTCTTGTGATCTTTATTCTCCAACAATATTCTTTATCGCAAGATAAGGTGAGATCTGAAGACAGCAACTATTAACATTCAAAGAGTGTTAATGCAATTAAGTTCAGTTCTAAACCTCCTCTTGTTTCATGAATCTTCAGAGAGCTGCTTTTTTGTGTGTCTTTGAAGAGGTATAAAGCAGTGCTTTTGCATTAAAGTGAAATTTTCCATCTAAGTTTTTAGGCTGTACTTCCAAAAGTTACAGAAGACACATCACAGACTGTGATCAGCACTCAAACCTGTCATACATTGATCACAACTAGTACCAATTCATAAACTGAAAAAAGACTTTTGATAAGGAAGCTGAATAACAATGCATCTAATAACATAGACTAGAGAAACTACTGCTACATAAAAGCTGTACTACTTAAAATATTTAAATGCAAAAAAGGGTCAAATGCATTTGAAATGTACTGATACTATCTGTTCTAGATAATGAACTTCTCGAATCTTTTTTCCAAAAAAAGGGAAAATTTGGACAAAACAACTTCAGGAATCCAATATTAAGAGGTGTGGGGACACATTTGTTATACTATATCAGCCGTCCTCTTTAGATGTCCAAACTATGATACTGCATTCAGTGTACAGGAAACAGAATAAAGATGAGTTTCTCCAGAAAGTAATTCAGGACCACTAATTTAGAAGCCAAATTTAAATAGAGGAAAAAACATCATTCCAGCCTGGATATTTAATTTACCTGATGCAATTATCACTACAAGAATATTCTTTGTGAAGCAATCATGCAGTCTGTGATTTCAATACCTTATAACATGGTTAGATATCATTGTTAACTTTTACTGCTTCATTTTTGTTTCCTCAGTGTTAGACTTCCACATCCTTATAGTTTACCATAATCCCTTATTCCCGTAGGCATTGATAGCCTGTTGTTGTCAGCTTTAAAACCAGGGTACTTTGATGGTGCAAGCATCTTGATATTTGCAGCTGTTTATTTCTGACAGCTTGCTAAAATGTTACAGCAGAATATTGTTTCACAACTCTCCCTCACCAATGGATTTATCAATACCTGACAGGAACATTTTAAAGACTTTCCAGCAGCTTGTATGAGTGGTAAAATGCCTAGCTCCCTTTTGAAATAAAGCTGGAAGCCATTTGCTAAGGTTTCATTTCTCCATACGCTTTATTTTCTCAGTCAAGCTTTACAAGTGAAAGTATGTACCATTTTTGGTAGAGATGATTAAATCAGGCAAGAAGTTACCTGAAATGACTACTGGTGAACTGAACCATGAATGCTTCACATACACTGATAAGCAGTTTAGACACATGAATAGTTTCATTAAGTGTAAACCGCAGCAAGTCTTTTGCCTAATGTGATGATACCATAAACACCACCTGAATTATGTCACAAGAAAAGTTATCTAAAAAGAGGAAACTTCCTTTGCAATAGTAATTACAAGCAAAACAGTGAGGTTAATTGCTTAACTGATACAGTTAGGCAAACAAATAAGAGTATGTTAAAGGATAACAAACACTGTCAGCCTCATGGGCAGTTTTAACTAGAACTAGATCCAGCTTTGACCTCTGACGTCCACGACAAGCCCACCAAGAAACAGGAACTGTAAGTTAACACTCCACAAAGTGTAGAAAACACTGGTCAAACACATAAGTCCACAGTGCTGATGTGCATAAGAAACTTACTGAGGAAAAGGAATGAGGCTAGAAACTGATTAGACACTGAGAAAGTGCTGCAGTAGTTACACATTAATTATATTATTAAGTTTTCAGTCCATATTGCAGCTTTACCTTCCTGGCTTACTGTGGTAGTTGAGGATTATACCACCAGTTTACTCAAGAAGCACCACAATAACCCAGAATACTGGAGAGCTTGAGCTTATCAAGTACCAAGAGTTTCAGTTTTCCTGGAGTTCAGAAGACTGGTTTGTGTCATGGATTAAGATTCTCATACATTTTACTGACCACAGTATAGGACTACTGTATACTTTGTGAAACAGATTTACCTTGCTCTTGAACAATCACAGGAATTCAAATTCAAGCATGCTTCTAGAATTCTGTATTCATTCAGCAATAATTTTTTTTCAGTTTGACAGCCCATGTTGACATCAATCTCACGAAATGTTGCTTTGAATTATAAATACCCAGATCTCCTCCATTTCTGTAGCTCTAATAGCACTCAAGCATTGTCCTTCCTAGCAATCTTCAGATGACTCAGAGATTAGACAAACTTTATTAGAATTTAGTAATTTTGCTTGATACCTTAGTCTTAAGTAGTCATACTAATTATACCACACAAAAAGTCTAAACAAAAGAAAATAAGCTGTCCCTAGATAATCTGCTAGCATGTCTTTATTTGCTTGCCCTCTGTGATCCTCACTGTCCTGGTGAGGAGGAAAGGGAAGCATTACAAACAAACTGTTTCTTAAATGGCCCTTCATGAAGTGAAACATGCTGTCATTAAGGAACATTAATTTATAGCACTCCTGTCACAATGACAACATTTATTCAAAACTTTAGTGCTGTAGTAGGTTGGTGCCAAAATAGCCCAACTTTAAAAACATCCTATCAGTTTCCTTGTCACCAGAATCAACATAGCTCTTTGATGCTATTTATTAAATGTTAAATTGAAATATTTGTCACAAGGCTTCTGCCTTCTAGCTGGTTTGAAGAGCACCCCTTTCTTCTTTACAGAGGAAATGAAATTCCCACGTTTTGCCATGCCATCTAAAGTCGTCAACCAGTCAGGCATCTCAGGAATCCTGCTTCTTCCCATCTATGACACTACAGTTAAAAGCTTTCTCTTGGAAAAATACTGTAGCTGAGATTATTGAGAAGCATTTTTTTTTCCCTTTCAGATAATCTTTTTATCAGAAATCCATATGACATTGGAAAGTCAGGATTTATCTAGCACTGAGAAACACTTACCGTCCTTCACTTTTTTACAATTCTGCTGAAACTAAAAAACTTGATGAAACCAAAGTCTATGTGAGACCCAAATATATAAAATCCAGGCTTTATTGAAACACCAAGAAATCTGCACAAGGGTCAACATTTCCACCACCAAGTCCTACATAATAATGAAAACAAGGAAGCTGATGAAAGCCTTTCAGGTAAAATATCAGTATGCACATTTTCCCCCAAGAGAACAGATTTTATTGTATTTGTTGGAGAGTCTAAATTTGATTTGTTTTGTTTTTCCTTTTACAAGGAATCCTTTTTTTAATTCACAGAAAACTATATTATTCTGCATACCCAGAGTTAAACGTCTTATCTATGGAACTTGAGAAATAAAGTTTATATATATGGCTGAGATTTGAGAAAATATGAAAAATTCAACAGCCAGTAATTGAACTGCTGTAGTTGATTGCCCCAGAACTACTTTGTATGGCATACTAATTCCAAAGATAGATTCTCTGCAGCACACTAGAAATTGTTTATGCAGATCACATTTATGATGAAGAAGAAACATGCTACTAAGTTTTATAAATTGAATAAGGTTTGATTAAATCTTCTCAGAGTAATGGCTGCAGGACTAGGGAACTTGAATTTTGTTTTTCTGATAGAACCCTTGATCATTTTTATTTCTTTAAAACATCAGGAATTCTCTGGCAGATAAGCAAACCCCTCCCAGCAACTGCCTGATAGTTTTAAGGTTACAAACTCTTTTACAGAAGACTTGGCAGAAAGCAGTAATTAAATCTATACCTCCCTTCATATCTTCTGTGATTAGTTTGCATGTCATTCGTGTGGCCACAAATGAAAAATGTTTTCAGATTTGAAACTCTATGCTGAATCACTGTCTCTACATATTCACCTCAAGATTAAATCTCAGCAACTACCACTTGTTACTTTATATAGTTGGTAAGTGTCTTTACCCTAGAATTTCATCACAGAATGCTGGTACGATACAAGCACAGCAATATTATATATGTATAGGAAAAACCTCAAGGAAGAGAAAAGAGGCAAGTGAACATTTTTCTTTTTTTACAAGCCAGGATATATTCACAGCAACACAATGAACACACAACTACAAAACTGTTAAGTTACAGTTATTACATTCATAATTCATTCTACAATTAGATGCGTTACACCTGAAGAACTTGTCTATATCTCTTACTATTACCATAATGGCTTATTATTTGCCACATGGATGGAATGGAATAGCTGCTCACTGCAGTTATGAATGGCTAGCTATATCTACACTATGGCAATTACTAAATATCAGGTCTAGAGTGATCACCTTCTTAAGTTTTTAATGTTTTCTTCTTCGCATCTCTACATGACTCCACTTTTCCATTATGCCAGACACAGCAGAGGAAATTCACTAATTCACACTAACGATGAGGGGATCCTTAACAAAGTTTGTTTGGAAATGTGTGATGTGACAGGATTTAATCACATACATGAATCACGATGTTATGTCTGCAAAGTCAGGTTTTGTTTTTAAGTAGTTCTCATTAGTGCTGTGTACACATCTGGCACTTAAGTTCTACAAAACAACTTCTTTTGTAAGGTGTTAAATTTACTAACTTCTATTACATGTGAGTTTGCCAGGTAAAACCAAACACAACCCCCTTCTCTCCTTTCATTCCTAAATGGCTCCCTGCAACATGTCACTTCTTCAGCCTTGGTCCCAGCTCCATCTAAATTTCCACACGTTGAAACTCAACCAACAAGTATTCCACATGATTCCAACCTATGTTTGCACTAATCAATTAATACATACACAGATTCACAAAAAATGACTAACAGAAAAGAAAATTGTTCGGCCAAAGCTTTTACCTCAAGCTTTTCCCTGAAACAAGACACTTATCTGACCTGCCCACCAACGATACTCCAAAAGTACGTATGTTTACAGCCAGTATATCTATCCCTCTAAAGTGATTTTTATTAGATCACAAAAATTATGGAGAAGCTAGAATCTTGCCTTCATAACGTCCCCAAGGTTTGATACTGTACAGTAAAACATTGCCAAAGGGGTACCAATCCTCTGCTTTAGGAAAAAAACGTTTATTGATGGCTTTCATACATACTAGCAACAGAAAAGGAAGAAGAAACTTAAGATTCTTCAGTTTCTGGATATAAGAATCAAATTCCCTTTCATTTGTCCTGATGCAAGGTCAGACGTACTTTCTTGAATCCAAAACAGACATACTTGGAAGAAAGAGTCAGACCTGTATTGTATATAACAAACTTTAAACTATTTACTGAAATATATATATTTTTATATACAGTATGTGAAATGCAAGATAGGCATCATCTGAGAAACAACTCCATCAAATGGTACCTTTAAAGACTCTTTTTAAGGAGGATGGAAGGGAAGAGGGAAGAAACATTTCTTGTCCCTTCCTAACCTGTCAGGTACCACTGCAAAATTGAAGAATAGATGCAGCAAGCAGGGACTTTGAAATCTTGCTACTGTTCCCAGTTTTCCCTGCCAGTTCTGTGAAGCAAGGTTGTTGGTTAAGCAGTATCGGTCTGAGCACATCAAGTAGAGCCAGATTGTGGCTGTGAGTTTAGTCAGGAAAGAAGAGCTGCTGGGCACACACACGGGAACCGAGCCAGAACAGGAAAACTAACAGGCATATGCACTGGTCTTCACTTTTTGGAACAGAAGGGCTGAGAGGGAGAAGAGAAGGAGGAATGAAGAGAGAAAAATTATACTTGAAACTAGAAAAGAATGCAGGAGCAAATACATAAGCTTCTAATCAAAGAAGAAAATATCAGCAAGACATTAAGAGAAAAGGGAAGATTGTACATCTAATCAGAGTGAAAACATTCCATTACTCCAACAACAGGAATACAGTAGTTTAACACATACTGTAGTTAAACACAGAGCCAAGAGGAGAACAGAGTCAGCACTTCCTTAACAAAGGCCTTACTTCCACAGTTGCAGGTGTGTTATACTACCATAGCACTGCAGAATTCAGTCCCAAGAGCTAGAGATACCTCTGTGCACATTTCAAAATGTGCACTCTGTAGCTCCACTAGAGACTTAAAGTAAGCACAATTATTTATACACACAGAACCTAATACTCTCCATTGCTCCGTACAGCCTGAATTTAGTTTTTAATATTTATTAAAATGAAACTTTGACCCCTTTTCATTTATACAAAAAAAGTCCTGCTGGAAACAAAATTCTTCACTGCATTCTATTGAGAAATGTTTACCTGAGGCCCACATGGATACAATCCTTGAAAATATTCCTTGTGCTTGACTAATCCTTGTGCTATATTTTGATTTCAAAAATATTTTCCTTTAGAAACAATAAACCTACCAGTTACTTTTCATTTGTTAAAAGCATACATATCTTTTCTAGATTCTCCTTTCACTGAAAATGGTTTGAGCCAGAATCTGCATTAAAACAAACTTCCACACAGGACTGGGCATTTTTTGCAGTCATTGCAACACTGAAAAAAGCTATTTACATCCATTGTATTTTGGCTATTCAAGACATTTAGTTTAGCCATACTATTAAAAAATAAAATAATATTCTTTCTGATGCAAAAAATACTACTTATATCTGAAGACAGATGCATTTTCCCTAATATTAGAATATTTTCAGAGATGAAACAGTATTTAATTGGCGATTCTTTCAACTAATCTTTCTGCACATTGGTTTATTTTCCCTTACTTGTCCTTTTTTGTATATTTGACACGTGCCATCATTCACAAAAGTTGAGAGCATTGTCTTTGTCTTCTGTACTATCACCTATAACCATGCAAGAAAACATTTCGTTGTACAAAATTATAAAGAAAAACAACTCACATATGAAACACCATCCAGTTCTTATGCACCCAAGAAAGCGGGCATTCAGAGGTGTGTATGAGGTGCAAGTTTCTGATAGTGACTGATGATGTCTCTCACATGCTACCTACAAGCAAAGGAAAACATCTTTCAAAGTGTTCAGTCACTCTGATGGAACATAATTGTATATATTACCACAGTACTTTGCATATTAATGCAAGGAATACAGTATTTGCTATAAATCTCCTTGTTACAAGCCCAAAATACCAATTAATTCAGACCTAAAGGGTCCCTTCTCAGTTTTGAAACATATTTTGCAAACAGAGCAGAGTTGTGCAGGAAAAAAACCAAAACACTAAACAGACTGAAATAGAAGAACAAAAGGCAGGCATTTAAAGAGACCAAAATGCATCACATAGCAGGGACCTAACTTAAGCCAAGCAACCAACTATATAATTCTCACACATTTAATACAGAACAATCTTGCTAGACTAATTTTAGTGAATAGGTATCTGAAGTTGTCAAAATTAAGTCAAGCCTAACTTCTATGTGTCTTAAATACAGATTCACTGATTTAAGTAGGCTATAAACAGAGAGCTATGCATATATCACTAATGTCAATCATTTTAAATGCTGTATATGAAGTTGCCAATACCCGTAAGACAGACATGTTAGCAGAGATCGATGTAATATGAGCACAGAAAGACAAAGTTAAACACATCTAAAGAAAAACATCCCTGAAACTTCTGTTTTTAACTTGTCGCTATGGTAAACCAATCTATTAAAATATATATGCACACATGCACAACTGGGATCTGACAGATTATATCTATATCCATTCTAGATCCTCAATACCATCTGCCTCTGCCAATAATTATCTGTATGTACATAACAACCATGAAATAAACAACACAAATTTTGAGAGTTTAGGCTATAGTAAAAGTCCATGGATAAAAGAACCTGAACCTTCTAACACTTAGTTATGGGCACAATATAGTCAAAGGACAGCTGTTCAGAAGTCTCAACATCTTCCCATAATGCAAGAGTAAGCAGACAGTAAAAAGTTTGGTTGCAAAGTGTGGTTTTGGTCTACAGAATATGGTCTGCATTATTAGTTCCAAATTGATTCTACATAAAGCATGGTAGATGCAAGAAAACCAGACATTTATAAAAACACTTTTGATTGGGTCAATAATATAATTAAGGAACAGTAGTGTTATTAAATATAGTTTTACTTAAATAGTAACTGCAGACATCTATCAATAGCATTGCTTATATCAGGTTCTACAAGTATGCCAACAATACCTATTGTTATCCATTGGGACCAGCATCATCAACTTGAAATGTAACCAGTTTCTGGATACGCATTTAAAAAAGCATTACGTCAATGGGATCACCATCTCCTAATCCTGCTCTTGGCCTACTCCTTCCAAGTGCCAAGATGTGATATCTCAGAAGAAGGTGAAACTATCATCCTGACAATACACATTTAGCCAAAGCATGCCGATTTACACAGATGACATGCATCATTCTTTTTTCATTTCTAGAAATTCTCAATTTACAAATTTACATCTGCAACAGGAGGCTTGCCTCAAATTACTTCAGCACTATTATCAAATTATTATTTTTTTTTAAAGCAACTGTGTCATACATCTGACAAACTTCCTACTGTCATGAACTGCCAGAGCAGATGAGTCGGTTAGGAGGTATATACTTTACAGTCATATCTTATTTAACATTTTACAGTTATTTCTTTTTAACATCATATACTATCTTATTCTCAAGCTGAGGGAAAGCTCAGTTCCTTGTTCATATCTGCTCTTAGTTCTGACAACTCCTAGTTTTCCCTCTGAAGCATAAAATGTGCACACATGTACATTCTCTCACATCTTTCAGAAGAAATATCCTATTCTAATCTCTGCTACCTTCCTTTAACCTCACACACACACCCTCTTCTTCTCAATCTCTAATCACAAATGCGTGGCTGACAGCCAGCCACCTTTCTTCCAGTACCGCATCTGGGGATAGCCTTCATGTCCAACCCACAAAATGAACTAATTCCCTTTTCTCTCTGGCTACAAACAACTCTCCTTCTCTCAAGATGACAAATTAGGATCTTTTCTTCACATGGTTACAGTCTCTGCAAACTGCTGACAACTCAATGAGAGGCCAACTAAATAAATCATTCAAAACGAAAGAGCTGCTCAAGCTGTAAGTGACCTGAAACAGCTGGTAAATTTTTAAATGCTGACACCCTCCCCTCAAAGCAATGAAATATTCTGTATAAATAAACAGTGTCTCTCCAAACCTGCTGGGCTATCAGAAAACGGGGTTAAGAAGGAAGCACAGGAACTGGGAATCAGCAGGGATAATTAATTTTTCTTGAAGGACTGCAGCACTGCCATTAATTTCCTTGAAGTGTACAGAACGTAGGAACATCCTCAATTAAAACTCATGTTCAAATACCAACTGTGCTTGTCTTTTAATCCAATGCTTTGTACATTGATTTTCATATAAATGTGTGTTATGGAATATGATATTTTTATTGTGGAAAATCCCTTAAGGAAAAAGGCTCATTAGGGGGAAATAATTCCTAATTATTCCACGGACATAAACAAGCATAATTCGTATTTTCCACAAGTTGTAACAATTTAAGTAGACATTTCTCTCTCAAAATAGAAGGCCAGTTAAAAGTATTTTTCTACAGAACACTGTCTGCTATTTGTCCCTAATATGTTTCTGCAAAGTTTCAGTTTAAACTGGAATGTTCCTAATATCATAAGATCCAACGCAGAGCTTCCAGGAGCTTGATGATAACTTCTTTACATAGCTATTTTATTTTATGGCCTAGATAACATAACATTTGAAGAAGATAAGACAGCAAATCACATTTTTGTAAACATTTTGGGGACCACTTGGAATACAGTGTTCTCTGCAATAAGCTATCAGTGAAAGGCAGCTGCTTTCAAACTTAATGGTGGTAGCAAAACACTGCAAGAGAGAACACAGAAAAATTGACAGAAAAAAAAAAAAGATCCTAGCTTCAAAGATCCTAATACCAGGCAGAACAGATCATTTGTAGTTTCTCATTTTTGTTACCATCAAAAAAATTGCTGATTTACTCAAATATGAAAGAACAGAGGTATAATCTAGGCTATATGCCTAGAACCAGTAAGCGTATAAAATATAACACAAACTTCTACCACCAATAACTTAATTCCAACCATCACCTCCGTTCTATATGAACAACTGAAGAGAAAAGACATTATCCTGGTCTTTAATCTCTTTTCATTGCTAACAATTTTCAGCTATAACTCCTTTTTTAGCCACCAGGATGAAATATGTTTGATGGCTAAATTAGCTAAGTAAAAAATAAAGTTCCAATAAGAACAGTCTCTCACTGAACTCAGCAAAGGCTGAAGCAACACTAGTGGTGGAGAAAGGGAATTATCAAGGAAACAGCACATAAGTTCAAGCAAGGACAAAGTGGATAAAATAGTCTGCAGACTGTGGGTAATCCTAGTTTAAACATTACTATTGACTCGGACAGCCAAAACCACCTTAAGCATCTTCCTTCCAGTTACAGATGACAGGATGACTCAGTTTGATCCCCTCAACTAGTAAATAACTACCATCCAGCCACAACAAACCCAGGAGCTCACAGTACCCCTCTTTCGCATCCTTCACTGTATTTAGTTGACCTTCCTTGCTCTTTGCAGGATAGGTAATAATCTACAGAAAATGGCTCTGTCATATGTTAGGCCATTATACAGGCCACCCCTGAGAGACAATCTGGTAAAAATCGAGTAGCTGTAACAGCACAGATCTCTACATAAGCCACATTGTTTCCTCAGTCTCTTTAGCACATGCTTTGGTGAGTGGATGATCTTTGCAGCATCTTTGTTGTGGAGCACTTTGTTGTACAAGAAGTCGGGAAATGCTCTAGATTTTTCCCTAGTTGCTTCTCCAACTCACTTGTAATGAAGGCATCTCTCCATTGCAGTCAGGTATCTCTCTTGCACTCTGCATTAGCAGAGACATCAGAGATACCCATCTTCATAACAGAGGCTGACTGGGTGGAATTAATAGGTCAGACATAATACTACTGCAGCTGCACCTCACTCAGGAGGACACAGTCCATATTTAAGCAAAAGACAGGAGCAATAAATTACAATTTAATTTTTAAGTCATCTCCTGCTTAGAAGGAATACAACTAAATGACCTCCACAACTTAAATTATTATTAAATGACCTTCTAGCTTAAATTATGTTATGACAGAAAAGTATAGCCAAAAAAAAGTATGTAAGATTTCAGTTTACCACAGAATCAGAAGTTTTTTGTTGTGATATTATGTACAGCACAAGTACTAAGTATTCTGTGCCCGTAAAGCTACACAAAGCAGAATCTAGTGCATCTTATTTCCAAACAAAACTATTAATTGTTGCTAGATTTCAAACAATTTCTATAGCATTACAAGAACATTCAGTAGGAATTCTGAAGAGATCTGGTGTGTAAGTAGAAAGCTTCTCCAATCTCTTACATTTTTAATGTGTGCTTAATTAACTGCATAAACTTGAAGCATAGCTCATTCAGACTCTCGTAATTCCTCATACACGACACACATTAGGCAAGGTTTGGAGAAACATGAAGAATTGGCATTAAAAAGAACAGAGTTCTGGCACAAACATGTCACTGCAGTTTCCTTTACTATAAGGTGGCATCACAAATTTACAGATGGAGTTTGGTTCAGGATTTCACTAAGAAGTAAATACTGTTCCTCTTAAGGATTTCATTGAAAGTAGAAACCAGTATATCATAGCTTCTTACACAAAAGAAGCTCTCTGTATTTCTACATAGCCATTTGGCGTAAAGCAGAATCAAAGCTGTCATAGACTCAGACGAAACAAGTGAAAAGAAATCTCTAGTTGAAAGAGATACCTTAAAATTGAAACATTCTTGCTTTTTAGTTGAGGACTGCTTTGGCAGCACAAAACTGAACAACAGCTTTGGCTGAACACTAACAACTTTCTAGCCATACTTGACCCAAGCTCCCCACCTGAACTTTGCCATCAGCACAGACTCACATAGGAATAAATAATTATCATAAATACAGTCACAGTTATGGCAACTTCATAAAACAATTTCACATCAAGCAATCAAAATGTCTATTGCATTTTGAGATATAAAGAAGATTTCATCTGTAGAATATGTAGATTAAATTGGCATTCATCTGTTCACTAAAATGAAATACAAACCCAGTTTTCCAGGTACATTAATTTCCTTGTTTCCAACTATTTTTAGTTGTAGATTTATACTTCATAATCAAGAAAACAGTGTTTTTTTCTCCCAAAGATTTATACTTAGTAAAACCTATAATTATTCAACAAATCTAATCTTAATCACATTAGGTAAACGCTGGAGAACTCTCAAACACAGCTGCAAAGTGTATCAGCCTCACATGGTTCCCATTTACGATGTTCTTTGCATAGTAACCCAAACAGACCACATCAGGTTTCACATGGCATCATTTTCAGGGCTTCCAAGGAAGCATTTTTGCTGTCCATCATATTGTATCATACTGACTTCATGTCACACTGACTTCAGAATCAGTCATATTAAAATAAAACCAAGACTTTCTAGGCAGGGGAATGGGAGGAGAGCAAGAGTTGTTGGGTATAAAGGGGTGTGAGGTGTCAAATAGACCCCCTAATACCCAAATGATGTGGCAAATGCTTAACATGGGGAAAAAAGTTTTCAGTTTCAGTTCTATCATTCCCTCACATATCAGTTAAGTGGTTTGCTTCCTCTTCCTCCCCTGTGTGGCTGCTATTCCATGCTAGAATAGCCCTTACCAACTTTCTGGGTTCTGGACCAGAACAAACAAAAGGATACAGAAGGTTCATATGACAATTACATAAAAACATGCACATCAGAAATTGGTATAAGTTTTCATGAACTGCTTCACTCATTTTACATTCTTTTCCCAATGCATATAAAACAATGTTGCAAAATCAAGTTTTATTTTCCAAATAAAGATAAAGCAGATGTTAATAAGTTACTTTAAGTGTTATTCCCACTCATAACTGCCACAGTAAATAGAATTTGCAGTGTTAGAACAGTATGTTTTGTGCCTCACTCTCCCAACATTCTCAAAGTTGTCATAGATGCCACAATTATAAAACAAACTATCTAACAACCTACAATATTTACTTCAAGGCATTATGTACTATTTCCTTATCAAGAAGCAACAATTCCTAAAAACATTTTAAAGCTCAAGGAAGCTGTTATTAAAAGATTTATATGGTATAAACTGTTCATGATTCCATCCCTAGAGTGTGAAATTAGTGACTGAGGAAAGATTTCACAGGAAGTTAATCTGAGTGCAATGCTATTGCAAAGGATTTGCAATTTTGGTCTCTTTGCCAAATCCTACATATTTGCAAGCTGCTGTAGTTATTCACGCAAAGCAACAGATAATCAGCAGCACCTAAAGCAGCTTTTTTACATTTATATTGAACGTGGAGCTCTTTTCTCTCTATCGGTGTGTATCTAATACCTTAACCATGGCAAGGTCATATCTGAAATAAGCACTGGGGAAGATCCACAAGTCTAAAAATGTTTCCGATTTCATGTTTTAATAAAATTCTGGAAACATCTTTGAGTTCTATTTGCAGCCAACATCAGAAAAAAATGCAGAAGGTAGAGTTAAAACTTGAAGTTCAACATGCAAGTGAATGATCAGCATTTGTTTATAGGCTTTGTGCACTCATTTAATAATGCTCCACATTAACTTTAAAATAATGAATTCCAAGTTTCCATAACACATTGCTCTGAAACATATGGATCCCTTGGACAAATGACCACAGCTGGAGCAACACTGAAAGACTAACAAGGCTATTCCCTCCACTTAGTATGCCGTAGTTAAATGCCAAGAACACAGGCACACATTCACTTGTGGCTCAGTCACGCATCCTGGCTCAGTGGCTACAGAGCTAAAAGCAAAGGCTTCCCAGACCTCCCATTTATAGTCCATCACAGCCTCTCCTCTCCTAGGCTGTTCAGAAAATTTACCAGTTGCATCTGAAAAACTGCATCTGAGAACAAAAGCAGCCACAGCACTGGGCAGCAGCAAAGGAGCAGTGCACCTCCTGGATCTACTGGGCATCCTTTTAGAAGGCCTTTCAGAGTAGCTCTGATATGGCCCCCATGGCGCGGCATATTCACCCTTATTGAATGGCTCAATGCTCATGATTTGAATAGAAAACGTGAAACACACAAAACTCCAAAAGACCCTGTGCAAAGAAACACAGGAAGAGGCTTACTTGTGGTAGAAGCACCAATAACAAATAAAAGAGAGTATATCTACCTAAATGCCAACTTTTTTCCTGAATGATAACCAAGACATTTTCAAAGAGAAATGGTCTAAAGAGGTAAGAGTAAGTGCCTATTCTTTTCATATTGAAGTATTCTAGTGCAACTGTACTGAAGTCACTTGACTCCAAATTAATACCAGGGCAAGAGTAGAATGTGGCATAAATAAGATATTAGATATGGTATTAAACTCAAGGACTTAACAGCTACCTCTCACCGCCACCTTCCAAACTAAGAATATTTTCCCATAGATCTTCTTTTCTATTTGCTGAATTTTGCTCTGACAGTCAGGTGTCAAGTGACATTTGCAGACTTCAAGTCAGTTTTTCTAGTTTCAGCCCTTGAATATGTATAGAAGAGTTTCAATCTTTTCCCTCATCCAACTATTTCAACAAAATTTGACAGTTATGCTTTGTTCTTTCTATAAACATTTGAATAGCACTGTGGTTTAGGAAAACACTGTAGATTCAGACATGTTTCCTTAATCAGTGTTATCTTGAGCATCTGCTTTACCTGGAGAGAGCATAAGGTCTTGTTAAATTCTACCTTGAAGGAAAGTAGCTTAACAGAAGTTACTTGGATTCTGCACTTGGTTTGAAAACTATTTAGCAAATGAACTGTTGCCCTGCTCACAATAATTTGGGAGCACCAAGAAGAGAAAAGAGGTAATTAAAAGCTTGATATCTTGTTTCAGAGCTTTTAGGTATATTGTTAAAAAGAAAAGAATACTGTATCTAAACCTATCCTGTTACAGTTAATAGGTATTTAAATCCTGGGGACAGTAACGCAATCAGTATCCATAAACAGCCAGCACTAATATCCTGTATTCCGTATCCCTAGAGCTATATGATAATTTACATTTTAAACTTTGGAAATAAGGTTTTTGAAATTCTATCTATCAGGCTAAACAAGTAGATTCATGAATGTCATTAACAGACTATTTACAGTCCTGTTTGCAAGATCAAAACCCAACTCTTTTTTCATTTGTTTTGGTTTTGGTGGTTTGTTTTTTTAAACATCTGTCTTTAAATAAAAAAAAAAATTTGTCCCAAAATAATGTACTATTTTTTCCATTACAGTGTTTACACTTCAAGAAGAATTATTTTCAAGCACAAATATGCAAGATGAGCTTCTTCATACCATACCTATACTACAGAATATTTATGCAAAGTATTTTCAGTCCTTTGACACAAAGAGAGGTAGTATCTAAATTGTCCTTAAATATCCACACTGTAAGCAGCGTTATTTAAGTTTCCTGTAGGTGTCAATGTAAAAGTGCACTGAAGAAGGAAATCAAACACAAGAGCAGAAGCTCTGAAAATTTAAGTATTTGAAATACAGAACCATGAGAAAAGTAATTTCTTTTCTAGAAACAAAAACAGTTCATAGAGATTACTTATTATTTTATTCATCAAGTATTACATAAAATCTTGTGTGATCATTAAAAATATTTTAAAAATATCTTCTCCCTCTTTGCAAATAAACATGCAATGGAAGTCATATTCAGTGAACACTTTCTGAAGTTTCTTTCTGAAATGCTATTTTAGGAGTGTTTTAGCTTTTTCCCTCATCTTTCTTATGCTTCCATACCTTCATCTTTTAAAGTTTATCACAATTCATTGCACTGCATCACATTTTGAAACTACTCGTGATGGATGAATACCTGATGTCAGATTGTCCCTTCAACAAGGGGGCAAAACTATTTTTAAATCACAAAACTTAATCTGAACACATACCACCTGAGAATATTATCCAGAGCACAGTGTTATATACTCAAGCTATTTTTCTAGTTCTGAAGGAACTCAGGTTAGGCCGTAATCTGAAAGTTTCTCCTTACAGTGCCTCAATAGCACTGGCTGCAGATCTGTACAAATAAATAGAAACATCACGTATATCTACACAGGAATAACTTCTCTTATGGATTTCTTTTCAAACACAAGGGAAGACAATAAAGAGAAATATTGAGCTTAGCATTTGAAATATCTGAAAAGTATATTCCCTCTCTTACAAAAGATTGTGATTCAGTTCCTCTCAACCAATAACCAAGAGAAGCAATTCCCTTATAAAATTATGAATAAGGGAATTACACTGTGTAATTCCAATCTTCTCAGTCACAGTTGCTTTTTTCCTCTAGCAGTAGGAATAGTCAGAGGTGAAACAGGGAAAGGACCCATGGAGACCACCAACAAGTCTGAAATCCTGTTAAACCACTAACAATACCAAAACTAACAGACCCTGACAGAATAAGCTCATAAACAGTAAAGACCAGGGACTAAGCTGTGGGGCACTGTAGCTCCCTCTGTACATAGCACAGAATTCCCTGTACTCTCTCATGACTGACAGAAAAAATTTTCAAGATGCTTCAGTCAGTAAAGAGGGAGGAATTTAATATCTTGCAACTCAAAATTCCTTTTGTTCAAACTTAATTTTCAAGAAAAACAAAACAAGAGAGGTTGTTAATCTGCTGCTTTCTCTATCATAAACAAACAAACCCAGGAAAATACAGGACACATTTTAATCATTTATGTTCAGGCACAAAGCCACTGTGGAACAACATAACAAACCACAACTTCGGTGTTATTTCTACTGAGTCAAGTAATTCCCCCGCCCCCCCCGCTTCCAATAAGAAGGTGAAGCCTTGCAGTGCCCAGCAGCATATAATGTGGTAGACTCTTTATAGGGGTTGGCTTTTAGGAAGAAATTGGTTTAACCACCAGGTAGAATTTGGATGGCAGTGGTTTCATGGCAAGTGATAAAGCTTGTACAGTCATCTCGGGAATGCTTCTTCATGTTTAATTTTTTTCACAGGTAACAAGGAAATGAGAACAGATAAAGAATGTCAGTTCTCCTCAGCTATTGGAAGTAGCTGGTCTCTAGCAAAATTGCAGAAAATATCCATGGCACACACACAGCACAGACACTGCTTATTTTGTGTGGTGCTCTAAGCCACCTGGCTGAACAAAGCAAGTTCCCAAGAATATGTTCATGGAAAATTCTCCTCTCCCTCTTTGCATTGCATATTTTAAACGTGTCATTATCAATTAGTGATTCTTAGGTCATAAAAAGTCCCAAAATAAAACTAACAAGCATCTGAACAAGCATCCTGTAGCTCAGCAAAACAGCCCAAGCTTCCTCACTCACCCTCCAAAGCCATCTCTCTACATGGCCAACACAGGACCCAGGATTCCTATAGAACTGTTTCCATTTGCTCTTTCCAGAGTAGCTATAGTACAGCATACACTCTTTCTACCTGTTCTTGTTGCTGGTATGAGCAAAACAAAAAATAAGGATTTCACCTCCAAAGGAAGTTTGTGGTCAAAACTTCAGGGAACAAACACAGCAGAAAGGATTGGCTCTACGACACATGTTTCTCAAGGCCTCAACCTGTAAGCACTAGATAGTCTACGTGTCAGAAAAGGTTGAGGTTGTTTTGGACTAGGCATTACTTAATAGAGTAGTGACACAGACAATCAGACAACATAGACTGTTACTACAAATGGGCATGGATAATAATTCTGCCTTGCTGTGCTGGTTGTGGTATCAGTATAACTTCATTTCTTGAAAAAGAGCATATACTCCATAGATGAGCCCACCCAGTTGCCAGAGAATCCTATTTGCATCAGAAAAGTGGTATTCAGATACACCCTTATACAAGTTCTTCATTATTATTATTATTTTATGGTTATATTCAGATTTATTTGCATAACATAGCCATGCAATAATAAAATTGCATTAGATGCAAACTTCCCCAACAACGTCTGTACTGGTTCTAGTTTAATTTAAAGAACGCAGAAGAGGGGAGTCCCTGGGAAGCTGCCAACAATAATGTCCTCCTGCACCTTAAGCAAATAGTTTGTTTCCTCCACAGGAGACAGATCAATACTCAAGAAACAAAAACAAAACCAAGAAAAGCTAAAAGCTTAGTCATGTAAATCAGGGTGGAGGAAAAATGAAAGAGAACTCCTCATTGGCATTCTACGACTTCTGCAGACCCCCATGGCCCATTAGCTAATTTCTATTAAAACACACAGCTCTAGAATAATAAATGCCAGTGGCACATTTCTAAAGGTTTGTGGCAACTGAAGTAAACATGTCCCTGTTCCCAGGACACCAAGAGACAGAAAATTAACCAGAGGTTAACTGGGTCATTAGCTAGAGCACAATATAGGTCACTGCAGATTTAATTTAGTTTGTATTCAGCTAAAGAATCAAATACAGCAACCAGTTCTCACAGCAGGAAAACAAGTAACTTATCAGCATGTTAACGTATCTTGGATACCAAGGCACCAAGTCTGTCATTATGATTCATACCACTTTTAACTAATTTCACATTATTTTGATGAAACAAAGTAGACTGTATACACACATGCATACAATTTAAATGGTTGTGAATGCAAGTATGCAGGCACACAAAAATATTTCACACTGTACACAGTCTGCTCTCCCCACTCCCCTCCCCCCTTTTTTTTTCCTTTCAAATATTGGGGAATATTTAAGTAAGCTTTCCCTCACAAAACAGGGTTAGCAAGGAAGCAATTAATACACAAGACTAAAAAGCGTTATACGGGTTAAGAAAAAGACCAAAACATTAGGTTTTAATGAAAGTTTGATCAGGACCTAAATAAGACATCTATAAGTATTTTGCCTCAATATAGTCTTTTCTGAACAAAATACCTCAATAGCTGTAACAGGATGAGCCCAATAACCCAAACATTGCAAGAATTGGCAGTGATACTAAACATTTAAGACTGGTTTGTATCCAACAGATTTGCATCATTTTAGGAAAGTCTGCACTAAAGAAGAGGGTTCAGAAAGACTGCATGAATTATGAAGACATTATTATTACATTGGGTGTAATAAAGAGATTACCAACTCAGTCTGTTAGGAGTACTAACATTGCTTTAATTCCCACGGCTGTGTCATGTTTGTAGATAGTTTCCTGTTCTTCACACTTTCTCCTCTTTTGTTGCTGTGTAACCAAAAAAAAAAATCAGAAGTGGCTGCAGACAAGATGCACTAGTAATTACACAGAGAAAACAAACTCCCTGAATGGTGGGAGTGTGTGGATGAAAATTTTAGATGTAACATGGAAGTAAAACTTTGATATAGAGATGAGTTGACTGGTTTCCTTCAGAGGCCATCTTAATCTGAAATATTCCCTTTTCAATAAAAGTAACGGGCAGGACCTAGCATCAATAAACTCCTACTCTGTCTAAAATCCAAAGTTAATGTGAAAAATATGTCAATGTGAAATCAGTGCTAGACAAGAATAAGTTAGCAACACAGGTACTGTATTTTGATGCAGGCCAGTATCTAGTGACCCTAGCACCCAGAGAATAATTTGAAGTACATCGGCAAATCACAAGGCAAGTATTTCTTTACCAATAATGCCTTTGAGAATTAAACAGTTCTGCTTGAATATTGTAGCTTCATCTAAATTGCATTTTTAAAACTGCATATGATGAATTAAGATCTGAATTACAGAATGAGAAAACAGCAGTTCCATTTGTCCAAACAAGGCATTTTTGTACATGAACACAAGACTTCCTATTGTTTAGGAAGTGTGAACTGAAGAGGGGGAAGAGAAAATCCTCTATTACCTTTAATATTGAGGTTTCAAACACATCCTGTTCAGCAGCCAAAGGAATGGTTTCTGCAACCCCAACCAAGCATTGGAACAAATCTATTTGGTCCTCCAGTCATTCTATCTCCTTGTAGCTCTCTGAACATCCATGTCCATTTACAGCAACTACTACTTTGGCTGGGGATATTCTTCCAGCTCCCTTTCAGCTGAATATCCCAGGTATTTCCCACACCAACAGGATTATTTCTCCCCCACATTTGGAAATCTCCAGCGCCTCCCCCTACATAGGGATCCCACACAAACACACACCTCAAACACTTAACTCCAATATATTGATCTCTAATGTTACAGACAGTAAGTCTGTAGCCAGACTATAGCCTTAGCAGGAGGCAGGCACTGTGAGTCAGAATCTGAAGTCCTGGAACCGGATCAGCAGACAGCAATGCACTGAGAGCAGTACAGAGAACAGAAAAGACCTAAAGCTTCAAACTTCACTTTTTGTTCAAGTCCTTTTAGCCCTCTCTCCCTTTAACTTCTTGCAAAAGTGATTATAAAACAGCTCTCTAGTTTTACCTCCAAAAGTTACTCTGTTTTGCAATAGCATGTGTTTAAGCATCTTAAAATAGAACTTCAAAGGTCTGATTATAGCGACTGCACCACTGAGCACTATGGTAGCTTCTCTATTCCCTATCACTGTACTAGCATTACCATTCTGTAGCATTTGCATTCTGGAATGATCAAGTGTCCACTTGATTCTCTGTATTTATTTTTCACTGAATTCCTAAATTATCATTATTAAATTTCACTAAATCATTAGTCTGCAGAATATAAACATCTGCCTGAAAATTAAGGCATCTCAACTAATTCTAAGTGCAATAAGTTACAACTAATCACAGAAGGCAGTTAGCACCATGCAAAATTTGGCTATATTACTGCTTTTGAATTTGAACTTATTTTCTTCCTATATAGTACCCACTGGCCATAAATAGGACTTCTTAGGACAAATAATAGGGGGAGGTTGTTGGGGTTTTTTTGAGTTTTTTTTTGTGTTTGTCTTTTTTTAAAAAAGACTACTTTGTAAACATCGAAAAAAGGAAGAAATTAAAACAAAGTTAAACTGAATCAGAATCAAGCTGAACCTAGATTCAGCTTATAAAATGTCCAAGTGGCCACACAACTTCATAATGAAACAAACTAATTTTTATTTCTCTTAAACTCATTGTCTTAGATGAGAAAACTAAACAAAGATCACAGTTAGAAAGAGCCTGGACAACTTCTTGGAAGTTTTGTAGACATTTTGTAGCTTCTGGCATTTCTTTTGCTACATCTTTACTCTCAACAAAAATCACATTAAATCCAGCAGATGTTATTACAGTTCAGTGCACCATAACACGTTCTACTAAAGCTTCCAAAATTTGAACAATCTCATCCTTTTACAGTTGGCATTGCTTACAATACACCTAGAGAAACAAAAGCTGCACCCATGGTCTTGGTGCATGAGCTTTAACTAATGGCAGGTAGTTCTTATAGGCAGAACAATCTTAAATCAAGCCACTGTATACCCTACCTTCCTCCTTAAATATTAGGTTTCCACCTGTGTCCCAGTATATGAGCTTTCAAAAGTATAAAAAGAGCAATTTGATTTTCATCTAAATCATTCATAATAAAAACAAGTGTAATGAATGATTTTGGTATTTTTCTCCTGCCTTGGTAATATTAAAGTAGGCTAAGATGCACGTTTTAAGTGACAACACTTGAATCCTCAGATTAAAGATTAATAATTTAGCACACATGCTGATGAATGCATGATTCATGAGAGACACAAGCAGCTAGTTCTATTTAAAGCTTTGTATGACCACGAATAGAACACTAAGATGTATACACTGGAAGGCAAAAAGCAAAAGGTGCCGTTTGCTAGAGAAAAAACTTGCCTGCATATGGATGCAAGATGATGTTTTGCACAACAAAATGTCTGCACAGCTGATACATAAACAAACAACTGGTCAAAAAAATTAAGCTATCAAGCATAGTCCAGTATTAGAAAGCAGCCATTCTGAGTGTCAGAGAGGTTTGCGCACCATTGCAAGTGGAGACTGCTTTGCTGCTTTGTGATTTTTTCCAAAGATCCACCTGCTAGAAATTAACCAAGATTTAAAAAACTGGTATCATGAAACACTTATTTTTATCCTGCACAACTGTAGCTCAAAAGAGAGCTTAAAGAACAAAAGCAAAATAACAGTATCTGGTTTTGCACTTAAGTATAACAGATTTCAAACCAAATGTGTTTATTTAATTTTTTTTTTTTTTTGAAGTAGGTTGATCTTAAGGTCTTGGAATAGGAGGAGATGGAATAAAAAAAAAAAATAGAACCAAAGCAAGAACTCCAAGACTTAAACAAATCCACAAAAACACCCAAACAAAATCAGTGTTTAACTAAGCTAAGTTCTTAAGCAGTATCCATTCTGGCTTCATGAAAATATACAATTTCTCAAGGGTTTCTAAAACACATGATGTGAAATGTAATAGCATTTACACATCAGAAATTCCACTAACCAAATCACCACCATATACAATAGGGTTTCCACACCATACGCTTTATTGTCATTGTTTGCAGTTGGGTTTTTTTCTCCTCCTCCAACTTACAATGTGGAATGTTCCGTATTATCTAAAATTTATAGCCAACTAAAATATATTATGTTTCTGAGCCACCTTTCTATAATACACTAGTAAATCAACCTGTTAAAGAAAGTTTACAAAAAGGCTTTCTGGGAAATGAGTTTATTAACTGCTTCAGGCCTTTCCCTACTAAAAGTCAAAGAATCTTTACCAGATTCCAACTTGAACAAAATAATGTTCACAATGTACGAAACACATTCATAGATCATCAAACAAAGTAATTAAAATTGCTGCTTCTTCTGAATACAAGGTTTAAATTGCACTTGGAATATATTTTTGAATTAACAAGTCTTTTTTTTTTTAAAAAAAAAGTCACAGAGAATCTTTAAGATTCTTCCTTCCTCAGAAATGTTACCTTTCAACCTGCCATACTTCTCATCAACGAAGAATGTCCTCTCTTTTTCAGCTCCTATCTTTCTGTATTTCTAAACAATCTTATTCTAATCAGTTACTCAAATATCTTGAAGTTAGTTCCCTTCTCTTCGTATCACCTTACCGACCCATACTCAATGAAGGGCTCAGAAATATCAACTACCACCCAGAAGAAAGCTTCAGGAGTCTTTGTGAAAAGCACAATCCAAACAGATGCCCAAAAAAATTGTTAAAATGGAAAAAACAGCAAAAAGATAAATTTATAAGTAAAAAAAAAAATCCATCAAGGATTATTAATTGCAACAGTGTAAGCACAGTACAACTTGTGGAACTTGCTGAGCCAGAGGGACTTCTCAAAAGCAGACCTCTTTACACTTGTGTTCTTACACACTGCAGTGCCCTTTATCAGCTGCAACCAGAAACAAAACTCTGGGTTTGGCAGATCTTTGTGATTGCCTTGCTGTGAGAATGAGAATATGGGGCTAGACCAATCTTGTTTATCTTCACTGTTTCCAGTACTATTTTTATTTTTGAAATGCCTAAACAGGTATTTTTAAAGTGGACCAATAACATGACAAGTTATTTTTCAGTTTATGTCAAAACAAACTGAGGTACTCCATAGTTCAAATTATGTTATCACCACCTTCAGTATCTGCATGATAGTATTGCTTATAAAACTATGCCAAAGTAGAAAGTCTTGAAACAGTTATGCAACATCATTGCCCAATTTAGTAAAGTAGAAATGGATAATGTTCCCCCCTGTCCTCAGCTATGTAAATATGCACATAGCATGCTGCAGCAGCCACTTTCCTAGCTACCTTGCCTCTTTTACTATCATTTGAAGGTAACAACTGCTTAGGCATTGTCACACAAGTTACTCTAAAGTATAGGCAAGAGAAGTTACTCAAGTAGAAGTCTAAAACTTGACATATCAAAAGAATTTGCAGCAAACAACATTGTACTGAAAGTGATTACAAGCTCAGCCTTATATTTCCCACAATTTACACACCAAGAGGATTACTGTAATCTAGTGATCAAATCCTTTTTTAGAAATAAAATTACAAGTTCATATCTGCAATAGTTTCACCTTGGAACTCTACTCAAAGTTTCTACAACAAAGAACAGCTGACATCATCTTCAGCGGTTTCCACTTCAAGTGCAGTAACTTTCCTATCAGTGGTTTTTACAGAACACATGCTTACAAAGGAAAGAGGATAATACAGAACAAGTTCAACATTTTTCTCTTCAACAAGAGATAATACAATGGAATAAGTAGACTTGGAGTATTTCCACCCGAACACGATGCAACACTAAAGATACATTTAAGCATGAGAAGTCTGACAGTTACTCTTCCTAAGGCTAAGAGCAGTAAAAGAATCTGGGATGAAAGGTTCAGAGGAAGCTACTTCCTCAGCTGCTGATCTTTCCCTCTGTGTCAGCCAAATACAGAAGGTGAATACAACAAACAACTTGAACATTGTTTTGCAATGTCATGGGGTCATGGGCTATTCTCAGTTATAACCTTCTAGAGGTAGCCTGAGTTCACTCAAAAGTAAATTAAGTCTAATTCATAAAGGACAATATTTTTGCCTTCCCTCCTCCCCCCCAGATGATGATTCATTTCTTCTGATTGATTCCTCTACTGGAAACATTTCTTCAGCTTGTCAGAATAGTGAAGTGCTGGATTACACAATGCAATTTTCTGGGAAGCTGACATATGCTCAAACATTTCATTATAATTGACTTGGACTTAACAAGCTTAGTTTGTGTTGTGCAAAATAAATCAAAACTAGATATGTCATTTTCTCCTTGCATATAAGGAAGGGATGGGGAGTAAGAGAAATCAAGAGCATAGAAATTGACACATTGTGGTTCATTGTAAATTCTGTTCTACAAATTGGTTTAGCTAATTCTATATCATCAGAAAAAAAATATGTGATCAACAGTCAAATGAACTGAGTCACCAAGACAAATCCACAGAGTGTATTTTTTTAAATCAACTTCTGGAATATATTTTAAAAGACACCAGATGTTTGAAAGCCATGTTAAATGTCTTTACCTATGAAGCTTTCAAATTTTATTTCAGGTTTGGGTTTTGTTGTTTTTTTCTTAATTCAATAGCATAACTAGAAATTAATACTATGCCACATAACTTCCGCATTCATTAAAAATTAAAATTTGTGATGTACGTGGTAGACATCAGCGTCAACAAGATACTTACATGGCTGGCAAACAAACACATCTGTAAGGACAATCAGCACACTGAAAAATTTGGATCTTGATTTAGATTTGCTTTAAACCAACATCACTTTTCAATAGTCTGGAAAGTGTCAGATGTGTTAAAAAAGAATCAGCTTCTTAGTTCCCTAGACTGAACCCTGCCTGAAGTATGCCCTTCTTTAAGATTTTAGTCACACCCTGTTTCTGTTGCACGCTGCCCATTAAAAGCATGGATTACTGCTCACAGAAGACAGACTAATGTTTTATTACTCGTCATTGAATAATCTAGAGGGGTTTCCTCAAGAAGTTATCCAATCCATCTAGCTCTCTCAGGCATGCCCAGATACACCAAGCCATTCTGGCACCTGCTTTTTACCTATTCTTTAAACCTCCACAGGTTTCAAACCTCTTTCAAAAATCTATTCCATATTTGCAAATAAGAAGCTCTCCTAACCATCTAGCCTTAATCTCTAAGTGAAGCTTAAGGCCTTACTCTATTTCCAATGAATGAGGAAAAGATTATTCCTCTTCCTCTTTACAGTAATATTTGATGCAACTGAAACCCCACGTCTACCCTCAATCTTGTGCTTCCTAGAACAAAAACCAATTTTTAGTCTTTCCTCATAGGTCACATTTTTCAGTGCATGTGAGCATTCTTTTTACTTAAGCCACGTCACCATGTGTGCAGAAAGGACCCCTCAACACCAGAGAAAGGGGTAAATAAAAGTTATTCTGCTATTCTATCCTTCAACATTTGAGCAGCTACTCTCATCTCAAAGCTGCTTAACAGTTTGAAAGAGACTATCTCCATATTGGCAGCATGACTACTTTTAATGCAACATTTCTGAAATGTTTATGAACACATTATTGATATCATCACTTGACTGCATTCGCTTTTAGAAATCACATTCTTCTATAAAACATTATTTCTGTTTTGATTTCACTGCTCCTTTAGAAAACAAAACTGATTCTGGAATGCTTTCAGTGCAAAACAACATACAAAAAAATGTGATTTATCACAGTGGAAATTCTTAGATAACTCAGTTGAATATGTATCTGCCATGCACAACAAACTTCCCAGCTGCCCCCACTTACTGTGCTTTGGCTTATGCTGTGGTGACATCTTGAAGCACAGAAACAGGACATTTCTTAGATTGAAGTGAGCTACCACAAATGTTAATTCAAATTCAGCTGAAAGAACTAAAGTAAAGCTGGTATAAAGAAAAAGACTACAAACACACAATATGGATGTCAGGTACTCAGTACCAACAATCTTCTTTACAGGGATGCTTATATTGCATTATTTAGTAATGCAGAATACGATCTAACTACACATTAGCTCATGAAGGATGAAGTTTACCATATGCTAATATGTAAATCAAGAAGTCAAATTTAGTGTCAGGAATTTCTCTGCTTTTCATACAAAGTTCCTTTGCCACATACTCAGTCTACAAGAGAGGTGTCCCTGCTCGTGGCAGGGGGCTTGGAACTTGATGATCTTTAAGGTCCCTTCCAACCCAAACGATTCTGATACTATGATTCTATACATAAAATTTCTTCACCCATTCAACTAAAGCAAGGCAGTAACCAGTAACCTACCTTATCCCCTACAGTTTTGTAGTCACAGAAAACATCAAAAGACTTGGACTTCCAGCTTCACCATCTTTTCTCTCCAAGTTCTCTAAATAACTTTAAACCTGTAATGCACACCAGCACCACCCCCCACCTTTCAAAAATTAAGATTATGAATAGACTGCAACTCCTTTGTTTTCCTTTCCTACAGCAATGCCTTAAGTTATTAAAAAACATTCTTTCTGCTTTGAGATGTCATTCATCAGAGTTCTTGCTTTAGGCTTGGCTTCTGCTTGACTGCTCACTCATAGTTCTAAAAATTCCTGTTGTGTAAAGACAGGGTCAACAGTTAACAACTGCAACATTGCATTACGCACAAAAAATAATTTGTTTTCTGTTTTATTATGGTGGCAGAAAAGACAGATTTTCTCTAGTTATCTGAAGAAAAATTTAAAACCAAATGTTTCAAGTCAGTAGCCTCACTGTGGTTTATTTCTTCAGAACACTATAGACATCATATTTTTAATTTGGTTATCTTTTAAAGTCTTCAGACATTATTAATAGAAAAAAAAAAAAAAAAGAGATATTACTCTGGTAGTCCAGCAGGTTTTGAAGTGGAAGGTTTGGAAGGAAAGATCATCTAGTTCCAACCCCCCTGACCGAGGCAGGGACACCTCCAACTAGACCTGGTTGCTCAAAGTCCCATCCAACCTGGCTTTGAACACCTCCAGGGATAGGGCATCCACAACTTCTCTGGGCAACTTGTTCCAGTGCCTCACCACCCTCAGAATGAAGAATTTCTTCCTTATCTAATCTAATTCTACCCCCTTTCAAATTTAGAGCTATTACCCCTTGTCTTATTGCTACCTGCCCTTGTAAAAAGTACCTTTTCAGCTCTCTTGTAGGGTCTCATTAGGTACTAGAAGGCTACTATAAGGTCTCTCTGGAGGCTTCTACTCTCCAGGCTGTCTTCACAGGGAGGTGCTCTAGCTCAAACTAGGTCCAAGTAATTTAATCACATTAGCACCAAGGCCTACCAAGCAAAGTAAATGCGGAGCTCTACACAGGTCACTAACGTAGGTACAGTACTTCCAGTACTTAAAGAATCTCATTCAGAGCTAGCTTAGTTGTATAGAATTATGCAGAGCAGCTGTATCTCAGGAGATCCAGAGGCTAGACGGCTAAGAGTATCCAAGGCTAGATTCCCAGGAGCATCCAAGCAACACTCAGGGTGGAGAGAAGCACATAAAAAAATAGCAGGGGGACACATTATAATTGAACATGGTGCCGATTCCCTCCTCTTTATCTGGACTTTTTAGCAGACAGCATCACCAAAACACACAGCACTTTTGTCCCTTCCCCAAGATATTCCAATGCATCTGTGGCAAATAAGGAAACAGGACTCGAGGCAGTAGATCCAACACAGAGATATTGCATTGTATCTATGGTAGAGTTTTCTATGCAAGGGAACTCCTCGTTTCTTGCCTTAAAGCAAAATAGGAATGGCAGGGGACTAGAAATAGCCAAGCATATGGCCTAGAGGTAATTATTTTAGAAGTATTTGAATAATAGAAAACCCAAGAATCAGACACCTGTCACTCTTAATTCAGTCAAATTCTGCTGCTGGCTCTGAACCCACCCTTACAAATCCAAAGTATCAGTGACAGGAAGGGGAGGAAAAAGCCTTGCTATTCAGCATGAGGCTTAAAACAGTCAGTGCTCAGAAATAACTGCCTTACTGCACAGAAATAGTAAAGACTTTAGGAAAGGAAAGCCTACTCTAGAACTCTAGAGGTTTAGAGTCTCAATTCCTAATGGAATTAATGTTCATACTTGATGGGCAGATGTCATCTCTGCAAATCAGACAGCTGACTGACAGAATGTAAATATTTCCCTCTGCTCATGGATGAAACTAAGAAAACTGGCATTACGCTGAATTCTTGCAAAGAAATAAACTTCATCAAACACAATCTGGAGATACTCACTTTCTTTGCCTTTGGTACAGTTGACTTTGCCTGTGGCAAGGAGTTTTTGGAAGGTGAACAATGCTAAATTACATTATATTTGACAGAAAACAGAATCAAAGAACTTCTTGCAAAGTGGGTACCATGTATCCTTTGGGTGCCTGTGTACTTAAGTTCCATTTCATCCTAGGTAAGTTAGAGTCTTCTATGTTGTAAGATTTGCATACTGCTGAACTGGACTCTTTCTGGCAACGTTCTGCATCCATAAAAGCAGTCGGCTGAAACTCACTATAGCCTTTAAGCATATATTAAGCTTTCCCATTAACTAAGGGGTTTAGGGTTTTCTGCATTGAAGAATTTATTTTATTAGCACCAAGAAGCAGATATTTTAGTCTCTAAGAGATTACAACACACTGAAAGATGGCTGATTTTAAGACAATCTCCACAGCTGCACTCCTGCTGAGATACACAATGTACACATACATCCTCATGAACAATGCACATATTTTTAAATCAGTGCAATGGGTATAAGAATCTCAAAAGTTACCTGGAACTCAGCCCACCTATAGTTTCTCAGAACCATAGCAGAAATACAAGTTTTAATGCCTTGAGAAAAAACAGAAAGTTTTCCTACAGGTAAACTTGTGAGACAAAATGGTAGAGCATTGAATTTATAGCAACAGATTACTCATCTTAACATACAAACATAATTATTCAATAAATTCAAGAGCCTCAAAATTATTTTAAATAGGCCATCAAGTGATAGAAATGCAACACCTGATCATTTTTAACCATCAAGCCCATACTGCAAGCTATAAAATAGTATAAGCTTATTAAGGACCACCTGCTCAAGGTCACTAGAAACAAATAACATAGTATACTACCTTGAAAGAGGATAGAAGAGAAACCACAGCCTCTCTCAAAGTCTTTGGCCCCAAAGAAAGGAGGAGTTCCATTTGGCTTATCATTGAATTCCAGGAACATGGATATTATACATTTCCATCATGTAACAACGTTACCCTTTTGTCCACAGTTGGTGCCTACTGACAAGGAAGCAGTATTCTCTCCGTCTCAAATCTGGCAGTCAGTTTACACAAAAATATGAGTGTGATCTACCTTTAAAAAAAAAAATCCAAATCCTCCGCCTGCCCTCCAGTGCTCAAGATTTTACCTCTATTAGAGAGTGGCAGAGAGTCCAACAGAAGCACCAAAGGGAACAGCAACTACTTCCAGCATACAACTAGTAAAAGCCATGATGCATGAAATTATGAAATAAAAAGCCATCACAAAACACCATCTGCCAACTGGGATAGAGTTTTCTTTCAGCCTCTCTGAAAAAGTTGAATGTCTGAGATTTTATCTCAAAAATGTCCCATGCTTTCCCAAAACCTCACTTGGTTGTGATTTTGCTCCTTGTCTTCTTTATCTTATCCACAGTATGTGCAAAGCTGACCTGTTTTTGTTTTCCTTAATCTAGAGAATCTACAATTGACAACTTACTCAGTCTTCCCTTATTGGGGTAATAATTATTTTAGATCATTTTACTCCTTTCCTCTAGATTCCTCATAGGGAGTTCCTGTGTTATGTTTTCAGGATAGATACGTAGGAAAAAATGCTGATATTTGACAGCTCCCAACAATACAGGATGGAAACCAGATCCTCAATATCTAGAAATCTAGCAAAAAACTTAAAAGAGGGAAGTGTTTCATTTCAGTTTCAGCTTTAAGCATTACTGGTGCCAAGATGCTCTGTTCATCTGCTGGTACCAAAATACTATGGGGCATATACAACATTTCCCTGCATAAAACTTGTCAAATTCAGGCTCTATTCCCATTCCCTCTTCTCCCTTTCCACAGTTCAGCAAGTGTTTGCTTGAAAATCAAAGTCTTCACTTTTTTGAAGACTCTGCTTTGCTGAAGAACATTTTCTTGCTTAAAACATTTGTTTCTGAATCAGACTCACTAAGTTTAGTATACAGTGGTACATCTCAGATGCATCCAAATATCCATGAACACATCAGATTGTGCTTAGTTATTAGTTACCTTAGCATACATCGAATTACATGCCTTAATACCTTGGGAATCATCCTAGAAAAATTAGCATTCAAAATCAGAGGTATCAGACATTCTACTCAATGGAATCGATTGGTTCAATTTTGGGAAAAAAAAAAAAAAAGGAGTTCTTAGTTTGTGTTGTGTCTTGTTTTGTGTTTTTTTTTTTTTAATAGGTCTTTAATAATCTTACAGGGTTGCTATTTCCAAATCTAGGAAAAAAAAATTGTTTCTAGCTAATCAAAAGTTAAATCTTTCAGTCATTTTTTAGCTTTTAAAATTTAATAGAACTGTTATTTTAATTGCTTGTAACATCCCCACTCTGGCAAATACTGGCAAAAATCTGAAGTCTCTGAAAATTATTTTTGTCATTTTGAAAATGACAATAAACCATCAAGTCTGTCTGATTCTTTTAAAACTGCAGTGATATTATGTAAGATAAAAAGCAGGATGAACTCACAATTTAGTTTTATTGTTTGATAGCACAGCAACTTCAGTCATAGCTTTAATGAGATAAGCAGCAGTGGCTGAAGTACTATTCTGTCACACTTCAGAACATTGACGTGGAAGCTAGAAAATTTACTAGAGAATTGTATTAGGTAATAAGCTACTGCAAACGCATCATATTGTTGAAGCTTTCGTGTTCTGAAGCTAGTAACATTTGTACTCTAACTTGATACTACAAATCCTTATACAGCTAGAGACAAGAAGAGTAAGAGAGTCACAAGGATCATCTGAAACTAGATTAATCCTTTCCCTAAAGCCACAGTAAATGCATTCATCAGTTAACATCCAAGTTCATATTACATGTAGCCATCTGATGGAAAGGGACTTACTATGTGAGCACCTACTTCAATCCCTTGCATAACAACTGATTAAAAAAAAAAAGTGACCTAAAGCTATTAATGAGAAAAACATTCAAAATTATCCAGACGGATTACAGGAGGAGTTAACTGAGGCTACAGCACAGTGCTGGAATACTTGCTTAACAAAACCAGGACAAATCCCAACTCCACAGCAGTGCCTGAAAGAAAGGAAGAGACATCAAGATATGTGTTAAGTATGTAAAACAGTCTCCAGCATTCCTTATGGATGTGAAAAGAATATAATGAATTCTTCATTGCTTAGAGGGGAATGTTTTCGTCTTGTCAGAGGACAGATTTCCAAAGAATGATATTTACATTTTCCTACAACCTGTAATTTTCTCATTTATCATTTGTCAGGGTCCAAAGACCTTTTACTGCACATAGGATGTTTGCATATGTTTAATGATCCTTTTACCAAACAAATGTCACAGTCTGAATGAGGAAATTAGTTAATATCGCTGATGTTACTAATTTAACACCATTAATGTCACACTGTGAACAGCTACAGAAACTATGGGTCTTGTATCATGGCTAAGCTCTGCTGGTTGCAAGTCTGTTCTCCAGCAGACAGCACCAAGAAGGTAACCAATGCAAATATCACATGTAAGGAAATTCAAAGATTGCTTTGATTCTGTAGTTAGACTACCAGACAAGTGTGACTAAAGACAAATCATTTGATAGAGATTTAAAGGCACTAATCGGAACTCACTTATCTACACACTTACAGCTGCCTCCACTTTTATCTGTGTGCTAGGATTTGGAGCAGTCAGAAATGAATCCAAGTGAATCACAGAAACCATTGCATCATGGCATTTCTAGATGTACAACAAGATCCAAAGATTTACCCAATTAATTAGATGGCAGAAGACACATTGCAGTGTTGTCTTCAGTTGCAACTACGCCTTTTCACCCTTCTCTATGCACAACTGAGTTACGTGCAGGGACAAATTACTTCACAAAATGTATTACCTATGAAAAAAAGCTTTCTAAGAGCAAAACCATGTTATTTTTCTCTAAGCCACTAAAGTAATCCACACACTTCCTCTGACAAAGAGAGGATCATAAAGGAGCCAGATTCTTTACAAAGTCCTTCAGATGCTGGAAAATAGTGGAAAATAAAACTTGATGAAGACTGAAAGGTAAGTTATTTTAAACAGAATTAATAACACATTTGTGCATGGAATGTGTCCAAAAATAAGGGTGGTGAAAGGGAATTGCAAAGCAATTCATTTGCAACAAGAGCTGGTAGCTTCAGGATGATCATCAGGCATTTTTCAGTTCTGATTAGTAATAGATACATATAATTGATACAATAATTAGAAAACCAAGTTAATAATAAAGTCAGCAAAATAGCCAGCTTTTTGTCCTTTCCCTAACCAAAGGCACACACTGTATATCAGCTGCATGAACACAAGGATGGTGAAAACTGGTGATGAATTTGACTCACTGTGTAGTAAAGTTAGGGGCAAAAAAGGAAACAAAACCTGGAGACACAAAAAAAAGAAAAAAAATCACCAAAAAAATGCTCTGGCATAGTAGTGCTCAAGGCACTACTAAGTGGTAATAATCATTCAGAACTTGCTTTATCGAACTTGTTTGAACTCTTATCTGACCAAGCTGGCTGATTATCTCATCAGTGCAGAGAAAATCATTAGATTTTGCCCTGTTTTACTCACCTAAGTAGATCCATTATAGCTTTTATTTTTGTAATACATACAAACCACAGTGAAACCTCTTAATTCAAACACATCAATATCACAAGAAACTAACTTGTACAGCTTCTTCAGAACACTCCAAACTGATCTCTAGCCAAAGAAAGCAAACAGTCCATTAGGTGACCCATCTAGTTTTGTGTTAATCTTTTTCTTATCGTGCACCTTTCTCAGAGAGACTTTACCTCTCCCAAAGTAATGAATCTTTAGAAACACTCAAATTCCCAACAACTGACATTCAAGGCACATGCCAGGCACAGTGAGATTTGGAAGTCTACAGTATTAAAAGGATTCAAATCCCAGTATAATGAAAGAAAAATGTTCCTGACACAGCACAATCTAGAAACTGTCTGCACCTTAAAAAGCTCTCAATTTGCTGCACACATACATAAAATACCAATTTCCTCAAATACTTGAGATATATCCTCAGGTCCCTAGGATAATTTAGGCAAAAGCAACAAGTTGTACCAGGAAGAAAATCCTAATTTTCTAGATAAAGTATATCCATTTTTAAGTTTTACTTTTTTTATACCAATTAATATGCATTCTTTCCCCAAACCAGTAATATTTCCTGGATCAAGTTCCGCAATGTATACTAGATGTTACTAGAGTCATCGGAAGTGATTTTAGGATTAAAGAGACTTATTCCTTAGATAACCTAGAAATGGAAGAAAGCGGGTACTATATACAACTGTGTATTGAAATGCCCATTTAAATACTATTAGGAGAAAAATAAAGACGACCATTCATACTGGAAGCTGCAGGTATATGACTTATTAGCAGAGCACAAAGATTTTTCTTGCAAAAGACAAGACAGATGTGGACATTTAATACTACCTTTTTCACTACTCAAATTCAGATGACAGGACCTTGTGATTATATCTAAAAAAAAAAAAAAAGAGAGAGAAGTTCCATACATTTCATTATTACTTTTGGCACAACTTCACAGCTCAGTTGAAAATTAACACTATTATAACAATGTAACATAAACTTGTTATTACTTTCAACTAAGACAAAAAGGGAGCAGTGGAAAAGGAAGAAAGGAAACTGAACAACAAAGCTTTGTGAAGATGAGCTGATATTAAATCCATCATTTTTCAAGAGTCGACCAAGTATCTGCTGTGGGAGAATGATCAGAACTTTAGTTCTCAGGTGTGTACTGACCTTTACGGTTTCAGTATTTCAACTTTCCTTAGAAGCAAGCTACAATTTCCAAGACCACATACGCCTTTTACAATCACAAAAGTAAAATGTGTTGGGTTAGAATTCTTATATTAAAGCTATAAAACCAACACAACAAAAACCCCACCCGAAAACACACTTCTGTTTTTTTGACTTATGTTCTTCCCCTCCACTGAACGGCAATAACTCTGGGATAACATGCAGGGATAACACTGCAAAGAAGGATGCATAAAGAACGTTTCATGTTGTTAGAACTTTAACCACAAAGACAACATAATCCAGAAGAAAAATATTAAATCTATAAGCAGATCTAAGAAAATCTATACAACAGGTCAATTGATCAGGACTTGCAACCCCCAAAACCTACATGAAGTTTTCTATATTCACTTTCCAGATTGTAACACTAGCTTCTGACACATTTCAGCATCCAAAGTCTTCCTCTCCCACATATTACTAGAAAGCGGAAGTTCTTAAATACGGTTCCATCTATAGATAGATAAATAGAATCCACCTAATTAACCCGGGTAGTCATTGTCAATGACTTAGACACAGAGATGGTCAGAACTGCCAGATCACAGCAGAACCACTGTTTACAATGCTTCCTACTGATCAGTAATTTCAGCCTTTCACAACGATTGCTGCCTGTCCAAGATCTTCAAATAAGGAGAGTGATTCAATTGCTTTCTTCTTAGGAGCTTGAAATAAGGTGCTGCCTATTTCTAAGTGGCACATGTCTTTCTGGAGCAATAAGACTTCATCCAGTACTTGTGTCATTTCTTGTGAGGTATTGATATTTACATTTGTTTCCCCATCACCACAAAGTTATTGCCTTCATTTTAGAATAACAGAGTTATTACCTTCAATTTTAGAATACCGCAAGCCACTTAAACTCACTGAACTGTGAGCAGCTATCCTGATTTTACTGTGGAAGGAGAAATAATCTAGAAAATATAGACAGAAATACAAAAATAACAAAATAAAATCTAGAATAAGCTCATTGCAAGTGAGCACTACATAAAACACTTCTATGCTGTTTAGAGGGGAGAAAAAAATATCACTGATCTAACAAGACCAGGTTACAGATGCCAACATGCCACAGTATATATTTATCATCAAATCACCATTTAGCTACTCCAGTTCACTATGCGTAAGTTTAGATACTAAAAACATTTGATGTATGAACTATCTCTGTGCTATAAAGATTCAAGCATAAAATAAGTGTTGCAAAACTAAATAAAGTCATAGACACTTTGTGGATCTCATTCAGATTTAGACAGTTTCACTTGAACAAAGTTTCCTAGATTCTGTTGTTGGATATTTCACACTAGTTAATTTTCTTCAGTTTCATTCTAGTCTGAGCACCAAAACAGATTTCCTACTACAGCCAAAGGGCAGAAAAAAGACATTATTTCCAACACTTTAAGTGGAAATTTTGCTCACCAGGATTTGAAAAATAAGAACACAGATACACATTGCTGTATTATTTTTTTTACACATGCATACATACATATACACACACAGAGATGGGTCTGGGTTACACTATAGATCTATTGCACTCAAAAAAAAAAAAAAGAGCCTTACCCAAGTGTATACAGAACTGTGCTAATATAGAAAACAGAAGTTTGCATTTCACTGTGATACAGACCACTGTAGACATGCAAACATGCTAACATGCAAAGATCACATAAATCTATGAATGAAGGATCCCAGGGCAGCTGCACAATACTAGTATACATTTCACGTATTACTACAACACTAGAACTCAAGCACAAATCTTTATAAAAGGGAAGATAAAAATTTCTGTTTTCTGAGACATTCTTACTGCCTAAGAAGCAACACTTATTTGGACACTGCTTCTCGCTGAAGACCTCTACACTTGTAGCATCTACATTTCTGGAAAGGCATAGTTATATCTAGAATCGACACAAGTCTGAAGTAACTTTTTTATGGAATTCAGAAACATTACACATCTTTTCTCCTCCTACAGAGGTCAACCGCTAATTAGTTTAAAACATCCCTTGTCAAACTCACATTATCATTGCAGAATTTTTCCCCATACACAATTTGGGTCCACATTCAAGCCACAAAACATCTATAATAGGAAAACCCCACCATACCAGGAACCTTGTCTTGAATTCCATGATTTGTGCTGAAGAAAGTCCAGAGTTCACCTGAACTCCCAGATTAAAAATAAAGCTGTCCTATTTACACAAACATTTTGAGTATTTTCCTAAACCTCTCTCATATTTCCTTTCCCTACCCTCCAAAACCAAGTAGAACAGTTAAAGCAAAATTGATAAAGACAGTAGGGGAGTTTGATTACTTTTTGAACAGCACACTTAAACGTTTAAGTTTCACTGCTGTAGGATGTCATGAAATGCAAAGATCAAATTCTAGGAAGAGGATTGACTCAGAGGACTCTCATAATATGTTTAATCAAAACAACAACACTTACATGTGTCAGTTTTACTTCTACATAATGAGAAACTCAAGAGAAACGCTGAACATTAGCAGGGACATAACTACAGAAGAATAACTTTATGTAAACTCATTAAAGTTATATTTGGAGAAAGGGAGGGAGAGAGAATCGTTATGCATATAGCTACCACTAAAACAATTACTTCAGTTACATCCTTTAGAGAACTCTTAATTACATTATACTCTAGTGCATAAGTTCTTAAAGAATGGCCCACAATGCTTTACATTTCTCACATGCATTGAGCATAACAGCTATTGCACTGCAGATTAGTTTTGGAATGCAGCTGACACCTAACCTCTTAAGGGGCTTTTCACAACAACTATCTGATGGCATAAAAAGACATTCATCGTTAATAGCCAAGACGTTACTTACTGCCATAGCAAAAGTGAAGAAAACCCATCATATTTTCACGAAGAATTTCCGGTTTTAATCTATGGAACTTAACCTTAGTCACAGAAAAGCAAGAGCATACATGCATTCATTCACATCTTGCAGGCTACAGAAAGCAAAGGAGATGACACGGACACTGTACCTCTGCACGGTTCCACATCCATACAAAAAGCTTCAAAGGAGAAGTAAAGGAAGAAAAGTAAAAACAAACAAACAAACAAACAAAACAAAAAAAAACACAAACCCCAAACCAACTAATTAAAGACGACCTACCTACAACTTTACTACGTCTATGCCTGGAGCCTTACAGCCCTACCAGTACTGTTCAACAGCAGGCACAGAACTAGGAACCAGAAGTTTTGAGCCCACCGTGTTATTTTCCAGCGCAGCCACTGCCTCAGTGACTGACCTTGGGCAAGTCACTTCCCCTGCATCTCGGCTCCCCACCTGACAGCCTCCCCCTCCACAAAGCACTGAGAAAGAAAACCCGGTAATTATCTACCACAAGCGACTCTGCACCGGCGAAACTGGAGTAGAAGAGAAGGTGGGGGGAAAATGAGAGTGGGGGTTTCCTCGCTTACAGGTGATAAAAATCTCCCCGACACTGATTCAGCCTCCCGCCTGAGGGAAGATCTCCCCACACACCTTCCCTGCTTCCCTACTGTACGGGTTAAACCGGAGGAGAAGCCGGCGGCTCCGGCTCACCCGCCCTAAACGCTCCCGAGCAGCCGGGGGAGCCGAGCCGAGCCCTCCGGGCCTCCCGCCCCCACAGCCAGAGCCCTCCCGGCGGCCCCAGCCCGGCTGCGCACGGAGGCGGTGTTTACTTACAGCACCCACCAGGCGGAAAACTCACAGGTGGCCCGGAGCCGCCGGCGATCCGGGGCTGAGGAGCGACCGACTTCCCGGGGAGGAGGTCACCTCAGCAGACTGAGGCCGAGTCGCCGCGCTCCGCTCCCCGCCGCGGGGCCGCTGCCGTCGCCCTCCCTGCGCGGGGCCGGCTCCCTCCCGCCCTTCCTCCCGCCCGGCTCGCGCCGCCGGCCAATGCGGGCCGCGGCAAGCAGCCGGCTTTAACCATCTGTTGCGAGGCGCCTCCTCCAAGCGCTGCCGCCTCCCTTGCCGGGGGGCTCCCACCGGAGAACCCCGCCGAGGAGGTGGGGAGCCGGGAGGAAGACTTAGTCTGTTCTACCCTCCCCAGGAGCTCCTTGCCCTCCGCGCCCTGAGGGGCCGCGGCTGTTACCCGCCTCTCCTCCCCCACTCCCCTCAGGATCGCCACCCCCTCAGGGCTAGCGCCCCTCGCCTCAGCGCTCTTCTCTACGCACCCTCTGCTTTTTTCCTCGCACATCACCCTCCCTGCCGGGCAGGTGCCTTCCTGCGGGCCCCCTCCGCCGCTGTGAGGTGAGGGAAGAGGTGAGGAAAGAGGGTACTCTGAGAGAGATGCGGCACCGCCCCAGGGAGCCCCTCATTTAGGAGTGCCAGGCGGTGCAGCGAGGGTGTGTGTGAGGGGGGTGTTGGTGTCAATGCGGGAAAAAGAAATGCGTGTGGGGTCTAATCCTCCTCGGGTTGGTGGGGATAAAGACCTGACCTGTTAAAACTTCTGTACTTCCTACTTAATAACTGGGCTTCTCCACATGGGGTGGCAGGAGGCCGGCGGTGGTATTGCGCCAGAGCATGTGCCTCGTCCTGCTTCAACAGGCATAAACCAGGGCTAAAATCTGTCTGTGTTTAGACTTCTTAAACATCTCCTGTGGAGAAGCTGATCCCAAAGAGTCAAAAGTGTCTTTCACTATTTATTGGGTTTGAGTTTTGGCCTTTCATGTTCCTAATTTGAAGGGTTTTCCATGAGCATGAGGACAGCCTATGCGCAGAGTCCCTGTCTCCACCCCAGGTGATATTTGCAGTGCATATGTAAACTTTCCACAAAACAGAGCCATAGTTCCTGCTTTGCTTCTTTTTTTATATTAATAATTTCCCTGTTACAGACCTCCCTGATTATGCTTTTTAATCAGGTCAATGCATTATTAGATGATTCTCCACAGAAAACCCAGGGAAAGAGAAGCTAACTTTATTCCAACAGGTTCCAGGATAATATTTTTATGAAGACATGTCAAGAAAATGAAGCAAATTCTTTTCAACAACTTCAAGTTAACAGAACAGTCTTGAGATGTGTTCTGTGGAAAGAAGAAAATGTGCATTTGTAGCATGTGTTAACACAAGTTCTAAATGAATTTTTGTCATTTTTTGAAACTGTCAGATTCTTATTTCTCACTAGCGCATTGTCATTAAATTGTGGATTTAAAAGCAAAGCATGGACTAGATAAGATTTGCAGGACTTGAGATGTATTATTACACAAATTTTAAGGTTATCTTTTCTCATTGTCATGTATATTATCTGTAACTGGATAGTCTCGTAAATAAGTTAATCATAGGTCCTTTTCTTATTAAAAAAAATGATTTCTGGAAATAAAGTCAACCACCTGTATTTCATACCAATGAAATATATGCTGTTATAAAATGGTTTGTAAATGGTACGGTGTTACTCCAAATAGACACTTTTTAAGACACTAGGAAGGCTTTATCTTTGCATTGAAGCATCTCAACACAGCTTAGATTGTCTCAAAAAGACTCAAAATTGAATTATTTGGATTTTTTTTGGTGACGCTTCAGATGGATGAAATTTCACCCTCATATATGCATGTGAAATGCCTATAAATCAGAAGGAGAATTTGTCATAGCAAGATATTTTTAAGGAATGGTTTCTATATAGTTATAATTAATAGAATGACAAATTAGATAGTGAATCCTCCATTAATCTTACTAAGCTATTCTCAAACCTAAGTTATTCCCATATATACTCTAATCAAGACTCATCATAATAATTTTGTGAGATATTGTTTTTAACATTGCTACAAGGTTTTGCCTTACTACTGTAAGTATGTTGTTATTATTGAATTTATTAGTGCATAGAAATTCTATCTAACAACTTAAACCAATTGTCCTAGGTACCAAATATATGCATATAAAGATGCTCTTTGCTCGAGTGCTTCACATGCATCATATATAGAAGTCAAAGGATGGTTGGAAATAGAACAATCCACATGCAACCAACTGCTGTTGGAAACAGTGAAAATGTAAATAACTTGTTCAGCGGAACAAGAGATCTTGGCAGAATCCAAAAGCACATGCAGGTGAGTGTTGTCTCAGTCCACTGCTGTAATAAGCACTGCTGTTAAATATAAAAAACTATGCCTTAAATCTCAAAAGAATGTTTCTCTAGGAAGTCTTTTATTTCACAAGCAAAACAACTACTGCAAAGGCAGTTGCTTACTTTATTTTAAAATAGATATTCTTTCCCTTTGCTCATTACAGTTTTTATTATTTATTTATATAGATTAAAAAGATGACAAATTCTGCATGCATACGTTATCAGTATTGTGTATGTCATGAATGCGATTAGGGCAAGATTCAAACAGACCAACAAGATACCGTTAATTCAGGGGTTTTCTTCTGTATTTTTACTTGCTACTATCTTGGTATGTGACCTTGGGTAATCTGTTGAACTTGCCTGTGAATCATTCTTTCATCTGTGAGATCTAGGATAGTCCTACTTGGAAAAGTGGCACTTTTTTAGTACTGATATTTTGTGAATTTATTTATCTATAACAAATGAACTAGTAAATAACATCTTTGAATATAGGCATCTATCATAACGGGAATTTCTTTTGCTTCATTCTAAGTGGCATATACTTGGCAGTCTATAGTGCTTAAAATGAGATTTAATATCTAGGCAGTATTTTTTGTCAAATATCATGGCAAACAACTTAAATTCATCAAAGATCCTGTGTGAAAGTCTTTTAAAGAATAAGCCTATTTTTCTAATTGGTCAAGCAGTACATTAACAGTGTGTGCAGAGGTAAAGCTGCAAGCAATTATCATTCAGGAGACCAAAGACAGGGAGAATGAACAGTTTTCCACAGAGTTCACGATAAAGAGCACTGTATCCCTGAAAAGCTTTATGTTTTCTTCTTGAAAAAAAGATTGCAGCGCCTAATTATAGGAGTTCAATGAGACTAGGGCCTGGTACCTCCAAGAAAACTATTCAGAAACTATTTTGGTGTGGGTTCCATGTGCAGCAGGTGTTCATCACCACAGTAAGCTCAGAAAACAACATCTCTTGCCATTCCCACACTACGTGTTTGCACTAAGAATTTTGGTTTTAGTGGCTGCTTTCAAGTCATTTCCAACAGGAGATTGTATGTGCATGTTACATATAACTACCCTTTAACTTTCTTCCCACATCTTTTCTTTATGCAAAGTTGAGCAAAATGCCATTTGTTAGGCTGATGCTTTCAGTAGAGTTAAAAATATTGATACACATTAGCTGCAATAATCAAATTTTTAAGATCCTTAATGTCTTAGGAGATCCATTAACCTTAATCAATTCAACACATCTGATTGTGCTTGCCAACTGCCCTTTTCCAAATAAAGATATATCAAGTTACATTAATAGCACCAGTAATTAAAAACTAGTGTGAATGTAAAAACAAACCCAAAGATCCAAATAGTGCAAACCTGGGCCACTGATTTAGTTCCAGATCTTGCAGCAGGGTGTTCTCTGAAGTCACCAGCAAAAACCATAAGAGTGGAACTCATCACGTGATTGAAAAGGCAGTTTGAATTTTAAACCCTCTTTTTCTTTCCCTGTGAATATTTTAAGTTCCCAGTGGAAAAAAAAAAAAACCCTCAGGATTGAATAAACTAATCAGAAACATACCTTAGAGCCTTAGTCATAAAGAAGTTGCTTTGTTATAAAGACAAAGCAGATTTGTGGGAATGCTGCCGCTTTTTATAAACTGTCGAAAGCTGGGGGTTGTTTTATTTTGGTTATGTGCCAGTCATGACTCAGGAACTGTTATGAAAATGAATGTGCTATTTCAAATGTTGTAAGACCTAGTCTAGATTTAGATAGTGTAACATATTTACCTAAACAAGCAAATTAATCTCGGAAGCTGTAGAACTGAAACTATGTGGAATGTCACTCAGATGCTGACTCTTCTGAGAAAATAAGAGCATGGATGGACAGTGCCAACCACTGAAAATGCCAGCGGATGGTAAGTGAAATATTATGCTCCTACCCCACAAGGCTGTGTCTTCTGCTGGCAAACAACTGTACCTCATAGGGGAAGAAGAAAAAAAGAAAAACAACAATAGCTACAAAAGGTTTAAGTACATAAAGAAACAGCTATCTAAACTTCAGAAGATAGAAAGTTCTCTATTTGACTCCAAGTTTAGCCTTTCCATGTAAAGACAGCTATCAAAACTGCGACTTTTTGCATGTTCTTTGGTAACTGTGGTAATTGATAACTGCAAGCTCATGTTTCCTATCCCCTTACTCAGAACACATTAAGGGAAATGGATTATAACTTCAGTCCTAACATGGAAGCATTCAGCAGTAACAATTTGTAGCTTCTAGAGCACATTTCTGTTTCAAAGGCCTTTACAAACATTGATTAATTAATCTGTTCTGTGTTCATTTTTGAGAAAGCATGCAATCCTTCCACTAAACACTTGGGCTTTGTTATGGCTTTTAAAGCCTGAACTGTGCTGTGAGGTTGGGTGAGTGAGCACGTGAGGAGGGGCAATACTGGAGTGATAGCTGCTGAAGGCATGCCGTTTGGGCAGCTACAAGGAATGTGTTTAACAGTGGCTGTAAATCTTTTCCTTTCTTGAGGTGCCAAGTGATGCACAGAGGTAAAAAAAGCCTAATTATCTTTTTCCACAAGTTAGATTTCCTCTTTGATGTGTTACACGTAAAGGCAGGTTACTGCGCTGACACAAGGATAACAATCAACAATTTCCTTCTGCTACCCATATGTGCTCACACATTACTTCTGTTTTCTCACTTTCTACATGTGCAAATGCAAACTTATTGTATTGGTTTCTACATTTAACCTACAATGGATTTAATTTTAGTCACAATCCCTTTGTGATATGGAGTTTCCCTTTTCAGTCCAGTTCATTAAGATAAACCTGTCTGGATGCATTCGCTTGCATTCACTCCCTTCACGTTAGGTAAGACAGGCACTCTGGCTTTGTACCTTCTACAGCTTCTGTCTAAGAAAGCTGATCCTGCCTTTGTCAGGTGGTAGCCTGAGTGATCTGAATTATATATATCCAAAAGTTACCCTTTTAAGAGTCTGTTCACAACATCAGCTACTGGCAACTAAACTAAATTTTTTAATTTAAAATGCATAGTACATTCAATATGTGCTTCAAGCTTATATAGTTATAATGGAGCCCTGCCAATGATGCTGTCTGAGCAATTACGTGTATTGCATGTCTGCTTTCATACAGTAGTGAATCTGGCAATAGACATTACAAAGCAGATTTTTTCAGGGTTTGGGCGGAAGTCAGAAGCCTGAGACACCTTAGCTAGATTAAAGATGATTTCTGTTTTTCCTATCTCCAGTATATTGAGGAAAAGCATCTTAAGGAGGAGGAATACATGAACTCATTTCAGTGGGGAAAAAGAGACAGAGGGAGAAAGAACTTTATACAGTTTAGAAATCTCTGCCAAGTTGCTTGCTATAGAAGCTTCTGCAGACACACTTTGTAAGCAAAGATTCCTTGGACTCTAGCAGGGGACTGAACATTTTTGAAAAGATGTACAGCCTTACACTGCAGGACAGGGTTCACATTATTTACTGAGAAATAGCTGGCTGCCTGCCAAGCTGAAAAATGCTCCCTTGCCAGCATTTCAGCTGAAGAAAAAATGAGGTAAAATAAATACCTCAATATTACTCTATTACAGTGTTTAGACTCTACCCTTCAGATGGAAAAATGAAATTTATTATAACAATAAATGACTCTCTAAAGATCTGAAAACTGCCAGGGCTCTCTGTCTCTTCCTTTCTAATGAAGCTTTGCAATTTCACCAAAGTCAGAAAGTTGTGATTGTACCAATAGATCATGCCTGTGCGTACATATGCAATGTGTATACAGGAGTGACATGTTTTAATTGTATTTTTAATGGGAAAGATAAAATAATTCCATAAAATATGCTACAGGTCTCATGATTGATGATTTCATTTTGAACAAGGCAAATTAAAAATGAGCCTGAGAGCACAGGGAATCTCTGAAATTACTGTTACATATACAGATTTATGCATATATCTAATACTTAAATGTGGTATGGGTTGAATGTGCATATGGCATCTTTTCATGGATCCTTCATATTATTTGTTAATTTATAAAGTAATACCAATCAACAAAAATGCGATTTCTGCATTCTTAGAAAATGCTCGAGGAATTGAACATGGTTATCACTGGGAATTTTTTCTTATGATGTCTGGAACTTGTATTTCACATATACAATACTACTGCACTTGTATATTAATCGGTAGATCTGCAATTTGCAGATGAAGAACAGAAAGGTATGTATTCTTTACGACTAAGTCAGTTTCAAATTTCACTCTTCACCAGCAGCAAGCACTGGTCTAATACTATATTCAATCACGCAGGTTAACTCGCGTGCTGTATTTAAACTTTTTCTTCATGCAACCTGTTTGAGATCTAAGATACAATAAAATAAACAGCACAGCTATTGGCAAGGCCACAAAAGCACAGGTTCCTAGATATTAAGAAAAGCAGGAACTGTTGGTATTCTGACATCTAGGCTTTTTGTTTAGACAGCAAATCTTTCAAGCTTCACTGCTTATCACTGTCTCTACTGTGATAACTGCTCAATACTACAGATACTGTTAGGCATACAGGCAGTATGTTACTTACATATGCCATGTGGGTTTCTATGTATTGAGCCTTAAAATCAAACACTCCCTGACCTTTGGGGCATGCAATTTGAACCACAGTCACACCTGGATTTAGCTGCTAGCCTTTACTACTTGAAAACCTCTAAAAAAATTGTGATTTTCCTTTTTTGACTTAATATCTAGACTCAAACCAGACCTGCATGTGTGAGATACATTTCAATATGTAGGAAGACATATTTGAAATCTCCAGGGTCTCAGGGGAAGACAACTTGAAGGTATTTGCTTATGCTAGGGAACAGACAATATATGCACAAGCAGAATCTCTTTTCAATTATACTCTTCTGAGTAATATATGCATATATTGTCTTTATATACATGTACTGTCTTTATGTTGTAAATTTGTGTATAGATAACAGTTTTCCTGGGACAATGTTTGTCTGTATAAACATGTCTTTTATTGAAGGAAGGGCAAGTGTTGGTCTGAAGTCAAACAGCTTTGGATATAAGGTGGATTGCCAAGTGTAAAACAGGTATTTGGCACAAACAAGACATCACTGTAACACATCCTTTTTTGCACATACCCTTTCTTTAGACAGATAGCAAGTGTACAGTCCCATGCTGTGCCCTTCTCACTGCTTGGCATGTTGGTATAAAGCATCAGAAATAATAAATGGTTTCAATAGTTTTCTTGTTATATAAGGAAATTCTGATTAAAGAAATTTCTGCTCCCATGACATCACATGCTGCAACCCCTAATTGTATGAATCCTCAGGTTTTGCTTTTTAATTTTGTATCGTCAGAACAGAGAAATCTAAATGTGTATATGAAGGGGGAAGGGACTGAGCTGTGCAGCTTCTAGGAAGCAGGAGCAGAAAATGAGACACCCATCCAGAGGTTTTCACTATATGGTTCTAATGAAGGAAACTCCATTGTGGGATAAACACCCAGGCCGTTGTTTGGTTTTTAACCCATTCCTATCTCAGATGAAATCCTATGAAAGTAAGTTGGAGTTTCCCAAAGCAAAAAAACCTGGTTTGTTGTTTGCAGAAGGATCAAAGTTTTGTTTGGAAAATCCATTGGAGCAGAGGCATTTTTTATTAAAAGGATTTTACCAGATAGTATTCTTTTTCAATATATGGTATCATACAGTATACTAAACAGTATTCTTATATCCCCAAAAGTTGTATAGCAAGTTGTTTAATATGCCTGGCACAGCAGCTGTAGAGATCATGATCTTTACAGGCAGAATGTAAGCTTAAACATTTATTATTATTTGTAATGATATTTATTTCTCTGCTGTGATAGCATAACTACAAATAACTGCAGAAAATATAAAATTGTCTCATGCTCTTTGCAACCAAAATCTGTATGGGAACAGAGCTTTGAAATCTACAAGTTCAAGTTTGGTCCTAAAATACATAAATCGTGGTGTTCTGGCTACTGAATTGTAGAATACAATGAGCAAATGCACTGCAAAGGGATTTCAAATAGTAACATTATCTAAAGCACTAAGAATTTAGAAAGAAAATCCAAATCAATTCATGCCGCTGGGTGGGTGGATTTATTTCTTCGTTTGATTTTTCTGAGTTGTGACATTTGTGATGCTTTCTTGAAATTTTTTAGCATAAACAATAAATCATAATACTTCCCAAATGAAACATTTTCATTTGTGACAGGTAATTTTGCAGGAAAGTTTCATGTAGGAAAGCGTCATTAAAAATAAAATTCCTAATCCATTTTGTATTTTAATCCTACTGAGAGCTAGTTATCATTTGAACTTTCATCCCACTGCCTGACCACACTGGTTATATGGTTATTTAACCTCTTTCTTAGCAAAAGGCATGAGAGAACTGAATGTGAAGCAAAATTGCTTATAAATTATATTACATTCTTTTTAATTTGAATCTGTTGTGTTTCTCACTTTGTGGTTGCAACAGGCAAAATTTGCTGTGAACAAAACAGAATAAGCACATATACCTTCTTTTCAATTGTAAAACTCAAAAGTCATTTCTCTGTTTTTATCAACTGCTGTTAATGTGAGGCTGCAGTGGGGGTTTCTAAGAACTGCGATCAGCTGACCTGGTTGTAAAACCAGAAAATATGGATTATGTCTGGTTGCATATACATTTTTAGATTACTCTGTTTTATTCTCTGAGGAATGAATCTAGAAGTCAATTCTTTTGGTTTTTTGTGCAACACGTGGGATGCCCTTTTAAGATTTGGTAATACAGAGTGATGTATTTGAAGCATGATCTAAAAGTTTTGACAGATGACATTACAGATTTCCTGGAAAAGAGCAACACAGACAGCATTACTGACTGTTTGTTGGTTTTAAGTCTGCTTCACTCTAGAGTTCATATGTCTTATCTCCCAGTTACTCTGTTACTCGTAGCTTTATGATTTATGTATTTATCTGAATGTAGTCCTTTGATAGTAACAAAGGCTCAGTATAACTAACTGCCAAAAATTTCTTAGGGGTTTTCCCTCAATTTTGCCATGACATTTAAGACTTGGTCAATCCAAGACAAGCTCTATTTGTTTAATTTCCATCTTGTTTATTCCTTATAATAAAGTTGAGTTCTTTATATCTCAGATAAGGTTAAAGGAGAAATCCCAGTTCTACTAAACAATGGGAGTCTTCTGCTGGAGAACTTGTGTATGCTCATCTGTGTTAGAAGAATAATTTTTTGTGTAGGATTTTAATTTCTTTCTCTTGCTTGCCCAAATTTTTGTTTATCCCCGGTATGCAAGAGGATCCTTTTGTTGTTCACAAGTTTATGCTGCTGTATAAACAGTGAACATATAAGACAGCATTATAATCTGAGAAATGTGTTTTCTTTGTTACCTGTAAAAATCATCAGACTCCTTTAAGTCTTCCCTGGAGACATCACTTTCTGATGCTTTAAAACAGTTTAGGCACATTTTCTTCTGGAGGGGGGATGAACTGCTTTTCAATGGGTTTATTTGGATATCCATGTTCCATTTTACTCATTCATTCTAACCTTCATAGGTACCAGTTGATGTGAGAGACACTGAAAAAGCGTAGAATACAAAACTCAGTACAAAAAGAATGGCATGGAAGGACAGAAGAAAAGCAAAATGGGAATGAGGGGGACAAAAAGTGAGAAAGTCTGTCAAAAGAAATAGAATCTTTAAATTTGCTTATTCTTTTCCTACCATGTAATGTCATTATTTACATTTGTGCAAGGTCACTACAAACTGTGAATGAAACGCTAAGTGATAACATTTCTGCTTACATTGAATTGGTGGTGGAAAATTAAGCTCCAGATAAATTGCTGAATATGGACTCTTTTAACAGCCCGTTTTTTGGCAAAGGTCTTCTATAGTTACTAACTGCCATAAAATTTACTTTAATAGGAAAAAAAGAATAATTAAGCCATATCCTGGACTGTGTGTTGGCTCCTTTGCACTAAAAGAATCTGCAAAGCTTTCCTGAGTTGGCAGCCGAGATTTCTCCTGCAAGAGGGAATCCCTTGCTGAGGTAAAGCTGGCTTACAGCCATCTTGGCTTCCATCTGTGCCAACTGGTATTAAGAAAGAGATATGGAATATTGTCCTTTAAAATGGAACCTCCCATAGAAATACAGAGACTTGCACTATTTTTTTAAACTAGGTCTGAATCTTCATGGCTCATCTTCTCCTTCTGTGTATGTCCTAAGCATGTGTTTATATGCTGTGCATATAAAAGGACTTTTCCAGCAGCGTTGTGATTTTGCAGCATTTAATAAGTTACATTTCTTTAGAGTATTTATCTTTTCTTTTTGTGAAGAGTCATTTCTCCCTTTTTGTGAGTGATTGACTACCGCTATGAAGAAACTGGGTACATATCCTTTGGGAAAACTTCTGCTGATTCCAGGTAGAAACTTCTAGTATTAATATCTTATGTGAGAAGCTGAAAACACATTAGAGTTCATGAGTTTGCTGCTATATATGTAAAGGGAGTCATTGTTACAACAAATGAGTAAAAGATTGCAACAACTGGTTACATAATAGTATGTAATTTATCCTTTATAATTGCTTCCTGTTTTGACATAAAGAACTTAATTGTTTGTTATCTTTCAGTACATATAGTTTTGTTTTAAAGCTTCTTTGATATTTGAACCTGACAACCTTTAAGCACTGTTATTGTACTAACGGCAGTCGATCTGAGTATGTGTAAGCAAATTGCTATGTCACTGTTAAGTTCCGCAAGGTAACAAATGTAAGAATTTCAAGTGTTTGCGTATGTTTGCTGTTGAGATTCAAAAGACATTTTGGAGGTGGCATTTTCAAGTACCATCTGTTGTGAAATCTCTCCCCTTTGTAAATGAAATCCTGTATCCCTCCAGCAAGGATATAGTAATGGAGAGAATTCCCAACTTTAGATGGTCCCCAAATAAGAACTCTCTAAATGGGTTTTCTAAACTACAGTTATTTACTAGACTAATAGATTCCTTAGAAACATTCTAAATAGCCTCCAGGTTTCGCTTGCCATCCTGATGTCATATCAAGAGCCACTTCAGTGCCATGGGGATGTTCAGTAGTGACTCTGCATCAATGTGTTAGAACAACCCTAAAAATTTTTCTGATGGTACAGCATTGGCATCGTGGTAGCGCTAGAGCTAAATTTAGTCACTGCAGGTATGATAGAGATAAATTTCAGTTCAAATAATTTAACTTGGAATTACCAGCTTTTTCTTTCAGAATTGAGCCCCTGGCATTACTGTACTCTATCCTTGTAGGTTAGTGGTTTACCACTAATCTCTCAGTATCCCCAGCTGAGACATTTAATTACACTTCTTGCTCCCTGATGGCCAGTCTGGCCAGACTGTTGAGAATTGACTTGCATGTTGGTGTCTTATGTTCTATAAATATCTTATGAAGTTATTACTTTGTAACATGGATAAACTAATTTGTTCTGTAGGTGTGTCTATGTGAAAGGTAGAAAGGTTGTGGCATATTATACCATGAGACTTTTGGACCACATTCTTAACTCCCGAATGTTGATGTAGCTCCATTTATACAACATACCTTTTCCTGATCTGTGTTGGTTGTTCTTTTTTTTCTTTTTTTTTCTTTTTTTTTTTTTTCCTATTCTGCCTTAAATTCAGACACTGGTAATGTTATTGCTTATGATTTTGGGCTTTGATGTATTCTGGTAACAGAGGTGAAAAATTTCTTCGATTCTTACCAATCCCTGAGGCATCCTTATCCCTTATCCTTAATGACATGTTAAGTGAAACCTAAAATGCCAGGGACCAAATCTGGATGTTGTGAAAGATAAAAATCTTTTAGAGATGTCAGTCTAGAATAACTTTGTAGGAGAGCCGTAGGGCAGGAAAAGGGAGTGCTCCTGTTTAGAAATACTCATTTAAAAAAGCAAAAAATTTGAACTTCTCGTACAAAGTGTTTTAGAACTTTCATAATTATTTCCACGGACAGGAAAAGCATATTCTACCGTTAACTGGGACAGCACATGATGCAGAGAAGTCCTTGTAACCCCTGCTAAAGCTAATATGGCCCATTTCCAGCAACTTAATGGAAGGCTTCTTAGTGTTCACTATAGGGATGTTTATATTCATTGGGTATCGTACTGGTCCAAATTTGAAAAATCGTTATATATTAATTGTGGGCATAGATAAACTTCTTTTAATTGACCAGTCAAAACCTGTAGAAACCTGTAGAAAAAAGGGGAGCAATGGTAAGTTTTTCTTCCTACTACCTTCTGTTTTTCACATATAAAGACATGGCCTACTCTTTAGTATCTCCTGCCAGTCTTTTAAATTAAAGATGTCTTTGTAGTTTTAAGGTGATTATAAATGTCCCAATCCATTAAAACATTTATCATTAACATTCCAGCCAAATAGTCCTCTTTATGACTAAAAATAGTTTAAAATGTTGTCTAATGGACCCAGAAGGGTAACTTCACTGTGCATTTCATCTTTGTCAAGTTTTTATATTGTGTATTATTCTTCACAATTAAGCAGCCAGAAGCCTGTTATATTCTGTTTGCAAAGCTGTTTGAGAAGAAATTAAAATGAAAGGGCAAGACTGAATTTTTTGATTAATACTAGCTACAGATCATCTGTCTTGTTTTAAAAAAAATCCCGATGTGTGGGTCAAGAGGTTGGGAAAGTGGTATGGAATTGATCATGAGGCTGTAGGATCAAATCAGTTTGACCCAAGCTGATTGCATCTGATGATTGTTATTATTTGGTAAGCTTTGGGAAACAAACTATTGGGAAAATTACTATATAATTAAGAGCTGAACCAAGCTATCTCTGCACTGCTTCTGTTCTGTTTCAAAGGGAAAAAAAAGTATATCAGGGATGTAGCTAGAGCTTACTGAACGTTAGTGTTCACAATGGCCAAAATGTTGTTGAGCAGACGACATATATACTCATTGGATTTAGTATATGGAATGTGAACTCCTTTCCAAAAAAAAAGTATATGTTTAAATAGAATTGTAAGTTTAGTTTTAAAAAATCTGTAATGAAATTATGTATTTGGTATGCTTGATAAAGAAGAGTGCAGGAATATTTATTTACTGATCAAATTTCATTTTTCATTTGGCAAATATTTACATTTGTAATTCCTTTGGTATAAGTGTTTGTCCCAGACAAGTCCAAGATAGATTTTCAGTTTCTCCAAATATTTAGATTTATAGCATTTGTTTGTAAATTATCTACCAAATTCATAATAGGAATGATACAAAGTACAAGTGACATCTTGTGTGTATGGCATGTGTGTATATCTTTGTGTCTAAAACTCTGTGTAAGCTTAAAAAGCAGCTAATGCAGTACAAGAGCTACAAGAGGAGTGGGTGACATCATTGTGCTGGAAAAGATGTTGAGAAATGAGACTTTATACCTTCATGTGAAAACATCAAAGGATAGACAAGAAGATGAATGCTGAACAGGTTTCAGGTCTATTTGATTACATTTGTGACTTTTTCAAATTTTGTTAAAAATATGCTGAGTTTTGCTGTTCTGCTAGCATCTCGAGACCAAATAACCATGCTTTAATTGTAGGCTTTGTTGTTGCCGTTCTACTGACTTAGCGCAGAGGCATTTATCAATCTAAGGTTTAAAATTAACTTCGAAATGCAAAAGAGACAGTTTAACCCAGGGAAAAGTAGCCTGTAAGTGTATTTTCTGACATAAAAGGAATGTTAGGATCTGAATCATATTGGGAAAATGGTTAAATGTCTAGAAAGAAATTGCCAGATATGTTATGCAGCTTGAAACTCTTCTGGAATTAATTTTAAAGGATTCATTTTCTGTAGTTTGTTTTTTTTTGAGAGAGATTTTTTATGTCAGCTGATTTACTTCAGTTTATAACATTAAATTACAATTTAACACTTTAATAACAGGAGCAGAAATATTATGACTAAAATTATAGTTTATAAGTTTAAAGTTTAAGCAGTATTGCAAAGAAACAAAAATTATTATTCTTGATCTACTGTTTACTCCTCATTCCTTTCCCTAGCCTTTAAATCAAATCCCTCAGACCTAACCTCTTTATCTCCCATCCCCTCCAAGCATGACAATATGTTCCAGCAATCATCCTAGATGTGTACAGTAATCAGAAATTAAACTGTAACATTTTGGATTGCTGCCATAAAATCATGTCAGACTTTAGGATGAAGATTATTTATAATTTTGAAAACAAAACAAATCTGAGAACTTCATGATTGGATCTTCCAATTTGGTCCTAACACCTGAGTAAGTTGCCATATATTGAAGTTATATTGTTAATTCTCTACTCGATTATTATCTTCTTGGGTCAATAATCTTATCTTGCTATATGCTTGTATAATAATCAGCATAATACTGCATACTGCATACCATTCTGCTCAGATAATGTAATACATTTGATTTTTTTTATCTGTTTACCTTTTTCTATGTGAAAAGTGGAAACACGAATCATAACCTGTATCTACCAGCAAAAAAAACCCCAAACAGTCAAGAGTGGTATCTTGTTTATAACTTTACATGGCCCAGACCATAGAAGTCAAGATTGCAATGGTATAGTTTTAGGCAAGAAGAAAATTCCAAATAGGATACTTGCGCAATACCAGTTACAGCTTCTCCCTTACTATTTTAAAATTTTATTTCAATGGAAATGAAACTTCCACCTGTTCACCCATACTCAGGGTTTTCTTGCTTATGTATTGCCACAAAGTCTATGTTTCCTACTGACAAGTGTGCCCCACAAAACTGTGTGGCATCTAAGTCAGTTTTTGTTGATTGATGTCATTCATCTCTTTGAAATGATCCTTGTGAGTGCTGAAATATTCTAATTGTATTGTGTACTGTTGAAGCACATTTAAAGCTCTAGAAAAAAAAAGAATGAAAATGTCTGTTTGCCTCTGCAGCTGAGGTTTTAATGTCTTTAACATCTGCATTTATCATAAAGTTTATAAACAGTAGTATATGTAGTATATTGGACAAATTCATTCCCTAAATCAATAGGAAAAGTGAAAAACTCAGGGTAATACTATCAAGCCATACTTCATACCACAGCTTAACTTGTTGTGATGTATGATCAGAAGAGTAAACTTTGAAGAACTGCTTGGCTTCTGCAGTTGTTAACTAACAAATATTAGCCAATGCAGTTAAAGATTTCGGCCTACTCAGAATCAAATGTTGGTATTTCTGCTCCTTTCTTTTTCAGTGGCTGAGATGCAGCTGTCTCATCTGAATTCCTTGTCTTTGCTTTCTGCTAAAAGGTTGGAAAAGCAGTTCTGTCACTCATACATTACCTGCTGTTATAAGTTCTCATAATTTAAAAAATAACAATAACTCTTTCCTTACTAGCTTAAGGTATTTTCAGTGTATCAGTGCCATACCACATTATGTTAAGTGATAAGAAAATATGTGGCATCTTGAAAGTCTTACACAAGTTTATTATTTTTATTTTGTGGGTAAGCTTCAGCTGGTACAGTCAGCAGGGCTGTCAAAAGGCCTGTGTTGCTTTTTGTTTTTCTTAAAGATTTTTACTTCTAGTTTATAGTCTTGATGGCTTTCAAAATATATTCTGAAGAAGAAAGTTCTTTTATGGCCTCCACCTTAAGTTGTCGCACACAGCTCAAACTGAAGAAATTTTTGTTACTGCTAAAATACATTTAATTTACATTTTACATACATCATTGGCTTCATCATTGCAATAAAGTGGTATCATGTATGTAATTTATGATGTTCTCCTTAGTGACTAAATTTTTATTTTGATATGTCTGGGAATAGTTAGCATATTAGAGACTGCTGTCATATTTGGCTAATATTGGACAAATCAGACATTTTTCAGCTTTTCAGCAGAGGCAAGTAATCTGTATGCAGTGCAATGTTGCTAGCTTTAGCACCTGACCTCATTCAAGCATTTCTGCAGAGTCGTGCATGGTATTACAGTGACATTCAGGAAGGCATTTCGTTGTGAAACTAAAAACAGTTTTCCTCACAGGATTCAAGTAATGTTCTCAGTCATGATTTAAGGAATGTGAGGGAATTGATGTACAGTGTTGTGAAAATTCTGACGCCTGCTATATTTTGCCCTTTATATTCTATAGTATAACGAGGTCACAACTTTCATCATAATATTAATAAATGTAAGATTTTACCAGAATAGAGGTAGTATGTGCAACTATAACACAATATGTAATAATGACCATATATTTTTTTATATGATTTCCAAGTTAGAAGGTGATTAGTGCAACATTGCTATGCATGTCAGTAGATGCAAAACTTATGCTGCTAATAATGGATTTTTATTAAATCCAGAGGGCAGAATAAGAATTTTATAAACAGAAATTTCATCCCAGAGTGTTTTTTTCTATATCCACCCCTGTTTAGTTTTGTTTGAAAGAGCAGCTGCTAAATCCCTTAACTGATGACTCTGTTTCAGGGTCCATTGAATTACTTCATTGAAAGAAAACTACAAGGATGAACCTCATAACCTCTACTACAAATGAAAGCAGTATTTTCCAAATAGCAGAATTTTTGTGTGTATTGTAGCATTGAGTGCATGTTAAATAAGCATTCCAGCCATCACAAAAAAATTCTGAGATATTCCAGAATGATTACTTGGTTCATTTATAAACACACACACATATGCATGTATTATATGTATATTATGCATTTATTTTGTAATTACATTAATTTTGTATTATATACTTATTTGAACTTTTTGAATTGGACATTGCATGTTTGAGAAGATTTGTTCCCTTCTCTATTGGGAAAAGCTGGTTAGAAGTGTTTTGTAGGCTGTGAACACATATTTTAAGTCATACGGTGGGCACTATATAATTCCGTCATTTTTTCTTTGTCTCGAGAATTAATTTGTGAATGAAAAAACTCTGAGGATTACTTTTTTCCTTACATATTTTTGGACATTGAAAAGAAGATATAAGCGGAGACTGACAATTCAAACATCATTAGGTCCAGATTCTGGCCAGTCTGGAATGTCAAGTGGAAGAGGGAACAATCAATAGTTAGTAAATTTATAGCACTCTGATCTGCCTTTGAGCTAGACAATTTTTCAGAAGTTCCCAGTGTTCAAGAAGATAGCATCAGATCTGCTCATCTCAACATCTCCCTTGCTCAAAAACCATAGGGAGCCTTTATATTTTGCATTAATGGAATTCAGGCATTCTCCATTCCCTTGCACCTCAAATCTGTGTCACCAGCAATGGCCATAGGCAGAACCCATGGTGAATGTAGATCCTCTGCATGACCTTTTGAGGTCTTTCTGTTTCTTCTGCTTCATCATTCTTTCTGCTTCTTTCAGGGCTCACTCACTATGGTTTAGAGCATGAGCCCTCTGTTCTTTGCTGCTTTCTCCATGCCTTTCTAGTCATACACTTACCTTCTACCCTGACAATTGACCTTCTGCTCTGACACATAATTCCAAAATTAAGCCTTTCTGCTATTTTTACCTGATTGGCAATATCATGCTATCAAAGAGGCAATATAATGCGTTATTCTGTCAATCCCAACTACCCTTTACACTATGAAGTAAATGATTAAGCAGCATCTATTTGCTGCATCAGTCTGTGTGTGATTACCAAGGAGAGTTAATGCACAATTTTATTTTCCCTGTAGGATGCTGGTGATCTCTGGTTCACATAAGTATCCTCTAGGGAACATTGCTGTTTAAACCACAGTCTCAGATTCATGGTTCGAAAAGTGACAAGGGTATGTATAGGAGCTCTGGTTTTGATTCCCAAAGGATGTGGTTGTCATCATTAAGGCTACTGATTATATGCCTTTTCCTTTCAGATTTCTATTCATAACCTTAGCATTCACTCTCCATTTGTCTGACATTTTTAGTGTTTGAGAGGAACACAGAAATTATAGAAAGTCTTGCAATTATTGTGTGTCAGAAGTCAGTTTCAGATATGCAGTCTGGATTTAAAAATGCATCGTATCACTGAGCAAATTATTTGCTAAATGTCATGAGCTAGATTCTTGATTAAAGTCGTAGGAAATCTATCTATTGGTGCTAAAGACTTGCTTCAGCTGTGCTTCTATCTATGATCTCTAGAAAGACATCTTATTTATTTGGGGCGATGCTTCAATCTGTGTTTTAGAGGGTAAGAAATGGTGATTGCTACTCTAGCTTAGATAGGTTTGCATTTGTAACCAAAACGCTCTTTTCTACTGCCTGTGGATCATTTTGTTCAGCTATTCTAATATGATTAAAGTAGAATTTCTTGAGAGTAGAAAGGCTGCTAGATTCTTATTTGCCTGAAAGGGTTTTTTTTTTTATTTTTTGCTTAGTTAATTTTTCTATCCCTAATGATAAGTTTTAATAAATTACAGACAGGACAGCTTATGCAATAGCATTAGCATTAGTTGGAATTGCTTAAAAATATACTGTCAGGCTCTCAAAATTCATGAATACTGATTGTCTAAGAATTTCATTGCCAATGCAGTTAAAGTTACCGTATTTTTATTTGCTTATTTGCAAAGTCCAGTGAAATGAGCTGCAGATGCATAGTCTTTTCCTGCCAATGCTGCATGTAAATGAAGATTGTTACATTACCAGTGAGCTATGCAGCTGTACAGTCACACAATTTACCACAAAAGGGCATGGTCCAGAGGGTTAGGAGTGAAAAAATTTCTTCTCAATTTTAATTCTGGTTATGCTAGTGATTTGCTGTGCAGCCTTGGAAAAGTCATTTCACCTTTAAATGCTTTGCTTTTCCACACTAAAGTTGAATTCATTATCACTAAGGCACGTAGTAAACACTCCTTATCATTTCTGTACTACAATCTGGAGGAAAGTGTTGTGTGGGTCTTTTGTTACCTGAAGTGGGCAAATATCCTCTGTAAAGAAATGTGTGTAACCAGTGATTAAACATGTGCAAACCCTACTTGTCATTATCTTTAAGAAGAAAAAAAAAAGCTGGATTTCATCTCTTCTTTCAGATGAAAACTTAGGACATGACCATAAGCTCTAGCTAGCATGCCACAAAGGGATCCATACAGGAAACTTCTTATGTAAAACTTCTGTGGCTAGGAAATCACTTCCAAGATGAGTTATATTTCAGAAATTATTTTTCTAGGGAATAAAGTAACTATTTAAAAAATAATAGCTTTACACGTGATAAAGTATTTAGTCGTCTTCAACATGGCATTAAATACTGCTGTAGTGTCAGGCAAGTTCTTCCTAGCCATTCTGTTGTGGGCACTGGAAAGAATTCACTTAGTATGAAAACCACCTCAGTAGAGAATGCTGGTGCAGGGCACTACTCATTGCCAAAGTCCTATAATCAGGCTGTGTTTATCATAAGGCCATGGGAAGCAACGTGCATATGTGTTTGCTGAAGGATCAGAATGCTTCCTTTATGCTTTCTTAAAGAATGTTTTGCTATATTTTAGTTCTTCCCTTTTTTTGTGGTCTGTGGAAGGTTTTCTGAGCACTGATAGCAGGTCCTTCCCTGCTGCATCTGGAGTGACTATTATATCCACCACCTAAACTTGTTGCTATCTCGTGCTTTTCTAGAATTTTTTTGTGTGTTGAATTATTAAGTGGGGCCTTTGGATGCTGGATGTGCTGCTCAGGAGAGGTTTGGAAGAGCTGTAAAACTGACTTCAGTTGGGGCCAAAACCTATATTATTCTTTATGATTTTTCACTTGCCTCTGATTGTACAGAAGCTTAATTCCATTCAGCTCCACTGCTCTTTTGTCAAAATGGATTGTCAAATCATATACAGGCATTTGAGGGCCAAAGCACTATCTTGTTCATGTCTCATCTATGTGTATTGCATTTCAGGTAGTATGTTTGCATCTTGCAGAACTCACTTTCATTGATATATAAAATGGCAATGTTCTTACCACTTCCTGTACTGCAACACTCCTTATGCTCCTGTGTTGTGCCTGTGCCATACAATGAATATCCAAAGGGCATTTTGAACAGACAAAATTGCATTGTTCTGAAAATATTCTCACTAGCAAATTTCACTTAAGTGAAACCTGTTGAGATGAGACGATTTAGACCTCAATAAATATATTCTGGTGTTGCTTCCAGACTTGCATTTCATCACTGAGCACACGCTACTTGGTAGGAGCCTGTCTTTTAACATCCTGAGGTGCAACACTTAATTGTGCTTTTACTAGTGTGAGGATAGATTATTGAACTTCTTTCCATTTAAGGGGCTCCCAGACAGGATCTGTGCAGAGATGACAGTGAAGTCAAAATGACATTACCAAAGGGTTTTATAGAAATCTACTCAAAATGGACCCATGTCTGACATGTCAAAACAGGCTAAAAAACCCAAAAAACCCCAGATTGGATCTATGTCTACAGAACCTCCTTGCTTTTCCAGGTCTGTCGTACCACACAATAGCTCTTGTGCTTTTTGATTCTTGATTTGCAGCTCACCTAGCACTTTCAAAGTTTTCTTCCTAACTCATGATTTATTGATGCCTGATAAAATACTTGTACTGGTGTCTTGATTTTTGACTGTTACAATATAGCAGACCTGTCACACCCCTTCTAATTTGTAAAGATGCTTTTTGAAATACAATAATTATTGCATCCGGAGATGTAATCTTTGGAAGGAGAACAGGCATTCTGCTCAGTTGAGCTAATTCTTAGCAAAATGAAACTTTCAGTTCTTTATAAAGAATGAGATCTTCAGTCACTGTTCTTTGGACTATATCTAGAAAATAAGATAGATAGCTGATCAAATTACCATGGCTATCCTATAGAAACTGTACATACATCTTTTTATATGATCATTCACATTAGTTCCCAAAAGACTTCAGGCATAAATTTTAGGATCAGACATATTATAGCCTTTACACCATTTATGGAGTAAAACATAAATTTAGAAATGCTTTTGAAAGTGTAAAGTTAACAAGAGTGGACCAGACCACTTACAGGTAAAAATGTAGAATATTTAGCAAAAAGTAATGCAAGAAGTTATTTTTCTGAAGTGTGTGGGTTTTCCCCTCTATGTGAATGAATTGCTTGACTGGCTGTAGGGGACAATGTTTGGAGAAAAACTTGATTTAAGGTTGACTGATCATTGTGCAATATATACCTATGAATATATGATACTGCGTGAGCTTTTTACAGATTATTTTAATTGGTACTTTTGCCCTTTGGGTTGAATAATGTTTCATCAACTTTAATGACCAGAATTAATTGCATATGCTACCCTTTATCAGCTTCTTGTGCTATGGCATATTTGGATGAGATACTGGTTTTCAATAACACTGTTAATAACAAATACCTGTCTTATTAATTGCAAACATTACTGTTTCTTGCCAAACTTGAAAAGTCCAATGAATAATATTTTTTAAAAAATTGATAGCTAGCCCACATGTTGAATGTTTATGGGTCTTTTAAGGAAACAGATTTAAACTTTGTATGACCTTACCTCTAGTTCTTTTTTATGAGTCGGATTAAAAGGATACTGTAGAAGTGAAAAGTTAATGTTGCCTGTGACAGTGCAGAAGCAATAGTGTTATGTGCTTGGGCTGGAACTACAGAATCTAGGACCGTTATCAGTATCTCATAATTCAGCTGTACCAGTAGAGGGAGCTTATGGTTTTGAATACCTAGAGAAGTATGCCTAGCTAGACTTTCTACACTGTTTGCTGTTTGACCTTTGCTTACTTCTCCTCTCAACTAAAGCCTGTTAAGAGAATAATGTAGATAAAGGCAGAACTACCTGATGCTGTTAGTTGCCTTTGCAGTGACTTCAATAGTCTCCTGACTAAGAATGGCTACCACCTGAACAACATTTTCAAGACTGCGTCATCATTATATATGTGATTTATAACCAGTACATTCCTTGGTAAAATAGACAGTCATAGGTTGTGGTCTTTCCACACCTCTTTGTGATTGTTTAGAATATCTACAAATAATAAATGAAAGAATATGCACTTGTATACCAGAAAAAAATTAAAAGCATGCACATAAAAGTCCAGGGAATTATGAAGACAATACTATTAAAGTTAGAACTACAGTAACTCTATTTGACAGTCAACAGAAAAACTTACTTTTAAGAAAATTAATCTGAAATGTTCAGAAGTGGTCAGTTTGCTTTATTTCATCCAAACTGAACTGATACATTATGAAACCAAGGGTAGGTCAGCACTGAACAAATTTGAAAGTTTTCCTTTCAAAGTATAGCTTTTTAAAAGAATTGGCTTTGCAGCATTCCACTCATTAAGAGTTAATTCATTCTTTGACCTTATTTGAAGGAACTGGATTTTTTGTTCTGTGCAGTTTTTACCAATTCCATGACAGATGAACCTCAGCCTACGCGTTATTTCTTGTTTAGGCAGAATTCCCAGCAAACTGCATTTTAAAACAAGCCCTTTTCTGTTGTCAAAACCTGAGTGCTGGAAGGAAACCACAATCCACAGTTGTCTTGATTTTCTTCCTTACTGCTTTCCAGGTTCACACAGTGCTTTCCCCTGTCTCTCTGAGGCATGATGATGTTGTTCAACTCTTTCTTTAGCATACCAACTGCAAAAATATGTAATTCTTGCAGTTTTACTGTAAACTGATTTGGACTTACAGTTTTCAGCTAGGGCAGCTGCACTTTCACTAGAAAGTGTGAATTTGGGATGTGTGAATATATGCAATGCTTGTATTTATGTAAGTGTATAAAGACAAGTTTGGTATTGATGGAATTTACAAAATGATTGTAAACATTTGGAGTGAGAAATTTGCAGAAGAAGGAACTGTGATTCGCGATGGCTGTGCTTTTAGTAAATTTGCACTTATTTTCTTGAAACTGTTACATAGATCTGTATGCCTCGGGCTGATAGGGGTTGAGCAGTGGATTACAGCAAAGTATAGTTTGATGGCTGTAGATGTCCTTGTAAGCAGCATGTTTCAGTGTTCTTGCCATGTACTGTGAACTTAGCTACCATCTATATTCTAACTTTTATATTATATTTACATATAAGGACAAGTAAGAAATTAAACTCAATAAAATCCTCTGGATGACTGCTGGCAGCATAGTACATAGCGGAGAACTATGCCAGTTTTCTGTCTGATGATGAACTGTATGCAGTATACAGTGTTAGGCAAAAGATCTGGTCTTCAAAAACACTGTAGAATAATTATACTAGCTCATTCATAGCATAGTTACAGGGACTGCATCAGAGGAGGATCTCTCTTAAAGAACCTAGTGAGCAAAGGATTTACCCAACATATGATGTAGTGTCACCAAAATGATGTGAAGAAAATTGTCTCCAGTAAAGATCTTAAAATATTGCATTCATTCCTCTGTGACGGCTGTCAGATAGAAAAGAAGACTAAGTAGATATTATCAAAGGCTTGGTATTCTAGATGGAAAAATCTTAATGAGGCTAGCAAGATAACTGGATTGGGATGCTCTGAAAGAATCACTTCATAATTCATTAAATGTCAGTGCCCCTACTGAAGGCTTTTCTTTTTTTTTAAGGCAAAGATAGTTACTGAAATGATTCTAAAATTTTAATGTATGATTATAAAATTCTACTGCTTTTTTTTTTTTGTTACAAATAAAAGGAAGAAATGTTGGGAGGAAGAAAAATTTTCTCCTAAAAGGAGGCGCACAGAAGCTTGCAGATTTACTTACATTTCAGGCATTTTATTCTTCCAGACAAATATCAGGTAGGGGGAAGATAATGATAAGATCAATCTCCATGAAATCAAAATTTTATTCTATCTCAGTTATTTATTATCAAAGGACAATGAAAGGAACAACTACAGCTTTAGAAAGCTTTCTCTTTCTTTTTGCTTTTCAGTTTATTTAATAAAAGTTACCAACTCTGACTAAGGTGCAGCAAAGCTATGTCTGCTACAGCTTGGTTTACTGCATTGGAAACACTGCATCTCCATAAATCAGTCAGTGTCTTTCCACCTGTCCATGTTACCAGCTTCTGTGACTATCTTGGCCTATTAACTTGAAGGCAACATCTAAATAAAACAGCAAGTCTCTTTGTGCAGACATAGAAATACATCTTCACCTGAAACATTTTTTTACAAACTCTGCACTGTGGGACCAGTCACCTCCAATTCAGACATAGTCAGCTGAGTTACATCACCTAAATTGAATGTCTCAATTTAGCCAGTTCCAGTGACCTAGTGTTCTACTGCTGTATCGTGGGTGTTTCTTTTTTATTGAAACTCTGCACTTCACTTGAAGAGTTTGCATTCTTCTTATGCTTTGCAACTTATTTAATCTTTTCCTTTCCACATAAAGCGGCAAATTCCTTGCCTTTTTCTTTTAAAAAACAGACATAATGACTACATTATTTTCTTTTCAGTATGAAAAAATCTCACCTGCTAATAAACGTCAAGCAGCTGAGGGGAGAGATTTTATAGTCCTTGGAGGTCACTTTCATCTAAAATTGTTGGCAGAGTGAATTTCAATGGAGATTTAGAATTTTGCCTCATCTCCAAATTCCTCCTCATTATGATGCATCATTTTTCATTTCATTTTCATTACCACTTTCAGATTCGTAGCCAACTGTGTTTCTCAGCTGACATTTTAATGCATTTATTTACAGTGATGTCATATTTTAAGTTGCTGACTAGTCAAATTGCAGTATCAGTATACAGTAATTAGTTTGCAGTATAATGTCCTTTTTATTTCAAAAGTTTGAGATTTTGCTGTAAAGGATATTCTTTTCTCTTTTTGAATAGCTTTTTCATTTTCTAAATGTGTGTGAGGAGTTTAGTATGAAACACTAAAGTGAAGGTGGCAGTATTGCTAACTTCAAATCTTGAAAATTCATGAGTATACCCACTTATTCTCTCCCCGAAGCCAGAAGATTTAAAAAACAAGCAAAATTAAAATTTTTCATTTGCATTTTATGAGTTAAATATTTGGAATCTTCCTCATTATGCTTTTTCCTTCAACTCTATAGAAAGAAAATTTTTTAAAAGATGGAGACTCTCAGTAAGTGCGTGATTCTAAGAATTGGAAATCTCAGAAGCATGGTATTAACTTGGATGGAATAAACTGGCAAAGCTGTGGAATAGCACGGTGCAGGGGTCTCGCCTGTGTTAGTAATGTTATTTAAAGGCAGGAGGAGAAGGAAAAGAGGGCTGTTTATACAACTTTTTCTTCCAGGCTTTCAATGCAATAGCCATTAGCTAAGCAATATCATGCAAGCTTTTATTCAGCAGTAGGCCTTGAGGACAGGTTTGTAATCTGAGAACAATAATTGATAAACCCTGCCTTTCCCAGAGTCTCTAGTTTTATTAATAAGAGCTACAAAATCAAACTCCATGGGAGTTATTTTCAGTAGCTGGCACTAGAAGCAGGATTTGAATCCTGTGGAGTTTTCTAGGTGCTATACAATTCAAATATTTATATTTTAGCAACTGACCTTCCTCTCTCTGCCCTCCTCCTTCCCTCACCGCCCCAATTTGCCAAATAACCTTTTTAGCAATAGAAGCTCAGTTGCATTCAACATTGAAAACAAGCCTTGTTTCTTCCTTTTGCGTTGGGCCCCTGGTTAGTTTTTGGTTTTACATTTAGATAAATGCAGACCGTTGATTATGTACTTCGTAACAGAAAGGGAATCATGTAATATCAGTGCATTGCAATAACATTTCAAGATCTAGTCGGTCTTGTTTAAGATTTCTATTCTCAAGGTCCTTTTCTTTTTCATAACACAGGATAAGAAAACAATTCGTTGAAAAAGATATGCAGTGACATATTGATCTTTAAAGAAAATGAAGCGGTATACATGAACAGTAAGTACTAATTCATTATTGTTGTTAATAGATGGTTCTGGCCACAATTTGCCACTGTTTCTTTTTTCTGTAGATACGTTTTTCCTATTCATTTTTCCTACTGAAACCTGTAAAGGTTTCCTGGAAGTTATCCTTCTGTCTACTCCTTAGCCATGAAGCTGTCTCCCTGTCTTAACCATGTGCCCAACCCTTGCAGTCAGTATTTTACTTGCTATTTACTGGTTCTTCATAGGCCTTTCAACATTTTACACCTAAAAAATACCAACTATTACTGTGGATGCTCTAATTCTAAATTATGAATATTCAGAATAACATTATTTTATGAGAGGATATTTACAATATGAATACTGCATTTGAAAATGCTTACTGGTAGGGTTTGTTTTAGTCCAAGCTTTAGTGTCAAGAAATACAGGATTATACTGTTTTCCATTGAAAAACTGAGCAACATGTTGTTAAAGATGGACCAAAGAAATGTTACTCTCTTTAAAAATGTGAGTCTGTTATGAGGAAGAGTGTTAATTTTCATTCTGTAACATGTAAAAACTTCAGGCAGTTTGAGAGACTTATCCTAGAATTGGAAATACGTTTTTAATATGTGCTCTAGAGACAGACATGGATATTAGGAGTACCTATTCCGAGAATGTGGACAGTTTAAACCTCTAAATTTGTAGAAAAGATGGATGTTAAAAATGTGCATAGTGATAGTTTGTCTGTCTACACCCTTTTTTGGGTATGACTGTCATCAGGGGCTGGAAAGGCCAGACCATGCAAACTATTTCTGATTTCTGAGCAATCCATCAGCTGATGGCAACATTATCATGTCATTCAGGTGGACTCCTTAGACAGTACCTGTAGCAGAAATGTAATAAAAGTATGGCCTCTAAAAGTTTATGGTATTTAATTTTGTTTATGCAGCTACCGTATCGTCACCTGGATATATTTGAATGACAAGCTTCTTATACCACTATAGTGGTGTGTTGTGTCCCATTTTTTCTAATTATCTAGTCATGGGTAACGCTTTACTGAATTATTAATGTTACCTATTGCTTCACATAACGTTCAGTCTCCAAACCCAAACACGAGTAGTAGTTGCTGCTTGGTTGATTTTGATGACAAAAATAACAAATTGAAACCATAACATTTGTTTACTCAAAGTACATTAGGTTGCTCGTTATCAAATAAGAACTGTATTCCCACCTTAAATTACCTTGAAAATAAAATCAATAGCTTATTTAAACAGAAACCAAACAAGAAAAAACTTAATTGCCCCCAGGAAAAAACGTAGCAAGTTTCACTTAGAAAGAAGCAATACTGATAAATTAGCAGAAGGGATTGCAGGGCAAAACTGGGGTATACTGGTCACCAAAGGGAATAAGAATAATAAATAAATAAATAAATAATGCCATTACTTTATTTCTATCCCAGTACAAATAGCTCAACAAGCATTTTTCAGATTTAAGGTTTTAAGGTACGTTATGACAGAAATAAGAATGAATACACTCACGACTCAGCTGTGCATTCAAAGTGGATTTTAAGTGTTTCTATTTGAGAAGCTATTTTAGGAAATACGATCTCCAGCTGGTAAAATGGTAGCTCATGTATACTTATGCTTAAATGGTAAAACCAGTCCGATGTAATTCAGATCCCCTGTTACTTGTAATCAATGTGTTTCAGAATTCTGAAATAGCCAGTTCCTGGTTCTCTCATCCCTTGCCCCTTTTGCACTTGCCTTGTTTCTTGCTTAAGTGAACATTTACTTTGAGATAAAAAGCAATGTCCAATCCTTAATACTTTTGGGGGTAGGTGTCACTAGCACTTTAAAGCAAAATGATGTTCAGCATATTTCAACTCTTTTTCGAAAAAACATGACAGATACTAATTTTATAATGAATAATTCAAGCAGATGGCAAAAGACCTGACTCCTTGGTGAAGTCTTACAGAGTCTGATACAGTTTCTTTTGATGTTAGGGGCAAAGCTTGTATTAATACTGTTGCCATTGCCAGCTGGTCAGTGTGTCAGTTGCCAGTGGTCAGGCTAATTCAAAATTTACCCAAATTATTGGAAAAAACCCTCTTAAGATAAAAGCAAAAATCTTACTTGCTCAATCAACCCTGAGGGGTGTACAAAAGTATTTCTTATCCTGGTAGGTATTGCTTTCCTGAGCACTTACTTTACATAGCTTTCACATAGTGTCAGGTATAATGGTTCTGGGAATTACCTGACAATTGAAGTGAAAAAGCACATAGTGGGATTGCCATTTCTTGTGTTTTCCAAAGTGCAAAGGTTGTAAGCTGATTCATTTCTTTATCAGACGCCTCACAAAGCATTGACGTGTTATCTCTATAGGAAGTAACTTTAAGTTTTCAAGTAATTTTATTTTTAGCTTTTCAGATCATGCCAGTCCATTCTGTGAAGCACTAAGTACTCCTGACAGATGCCAAATGGGTTCATTTCAGTGATTTGGGGATTTGGGCCTTTTGTTCTATTTCAAAAGTCATCTGGTCTCATATCATTAGCTACAGGGGCTTACCCAAGATCAGATCCCATATATTGTCCTTTCAATATTGATGTGTTTCTTTCACTTTAACTATAGGTCCAGAACAGCTAGCCTTATTGTTCCTATACATATGCCTATGTGTCAAGTGGTTCTCTTAGTTCAACAGGCAGAGTTCTGGTGCTGGTTTGCATCACTGGCAATATAAATATTAAGACTGCTGAATGTGTGAAGCATTCCAAAGAGAACAATTGACAACAAAAGACAGTTTGATGGTAAAAGAGTCAAACACATTTTAAGAGTTTTAGCAAATCACAGTGAAAGGAATGACACGGGGGGAAATAAGTATAGTACCATGACCACTGTATTGTTTATAGGGGTAATGTGCAGAATAAGCTTTTGCTTTAAAAAAAAAATAATAGTATGAATATTTTTTTTTCCCCAAAGCCATTTTCTGCTGCTTGAGAGAAATAACTCTGGTGTAAGCATGTTATATATGTTATCTGGTAAATATAAGAAGGAAAAAAATGTATTGACTCATCTATAATCTTCATGCATTCAGATTTTAGGGTATTTGCAAAGAAAAAAACAGTAGAAAACACTGTTTATGTTCATCACCCTACACCCTCTTTCCATACCTGTTTCAGTTAAGCACTAAAATTCTAGTGAAATTATTTGAATTGATACATATGTTTTCTGATTTTTGCTGAGTGGGCTCTAATGAAGTCTCTCGGATACCTCTCCGTACTATTCTTGCTACCTATAGTGCTGCCAATCACCTGGGACTCGTACATGGGTAAAACTTACCTCTGCTTACAGGACTACTGTCATTCAAGTCTTCTAGAGTGAGTTTCACATGATATAGCTGAAATAATATAATTTTATGTATTACTACTAACTGTACTATGCGGACAGCTTAATGTTAATACATATAAATTTCTGGGAACAAGGACTGTAGTTCTGATCCTGTACTTGGATAGATCATGGCAGAACTTTAAAAGAAAAAAGTCAATGAAGAGTTTTGCTTAAAGCTCCAATGTTATTTGGAAGGAAAAACTTTAAATTTACAAATGCACATATTTACTAAGGTTTGGAACTCCTCTGCAACAAAACAGCTAATAACATTATAATGAAAATTATTATAAAGAAAGCATTTTGCATCTTATTCATCCCTGCAAATATGTTTTTAAAAGTCAAAACATGTCTATGAAAGCATGGAAGTTCTTATTTCTCAGAGTATTTTGCATGGAAATTCTGGATCAATGTAGAAATAAAAAAATATTCTGGAGGTACTAACAATACTTTCTAGATTAAAGTTTTCACTACTTGCTCAGTTTGGGGTGCATTTTTTTGTTTTTTTTTTTTTTTTTTTCCTGTGGGATCTTTAGAAACTGGTTGAAGCCTTTTTTAAGGTGTTGAACAATTTTTCACCTAGTCAAATATTGCACTTTCATAGACTTGTTTTTAACTCATTTCTTACAGTATTGTAGTGTTTTTGCTCTATGACTTTATATTTCTATGACAGCTATTTGAGAAAGTAAACACATTTCAGGTTGTTTCTTTTTTTCTGGAGATGTTTGAAACATATTTTGATTTGCCTTCATCTTTGTGTCCCAGCTAAATTGGTATTGGTTTTGCTATGAAGGATAAATGTTAAAGGGCTCACTGTTAAGCTTGTACTGAGAAAACTTGCTATCACTTACCTGCAGGCTGAAGAAAATATGTCATTTAGATCTTGGCCTTCCGTGGATCCCTGCTCTTTAAAGACTTCAGTGATGCACACAGTACTTTTGGTACAGAAAGGCAAATTGAAGAGATTACATAAAGGATATTAGCCTTGTCAGGGACACAATAGCTTGAAGTTAATTTTTTACCCTTGGAGGAATACTTTAGTTCTGGAAAGGGAATGAGGACTAATGACTCGTAGAGCCCTTAGGTCATCAAGAAGTCACTTAGGAGTCTTCCATTGACTTACTTTGATTTTGTATTAATTACTTCTCTGTGCCTTAGTTAACCCAACAGTAAAGTAGATGTTCTTGAAAACTTCCAGGTGTCAAGCTACCAATAATGACCGTAATAATGATCCTTATCAATTCTGTTGAAGAATTTGAGAGGGATGCCTAAGTTGTGAAACATTATTCCATAAGATTTAAATTAAAGAAAAATGTTAAGAGTCATATGTTTAGTTGCAGTTAGCAGGAGGAATTTTCAACAGTTTGCATGTCAATCTCTTCTTCTATGGTAACTGATTATGATTAAAGCTGATATGGTCAAAACCAGAATATTGGACAAATGGAGGAGTTAACATTAACATTGACAGAACTTTTTTAAGTTTGTTGTATCCTCCAGGTAAAAATCCACAGGCTGTCCTTAAATTATTTCTTGCCCAGCAGTGGTTCAGTCTTTAATAAGATGGGGTCAAGGCATAAAGCTTGCAGTAAAGCCTGGTTCTAAATTTCAAAGATACAAGAGGCCTGATGTATTTGGATATGGTCATACTCTGCTGCTGGTGGCAAAAAGGTTGTCGTTCCATCTGTGAGTTCCATCTGTGAGTGCAGATCTATGTTGCCTTTCTCCAAAGCTGAGTCTTTCAAATCCTGAAGTTCCATGTGTTCTACTTATCTGGCAGCTGCACACTCACTGAACATTGTGCCCTTTGTTCCCTAGACTGGCAAAGGTCAGGAGATCCCACTTCCTCTGGCTGCTTACTTCTTATTTAAGGATCTGGAATTGCTCCATCAGTGCAAGAAAAGAAGCCTATGAACTTGTTCTAGATAAAGCAAAAGTGACAGGGACAGCTGGTTTTCTTTTGCAAGCTTTCCAACCTTCTCATCATCTTTGGTTAAGATTATTGTATTTTTGCCAGTTTTCTATAGAGTTCAGCTTGTCCATTTTGATTTCTGGTTCCTCGGTGTTCTAGGTTACTTACACATCAGTGATTCTATTTCCCTTCTATTCCCAGTGGATGGTTTTACCATCCCTATCTCATGTTTGCTTTCACAGACAACTGCCTGCCTGTCCAACCATCTTTCCCCTTGAAATCAGGTCTGCAGTGCCCTCTGAGCTTTTATGCAAAGAGGTGAGAAGGGGAACTGAAATAAAGGTTCATTCACATCCCTTTTCTCTCCTGTTTCCTAGAATAAAGATCTATAAATTGTGCTTGGAGTATTTGTAACACATTTGCTTCTTATTAAAAGACCAAAGGTACATATCATAGCACAAGATGTTGGTGGCTGTGACAGAGATAATGATGCACATTTGTATTTAAAAAAAAACAACAGGGAGAAATAAATCTATGTTTATTTCATTGATAACGTCAACACCATTCACCAGTTCTGGACAGAAGCAAACCTAATTGAAAGCCCTGCTTTATATAATGCGTGGCAAATTTGCCAAAGTTTCAGGCAACTAAAATACCCCCCAAAAAACCCCAACTAAATGACTTTTTTATTGCAGTGTTGTAGTAACACATTATCATTTTCAGAAAAATAGACTCAACTTCTACTGAGGTATTTCTGGCTGTTAAATCATCCATTCCAGGCATGGATTACTGGAGATACATATTTAATTTTTCTGAAATCTAGGCTTTATTATTTAGTAACTTTTTTTTTCAAAACATCCAAAAGACTTTGGTGTTCATTACCTACTAACATTGTGGAGAGACAACCACTCAGTTGATAAATTACAGTAGTAATTTATGGTTAGATCTCTTTTTTACTTATGGCAGATTCATTCCCTTAGGGTCCAACACTATTTTCCTGTTTAATCCAAATGTCCCTTTAGTTACTGTATCTTTTGTAAGGCTCACTAAATGACAGAACTTTCATTTATATGAAGGGTAAGGTGCCTTTATAAATACCCAAGTTAATTCTTAAGCAATTACTTTTACTGGCAGCAAGATTAATGTATTGTGAATGATGTGAATGTGTAACAAGATCTCTGGGGTTACTCACCCAATGCAGGTGCTGCTGGCTCTAGATAGATTATTCCATGTAATTATTTTTCTAATTTATTTGTGTGGGAGTTGGAAGAGTTCAGGGTGATGGTTTGTAGGAACTCCAGGGGAACAAGAGTGTGCAACCAGTGTTGACGACCAGGCTGTGCCCCCTGAGGTATGTAATAGATACTGACAGAGAACTTCATTCCTGGGCTGATTTACATTAACTGAGGATCTGTAAGGTAAAGTCCCTTCCAACACAAACCATTCTATGGTTCTGGGGTCATTATTGACAGAAGAGACAATTAATTCTTTATCTTCTGTATTACACAGTACCCAATTAGTTGTCTTCAATAGTGCATTTCATGCAGAATATAAATTTGCAAATGAAGGTATTGTTAGAACAGTCAGTAGAAGTTGGTTATTTTCATTCCTATCTGCAGATTTTGCAGGCTTAGTTTAGAATGTCTTAAAAAAAGAAAATAATAATTCAATCTTACTTTGAGAGGTTCTATTTTTCCAAAATTAATAGCACCAGGTAATAATAAACATCCAAATGTAGCTCTTTGCCTAAGAAATAATAATTCATTCAGCTTTTGTAAAGATAAAAGAAAGAGCTTTCATTGAAATATTGAAATGCTATGCCTTGTAACATAATTTGAAAAATTATCTGAAATTCCTGAAGTTCATATTTTGTTGTGTGTCCCTCCCCCTTTTTTTTTAAAAAAAAAAAACAAATTCTGATAGTGATCTGATTTGTCTTTGGAGAAGGGTAAATTCTGGTATTAATATATAACTGTTTTAAAGTAGTTAAGTTGTCTGGAGTTTTAACTTTATTTGGTTTTGTGTTTTGGGGTTGGTTTTTTTTTTTCACAGAGCTTTGGATCAGAGCCTGTGAAGAGGTAATTTGTCGGTGGTACAGCCCTGCAAATGGCTGCGGTGCTGTAAACCTTAGTGCTTTACAGTTCAGTTATGTTGTGAAAAACAGTCTTTCCTGCTGGTCTTGCTTTGTAAACCTCTCCTGTTTCTGTCAATCAAATTCCATTAGCAGTTTTATAATTATTCTTTTGCTGGTAAGCAATGCATTGGGATGATATACAGTGTGGCTATATGTCTTGGTCTCTGAGTTTTATAGCTGATTTGGCTGTAAAGAATTATGGGAAAGATTTGGATGCAGCTGATGCTGCATTATGTGCCATATCTAAGATATATTGCATTGTGCACTGCATTGTGGGCTCAGGCTGTTTCTATTAATCTCATGCTATGAAAGGGGAAAAGGGAAATAAGAGAAGGCCAGAGTATACTGAAGTTATGTGCATTTCAGTGGTCTGTTGCACTGTGGGTTTTTGTGTGCTGAAATCATACAGATACCATGATCTTGTACAGAATCCATCCAGTTTTCAGTCATCGATCCGCCACCTCACTGACAAGCAGAAATTTCAGTACCAGTTTGGCCCTTTGCATTTACTTCTAGTATTATTATCCAAGAGCCTTGGACATACACCAGTGTTGTGCTCTACCTGCCTAGTCACAGGAGTTGAGTGAGTCCTCTTTGCCATGATGCTAAAGCAAGTGACTTTCTGCAGGAAACTGGTAAAAACATGCTAATTCCCATTTTCTAAAACTAACCAGCTGATTCTTGCATACATTTCACTTGAATGTGCACACTGCTGCTCTCACTGGGGCTTTGTATCTGGCTCTTTGTGTAGGGAATTTGTGTGCTGGGATTTGGGTTCTTACTCTTGAGGACATAGTTCCTCAAGGACTTTGTCCCACAGACTGCTTGCACTGTGAATAACTGCCTTGGAACCCCATTTTATGTGATGTTACTGAACGTTTCCTCAGTGCATGTGGGAAACATTTGCAGGTGTTTCATGCTTTTTCTGCTATGCCTTAACAAGCACATTATGTTGCAATTTGCCTGTCCCGGTTCTTTTGTGAAAGGAAGGAAAGATTATGTGAGAAGTGAACTGTTACAAAGCTATTTCAAAATAAAGCTGAGTACATTTACACCATGCATTTGCAAAACAGAAATTAATTTACTGCTTTATATTCTGCCAGGATGGGCAAAGCTTTTTTCTTTTCTTTTCGATTAAAAAAAAAAAAAGAGGAAGAAAGCAAGCAAGCCTCTGTTCTTGATCTTGTTCATTGTTAACCTCTGCAAAGTATAATCAAACTAGGTCATACATGGAGCTGTGTCTCAGTCTTTTGTTTGTGTGTTGTTATTAAACACATCCTTCTATTTAAGATAAAATAAATCAACAACATAAAGATAAAAATCACCAGCTTGAAGCTTGTGTGAACCCTGACGTCCTGAGTGCAAGAGCCAAATGCTGTTTGCAGAAAGCCAATGAAGCACAAAATATGGCAGCATGTGTCACTCCCTGTGTGCATTATTATCTCTCACACATTATCTGAGGCACCCCATCTTGCACAGTGTGTGTCTGAATAACCCCCTGCTGTTGAGTGGATTCATGCCTGCTGTTCATTTTTGAAAAGTCATTTCGTACAATTATCCTGCTAAATATTGATAGCTTTCACCACTCCAGCCACGGCTAATTAAAAGACACACTGTGTAAAATTTTAATTAGGATTCATGTCAGGGTGAATAATGATTAAAAAAAAGAAAGAGAGAAAAGAAAAAACAAAACCACTTGGCATTTGTGGGGGGATTTTATTTATGACCTGCTGGTTTGTTGCTGAAGCTCTTTGTATCCTCAGATTTATTTCCCCTCCCAGGTTGTTCTCAACTCCTGATCTGAGGGTATGGAAGAAAAGAGTTCCTCAATGTGAGCCTGTACTTCATACATTCCCAGTAGAAGGCTATACGTTTTCTACTGTGTTGGTTGCTATCCTTTCAATTAAGCAATAATGATTTCAGGAACCAGGCATTTCCTGGGGATTGATGACCACTGAGCTGAGACTTGATGGCCCCCCAAAAAAGAGAAAGCAGTCATTGACTTCAACTGGGCTTTAACTCATTGAGAAACACCCTATACTTTGTTTTCTCTTGCACATAAGGCTTAATAGTCATAAAAGGAGTATACATGCCCTATGTTATTTCATTTGCATGGAATTGGAAAAAATGATGTAAAATTTATATGCAGATACTTCTCATAAAGCAATGTGTAAAATTTTAGGCATCTGGGTGTTAGCTGTCAGCTGCATGGAAGCTCAGGAAGTGTTTTCAGGCGTTTCTGATAATGTTGAAATTGAATGCATGCAAGTTTTAATTGAAAATTAATAGAAAATGAGTGAGCAAGTATCCGTCAAAAGTAATTTTAAGTCAAAAAGCCATCTACATTAGGAAGTTTATGTAGTCAAATAGATTTCTTCCTGGTGGCTGGCTTTGTCTCCTTTGCCACTCCCCATATTTGAGAGGTTTGCATTTAGGTGTTTAACAGATACAAGTTTGTCCCTCATACGAGTTATTTTTTCCTTTGCACTGAAATAACATTACTGAGCCAGTGTTGGCAGTCTAAGACTACTACTTACTAAAGACACTGCTAATTTTTTTTTGTACCTGTTGATTAACAAATTATGTGCTTTTTTCATTGAGAAATCTTAAAACCTAGAAGTCTAGTTCGCAGGTAAAACTTCTGGATCCTAGAATATGAATGAAAACAACATTTGCCAATACCTGAGCCTTTCTGCAGAGTTTCTTTTTAATACATGATATTTACAGAAGGGTCAAAGTCAGGCAAATATTTCAAAGGACACTTGTTACACAAGTTACAGTTGTGCTGCCAATCTATATGTGCTATATTCTCCCCAAACTCTGAGGGAAGAATGTAAATCATAAGTATTTCTGGCTTATATGAATAATCCAGAGTGTAAATGATGTGAATCAGTGAGAAGACTTTCTTCTCTAGAGACAAAATTAACTGAGTATGGAGAAAAAGCAATTTGCATTCAAAAATACTGAAACTCTTAGCTTGATAAATATTGAAGAAGGTGTATAGGAAGAAAAGTTCCATTGTTAAATATTTGTCAGTTGTGTCTTTATTATTTGTCAGGATATCATTTATTTATGGACAATTTATTTTTATTGATGATTTTAGGGGTTCATTCTCTGTAATTCTTGGGTTGTTGAATTCAGCACTGCTTGAAGTTGCTGGTCTCTTTGAGCTGAGAGTCCAAAACTGGCCCCATTTGATCTATGCTTTGCCTAACTGTTAATGGAATGTCATCATAATATATTTTTCAGCTCTTGTATTTATTTATTAGATCAAAATATGACCATCAGGGAAAAAAAAATCACCTCATGTTATGTAAAGGCTCTGAGTGCACCAATTTATATATTTATAAATGATGATTGTAGACTAAATTTTAGCTTAATTTCATATTCTGTTGTGTTTTGGATTTTCCTTTAGATAATATAAACATGATGACAGGTTCCTAATTAACTGATTTACAGCTCTTCTAGAACAAATGGTAATTAATATTCATAAATGTTTGCAACATTTAAACAGATGTAGAACCCTGACATGACAAAAATGTCTACTAATTTGGATTTGGAGAGCTAAAAAAGCACAATGCTGCTGTGGTTCTTGGTCTTCCAGCATGAAGAACGCTTCTTTTTAAGTGGTTGACTTCCTGGGCAAAATACTAACCTTTGCTAATGAGCAGACGTTTTTCACTGTGGTACATCTGGTAATTTGCTCTTAACATGTTACTGTGGAGCAGTAGGGGTCTAAGCCATCAAACTCATACACAGAGTATGTTGCAGTTACCAAGTTAATTTCAGTCCATTTAAATTGGAGGTAATTTTGTAAGTCTTACTTACATTTTGTCCATCAGTCCATTCAGTTGGAGTTGAAGAAACACTGGGTGCTACTAAGGCAAAATAGGAAGAGACTGACTAAGTCTCAGGAACCTTTGGATCAGTCTGTAACTGAATGCATTTGGCTTTGACACTTAGGTCTATTCTATTCTATACACAGTTAAGTTTTTACCTACTAGGTAATAGAACAGAATCCCTCCCAGATAAGGAGAAGTCTGGATAGTGTGGCTGCTACAGGACAGGTAGGGGGATGCAATGTGTTGTCATGTCAAGTTTCCACAGGTTCCTGTAGGTTTCCACATCTCTCCTGTAGGCTCCCTTTAAGTACTGAAAGGCTGCAATAAGGTCTCCCCAGAGCCTTCTCTTCTCCAGGCGGAATGACCCCAACTCTCTTAGCCTGTCTTCATTGGAGAGGTGCTCCAGCCCTCTGATCATTTTTGTGGCCCCCCCTGGACCCACTCCAACAGGTCCATGTCCTTCTTATATTGGGGGCCCCAGAGCTGGACACAGCACTGCAGGGGCGTCTCACCAGACCATGATTAGAGGAGCAGAATCACCTCCCTCTCCCTGCTGGCCACACTGCTTTTGATGCAGTCCAGGATACGGTTGGCTTTCTGGGCTTTGAGTGCACATTCTTGGCTCATATTCAGCTTTTCAGCCACCAGTACCCCCAAGTCCTTCTTGGCAGTGCCGCTCTCAGTCCCTTTATCTCCCAAGGGGTTGCCCTGACCCAGGTGCAGGACCCTGCACTTGGCCTTGTTGAATATCATGAGGCTCACACTGACCTGCTTCTCGAATCTGTCCTGGTACCTCTGAATGGCATCCTGTCCCTCAGGTGTGTCAAATGCACCACTTAGCTTGATGCCATTGGGCATTAACATCTGTGTCACAGCAATGTTAAATCATACTAACTTCATTATCCACTTAATCTTACACCAATATTCTACCATTAAAATAATGATTTCTTCACATTTTGTCTATTACAAATTCCATACTCCTCTACCTAGTCAATGTAGTCAAAATGCATTTCGCTTTATGTGTCATAAAAATAAACCAAAGATATTCCATGCATTTTCATGGAATTTCTTATAAAGCTACATTAAATACAACAATTTCTTTATCTGTATCACCTTCCAGCCACATAGATACTGCTAGTTCACTCTTTCAGAAAAATGTAGGTTAATACATGCTTTTTTTGGAGCCAATAAATCTCTATCAGTTTAGAATCAATTATTTCATAAGTTTAGTCATGTAATGTGTACCTTAAACATAATCCATTCATCTAAATTCTCAAAACCACATTGATTCATACCAGCTATCTAATTAAAAAACCCCACAAAAACCCACAAAACCCAAACAAACAAAAAAAAAAACCCAAACAAACAAACCCCCCCCCCCAAAAAAAGGAACATTTTGTGTGACTGAGGC
>JAOQGH010000005.1:9593447-9704698 GCA_025769975.1 Gallinago jamesoni | reverse complement strand
AGCCCTATGGGGAGTTACTGCTTGTGAGAGGAGTGCTGCAGCAGAGAATCACCATAAAACAACAACAACAACAACAACAAAAACCCCAAGACAAAACAGAATGCACAATTGAAAAGCCTTTAAAAAAAAAAAACCAAACAAACAACCCCCCCCCCCCCCCCAAAAAAAGGAACATTTTGTGTGACTGAGGCTGTGTAGAAACCAAATAGAAATATGGAATTGTGCCTGGACAGTTAAGCCAACCATGGTAAAACTGTAAATCTTTAGTAACTATGCCACACCACTTGTTTGCGCTGGATATTATTCTCGCTGTTAGTCTCGTTCCACTCAGTAAGCGTCACTGGGCACACAGCAGAAGCTGATGGCCAAGGGTTTTCTAATAGGTTTCTTTGGTTACTACCTTCCAGAAACATGTAACATTGGTGTGCTAAATGCATTGTACCAGCACAGAGATTGGGTTCCTAAGACCAATAGTTTCTGAAAATTGCTCTCTAAGTTTGAAGCTGTCTTTGGGGAAGCACTTTCACACATTCCTTGTAGATGCCAACTTCCAGAAAACTGGCAAAATCTGTGATAAGGGAATTTGTAAAAATATCTATGTCTGGATCCAACAGTGATAGGAAAACAGCGAGTGAAAGCTTTTCTGATTTGTAACACATAGGGCAGTTGCATTAAAATAACAAAAAACCCATGGTAAATGCAAAATAAATCCTCTAAATATAAAATGCAGCTTAATCTTCCATTGCATTTCTATCTTTCTATTCCTCCTTCATACTTCTGGAAATGGTGGTCCATTTCTTGTATGATTTCAGTTGGTTACTATAGTAGCTTTCCTTCAGAAATTCAAATTTTATACTTTCAAGAGCTGAACTTACCTGTAATTCACTAAGGGCTGGTGACTGGTGACTCAGCTTGTACTTAAACACCATGTTGCTGTAATGTTACAAGAACTCTAACCTTCCTGTCTTTTTCTTGCTGAATTTTGTTAAAAGAAGCTTTTGCCTTAACTTCTGATTTTTCCAGTTTTGTAGCTACTTGCAAATATATCTGATTTATATGTTACTTTTGTAAGAATTGCAAGTAACTTTCTAATTTTACCTTCTTAAGTTGAAAGTGATTAGTATTCTTTATCTGATATTTAGGTGAGGATGAGCACACATTGCTTACCGTTAATGGATGGTTTCCTTTGGGAAGCAGTTAGAGAAGCCCAATTTGCCATTAGAATAGAGGGAACTAATAAAACCATTAGCATTCACTAGCTTCCATAGCGTTTAATTGCTAGTTTTAATTGTCCGATTTACAAGCTCTAGTATGTCCAAAGACTGGAACTGATAGGGTATATGCTATTTTTCTGAATTCCCCAGTGTTTTAAAGTACTCCTGAAATACTTTGTAAAGTATAATTACTTGGTAGATTGGATCTTAGTTGATTGAAATAAGATCGACTTGTCCTGCCATTAGTATGAATCGTACTGGCTACAGTATGACATTAATGGGCAGTACTAGAATCATTTTCAAGCACATGCTTCTACCCATTTAAAGAAAGCATGTGCAATTAAAAGAGGGTATCGATTCCTTCTTTTTAATGGTATGCTTAATATGTTTGCAATAAGGACCTTTCGGTTCCTCACCCATAAGAGTAACAAATTTGTTTTGATTACACCCTGACCTGTCAGCATGAATAATTAAATTGTTTTCCCTTATGTGAGATTGGGAATTGTTAATAATTGTTAAACTAATATAATAGAAATCAAAAGGAGTACCAAACATGTATTTGCTAATGCAAAGATAGCTAAATCTCCTGTCAAAATTTAGGGCAGACTCATCTTTAATGCATATTAATGAGGAGACCAGTACCTGATTGGCCTGATCAATCTATTTTGTGCTTGTTTTTGTTCAAAGTCATCAGCTGATTTCAGTTCTCCACAACGGTCAGCTGGGAAAGCATTCCATAAACTTTCATCAATGCTCAAATGGCACAATTTAAGTATATTACTGACACCAGTCTCTCCACTACTAGTTTTTGTCATATGTTATGTAAGTATGTTTCTTTTTCCTTGTAATATGTTTCTTGGCATTTTCATCCAAAATACAAATGTGAGTTGCAACTGCAATAGGAAAACTAGCAGCAGTGGCAAGGAAGAAAATAAGTTACCATTTCTTAACTTGGAATCATTTTTAGGAGCATCAGGTTAACAGAATCTATCTTCTAGTGAGGGAAAGTCTTGAAGTCTTGAGAAACAGAGAGTAATCTTCTGAAATAATAACTCTAGTAAGTTCCTCTTTTGTTGTCTTACAAAAAGTTGCATTATCTTAAGAGATTTTTCTCTTTTAGGGTTAATATTAGCTATCATGACAAGCCTCAGTAGCCATACAAAAATTTGGTGAAGACTCTGTTACAGAGGAGGTTGATAGTAAGTACCTCTGGGTGTACTAGTAGCTGTTGGAATAATTGTCTTTGTGGCAGATTAAGCTGTGTCCTATTGTGTGGTCTGCTATGACACCTGAGCGAGCCCCTCCCATTGGCATAAGGATGAGTAAGTGTAATGTGGAAGGGCTAGAATTATGGTGTACAAGGGCCACTTTTTCAGTTCTAGCATTGCTGTTACTGAGCTGCTGGAAACTAAATTGAATGACTCCCTGTAGGCAAGGTCATGGTATCTGTCAAGTCTGGGTTAAGATATTTTAGCTTTCAGTTAAGTAAAATCTAGAAGCATTCTGTGCTGTATAGACCAGTGTAATGCATTGTATCCTTAATGCCTATATAATAAATCATGTGGTAGCAAAGGAATTTTATCAGTGAACTCAGTTTCACTCAGGGAAGTCAAAAGTTTGGAGGTGAGCTTCAAGATCAGGTTTGATACTCTGGTCTTCAGTTCGTTCCTCTAAGTATTACAAGCTCTACCAGTGAACCAATGGATAAGCTTCTGATTTCAAGGTCTGTTAGTACAAAATAAAAATAAAATAAAAATTTGAATTAAAATGTTGTAAAACATAAGTTGTTATACTCAGTATGACAATGAACAAACTTAATCTTAAATTTAAATTTAAACTTAGCACACTCTAGCCATGAATTAAGGTAAAAGGTAAAATTTCTGAAGATAGTGTCTGAGAGATCAAAAACGGCAGTTAAAGGAGAGCAGAACTTGTAACTGAGTTGTTATGTTAACTTAGTTAATATGAAAAATGTTAATGTCATGAACAAAAAACAAATGCAAAATTCTGGTTTTTAATATTGGAAAAGCAAAACTCAGTCTCGGGAAGTAATGTAGCTGAGAAAAGAACAGAGCTTATAAATGCTTAAAGGGCTTTTTATACTTTTCAGATTTCAGACAAGCAGATATGGCCAGACAATGCAACTACTAAGAAGCAAAAATCATTAAGTTTCAAAGTGTATATCACAACACGTAATAATGTGTGTCATGTTAGCATCTTAGTTCTCAAAGATGACTTAAACCAAGATCTGAGCAAAAAGAAAATCCTTGTTGTAATGAAAAAATACACTTTGGCCAGGTTACTAGCTTGCAACTTCTTGGTGAATGTCTAATTAATATATTTCTTTAATTTGTTAGCTTGTCCGAGTTAAATCTGTTGCTCTGAACAGTCACAAAATCTTTATTGAAGGAATCAGTTATAACAAAAGTCAAGAGTTCTCCTACTCTCACCCCTGTTTGAAACAACCCTCGTCCTGTTTGAAACAAGCAGCAGGCATGGCGAGGCTCTGAAATGTCATTCTTTAGCACCCATTCATTAATTGTACATATTAATTGAATTCATGAATACTATTTCCTATATGTGTGATATACGTAACTCAGGGGAGTTCTGTTGGTTACATAGATTCATTAACAGGCATACCTGTAATATCAAATTGTTGCTAATTTATTTACTTAACCTCATGCTGATATTCTCTCTATGAAAATGAAACTGTTTTATCCAGGCAAAACATGTTCTAATTTTAACAAGTTAAGAAAGAAGAATCAGAGACATTTCAGGTCCCTGAATTCACAGGATTTCTTTTGCTGTTCCTCGTTTATCAAAGGCAGACACTGGCCAAGTCAAGGGTAAAATGCCTTCCCCATGTTTTGTATCAAAGCTCTATTAACTATGCTTCTCTCTTCCAAATTATGACCCAGCTTTTATACCACTGCTGTGAAACTACTAAATAACAACTTAATTGCAGGAATGGTCCGAAGTCACTATCAGAATCATTGTTTATTGGTGGAATATTCCTAGCTCTCAAACAAGTGGAGTGAGCTGGCAGCAATTTGATGTACTGAAATGCTAATTACATGTTTTACTTAGCAATTGTGAGAAATTTAATTTGCTTATCAGGCAGCAACAGGATCAGTAACATGGGTAAAAAGGAAAGAGCTGGCTCTGCACTCCAGAAAAATTACATTCAGTTCAGTCATGTCTGCCAGCTGATAGTCTGATGTATATTTTTTTGGGGAGATACATACACAGAGGTTGGCAAGGTGTTTGAGGGTTCCATTTCAATTCAATTAAAGGTGAGTTTAGGGTGTATTCACTTATTGATTAGATTCAATGCACAGTTTCTGATTCCTAAGTGGCTCTAGAAACATTTGTGTGGGTTTTTTTAAATGGTACTGTAAAGTGTTTGTTTTTCTTAGGAATACATCAATGGCTTTAGAGGGCAACCTTGTTAAACTGGAAGGCTGAAGAATGAATCCCAGCAGAATTGAACATAACTATTTTGTTGGTTTTTTAATTTGAAAATATGCAAATCAAACAGAACATCCACAAAGGCCATTTATATTGAATATCTTAGCTTTGATCATTGTTTTTGATGTCTCATCTGATGCACAATCATTCATAATTAGATAAGCCTCTAACCCTATTCAAGATAAAGACCTTTTAGTTATTCCATGTTGCTTCAAGTCATTAATGGCAGAAGCAAAAAAGATCACTTGCATCATTCTGTTGTCTTCGTACCACTCTGATGACTTCTCTGCATTATCGTTCCTACTAATAATTTAAACACTTGTAAATCTGCAGTGATAATGTATTAAATGCTTTTCCTGGGGAAAATATTTTATAGTTGCTCTTCAGTGTTTCCTGTGGTTTTCCTTGTCTCCTGTGCTGAAGGATTCTGATTTATATTTGCCCTGGGCTGTCACTGAACTACATGTCTTCATGTCAAACATGTTACATTTGGATTTTTAAAGGACTCGGCTCTGTGTACCTGAGACCCAGGTCTTGAAACCCATGTTATCAGCTACAATGAAAACCTATAGGCTTCTGCATTTCTTAGGTACGTAACTGCCTCCTTGTATACCTATTGTGTAGGAGCTTAAATATTCACTTCTGGGCATGTACCTGGTTCAGTGGTTGAAAATCAGACCAGAGGGTCACATTTCTGGTGGGCAATTAAAATATTTTTTACCTCTTATTTTGCCATCGAGACAATTTTTATTGCAATATCAGTCCAAGTGTCACACTTGGCAACTTGTGTCAATGTTTCTCATTCCCATTGCTTTGGGTACACTGTGCCCTGCAGATTTAGTGATGCAGCAATATCTCAGTGCTCCACAGATCAGTCCTGTCCACAGACACAAAGACTGTCAGGCTTTGCCCTTTATCATTTGGGTCCTCTTTAAAACAGCAGGGAATTAATGGTAGTTTTGCTGCTATTTCCAGTGTTGTTATTCAGCATTCGCTGCTTCTCCTTATGAATATAAACCTAAACTGTCCCAAAAAGGCAATGCAGGAAAATTAATGATTTACTACTGGAAACAGGCACTGAATGACACGAGAGGTCTCTTATCAGATGACAAAACTTTACCTGCTACATATAGATTTGCATTTGAAAGAAAATATTCTGAGTTTGTGTTCTGCTGCCATATCTGAGCTGAATGCTGTGAAATTGTTTCTTAAGATTTGATGTCTTTGGGATCCAGATATATCCCTGGCACAATTTCAGTGGGGCTAAAGCTTTAACCAGGAGCATGTTAGTTCTTGCTATGTAAAAAGACAAGCAAATAAATCCCTATGTCTTTTCTCCTTCCCAAAACCAAACGTAGAAGAAACTATTTTAGCAGGGTTAATATAACTTCTTGTATAAGTGCTGGCAGGTATTACGAATGTTTTATGTCTGAGCTGGAATACACATTAGAGTGGTTAGCTCTAATTTTCAAAGGAATGTACTAAAAAATTTCTGCGTTTTTGAGGCTTTCCACCTGTTTAAATCCATGCATAATGATTTCCTATCTATGTTTGTTCACTGACAGCTTGTTATATCTCAGTCAGTCAATATATTTTGTGTTAATGTTTTTATTTTCTTACATCTACCAAAAATTGGGATTTAAAAGTATTTTATTCCTGTCACCTGGGAGATCGCTAATACAGTTTTTCACATTCGCTACAAGCTCTGGTTACTTTAGTCTTGTTTCCTGCTTGTTGTCAGAGCTCCTTATCGAAGAGTACGTATCCGGACAAAGGAGCAACAGCAGATACATGCTTAGAGTGAAGAATTTTGCCATCTGTGGGGTGTGTGGGCAGGAAATGTACAAGTTCAAGCATAGGAACAAAGTGAATAAAAGTTTAAAAGGGAAGAAAACGAGCCTCAAAATTTATCCAGAAAGAGGTCAAATAAGGAAGTAGGAGGAGATTGCATATGAGAAGAGAAACTGGATCAAGAGATTCAGCTTGAAACAAGGTATAAGGCAATAATGATCATGTTCTTGTTTGTCAGAAAGGAACTGGAAAAAAGAGCACTGAAAATCTCTAGGCTGGAGCCTATGTGAACGCTTCTGGAGGAAAATACTGCTGCACATCTGCACTGAATAATTAATTTTAATAATATGATAATAACATTTTCATACTTAATAATGAATTATTGAGTATGAACATCTTTCAGATGTGTATATGTCCAGTTTAATCCAGAGTGTAAAGTAATATATTCTAAGAGCTATCACTGTCTAACTCTGAATTCCTCCTTGAGCATCGCTGTCAATTTGCTGGTTTGGGGTTTTTTTTTCACAGAATCACAGAATTGTTTTATTGTTTTTTTTTAAAAGGAAGATTGATGTTTTATTTAGTACCTTTTAAAATAGGTATGCGTGCACAAGTAGCCACCAGGTATTATTGTCAGAATCTGGCACCCTTGTTTAAAAATTCTGTGCCAACTGGGAAATTGTTTTGATTATTTTATTTATTTATTTTTTAATGAGAGGTGGAGTCAGATAATTCACTGCACTCGAGTTCAAATGGAAATTGCAGAAACTTTTAAAACTGGTGTACACACACAGACTTATCCTAGTTAAACAGTATGACTATTTTTTAGCTACTCTTATTTCAGTTTTCATTGATATGCTTACTTCAAATATGTTTCTAATTAACTTTGAATTTATAGACACAGTCAGATGCAGATAGCTGTGTGATAGCTCTGTTCACATTCTAAACTAATTTGTAGTTTAAGCAGACTAATTATGGTCAAACTAGTAAATCCTGCCCCATCATTTTAAAATACCAGTGCTAAACTGAATCTTAAATTAAGCTTTCATAACACTTTCTGTGAACAAACAAAATAAATTCTGTTCTGCTTTTGGCAAATCTGCCTATGCCTAAATAACACTATGGTTCTGAATTTAAGAATTGCACTTGAGAGCTACCCAGAGCAGAATGTGCTTGATTGTAGTTTCTTGAATTATACAAAAAGTATCTGAGCAATGTTGCGGCCTATCAATTTTTTGGCTTATGTCTATTTATTTGTTGTTCTTTAAACTCTTATCCCCCCATTAATTGACAGTTTAGTTTATAGTCTATTGAGCTCGAAGAAGAGGTTAAAAGCTTACATGGTGGAATAAAAAAAACCCCTAAGCTTGCTTCAGAGAAAGAAATTGAGAATGTTTTATTGAGTTCATCCTGTAATGTGTGAAGAATCTTAAGGGACCTTACAGGCTTCTGAGAAAAAATTGTAAGAAATAATGTGTTCAGAGTATTTTTCCTCTGCATTTTCTCTCAGGGGCATTTGTCATGCAAGATTATTCCATCAAATTGTCAGAAGTGTTCCATTCGATTAGGTTTTACCTATTAAATGGGAGGGTTAGTTGTAATTGGTTATATTGGTTTGTTTCTGCTCCATGCCAGGACACGCGTACCACCAGGTTTCTCCTAATGAATGTTCAGTATTTGTGCTTGCCATGGAGTTGAAATTTAGATATACTTTTTACTTTTATTGAAATTCTTGCTATTGGTTTGCTCTTGGTTGCTTGCTATTAGTTCTTGCCACTAGATCTTTTATTTATTAAATTAGTTGTGTCTGGTCAAGTGAGGTGGCACCAATATTTGAAATAACAGTGAATTCACATGAACTAGAACTTTGGCTATTACATACTTGAGTCTTTTACTTCTTTAGCATATGTAATTCCATGAATTCCATGGAAAACACCGATTCTTTTAGCAGCTGTCTCTACTTTTGAGTTTCGATGTTTGCATGTGAATAAACTGAATAAATCATAACTAAATTTGTTATTACAACAGTCTACATCAGGTGTTACTCCCGTGTTTATTCTGGAATTTTACCTACAGCAGAGCATGAGTTTTAGCTCAGAATTGTTATGCATAATAGTATATGTATATGTGTGTTTAAGAGAGAAGGAGTGTGCCAGAAGATGGTTCTTTTTTGAAAGTAGATTTCTGAGTAGATTTCCAGAAATCAAACATCAATGCGAAATGGAGGTTATTGTGCTGTTCTGGCTGTGCTCCATCCTCTCCATACACAATCTCGTACTTCACCTGAACCTGCAAGAACCATCATCTTTGAGGAGCCAGTGACTGTAATTCAGGTTTTTTTATTATTACTGCAGAGGCAGACATTTTTTGCTAAACAGTACTGAGTGATGTGTGGTGATTTTATGATCTTATCCAGGGATTAGGGAGTTGGAGCTAAACTCATTTTCCTTAGAGTCACATATTGGCCTCAGACCGTGGTTCATGGACCATGCTGATAAAAAGCAAATGATTTTATTCAGTTCACATTAAATTCAAACTTCATGCCCTGGAGACCTACAGAAATAATGCATTAACACTTATCTTACAGAGCTGAATACTTCTAGGAATAGCAATCCTTCAGCAGCAGAGCAGAGAGAATGCTAAGGCTTTCAGGAATCTGGTATTTTGTCCTGAAGTAGGCATTGTGATACGAATTAAATTTAGAATTTTTAGAGGGAGGTTTTCAGGGGATGTTGTGTGTGTTGCTCCCAGAGAATCACCAGAATAATACTTGTTCATTCTAAAGTTAATTTAAATCTTTGTTATTGCTGAAGAGAAAATCAGAAGAACGAAGCTCGTCCCTATTACCTGAGAGAATCCCTTCAGCTTTTAGTAGGTTATTTTCCCAATGGAAAGAATGAGAAGAGGTTGGAGGGGAAAAGGGTCTTAAACTGAGGTTTTGACTGATTCTTAATAATTTCCACTCACATTAGGGTACAGACGGTAGCAGGATAATTTACTGTTGCTGATGTGCTGATTTGGAGCAAAGAGGCATTTGCATCTTATGTATGATCCTAAGAAAATAATATTTTTCCTGTATCATCATTCAGTGTCACAAATGTACTAGAAGACATTGAAAAATTAAAATGCAAATGATGAGACACATAGTATGGAAATAGATTGATGTATCACAGAGTAAAAGGAAGATATAGGAACTTCTTTCTAATGCCAAATCATTGCAGGGGAGTGTATTCTGGATCAGTGAAATACAGCACATTTTTCTCTGGAGTTACATGCTCATAAATATCTCCAAAATTTCTTTGGTCCTTGTTAGAGTATTGTAAATTCACAGAAAGATTGCAATGGAACAGCAATAATCTATTTTTCCACTATCAAAAAATGTACATCAACATATACAGATCCCTTTTTTCTCAGGTCCATGGGCTAACTAGGAATGCTTTGATTTCAGTGCTGGTCACCATTACAAATTGGAAAGTTTCAGTGAGTTATTTGGCTCTGTTTCTCTTGATCAGATTAATGGATGCTGTTTCCCTGAAATGATCAAAGCAGCAATGGAATGAAATGAAATGATAGCTTAATGCTTAAGACCAATTATTGTAACTGGTTTGCCTGTGGAAATAGACTGGTTTGTCTAGAATTCAAAAAAAAAAGAAAAGATTTAACTGATGAACTGATGATAATACCACTGACCAGAATACTTATGTATAGTTTGCAGGATTTCAAATTTTATCTTTGTTTTTAAGGAACCTGGTAGCATAACAGTAAGTATATGGAGCTAAGCCTGACACTCTGTTTCTTTAGTTAAAAGGATTGGATGGATCCTACTGTAGCTGTATGATTCCTTCATGATTAGGCCCTGGCTCAAGCAGGAGGTATAGGAACTACGGCTCTTGCACTAGCATTCTCTAATGCAGCAGCAGCTCCCTGTAAGGTGAATTGCAGCACCCTGCCCAACACCCACAGTGCCTAGTTGCATTTGCACTTACCTGGTTTGTATGTATACTTGAGAGAAAAGATGGTAGATTAGATGAACAAAATCTGACTGAGTCGTTAGGATAGCTTTGTCATATCCCAAACTCCTTAGGACTCCACAATTTCCTTTAAGAAATTCAAGATTCATTTAAAAAGAGGGGCAAGGGAGTTTAACAGCTGCAAAACCAATGTTGTTGCATAGGAAGGTGGCAGGGGAGATGAAAGGTAGGTCAGTGCAAAATGCATTATACTCTCCCCTCCCTCCTCTAAAAAAAATACCATCTCAAAACAAACTACGGTTTTTGAGAACCTGAAAATGTAGCTTCATTTACATCATGTCATGATGCATGTCGAGGAGGTATAGCTCCTTAGAGAATATGCACAACACTGAATATTACAATGAGAATTTATGACCAACAAAATGACCTAAAAAAGATACAGCAGTAATTGATTTTATATGTGTACTCCCACATGAGTAATGAGATCCTGCTTTTTATAAAGTTCCTTTCAGAAATAGATTCTACAGGGCTTTACAGCAACAATTAGCTCAACAATTCTTCTGTGAGGAACCAGAAGTCTTATTATTATTTTAGTTATTTTATATATGAATGATGTAAAGAGCAAATGGTGGCTTGCAGAGCTGGTAACAGTAACTATGTATTGATATCCCAGTTACTTGTTCTAAGTCACACTTCCTAGTAACGGGCTCTCCTTTGATGTGATTCCATATTTCCTTCCTGGCTTGCTCTTGGTACACATGGAGTTTTACTTGCAGTCTTAGCTGTTGGAAACAGTTATTTACACAGAATCTTGAGCCTCCCTAAAAAATGTTTTAGATATTAGTCCTGTTGGGTAGGGTTTAAAAAAGCTCTGAACTCCAAGAATAAAGAATCTAAAAATGATTAACATTTCTAAACCACCCTTCTAGAGTTTTGTTGTACCATTTTCCTTAAAAGGCATTAGCTCGTGATTTCTGAAAGCCCGAGGTTCAGATAACTGCTGTATAAGAGCTATGCGTCATTCTCATATTTCTGAAGTGCTTAGTTAATTATATGATAGATATATTTTTATTATGCAATAAGCTAAGTGGATGTAAAATATATTTATGTATGCAACTAAATATTTGAATTAATTATGTACAAAAAAGGACAAAATTGGTTATTTTTCATAGTAATTGTATGTTGCATTTGATTGCTTATGGTCTGGGTTATGTTCATCATCAAAACTTAGATTTAGTATAAAGTAGAACTGTGTGGCCAGATCCACAGTAATCTAAATCACTGCACTGATTTACACTCATGGAACATACAGTTTTGTTTCAGCTTCTGTTCCAAGCACTGAAGCCATACCCAAATCTTTTATGAGTGAAGTTCAGCAGAGGCCTGTTACAGACAAAAATTACTTGAACCTTTTCTCTAAAGGTTTGGAGATCCATGTTTTTAAAATTAATGATACTACAGTGGTGGCTTTGAATTTAAATCAAAAAACTGTCTCAGAGAAGGAAAAGTTGACAACAATACAGCGCTGACTTCCAGATGGGTACCAGATCACAAAATGTTTGCTAGAAAGTCACATTGGGAAGGTTCATGCAGACAGCAGCTGGTGAGAGGCAGCTGTGCAATCAGTTCTGCAGAAGAGTGCACACAGTGTTCAGCTCTCTCAGTGTAAAACTTAACTTCTATTCCACGTTGATCAGAAATATTTACCGCATTTTGTTGTTAACTGGATGCTGATTTTGTGCAGGACCTATTTGGAAGAAAAAGGAAGTCTTGCTTTTAAAACACGGTGCTCTTGCTCAGCAACAGATTCTTGTATGTTGTCTAATTATAGCCTCTGATTGTTTTGGGCAGAGGCTGCCTTTCTCTGAAGAGATGATGGGGCATTTTAAGTATCACTATAAGTAACAGAAGATCTGTCATAAATTTCAACATTACAAAATGTCAGGAATTGTCTTAAGTAAGATAGCTCTTTGTTTTATGAAAATCCATAGTGCATGTCCAGTTACCATACAGGCAGCATTTAAAAAGAGTGGTATATCAGTTGACTTCAATGTCCTTAGGGTTTGATGCACACCCTTTATTGTAATAACAAGATATTTTGAAATAGACAGAAACACTTTGGCATGGATCTCAGAAATCCCCCATGGTGGGGCACCACCAGTTGTTGTGTCTAAAACTTACTGCTTTTTCACACTTAAATCTCAGTGAGGTGCAGTAAATTATTTTTGTTCTACACTCTCTGACATAGTTCTTCAATCAAGAATCTCTGATCTTGCTTCACATGAACAGGTTTCGTAGATTGAAAAGTCCTATGTACTGCTGAACCTCCAGCTCTGAGCATGGTATTTATGGCTTAAATCTTCAGAGACAAAGGCAGCCTCAGGCTGTCTCTGCTGGCCCCCAGCCCAGGCAGTCAAACCTCCAGGAGAGGGGAGGACGCACTCAGGGCCCTGACATTGGTGTTCTTTCCCTGATTGTGTCTCAGAGCACTCTCATTCTGTGGTTTTGGACACCCGGCATTAATGCTTGGTTATTTTTATCTCTGCCTAAATGTTTTCTTGGGTTCTGCTGCCTGTCTTCTGTGGTGAGTCAAGGGAAAACTTAACTTCCCAAATATGTATTCATCCCTTTGGAGGGAGATGAAAAATGTGTGGCTATTCTTTATTTCTATATAGTACAATAGATGTTGTGACAAATGTCTCTTAGGAAATCATGGCTTTTATGCTTCACATGTGTTTCATCATTTTTCATTGTGATTAGAAAAGTAATTCAGAATACCAGTCAGTTCTTACACAGACATACTCTTAAGATTATTACCAATGTCATACCTAATTGCATAGTGCTGCCCAGCAAAAGCACTCCTCTAGTAAACAAGATGCCCAATCTGAATTTTTTATTCTCTGTGTCTGAAATTAATCAGCAGCAGTGTCACTTGGTTGAATGGATTTGAGCTAGAGTGGTTAAGAATTCCAAGTTGTTTTTCTAAATCTATTCTATTCTTTCCACTTTCTATGTCAGTTTTCCTATTTAGAAATGGGAAGGTATTGATGCTGTGGCTGGGTAGGAGGAAGGAGAGTAAAGTCGGTTTTTGTTTGTTTGGTATACTTGTTTGATGTTGTAAAAATTTGTAAATAGCAAACATATTAGTTGTTTCCATTTGAAAACTGGGGAATGAGGAGAGGAAAAAGGAAGAAACTACACTGCCCAAAGGTTTTCTTGGTCCTCTTATGCCCTTTTTAATTCTAAAATTTCCTCCAAATTAATATTATTTTGTCCCTTTGAAAGAATGAAGTAGTTAAAACATTTCAATGTTTTTATATCTCAAGAAAATATACATTCTGTGTTCTTATTTATTGATAGTTGGAAGCCATTTCTAGCAAATGCCCTTCTGGAAAAGCTGTGGAATAAATTCAAATAAATGTCTTAAATTGTAACTAAATACCACTTCTTGCCTCAGCGACACTTTCAATGGACAGAAACTAGAATGGACAATTCTCTGCGAAAATGGACACTTTTCCCAAGGGAAGATTCCACAGTATATATTTATATAGTAGATTAATTCACCCTGGGATCTGTGCTGATGCTTTGCCAGCAAAGTTGAAAAAGGGACAAGAGCTACTGTGAAGCGGGAGTGCCAGCTGGGTGTGTGCCTGGAGCAGGGCTCTGTTGGACCCAAGCTGCTCAGCCATAGCTGAAGAAGAGTACAGTCAGTAAATATTGACTAATGACTCCTACCCCAGGCTGATAATCCACGGCCTTCTATTTGACAATAAGAAATGTTTGTTTCATTGAAAAGTAGATCAGGCATTTTGACTTCTATTTTACTCTACAAAAACTTAAGGGAAAGTTTTCATATCAACTTCAAGGGTAATTTTGTGTCTGTTACCAAAAACTTGCAAGCTCCTTATATTATACATTATGCAGTCAAAAAATTGACATTAGAAAATCAAATTCCTTTCATGCTTTGGACTAATTGCTATGCCCTTTTTAGTTTCAGTATTGCCATGTCATGAAATTTCTCAGCTGAGTATTCTGAAAGGCATAAAAAATCACAGCCAACCCAAACAAGCTGTGAAATGACTAATGGCTTCAGCTTTAATTATCTGACCTGTCCTTTGAGAGAACATGACTTGGTGTGCATCTCTTCTGTGACACATCTCTGGAATTTTATGGGACATCATGCATATCTAGTTAGCTATTAAACGGTTTAAATTGCAACATGAATGCTAACATCCCTTTCTGCCTGGGCGGGCAGGAACCCCAGGTGGGGGTTCCTATTGCGAGGTAGCTGATACCTTCCTAAAATAAATATTGGAAGTTGAGATGTTTAACTAGCATAAAAATGGCAGCTGCAAAGCTGTGAAATGTGAAACATTTAAATGGATAATCCTGATACTGAAAGCAAAATATGAATTCTTCACAAAGTATCTTTTGTTGTCCTGGAAAGAGTCTTTTATACGTTAAGGTTGGACTAGCAAAATCTCACCTTCCAGTTTTTTTCCTGAGCTAGTTAGACAGAAGCTGGATGCTATTCAGGTTTCTGCTGCTTACAGAAGCTTGTTTCCAAACCTTTGTAATATGATTTAAAATTCTTCTCTTAAGGAAATTGAAAGCAAATTGAAGCAACAGCTTATTTTTAGAATCTTGCCTGAATATCAGAAAACTAGCAAATAACAAACTTCTTTCTCACCTCAACAGAAGACAGCCTCAGAGCTGGCTAATTCTTGACACTGGATTTTCTTGTTGCCTGCTGCTGGATATGAGGTATTTATTCTGCTCCCACATTGCTTGCATGCTGGGCTGAGTTTGAAGAGTGATTCAACATCCACTGATGTCAAAGACCTTTTTGTGTTAATTGCAATAGGTTTTGCGTAAAACAGAAATGTAAGGTGCTGGTCATTAGAAACATAAATTGGCACGATATGAATAGTTTTACCTTCAGAGTAGGAAGCCAGGGTAGGAGGGTGTTCTGTTACCTGTGGAAGAAAATACGACTTACACAAGTCTGGTTTATGGGTAGGGCAGAAGTAGTGAGGGATTTATGCTGGAACCAAAAATATATAAAAGGATATTTCTTTTTGAATGTAGGGGTACTGCACTTCACATTACTACTTTATGCCTTCTTTTAATTTGTACCTGTCACCAAAATGGTTCCAAGCTATGTGTTTTAAACTTATTTGCTGTTTTGCATACAGCTATAGATATCACTTTTTCTTATCATCTTACAGAAAGTTTATGCTTAAGCTTCTTTACTTCCATGTGGTTACTTTAATTCTTCCTCATGATGTTGGTACTTATATAGGCAGGAAAGCATATTCCTTCCCGAGAATGCGTATCTATTCAGTATTGGTTATGCATGAAGGTCAGGCTGTTGTGGTTTGGGCACGTATGGACACAGGACAGGACATGAACAAATGTCTGTTGTGCCCAGACCCCAATCTCATATGAGTTTCTGGATGATTTGAAGTATTGAGATTGAAAGGGACAAAACCTAAGTCTGAGCTCATATCTGCAATTAGCTTTTTCTTCTCCGTCAGATGAAATTAAATCCTTTAAGGTGACATCTCAGAAGTAAACATATGTTTATTTTTAGGGAGCTGGCTATACAGTTTATTGAATGAAGCATGTAACGAGCTTAGTAGGAAATAGAGCTAGATATAAATCAGAATGCATCATTTAATAAACACTGTCACTAAAGGGAGAACAAGCATTATGAAATGAACACAGTAGAATGGAATTTTGAAATTTTTTTGCAAACTTGTTTGAACATAAAAAACCATACAACCTGAGAACAGCAAGAACTTAAAAAGCTGCAGGTGGAAGATCTCTAGGGAAGTGGCTTTTGTACTGTAGATGACTAACCTACAGTAGCTACCTAGTGCTGTTTTCTAAATTTGTTACTCCTATATTGTTATTAACCTCTCAACTCTGCCATATGTTTTATTATCTTAATTATATGATAGGAACAGAAAGAAGCTTGGGGTGCAAAAAAGTGGGAGGAAGGTCTCCAAGGGTTTGAGTGATTTATTCACCTTCGCATGTCTAACTCTTCCACGTGTCTTGCAAAGTGAAGAGACTTCCATGATAAAGGGATTATTTCTGTCATTTCAGTGTGACAAAAGTACTTCTTCCTAGTTTTATCTTCATAATTTTATAGCCTTCTTTCATAGGGAAGACAATAACAACTCAAATTTTAAATGTTTGCAAAATGCTATAAGGTAGTGTCATTCATTTAGAGGCTCACACAGCATAAATGGATGCCTGCTCTATTTTTTGGTCCTTATCTGAGAAGCCAGTATTTAGTGAAAGACAAATTAATATGATTTATTTAAAATATAAGGCTAAAGATTTCACAAGCAGGAATGATGAAGAAACTTGCTGGAATATTAGGAATGCATATTGTAGGTTGTGTGGTTGTGGTAAATGTAGTGTGTTTTCTAAAATCTGTGGTTTGACTAATTCTGGTAGGATATCTTGATTTCATATTTCCTTCTTTTGTGGACAGTGATGCTTGAGAGTTATATACTCTGTTATATTAATGTAATTCCTAGGACATTGGACATTTCCATGACTGGTAAAAACTGGCTGGACACGCTTCAGGCACTGAATGAATATGCAGCTGGTGCAACAATGGATGCTGGTTTACACTTTTCCTTTCCTTTTCCAGTTCTGGAGTTGAAATGTGTTTAATGAGATGAACAAATAACTTTGACACCGTTGCAGTGCAACGTGTTTTTCTCTTTCATTAGCTGGCAATTAGTAAATGTTGGGAGAAATGTAAAGTTACAAATAATGTATATACAAAATAGTTTCTACAATGAAGCTTTGTTGTAAGGTCTTGAGAATTACTCATTTGCAGTGGCTACACAAAGGGGCAACATTGTATAACAGCTGTGGCAACATTGTAGTACATTGACACTTCAAAATTCTTGAATATGCATTTCATCTGATGATCTTGAATATCCTGCATTTATATTTCTTTTTCTCCTCTTGCAAGATGAGCTTAATATCTATTATTTCACTAAACATTAAATTCAAGTATCAAGAGACACAAGCCCTAAGTTTAAGCTATGACTTTACACGGACTGGTCTTCTGGCGACACTGATCATTGATGGAAGTGAACTAAACCAGGTCTGCTTTGGTCACTGTGGTAAAGAATTCTCCCTGTTTCTGCCCTGAGATAATGTTTTTGTTCCCTACAATGATGAATTCTGTGTAGAATGCTTCTATCACAAGTGCAAAAAGAAAACAGATGTGTTTACATTGTCTCCATGGAGACATAAAGACACAAGCTAAATTCACATTAGCATCAGGGAGAAGATCCCCCCTCCTTTGTCTTCCAGAGATGGGGAATTGCAGAGGGCAGAATATTTGAAGCAAACCAGACAGAATTCTCTAGAGACTGCTTTTCCCTCTTGTCTTTTCAGCAAAGGATTCTTTGTGTGATCCTTCAGCAAAGATTCCTAAATGCCGTGATGAGTGTTTGTAGTTCCATTAGGAATTTGGCAAGAGTTTAAAACATTCTAATTTGTATTAACGTTTGAAGTAATGATAAGCAGGTAATGCACTACAACTGCTTCATTCATTGTCATTCAGTGAGCACATCTTATTAGTTAGGAACATTCAAGAGATGCAATGGAACCATATAACATTCCTTCTGTTCCTTGTTTGGAGGATCACTGACTGTGTTTCCATAGACATTATTTGGAAAATGGTTTTCTATAATATTTTTATCCCTTTGCACTTGTCTGTTTTCATAAATCTTTACAATCCACCACTGTGTTTCTCAGAGCAACTGCAGTTTGGCCATACAACAATATGACAGAGCTCAACGTGAATGTTTTGAGACTCATAGTGACTGGAAAGGGAGAATCCTCTTCCCTTTTCTATTCTTTCTCTGGAGACCATGATTTGTTTATAAGTGACATGGAGCTGTATATATCCTTCTAAAGTGGCACAGTTTTTTAAATAAATAATGTAAAACAAAAGAGCAAAGTGTGAGCATGCAGATAGTTATGCTAAGCCAAATAAGTTCTTTTTCGGTACATATTGGTACATTCAACCTATTAATTAGGAATATGTCTCCTACACTGGAACTAGTTTCAAAAAATTTCTTCTAATGGACAGAGCTTTGTTTTGTTAGTATTTTGGGGAAATACATTTTTTTAAAATTAAAATTATACTCTAAAGAGGGAAACAATGCTGTGACATTTTGGAATTAATTTTCTGGGGAAAAAAAATCCTTTAAAAAAAATTATTCTCAGTTTTAAGATTGAGCATGCCTTCCAAACATGCATCTTAATGCATTCCATTCAGAAACAGTACACAGGTGTCTTGAAAAACCTATCTTTCCTTGTTTTAAAAGCCTAATCATTCAACCAAACAGCAAAAATAACAGTGGCTTGGATGACCAACCCCATAGTGAAAGTGAATAGCAGAAAATAGAGCAGATGGTGGGGAAAGAATCCAGAAGCAGGCGTGAGTTCAACAAAACATGTATTTCAGAGAATTCTTCACAGAACATGATGTGAATGAATAATTTTTTGAAGAAAAAAATATAGCGTGCTCAAGTTGTTAAATACATGTAATTCCTCCAGGTCTCACTGCAGTTCTGAGTTAGCTTTCGTTGCAATATTAAAGAGCTAAATGAGTAACCTTATGCAAGCAAACATCCCTTTCATTGAGAGGCAGCCATTTGTATACATAAAATTGTTCTTGTGCATGAGTATTTACAGAATCAAGGCCTTAAACATCATATCTGTTAAGTCTCCTCTCAGGAATACTCAGCGGAGAAAATATTCGTAAAAGGTACCTGAAACCAGAATTAACAAGGCTTCTTCCTCAAAAAGTTTGCCATCAACAGCCAGGAAATTGTTTTTCTAACTGATCAGAGGAGGCACTTGGAGAGGTCACTCTTATTTTTTTGTTAAATATCACCTGATATTTCCCTGAATTTAGGTTTGCATTTTCATATATTGCACATTCCACTCACCTCTGTCAAACAGCAAGCTGTAATTGGACATAGTTTTCTATGGTATGTGATTTCCTGGGTGTCCTGTGTTGCACAAGGAAGCTCAGTCAGAGGGATGACAGATGCACTATAGTAAACATAGTCTGGGCTAAACTCAGATCCGCAGAGGAGAATGAGGCCATATGGAGATTGTTTTTCTTTTTTCCTTCTTCAAGTATAGTATTTTGAAGAGCAGTTTTATAGAACATCTTTTCATCTTTACCTTTTTGTTCCTGATAGGAAATCATTGTTATCAGTTCTGTACCACAATGTCATGCATTGAAAATGATAGGTTTTTATGTTGAAGATCAAACTGAAATTTCATATTGGAACAGTTATTTTTAATCTTTCTGCTAGACTAAAGAAAATCTTACTGGAGTTGATATTAAAGTTGTGAGAGATATCTTGGCATTTCTGACCCTGTGAAAAATGGAAATCGTGTGTGGGTGGTATGATGTCTTCTGCCAATTTCTGTGGTGTCTCCACAGACATGAAAAAGGTGAAACCCAAAGAAACCTCTAAAAGAAAATAAGACCTAACCGTGGCTTCATTACCTACAGTGCTTAGAGTTATCTCTCTCTCTGCATTCACTGTCACCTCTCTTCTTCCCCCATCCTCCCCCGTACTTCAAAAGTCTTTTCATGCTATTGCAAGCTAACTTTGTGGCATTCTGGATTTCACAGTTATATCTCAAGGGGTGAAGCCTTGTTGGATCTGTTGCCTAAACTTAGATGCTTCACAAGCTGGTTTCAGCTCATGTAACCTTCATTTTCAAGGCAGTTCTCCATATTTCCAGGGTAACAACACGAGTCTACATGTACAGGGACAATGTATGCACACCTGTTGGTATTCAGTTCTGCAGTGTGGAGCTTCAGGACATCTAGTGTTAAGCCTCATTTATGTCTAGTGTAGAAGAAAATGCAAAACCTTGTTCTATATACTCTGTGGTGTAAAACCAAGTTTGTGTTATCATGTAACTTGCATTTCTGCAAAAATTTTGTTTGTTGCATCACAATATTTAAACTAAAGCTTTAGAAGTTATTTATTCGTGGGGTCTGCACTAAGCTGCCAGAGAAGCTGAAAAACTGTCCTAATTACTTTTCATTAATTTAGATCTACAACTTGAAAGTTGCTTGTATGAAAGCCCATGGCAGATTTAATAAATTTCAGATTCAAGATATATTACATCCTGGTACTGTCATTCCATTCACAAGTTACCAACTTCTTCCTATATGATGCCCCAGTCTTCTTATTACTGAGGCCTTCCCAGCTTTTTGTTAGGAGCAGGTTTTGTTGTTTCATTCCTCACTCTTCAGCTGTGAATGTTAATGAAAATATGAAACAACCATTCCAAAACGACCTTTTCTGAGCACAAATCTAGCTTTCTAGGCAGTTCCTCACCAGTGTAATTAATCTTCATCTTTGCTATCTTTATTAATAAGATATTTCTGATATGGTATTTTATCAAATGATCCCTTTAAATTTTGCTAAATTAAGTCTGCTGTATTTTTCTGCTGTATTTCCTTAGACCATCAGTTACCTTAGGAAAAAGATACTGGGTTAGTCTGGCATGATCTACTGTTGCTAATTCCATGTTGTATTTTATTTCGTTCCCATATTCCTTGTATCTTTACCTCTCACTTTTCTTCAACCTTTGTTCAAATCTCAATTCAGTGATTTTTTTGGTGGAGCTATTCTTAAATGCCATGTGGATACAACCTTCTCTTTCACTGTGAACATGCCTGCAGCAATTGTTGAGGGTCATAGTTTTGTTTCTGTACAGTCAAACCTTTGAAGTGAGAAAATGAATTGTGTGAGTTTGTTTGTCCTCCATTTATTTCACTTTATTCTCTCTGTTCTTTGCCCTGATGAGTGGCCAGTTGGCTGCCTTGTTTCTTTCTCCACTTGAAGGCTGTTGCTTCTTATTTATGGCTGGCAGCTTCAGGCCTCAAGTTGGTACTTATTGGATTTACTTTCATTTCTTGCTTAATCTCTAAGGGAAGCTTCCAGCTGGCTGATCTCATCTTATTATGTTGCAAGAGCCAAGCTGGTGCATATTCTTTATTTCCAAGGGCTTCTGTGGAAATGAGAAGGAGAGCAAGGCAGCTCCCTGTAGACCACAACTTGGGAATTGCTGTTACAGAAGTTTCTCAGGCTTGCATAGAGCAAGGAGATAATGACAGCAAGAGAATCCCGAGCCAGCAGCATTCTGATGATCTGCAGACTAAGTGGTTAGAGTTTGGTGTCCTGTATTGTACTGAAGAGCAGTGACTGTGCCAGGAAAGAAAACACACAGCCCATGCTGGTGGTTCTCTTTAGAACGGGTATCCTGGATGACTTTTTTTGCTGCACTAAACTCAACCATTGTGTCTTTGCATTGAAGAAATTACAGAGATTTCAAAGAATTAAAAACCTGTTGGATTTTGAGAGCTCTTCTACTATATTTGACACTGATTCCAGTGAGAGTGGTGCTGGGCAAAGAGATGAAAACAAGGGTTCAAAAGCAAGGGTCAGACCAAATCCAGAATCCTGCATGATTTACTCTCTGATCAAAGGGGGTTTTATTTCTTTTGGTTTTCACTCATGCTAACAGATGTAAAGAGTATTGTTTAGTCCAGTGATCTTGGGTTGAAGTACAATTCAAATATATTTTTTGATATGAAAGATATATTTCAACCTCTGTGATTTCATCTGCTGTTTTTAGAGTATGTGCACTGGGACTCATTGTAGCTTTAACAACAGGAGTTACAGACCTGAAGCAGTAAAAAGATCAGTTGCCAAAACCCAGAAGGATAGTGACAGAGTATTAAAGGAGCTGCATCCTGAGGCAATACAGAAATATTTGGAATTCATTGTTGTGCCAAGGCAACCATGTCATTGCAATGTTTTGACTTGTGCCTGCATTTATAGGTCTCTATTGAATGGGAGGTAACAGACCTCTGGATGTTTGTCTAAATTCTCTCTGCTGACTGAACTAATTGGGATTTCATTGAGCCAAAAGGTCACTTCTGTGTCACATTTTCTGTCCCATGATGTAGTTTACTGCCAGCCGTGTTGTATACATCTATGCTGTAGCTGAGCATTTCCCCTTGGAGAGGAGGTGATTGAATGACATCCAGTTGAAGGATAAAAGCCAAGGTTAGAGGCACTGCAAATCTGTCTGAAGATGTGCAGTCATCATGTTCAGACTCTTTTCTAGGTCTCTTGTTTTGCAGAGTTTTCAAATGCTTGCTTTTGCATAGGTAACAGAGGCATGACAGCTTAAGAGTTTAAGCTAAATTATGTTTGACAATATAAAACACTTTTGACAAAAACAAACCAGATTTTTAAACAGTATTGTGATCAAAAAACTATTATGTGTAGAAAGGAGTTGATGTGAGAAGAGGACTTTTTCTTATGGGATTTCAGGAACAGTGAACATAGATAGACAATCCCATCAAAATCACTGAATTCTGTGATTATGCCAACATAATAAATAATAATTTGCCAACAGCTAATAATAATTAGTGGCAACAAGTTCCTGCATATGTTCACCAAATCCAGAGAGGTCTGACCAGTCTATTTGTCCTATCTAAATCAGAAGGACTTCTTTCTTTCCTCAGGCAGCAGTTACCAAACTAGGGATGAACTTTAAGCAGGACTATTTCTTCTTTCCTTGACTGGTACTGAGAATGTACTTGTGTTGAAGGGCAGTCATCTTGGAGTGAACCCATTCCTCCTCAGGAATCAGCCTCCTCAGATCAGCCTTTCTCTGATCCCCTTACTTTTTATGAGAATATAATGTAATGAATTTTTGAAGAAATTATGCTTGGCCTATGTGCTCGTATATGAGACTGCAGAAAGGTATGGGTTTCTCAGCCTGGTGACAGGCATGTGATAGTCACCTAGATGTCACAGCATATTGCTTTCAGACTTTTACAAGCTGTACATGACTTGGCATTGTGAGCGCAAAGGTGTTGGGTTTGGCTCTGTTTCTTTGGCTCTTCTCCTGTAATAGCTAGGCAGCCAGCATCCTTCAAGTGGGAGGATTTCCAGCCTCTGTCTTTCCCTCAGGTCAGAGTGACGCAGACTCTGGGATAGTGCTATAAGTCTCCTTCCATACCCCCTCGGGTCCTAATTATAGTTCCTTACCATTAGACCTCCAGCCAGCCAGCAGCTCTCAGCTCGGAGCTGTGGTGGTGAGTTTCCCTTCTGCTCTAGACTGACTCACAGCTGCCTGCTGTTCCTGGCTTAGATGTTAGGCCCCCTCCTTACACTGGGCCATGATCCCAAAGATCTGTTAATCCTTAAATTAGTCAGGGATGGTGGAAAATTTGAGTGTCCTGAGAGGAAAGCGGGAATCTATGTGGATTTCAGTTGGGTGCTCCTGCAGCATGGTAATTCCAATTTCACACTGGTGCAGACAAGCAAAGAAAAGTAAGTTTGGATTTCAGCAAGTATTTGCAGACATTTTCTGGCCAGCTTGGAAATTCATTCCACATTTAAAAAGTAAATAATAATAAAAAGGATATTACATATTTTCCATAAAGATGTCAGGGGGCAGAGCTCATCTTTATCTCCCAGAGTTGGGCAGCAAAAGCAGATGTGGGGAATGTAAAGAGTTGAAAGAGATGGGAAATCTATCTTTTTTGTTTATAGTGCCATTTGCTTTCAGAACCATACAGATGACTGTAGCCCAGATTGTAAAAGTGTTTTTAAAGCTGTGGGAAGGCAAATGGGGGCTGAAGCAAGGGATAGTGGAGAATGGAAGTTGTTTTGAGTCTGCGGCAGACCTCCCATGAGAGTTAATGCAAATAACCTTAGACCCCTGATTCACATGCCCCCGATTTCAGCAGGAGTCAGACACATGAGCAGTTTTGTCTGGGCTGAGCACAGTTCTCTGGGTTATATTTCTTTGTGTCAGATGGGGATGGAAGCACTGTCCTGCCATGCAGAGGAATTGAGGATAAACACAATGAAGGCTGTTAGGATTTTGTGCACTGGTCATGTTCATATACTATAAGACCTGAAGTGTCAAGTGTGACTTTTGCAGTATCAAAATTTTTAGGAATGGAGGAACACAGGGCGATCGCTACAGTACGTGGTAATCTGACAATTAAAGTATGTGTAATCTGACAATTTTGCAAACAGTGTTACGCTCAGTTGTCAAGACTACTTTAGACATAGTTAAGTTCTCTTTTGCCTCCTCCACAGTCTGCCAGTGTGGCAAGGGAAGGGAAAGTGAAAAGTGGCAACGCTGCTAATAGTGGAGCAATGACATCAGGGGAAGCTTCTGGAGGGATCCTGAGCTGAACCAGACCCTTCTGTGTTGTGAAATTCTCCTGACCTTTGTTCTCAGGAGCCTGACATGTCTGTAAACTGAGGATAGACTGGAACTTTTTTGCAACTCCCTTACTTGCCAAATGGGCATTTTTGCCTTCTGTAGCTTTCTGAAGGGACAGAACAATTTAGTCTCAGTATGGAGTCAGAGTGGGGGAAAACTATTTAGATTGACTTCATCTGTATGTGCTGAAGAGTTTCTTGAGCTGCAAAGCTTTCCCTGTGCATGTGTGCATTGTGTTAAAGCTAGGTGGTAAAAGGCTGGATAGTATGAGGTAAGTGTTTAGAGAGCTAGTTGACATCCTGAAAATTACCAGAGAACTTCTCTTGAAACAACTTTCAGCCCTCTGCAGGGCTGATTTTCATGCCCCAAAGCCCCTCACAGAGCTGGGGAACATGACTCTCACACACCTCACGTGAGCTCTGGCAGCTCAGTTGTGGGTTACATAGACAAGACCTGCATTCTTCACCTCTGAGCTGGTGGTGTGTAGCCATGGGGGACAGGACAGGTGGAAGCACGCTGAAGGTTGGGGATAAATGAGGAAATGGAAGAGACTTGTTCTTCAGCAGGAACTGTATTATTTGAAACACTTAGATGATGAAAGAACTGAAAGAAAATTACATGAGTTTCAGTGCCATTCTAGAAAACACTATAGAATTGAATTAAACAATACTGTTCCTTTTGGAGAGTCCAATGTGGTGAATTTTTGTTCTTTTTTAAAAAATTGATGCAGAATTTTTCATATTTCTGTAGACTCTTGGAGTTACGTCTATATAACTATTAACTTTCAGTACAGCCCGGTTTGTTTTGATTTTTTTTCCATTTTAATTTTTTGTTTTGCTTGAAATTCACAGGGTGGGAGATATATATGCATCAGAAAGTGAAATAATTTCTCGATGGAAAAATATAGCAGATTAGCAGAGATTTATTTTCTTATATGTTGACATATTTGAAAAGCCTTATTTCATGTATTTCCTTTAAGAAGATAACCTTAATGTGGCTGAAACATTTCAATGAGTAGCTGACAGAACAGGGCTGTACCCCTCTGCTGAGGAATTTGTTGGGGCTTGTGCTGGCCCTTTGCACAAGAATCAATCCCCTTGTCCCAACCAAAGATGTCATCGATGACTGTTCTCGCTGTCATGCTGTACATACAAATAAACGCAAATGTAAGGAGTGGGTACTAACTTTTCTTCCAGGTCAAGGCTTTCTCAAAATTGTTGACATTTCTAGTTGATTTTAAGATAACAAAATAAATAAGCTTGCAAAGCCAGTTGGTCTAGTTAGCTACAGCTGTGGCTGGACTAACTTACAAATCTTCTTTTCAACTTTCAATTAAATCTGCACCACCAGAGGTGACAATAGGTTGAGGAAGGAGAAATAAGCTGCCAACATTTGACTGTAATTGGCAGCTTCAGTGGAGAGGCCAAGGCGTGAATGGGCTACCCAGAGTAAATTCCCTTTTCACCTGAAAAAGCTATTCTTCCAATGAACAATTGAGGCCCCCTGTCAGGGGACTCAGTGTGGGTTAAGATCACATGCCTGTACTGTGCTTATTATGTGGATAAACTGAACTTAGGGTCTCCAGGGCTGTCAATCTGGCCTCTTTTAAAAACACATAAAGGCCTGATCCTAGTCCCAGGGAAACTGATAGGAATCATTCAATTGACTTTGGGTCAGATTCAGTTTCCACAGCCTTCATGTTGTATACCTCACTCAAAAATCTTCAGTGCTGGTTTGTTGATTTGAAAAGTCAGTGTTCATAAATGGAATACAATAGTATATTTTTGTTCTACAAGGTGCTGAAAGCTATCAAGCGTCCTGTAATTTTCTGAGAGCTATGGTTACTCAGTGTTCTGGAGGGCTAAGCCCTGACAGAATACAAGACATGAATGAAGTTTTTTGGTTTGGAAAGAATGAGATACAACTTGAAAATACTTTTACTCCCAACACCCCCCACCTCCTGCTTTGTAAAATATCGATGTTAATTGGTATATGCTGGAATGTGTTTCTTTCCAGTCATTTAATTTTGCATTGCTTTAATTGTAACTTGGCTCTGATGCAAGATTTTATTTATTGTCTGTATGTAAACTTTTATGATGTCTATGTAAACTTTTATGACAAGGTTTGCTGTAGCTCTAGTCTGGAGCTGCATTCTGGTTTTCCACTCTATCCTCCTTTGCTTAGACTCACTCTGCTTTCTTTCTGGAAAAGCAAAGTCAATGAAAGCCATGTGTTGCTCTGTCAGAAGGATTCCCTAACTACAGGATTTGAAACTTTTCTGCACTCCAAACTTTGGCTCTGCCCTTAAAAAAGAAACCACACAATCCACATAAAAGTATATGTCCTTAAGTAAAATCATGTCAGGGGAAAGTTTGCAAGAGGTAAATCCTTACTGTGCCCATCTTGACAGTCTGCCCAGACCACCCATTTCATGTTTAAATAGTCATTTTAACTGAAACATGTAAAATATTCCACCTTTTCAAAGCCATTAGTTTACCTGGTTTTGGTCAAGGGGAATGACAGAAAAAAAGAGTCTCACCAATTCACCAAAGGCAGCAGCCTGTGTGGCTGGAGTTCTCTTGTTCCAGAAGGCTATTCGTTAAGCCTCTAAGTCTCAAATGACTCCATAATTAGTGACCTCCCTCATTCTTTTTCCTTCATTTGTTTTCTCAGCTTCTTTGTAATGAGTAGTTGCTAGAGGTGTCAGTGAACACATTTTGCGTAATTACAAACCATTTCAAACACTGTAGATTGGAAAGATCTGCTCTTGCCTTCAGTGTTTTTGGAAAAGACTGGGTGGAGAGAAAAGCAGAGCAAACAGAGTGGGGTATTTTACAAAGAAAGGGGCAGTGTAAATAGAAGAGAGAGAAGGGAAATAGGGAGGGATGTAAAGAAAACTCCTGAAGTGCTTTGGAAACGTAAATGTATTGAACCTAAAAGACATGTCTATAGGAGGTAATTATTATCTTCATATTTGTACTCAGGGACACACAGGAGATGGGGAAACTAAGGACAAATCACAACGGGATATTAAGTGCTAAAACTCCAAGCTTTGCAGCAACAAGATCTTGGATGTCCATCTGCCTAGAGTAGCTGTGTATGTATTTAGGGAATGTCTGTACACACTTTTGCAAACAGATGCAAATTTACTCTGTCTGTTATGCAAACTGGCCAGGCTTGAGTTAGCTGTAACTGTCAACTGCACAGTCATGGTGTTTTGATTAATAAGTTTCACCTCTTTTAGTTATGTCTAACATGACTTGTTTTTCAGAGCCAGTTCATATTTAGTTGGTCTCTAGTGCAAGCAGGATTTGCTCATGTCTGCAAAGGCTTTATAGATCTATCTTTAACTAGCTGCCTCAAGCATCTGCCTAGCAGCCTATTCAATAAAAAAAATTAGTTAATAAGAGATGTCAGAAAGGTTATATGTGCTTCTGAATCAGGACTTGTATACCCTTTCTGAACATGAGGGAAGCTTCTCTTTGTGAATGAGGTTCACAATAAGTTTGAAAACTGCCCTGAGTCAGATCTGAAAATAGGAATGGGTCAACTTTTCTAAGTCCTTCCCAAGGAGCTGGTGTGGTTGGCAGTTCCACCTTATCTCCTGCTAGACAGCTCTTCGAGATAATGTGGTTACCCAGGTACCAGATAGTGAAAGGTTACAGAAGCATACAGAAGATGGTCCAGAGCTCCAGGGACGGAGACACATTGTTTTCATGCTGCTATGGAACATCAGTTTTCAAGTCGAAGGTAGCAGTTGCCCAATATATGGGGTTTGGGGGGTTTGTTTTTTTGTTGGGTTTTCTTTTTGCCAGCCATAAAAATTTAACTTAAATTGATATGGGTGATTTACGTTGTTATGTAATCATAGCTAAATTAGGCTGTTGTCTCTCTTTTTACTGCACTGCTGTTTGCTGACAGATGGGGGGAAATACGCTGAATTTATAGAGTCAAAGAAGCTGCTGACAGTTATATTTCTATTGCTAATATTAGAAGGTAAGAATATACTGATTTATGTTAATATGTACCTCACAGGGAAGCCAGATAAGTAGAAAACTTGGTATGAAGGATTTATATGTTATTCTTTGTATGCTAATCACTAAAACATGTTTCATCTTGTATGATATTTTTTCTTGGGTTGGAACCATCTCTTTCTCTATAACCTGTCAATAAGTTCCTGCAAATATGTTTCCAGACATCTAACTTCATTTGCTTTTACCATCCAAAATGAATCAATATTTTGAATTTATAACACCTCTCTAATGGACTCAAACTTTGCAACTTGTCAACAAGAATTTTAGGTCTAAATAGCTATTAAAATGGTGCAAAAGTTTTGGGAGACTTTGGCAATATAATCTTTGTTCTTAAGGTTTATGCAGTTCTCCTCCCCAGATGACTTTAATCCCATTGTGGCAAGATACCAGGTGACTGCTCAATCCAGTAGAATCTGCTCAATTAATGAGGTCAAAGTGAAAGAGTTATTGACAATAGGTTTGATTTCAAGTGCAGCTGTTGCTTTGGTGAGGAACTTTACTCTTTCAGTGGGAAGTGGGAAATCTCAGCTGTAGGTTGTGTGAGAGTAAAAAGAAAAAAAAGGGGGATTTTAAGATAGCTATATCTTAAATATTAAAAGAAGAAGAGATTTTAAATTACCTTTAGAGAGGAAAACAGGTCATTACTTGTGTTGTCAAATGAAACTTTGTGCAGTTCCATATTCCACTCACCCGACAGTTCTTAGCTGTCTAGTAGATCACCAGGATTGTAAATCCACGGAATATGATTTATTTCTGCTGCAATCACAAGAACAGACATTCCTGCTGTTAATGACAGGCTTCTTAGTATATTAGCTGCTCCTTTTGGTGTTTCTTCTGACGGTTAACTAATGAGTTTTCCACTGTCTGCTGTTAAAAGATGACTTTTGGAGGGGCCTAGGGTAGTGCTGAGGTACAGCATTTAGCAAGTTACCAAGGTTTTTGCTATTTGATACAGAAAAAAATATCAGAAAACAGGAGAAGGGACAGAATCAGCTGAAATTTTAACACAAAAAGAAAGTAATTCTTTTAAACAGTTCAGTCACCTAAACAATTGCCTTTGAAATTCACAAACCACTATTTGGTTTATTTTCATTTGATGTGTTCGCCATTCCCAGGAAGCAAATGATATACGTGTATTTTGAACAGCTGACCTACAGAGAGGCCATTACTTCTGCAGACACTGTCAGCTTGTCTTATTTTCATGGCTACAAAACCCAAAGAAAACACAGATCACACTTTATTGGTTCTAGGAATCTATGGCATCTCAGTTCCAAGACAACTGTGGGACCAGGTCTCAAGGTTAGACAAGAGAAAACAAAAGCCATATACATAATTTCTGCTGATACAAGGAGAGTATGCCTTTTAAAAATGAGTACATAGATCCAAACTGACTTATGGGCAAACTTGGCTTGTCGTCATTAACTTCTCTTGCCACCTACTGATCACTTGAACGTGGCTATTTCTCCCACTAACACAGTATGATGAGATCTGTTTGTTGTTGCACAATGGTCTATGATTCTTTTCAAGCTTTAGCCAATTGTTTAACAAAATTAACATTTTGGAATTCACACTTCACTTGCCTCCATCAAAACATTTAAATCAAGTTTAAATAGATTTTTAAATGCCTAAATGATTTGCTCATTACACTCAAAGGATAGAGCTGGATGCAGCTGGTACTCTAATTAACAGTTTGCTCTAAGAGATACAGTTTATTAAATATGCTATGTTGATATCTTTTGTTCTGATGTTTGCAAGTAAAACCAGAGGAACCTTATTCATTAAGTGTACTTCTAAAAGAAAAATGACAAAAACTCTACAGAATCTCGGTGTAATCTAATTTAACAATAATGAGGAAGGTTTTAATGAATAAAGTAATACATGATGTTTGAAGGAGACCTTGCATAGGTAGTAAGTTTTCATACTATTTATGAAGGTTACCTAACTGGGAATATTTTCTATGCAATAATTATTCCACTTCCTCTTGTGATAGTTTTCAAAGAACTTCTCCTGTAGTATGAAAAATCAGCCAGAGCTAGTCTAAATAAGACTGATCTAGAATCTTTTCTCACTCATTCACAGTACAAACTAGTGAAGAGTATGAACTATATCTGTAAACAACACTCAGTTAACTATGAAATCTGAGACTTCCACCCTAATCAATGAGACTAGAGAAAGCATGTGATTCTGATTAATACCTAGCAATGTCAAGAAATGCTCTCATCACATTAAAATGCATATAAAATTAATTTAGGACCCAAGCTGCCATTAACTTCCTTTGTCTCTTGATCTTTGTTATTTTCCTTTAACCTGTTGTCTTTTAATGACAGTGCCAGAGACCTTTCTTTCGATTAAAAAATATTTCCACTAATGGTTACAGAAAAGTATTCTGACAGATACTACACAAATACCTCTGTATTTCAATAATACATATTCCTTATCAGTTGGGGGATTTAAGTTGTTGTAGCCAGAATTAAAACATGAAACAAGTAGCTTTGCTCTAGTTTTATAATGCGATTCAAGCTTAGGCTGCAAGATAGCTTGTTTTCTTTCTGCTATTTTTGATTTCCCCTGTAGAAGCAGTGAAATCAAATTCAGTTTTCATTGCTTGTCAGTGGCAAGCATGGCTCAAGATAGACAGACTGTCAGGAGGATGCTGTTGTCAGCAGGTTGCGTAAAACAGGAACATACAGAATGTTTTCACTGATTTCTTGCCAGAGCCATATGACCACTGTTGATCAGCACACACATACACACACAGATATTCATGTGTGTATGTATATATACACACATATATGCATAAAATATGGGCCTACATTATATAATCACCGAGCTGTTTGAAATCCAAAGCCAAGTCCATACACAAAGGCATATTCTGATATTATTAATATTTTTTAAATACATCAATTCAAAACTGATCCTGGCAATAGTGAAATCTTTGGATTTGTAGTAAAATTCATCATTAAAATAGACCTCATGTTTTATTTTTAAACTTCACACATTTTTCTCTACACTAACATATTGCTTTGCTGATATTGAAATGAACTAAAGAGAGACTATGCATGGAAATGTAATTCACCACAACAGAGGACCCACGCATGGACCTAAAGCTACTTCAAATCTCTGTTTCAGGGCTTAATGATGAATAAAGCATTCTTTGGGCTCTCTCTGCTGGGACGATTTCCACTTGGCATCATTATAAGAAAAGGAAAGCTTGGGCTTTGGCCTGATAGTCTCATATTCAAGTTGTCACAAACCTGGACACTGTCCATAAAGCAGAATTTAGAGAGATGCAGCCGTGTGTTGGCATTCAACTGCACTTACTACAACAGGTTCATGGGGTAAGAAAGACATTTTAGACTAAGTGCCATTCATTGAAATAATTCTGTTCTTTCAACTTCCAAGGAATTATTTTGGAGGATGTACAAGCTCTAAATATGATTATTCCTACAATTCATACAGTCTGCTGCAAACTCTCTGTAGGCTGTTTGGGTTACTTAGGAATATTGTTACAAATCTGTAAAATAACTTGTGCTTACAAAATGTTCATATTTTTTTTAGAAAATATTTTAATAATGAAATGCAGAAAAATAAAATTCCTGTGAATTCAATACCTGAAGGCAGGCTTTTTGAAATAAACCATGACTGTTTATATTGCCCTGTAAATGTCATTCAAAATTTCTAACTCTAGCAAGGTTACAGACAGAAATAAAAAACAAGACACCAAATAGACAATTATTTTTTTTAGTTGGCATATGTAATAGGTTTGTGATTTTTCAAATTGCGCCAGAGTCTTAGTGCAGCAATGCTGAACTCAGGTCTTAATGTACTCTGACTCATGCTAGCATGAAAACATTTCTCAGTCCTCTTACACACTGCTTTAGACTCAAAGTATCTGTCCTGTCATGGAGTATGACCTGGAGCGTGATTCTTCCCAGGAGCGTGGTTGTCTGTGCAGTTGGATCACAGCTACAAGGTGATTCATAGCTCAGCATAACGTATCAGTTCCTTATTCAACCAATCAGTGCTGTTGTTTACATCTCTCTACTGACCTGTATTGGTGTTTCACAGTGTCCTGTTGTCATCACAGTGCTCTTCGTCCCATTCATGTTAAACTGGGGGAGATTACTTGAATAACTTAAATGAACCAGTGAGGGAAGAAGGGTATTATATGTGAATTGGCCAGGGTTTCCACTGACTCTGTGGGTGCTGAACTCTAGTGATAGCCTGTTTCTTGTGTGTGACAGCACACGGGTTTATGGATACAAAAGAGCATTCTCATAAGCAGCAGTGTTCTGGGCAGGGGAAAGCATAAAGGAAAGCTCTGGCTAATAGAAGTGATTCAGTGACTTAGCTTTCAGTTCAGCGTCTTGTATATATATCCTTGCAGGACAAACTACCTCCTTTGACTTTTAGGTATGATAAAAGCAGACCTGTAGTTCACCAGTCATTGAAATGCTTTCATGTACTTTGTCTGCCAGCAGTCAAGGGAATCCTTGTATAACTTGGCACCCGTGTATATTCCGTTGGTGCCTGGGTGCTCTTCAAAAGTCCTTCAGTCAGTAGGTGGTTGTGGCAATGCTTTTAAGTGACTGGATCTGTAGATGTGAGTACAATTTAACTCTCTAGATCTAGCTATTGCCTAAACCTACTTTTCTTCTAATGGGTATACCTATCTAGCCAGAGAGGAATCCCAGTTGATGAAATTATAATATAAGGGAATTACCACAATACCATGTGTTAATTACACCAGTATAAAAGCTTTCACAGTTGCACAGATCTCAGTTTGCAAGATTATAGTGTTGCCTGATGAAATGCAAGGATGTAACACTGTGGATGAAGTTGACCTTAACGTTTAAATGTAGAGTTGTGAATTATTGTGCTATTATTAATTGTACGGTAATTTTTTTCTTGCATATGTAACAGCTGGAGTCATGTGATCATGTAAGAACAATGCCATTGAAAAAATCTATTTTTCTTGAGTTCATGGATTAAAGCGTGAAAATATAAGTTGGATAGCCCTGAAACATGTGATCATATTTTAGTCATAAATCTCATGTTTTTAACTATCACAGAAAGCTTAGATTAGTAACAGTGGTTATTGCTCATACAGAGCTATAATCCTCATTCAGTTAAGACCCAACAGCCTCATTACAATCTGGAAGGCTGCAGCCCTCAAGCCCTTTCAATTTGCTTTAGCTTTGCTGAGCCTGATACAATGTAAGTGCAGCTGGGCTATGGGCCAGTCAGCAGCATCGCCAGTCGCCAAGGCAAGAAGCCAGACAAAAGCTAACCACTGTTAGTGGCTTTTGTGCAAGAATAACCTGGGCTGGAGCAGAACCCTTACCAGAAGAGGGAGTTCCCTGATTTCCCATCCTCTAAACTTTCCAGGCCTTTATAAGGCTCCTCTTCATCTATGATTAGTGAAGCAAATATCCTCATTGTAAAATGCAAAAGATGATTGATTATACAAAAGTATGGGTTGCTGGGTGTTGTGAATATAGCTTTATCATAGATATAGGCTTTCTAGAACCCAAAAAGAAAAGAAAAAACAATAAAATCCACTACAAATCAAAGAGGTTAGGAACTGTATTTAAAAAGCCAAAAAAAAGAGATCATATGAGCAATTAGAAATAGTAAGAAAAGTTAGCATGGAGTGTTGCAGACTCCTGAAATGCATGTACTGTGTTCTCAAATGTAGTGGTTATGGCACTGGCATCTGTATTTTAGCTATAGGACATCCATCTGGAGCACAGTTAGTAATTTCAGCATCTGCAGCTGTGCTGCCTCACTTTGTAACAAATACAGTGGTGTAACTGACTGTTGTATGTTAGGTTTTATAAAGTTCTTAAATACCCACTTGAAATGAGACACAGTATTCACCTCCCAAACCCTAGATTTTTGTCAGTAAGTGCTACACAAGGATGTAGGATGCCATCCTTATGTCTGATTATAAATGAGCAGGTGTTACTGGGGTGTTTCCAACGTCACCTTGTGATGAATGCAAACAAAAGTCGACTATTCAAAGACAAGCTTTGGGCTGTGTTAATCATAACTAGCACTTGGTTTACTCTACATTTCCAATGGCACTTAGACATCTCAAATACAAGATTATAATCTTCTAACACTGTGCAATATTTTGGAGAGAAAATGAAGATTATTGTGCATTAAATGATCTTGCTGGAAGAATTTAGTAGAATGAATCTAATTACCTGAGCTAAAATATCACTGGGATATTAGTCTCTAAAGCAGTGCAGTTCCTGGCTGTATCCTGGAGAGTAGGTGTGTAACTGGTATTTTGCAATCACTGTAAAGATCAGCTAAAGCTAAAAGACTGAGTGGGATTTATTTTGAACATTTGCTTTTGATGTCACTCAAAAATTTAACTCCAGCAGCATAAGTCCATGGATTTGATTTTGACGATGGTGACAAAGTCACATCAGCCTTCCAGTTTTCTTGCTGAAAGTTGCCCCTATTTTGTTCATATACTATTTTGAAGTATATGAATATATATAATTGAAGATTAGTTATTGATGAGTACAACTGAGTAGTTGCATTAGCATGCAGGGGAAGAAAAGTAGGGAAAATATTTGACATAGAGTACACCAAAGAAATAATGGAGGTGATACATGTCTGTTGGAAATAATGGCTGAAAGCTATGGCACAGTAGAATTACATTATTGCTGCATCTTGTAATAATTGTGCAGTTTACACCCCTAGCAAGTTTTTGCCATTCTAGGCAAAGTATTCAATGCTTGGCTTCCCTAATGGTGAAGTCATTATATTCAGTCAAAACCTTTCTTGTTTCAGTTTATGCCCATTGTCTCTTATAATCCTTCCACATAGGGCTTTAAAAAGCCTGACTCTGTCTTGTTGGTAACTTCCTCAAAGACAAGCTCCTACTGAATACGAGAGGAACCACAGGTTGTGAATCTTGACATACTACACCACGTGCTTGGCTAAGGAGAGCAAGGCTGATGTCTGCGGGACTAAGACTGGATACCTCTAAATCAGAATCCCCCCTGAATTCAGTGATAGTTCCTGCAATAGTAACCTTCTTAAAATCATTAATGGTTTCAACTTATCATAAAAGGTCAAAGCTCAGGGTCAAGTTGGCATGTGGCCCAGTATGAATATTTCTGGAAATAACTCTTCTAAGGCCTCTCCAAAAATCTGGTGATACCCTTTTTGATATTGCTGAAGTTAATCACTCTTTACTTACAGACCTGTAGAGAAATGAACAGGTTGATGGTGTGGTAAAGAACTGACACTTTACTGCACAAATACAGGCCAGTTAAGATAATTAAATCTCTACAGCACATCCAGGCAGGATTAGTAAGGAGCGAGTGAAAAAAGGAGGTGTTTTGTGCAGGAAGAGGTAATGGGATACTGAGCCCTTCATGCTCAGGTCAGTCACGGAATCCCCCAGCAAAATGCTTTGCCACTAATTGGCACCTGTGCTGACAGTCTCAGCATAGAGGTCAGAGACTGAATGGAATTTGAAGGCTGAACTTAACCCCCTGTAGGTCAGACATGAGGCTGGTAAGTGTCAGGGAATGTTTAAACCTCAGGCTGCCTGTATCATGCCTCTTTTATGGGTAAAGGAGAGTGTGTCCGTTTAACAAGTTTCATGAGTACCAAATATTATTACTCACACTTGGGATAATGGGCTGAAAAGAATCACTGGGTTTTAGTAATGTTTAATTCAGTGTAATAGTGTACTATTGCAGGAGATGCTATATAAATGCTAGTTGTATTACATCTCAGCAAGTAGTACAAACTCTAAATAATGCTTGAAAATAAAGTGTAAAACCAATGTAGTGTATCAGAACAACTTGGAAACAAGTAAAGCAAAGAAACAGTGGCATAACTAGTGTTTTATGTGCTCTGACAGTCAGTTGCTATATGATAGCAGTTACATAGTTTGTATTCTGAAACAATTGACAAAATCAGAAACCGAAAGGTCACAGCAAATTATTACATACTGGACCAAATGAGTCCCTGGTGGGTAATTCCTTCTGGTGAGGATGAGTATAGCCTGCATGTTGGTTTGAAAGTTAACTAGTAGAATATCTCAGGGTTCATGCAATAGAGCACTAGGACCCTCAGTTCAGTGTAAATTTTGAGAGAATGAAATGCAAGCACATGTCCTGCAGAACCTCCGATTTGCTTTGGAAGTCTTCAAGACACGTACCAGGCAGTTGAAGTTTCAATAAATGAGTAGGTGTATTTATAGGTCACTACTGTGATCCTTTTTTAGTTCTGATTCACATAGATGAATAGCTTGATTGAGTTTGCCTGCTTACTGAAATTCTTATTGTATTCAGAAAATGCCAGGAAAATATACAAACATTCAGTGCTTGGTGTTAGATTTCTGGTGTTCGTACTCTGTTCACTGCTGGATACACAGGAGACGTTCAAAGGTGATGGATGCAGAAGAAGGGAAGGCAACAAGGCAAAATCACAGGCGTTAGCTGTAGGCTTTGCTGTTTTAAAAACACTTTTGGCCCCCATTCCATAACACTAAGTTTTAAAGTGTTTGATAGGTGTTGAATAGTGATTGCTTGATGGGTAGATTACTGAAGGTAGTGGTCTTTTAAGTACTGTTACCTTCAGGGAACATATATGTTATCTTCAGGACACATATGGGATCTTCTAGGTTGACTTCCCAGTGGAGGAGAAATTAGCGACATAGTGTGGATGTATTCTAAATGTAACTTGTTTTCTTACATACATCAGTCCTGGAATAGTAGTCATAAAGAGCTGATAGATGCCCTCCTCTTCTACAGAATCCTACTGCCAGGGAGTAATTTTGCCTGAAAGGATTGATTGCCATCTAAGAGCAAAGCAGAGAGGAAACTATCCTGCCTTTGACATGATAAAATTTTGTCTAACAAAACTATAATCATCGATTCTATTATCAGCATGTCCTCCAAAGAATGGACATTTGCTCACACCCTGGGAAAAGTGCTTGACTGTGCAATAGTGCCACCTGGTGAGAACTGCTCTGGAGAACTATTTTCAGCAGGAAGAGAGGTCCAAACCAGCACATGGTGTTTGAAGTTACACTGCCGTATGCACATTAAGAAGCCTATAGTTATGTGTGATGGTTGATACATGACAAGAACAGTGGTCATTGGCATGATGAATCTGCAAAAAGGACCCTAGGTCTTTACTCTTTTTTTCAAGAGTAAGTTGATACATTTGCACTATTCCTTCACACTTACCACTTAAGAAAGGTGGAACTAATTTATTGCTGTTTATACACCCTTAGTGGTTTTCCAGACCTTCACACTAGCACATAATCATAACAGTGTGAGAATGCTGTGTTGCTGAATACAATTGCTCTCTTGTTAGGATCTAACATAAAGAGATGCTCAGTCAGAAAAGCAGTCAAAACTTTCAGCAAAAGGAGATAAAAGCAAGATGGCAACTCGAACCAGATGGAGTCGTGCTTCTTTTGTGTATATAAGATTTCTTGCGCTGATTGTAGCCTTACCCTGCCATATGTAGGTCACCTGGCTGGCAAGCTATTAATGTCTCCTAGATGTGCTATAGTTCTTGTGATGATAAATTGCTCTTTTTCCTGGGAAAGTGTGTATTAAGGTTAGCTGTGCATTTACCTTCCTGACAGACTCGATGTGGGCAAAGGAAAACAATTAACCTATTTAAGAGCAAATATTTTGAGGAAGAAATTGCACAGAAGAAGAGCCAAGCAACACTTCCCTCATGTAAAGACGGCATGGTTCAGCTATGTCCAAATAGATCAGTTTAGACTGATGAATGGAAACTATTTATTTAATAATACTGGCTTTTCAAATTATTTGAATAATTTGTTTACAGTTCAGTTAGAGCAAGTTAAAGTCAGTGAGAAAATTTCATGGTTAAGGGAGAGGGAGGAGTTGGTTTGTATCAAAAAAATAAGCAGCTGATTTCAACATCTTAAACCAAGGTCAATGTTGCAGCTCTAAAGGGGGAGATGAGTTTGACATGGGGCTTGGCAAAGGTGAAGTTAAATCTTTCTGAGGAATGGGAACTTGCTGCCTACCTTTCAGATAAGCAGGTGAATTAAGGTCAGTTGAGAGAATCCAGTAGTGAGGCTATGGAATAAGAATCAATTAAAATGACCCAAGTATAAAAGGTTACAGGGGAGGGAAGTTCCATCTCCTTCTTGGTATTTTTCCGTGTTTGGCTCTTGCACAGAATGCTGAGCTGAAACGGTGCTTTATTACCAGCTTGAGAGATATTTTTAATTCCTTTTCACTTATGATATGGAGTGCTTTTATTTTATGGGCTTGACAGAGACCAAAAACACCTGTAAACTGGACTTTGTATGTGCAGCATCTTTGTCAGCTGAAGTGGAGCTCACTTACTTTTGACATTGACCAAGCAACCATTCACAGTGCTGAACACGTATTTAATCCTCACTTTGACACATTCTCTAGCTAATAAAAGATGCCAGCATTTGCCCCAAATTTTTGTCATTGATGTGTGCTAGAGAATCAGGTGTTGTCTGAGCACTTTTCAGAAAACAAGGAAGGTCCTTGTAAGCTGGAACCATTTCAGATAGGCTTGGTCAGAAGACCAAGAAGAGACTGAGCAGGAAGGGACTTGCAGCAAGAGGTTTGCAGAGCAGTCTTTCCTCTGCTGGGGCTAGGGAGACCCTAGGTGCAGCCCAGCTAGTCAGATGCAGGGGGTATTGGAAAGCATTTCCTCTTCAAAGGTGATTTCAATTTTTCCAGAACGGAGAGGTGACAGTGACTGAAGAGGGGTTGAGTGAGGCAGTAAAGGGGAGCAGTGTTCCTGCTAAAATATCCTGGCTTCAGTTAGTCAGAGCAGAGATGATCAGGGCCATACTTGCATGTCTTCCTCCTCCTGCCATTACTTCTTTTGCAGTTGACCACAAGAGCATCTTATTTGTGCAGGGATTTAGGATGGTATCAATGCCAGCAAATAAACAATGGAATCACTACGGGAAAGAGAAGAAAATTCAGGGGGGGGAACAATAGAGATTAAGAATGCATGAAAAAGAGAAAGAAGATATTCAGAAGGAACAGAAAGGAAAAGACTGAAGTTGTAGCGATATCTGTAGGATTACGAAAGTGAATGAATAGGAAATCCTGAGAATCAGTGTTTCTTGATGTTACAGGAAGGGAGAATGGCATTCTATTCCGAAGAGGGAAAAGTACCCAAGCTAGAACTGTGTGAGTTGGTTGGTCAAAACATCCTCTAGCAAAATGTAGGTTCAGATTGACCAAATATTTTTGTTGTTTCTTGCGGAATTGTTTTTGTTAGGAGGAAGTTGGTAAAAAACTGTATGATCCTTCTGAAAATTAGAAAAAAATGTGAACATCTCAATCATGTTGTATGTCAGTGAATGAAAAATTTTAATAAGATTTAAGTCAACAAAAAATACTAGCTTACGGGAGGAAAAAAAATAATGGGAGAAGCGTTAAGAAATTAGTGTGAAACTAATTTCTTTAATAATTGTTTTCCAGGTCAGTGATGAAATAAAAAGTCAGCAGTTCACACATATGTGTTCAAACCACTCACAGTTATTTAGTAATGTTGTAACATACATGATTCTGGGATTTCTGAATTTGGTGTAGCACATAATGGATCACTAATCCATCTGGAGCAACATTCTGTCTCTAGCTTTGCCCAGTTCCTGACATTTTAGTGGAAGACAAACAAACTAAAAAGATAATCAGTCACTGTTCTCCCCTCAGTTTCTGCTGAACTACTAATTTAGACAAAGGAGTCTGTAAGTAAGCCCTGAACCATAATGCTGGTTTTTCTGATCATAATCTTCCATGTCTATGCAGTTATCTTTTGGTCATAACATTATCCAGCACTTTTCTCAAATCTGTCTGAAATATTTGAATGAATGGCATCCTAATGGCAGCAACTGTCATTATATCCATCATGTGGCTAAAGAATGAGGTGCCTGGATACTAAGCAAACAGAGGAAAGGGTAATGGACGACTGCAGGTCTAACTCGTGCTATTGATGTATGAGAGTGACAGAACATAGCAAGGAGAATTCTTACCCAGTTAATTTAGTAGGGTGAAAGTGAGCATGTAAAATGATTGTTCTCACACGACTTAACTTTAGGCATCTGGTTTTAAAATCTAAGTTAAGACACTGGTGTCCCTTGGATTCCCGTATAGTCAGCAGAAAGTAAGAATTCCTCCACAGTCTCTTACAGGAGCAGTAAAGAATAGGAGCCTAATCTAACTCAGATCCTTGATTCTAAAATGGTTGGAATATTCTCAATGTAACATGGATGAGCATGACACTATTGTTAGGAAATCAGAGAAATGTATTTACAGTAGGTAATAAGAGCATATTAGTCATCTGTAAGTGTAGTTACAAGCTGTGTGAGAATGGGAATGGGAGTTTTAAAAAAGTGGTCAAAGTGCAAAATTTATAGAAGAGTCTTATGCTGTGGCTGGTATCCCAAGTGCTAGAAACTACCTTTTGTTACAGAAGAAGTTAACCACTATGTGTGTAAATAACAAATGAAATGTCCTGAAAGAGAATATTTCTATGTGGTAGGGTTTTACAAGTGTTGATCTGGTGGGAGATAGATGTACTTGCCAATGTCTTTTTTGCTTGGGAGGGACCTATTTTTTGGACTTCCCATTGGCTTCTTTCCCAGATTTTGGAGAAATCTTAACCTTAGGTATCTAGACTTGAACATTTTGGCTTACGCCAGCTTGCTTTGTTTTCCTCAGCTTTTTCTAATCACTCAGTTTTATCTTTCAGAATAAGCATTGTTCTAAGGTATTACCATATAGGACAGCCTATGTACATAGGAAAACAGAGCTGTTGATGCACGGTATGAATCTGAAGGCAAACTGCAATTACATACTGAAGGGTTGTGGAAATTTTCCCTAAATATTTTACATAAACAAGTTATTTGTTCATTCAATAAACCTGGAATGCTTCAAAGCAACTGTTTACATTAAGGATGAAAGAGAAAATTTTGGTTGGCAGAATTCCATCCTCATGGCTAGAGAGCTGTCAAGCAGATATGTAAACATTAGAGAGTGAATATGTTTATACTGAAGGGACAGCTCAAGCCAAAGGCATAATTTTCAGATGGAACCTTCCGATGTGTTAGTGCATACACACCTATTGGTGGAAACAAACCAACCAGTGTTGGCTGGCAAGTCTGCTTTTAGAGGCTTGGCTTAAAAAATCCACAGAAGCAAGTGTTTGAGCACAGGCTCCACTTAACATTTATGCTTCTTACTGTCATTCTGCTTTTAGAACTATAGTAAGACATTTGATTTTGCAGTATGTGCAATGGTTATAGAGTCTAAGTTGGGAGGAGAAGGATATAATTTCTGGAAGATAGCAGAGCTGGTGTCTCTTGTGTTATACTCCAGGAACATACGCCTCTCTCATCTATCTCTATATTCTAGAGAACAATCTTTGAGTGACTACATTTTTCAAACGTGGACCAGAACTTTCAAATTATATATTTAGTTTTCAATTCATGATGCTTCCTGGTGCTGAAATGCAAATCCTCATTTTGAGTGGAATCAGTAAATAAACCTCCAATTTTGATTTCTCATTATCCAAATCCCCACAAAACCAAAAGTAAAGACAAATCCCAGCTTAATTTGGTATAAAGAAGAGAGAAAGAAAGAAAGAAAGAAAGAAAGAAAGAAAGAAAGAAAGAAAGAAAGAAAGAAAGAAAGAAGGAAGGAAAGAAAGGAAGGAAGGAAGGAAAGAAGGAAAGAAGGAAGGAAAGAAGGAAGGAAAGAAGGAAAGGAAGGAAGGAAGGAAGGAAGGAAGGAAAGAAAGAAAGAAGGAAAGGAAGGAAGGAAGGAAGGAAGGAAGGAAGGAAGGAAGAAAGGAAGGAAGGAAGGAAGGAAGGAAGGAAGGTAGGAAGGAAGGAAGGAAGAAAGGAAAAGAGGATAAGGTGATGTGAGGCTATTTCTCTGCTGGAGAACCCCAAGGGCAAACTTACTGGCTGCTTGCTCACTGTGGATGGGATCAGCCAAAGAAGTACATCCAAGGGAATCTGAACATCATTCTTTCCACTTTTTTTACATTCTGTTGTGATGCCAGTTTTTTGAAAGGACATTAAGAAAAAGTTGGCAATGGAAGGCAGGAGGGGAAAGAGCAAGATCATAATTTAAGCCTTCAGCCTGGCTGTTTTTCCTGTAACTGTGGTGCAATGCCAAAACCACTTGCGTGCAGACTTCAAGTGTAATTCTGATCACTCTCACCTCTGATAAATTTCAAGCCAAATGAGGAGATGGTAGAATATCCATGCTGTCAAGAATGCTGGCATTCTCCCCAATTCTGTGAGCAGGATCCACCTGCCAGGCACTGATTGATTGAACCATCTGGCTCTGCGTTATAACTTCAAGAATGCAAAAGTTGCGTGAAACAAGATAAGCATCATTTGTGCAAGGCACTCATTGGATTCAAAGTCACTACATTAACATTGAAAATGGCCTGGCAAAAATGAGTGATTTGTTATGTCTCATATCATCCAAATTATTGTCTTCAGTGAAACATAGTTATAGAGGAAATGCACATCTGATTAGAAAATTAACCTTAGTCATTAGACATTAGAGAGAGAAAAGCTCTGCCCCATCAGTGATAAACAAACACTGTATTGATCTGTAATTGCTGGTGCATAGAGATGTAAATTTAAGAGGTAGTAGTTTTATAATGGTATAACTTATATAAAGGTTAAAAGGTTTAAAAAATCCCAACACTAAATTAGTTCAGTTTAGTTTTCTTTGTGCTTGTTGAGGCATGTCACAGTCAAGGTCAGGGATTGCTTTGACACTAGCAGTGTTAATCTCCAACTGGGGGACTCAATACACCCTCTATTCTTTGCTAGGTGACTGAAGTAGCACTTTTATTGTTTTGTTAGATGAAATAAATAATATTTTTTTCACATCCTAAATTAAAAGGTGGGTGAACTCTGAAATAGGCAATTCCGACTTTTTGTGCATCTTTCAGCAAAAATGTGGCTGTAAGGCTTCTTCCCTTACAACCAGCATCTAATGCCTTTGAATCTACCACCTTGCCCAAGCAGTGAAAGGCACCAGTGACCAATGAAGACTGTGAGACTTTATCAGTGTTTTCAGGAGTCAAAAGCACAGCAGAAACTGGACAGAAATATTTCACAGTGAAAATAATTGGTTCCTCAGTGATTATTTCTAGTGCTCTACTAGAGAACCATAAGGCATGTTGTAAGCTTTGATTAGGGATTTTTGCCTTTAATCTGTTCCATATCATATAGTTAATATTATCTAGTAACATGGTTTGGATTAAGTACTTGTGTTTCTCAGTTCATGAAGAATACCTTCAGAAGAATTCTTAAGGTTGCAGTTCAAAGTTGTGCATGTATGTTCGGAAAGTCCAACATGCATAGAGATATGTCAGTTCATTCGTGTTCTGTGTAGTCTTAAAATAGTCTCTTGGTTCTGCTGCTTGTTGAGTTGAAGGGATCATATGGGATAAGTATCATATTAAGTTGTGATTTAAGACTCTTTCATAATGCTGAAACTCAAAGATTCAGATTAAGATTGCATGTTCTACTGCTTGACTTTGCTGTAGGATTAATGTTTCTTGAAATTGTCTCCATGTACATGTGTGTATGTTCCTAACATTAAAAAGGAAATCTGCATAGTACTTATCCCATCCTACACCACCAGCAGGGTTATATCTGGAAAACCCTTAAGTATGGAATAGATGTCTTCAATCTGAGCTGTGGAACTGACATTAGCTGGCTGCAGAAGGACATTGTTTCTGCAGAGAGAGAAGGATCAATCCTCGATCTCAAGGTGTATTATGAAAAGTTCAGCCTCACGTTTTTTCTCTCTATTTAGTCGCTGAGGATAGAAGACTGTCTGCCCAAAGGCCTGTGATATAAGCTTCTGGTTCCATGTATTGTACCAGAGAATGGAATTGGAAATGTGGTAGGGGAGGCATGGAGGAAATAAAATTTTGCTGCATGATTGACAGGGAAGACAAAACATACAGCAGCAGCAGGTCTGGAGGAAGGGATAGTAGTAATCTGTGTATTTCTTCCTACATCTGGTTTTACTCTCTTGATTGTCATGAGGTTTGTCACACTGATACATGCCATTACAGAATGAGTCTGAACCTGGTATATCCTTGCAGGCTCTAATTCCCTAAGGCTACCCTATGCTATATTGATTCTTTAATCACTGTGGTTATCCCAACAGAGTCCATATCCAAAATGGATTTAAAAGTAGTTTCTGAATAATACTGAAAAAAATGTTCAGTTTTTTATTTTAATAACAGCATAATATCTATTGTTTACTTCTGCTAGACCCATTATATTATACTTATTACTTACCCTAGTAAAACTGCAATGTAAACCTACAAAGTGATTTTGTTATACCAAGGTTACTTCTCTGGATAGAAAATAACAGACTCTCCCACAAAAGTTCGCCTCTTAATGTACATATTGGATCTTAAATCCAGTATTATTCTCTCTGTCTTATGGGAGAAAATTATAAGCAAAATTCACAAGGAAGTTATGGGAGGAATAATTTTTTAATTATTATTAAATCTTATTTATTACTTACTGAACACTGATGAGGTATTTGACTTTGAACAGATGCATTTGAAGGACCTCTGGTCTGCATCTAGTGGTTGAAAGAGACAGTCATGTGCCTGTATGTGGAGATATAAATATATGAAGAAACAAGGGATACTAAAAAAATGAAAATGGAGAACGTGTACTTCTGTATGGAAATAATTGAAGAATAATAGAAACTGTAGCTTTTCTTATTTAGTGGTGTCTTATCTGTAATACGTGAAAATGAGCTTTTGAGCCAGCCATTTGCTGCAGTATTAAATTCCTCCTATTGCAAGTAAAGGATGGTCACTGAACAGGCCTTTTGGTATCTTTGTCAAAATGTAGATCTAAATGACAAATACGAAGAGATGCTACATGCCTTTTATCTACCATCTAGCAGATATGTTTAGGACGCTGTTTAACTCCCACTGACATTGCTAGTAATATCTTTTGAAGACTATTACCTCATTTTTGAAATCCAGTCAGATGAGACATGTAGAATTACAGTAAAGTTTTTACTGTAAATCTGTCTCTGTTTGCTAGTGGTACAGCAAATTTTGATATCTCTACATGATAGAGAAAATATGCTCTGTCATATTGCCCTGTAAGATCACGCTTCCATTATAGTGAGGCACAGTGCAGCATCACTGAAGAGCTCTTCTGTTCCCCAGTGAACCATCTACAAAGGACTCCAACCAGTAGGCTTATCCCATAGGCAGAATATTCCACAATCAGAAATATTCCAAAACTGCATTTAGCCAATAATGAAGCAAAAGCAGTATGATTTCCTCAAAAAGAGAGGCCTGTTATGTAAGGAGTCAGTACTGAGGAAAATACAGATATTTTATGAGAGCACAGAACACCACCCGTGTATTTAATCTGTAAAGCTAGTAGCTGTGGAGACCAGAACAAATGCAAATACTGAAAAAATGAGAAAAATGGTAAAAGCTCCTTTCAGCTTCATTAACTCAGGTCAGATCTGAATTTATTTTTAAGTTTTTAAATGCTCTTCAGTATTGATCTTTTGTTTTTTCTGAAGTTTCTTGTGCTTTTTCTTCCTTATCTTGTACTTCAGAGAACAGATAGGGAAACTGATGACCTAGATTGTGCTCTTGGATTTACCACACACTACTAGTGGCACTTGACATATTGAGGCAAATAGTCTCTTTATGCTATATTATAAAATTAAGATATTTATCTACCTACCTCAGATGTTTCAGATTAAATTAATTATCCATGATTGTTTGCTATGCCCTCCATTTTGGTGAGTGATAACTTCACTCAAAGTTTGCAATGGCAATAAATAATGCATTTTTAAACCTTTGTGACAGTTTATGCTTTTACACAGAGGAAAATCTGATTTGCATATGCAACTTAATCTGTCCTCCTTGCTAGAAGGCACTTGGAGACAAAGTAACTCTAGGTTTAAAAATGAGTCGAGAAATTGATGAAAGAAAAATCCACAGAAAGATATTAAATACCAAGATACAAATTCTCACTGAGGAAGTCAAAATAGGGTAAACTGGTACTTTGAGAAGGTGTCTCTGTAACTTTCACCCAGCCTTTGATCCCTGTCAGAGGCAGGGTGCTGGGATAGCAGGGCCTGTGGTCTAACCTTTCCTGCCATACTTATGTTCTTTTAGCTTTGTAATCTTAATTTGAATATTCATCTTTTTGTATCCAAATACAGATCAATTTTACTGCCTTGTCTTGCATATATGTGGATATTCAAAGCACTAGATTCTCCTCAATATCCTGCAGTCTCTCCTGTTTGTATCATAATATGACCACACAGACACATGTCAATGCAAAGTCCTTCTAAAAAATCATAGAATCATAGAATCATTTGGGTTGGAAAGGGACCTTAAAGATCATCAGATCATCTGCAATTAGACTGCACAAACGATATGTATTGCTTCTGGTGTGACATGGTTTCATCTCAAAACTCTAAATCACTGGCACCTCGAAAGAAAGTCTGTGGAATAATAATGCACCAACCTTGTGAATCATTTCAGTGAACAGGGACCTTTACAAAGAATTAAAAATGGAAAAGAATTCATAGTATGAAAACACTGTCTCTAATGCACTCTCTCAATCTGTTCTCTTAAAGACATTTGTGAAGAGTGCTTTACACACTGATAGACCTAATAGAGTAGGGTGTGGAACACTAATTACAGTACAAAGCAGTACTTAAAAACCCTTGGCAATACATAGCTACAAGAATGTACCCTATAGACTTTTTCCGAGCTTCAGCATTTCAACCTAGGGTTCAGTCTCTCAGTTTTCAGTCAGCACAGCTTCAAGTAAAGGCAGCATTGACGTCAGTGGGAGTTGTGCCTAAATAAGAACAGCAGATTCTGGCCCATGAATTGTAACTCTTTGTGTAACGTAGTTTTCCTGCTAGTTGGTGCATACATTTATTTACCTCTATCTGGAAGATTTTAGTTTTTCAAGCTTGCAGTGGGACAATGAAAACTGACTAACCTGACCCATAAATTTAATGGAGCCCTGGGGGCAGCTGGGAGGAATAGCTCTAAGAGCACTCCCTCTTTACATTTGAATGCTACGTTATTTCTTGAATTTAACTGAGCTGAGATGAAGACACTGTCTCTTTGCTTTTATAATTATTGGGGGGACATAAATTCAGCAACATGTGCTTGGTCAGCTATCCTGTTTTCTCCTAAGCAGTGAATGTACAGCACACACATGCTCTGAAGTGATTATTCTCTTATCATTTATGGTATCTAAACTTTTTTTCCTGATAAATCTAATTCATATAGATTGACAGTTCAAACAATGTGTTTTCTGGGTCTCCGGAGGAAACGTATGGCTCACTTTTGGTTTAGTAACTTACAGAGATTAGATTTTGCATAATGTAAATGTGAGGCGGGTGATACTTTGTCTGTAATGCTGTGAATGCAATTAGTGAGATAAATACAGAGCTAAATTCATTTTCTCTGAAAAGAGGCAATCTGATTGCTATGCAAAAAGCACCTTTATTTGCAATACTGGTGCTTCATAATGTGGTTAGCAATGCACAGAGTGGCATTTTGATTTGCAGCTTTAAAGAATTCTGGGATGAATAAAACATGGAATTAATTGGCAGAGCAGAATCTTTGCCAGACTAGATGAGATCTACTGTGCTGAATAAAAGCTATAACCTATGACAACCTCTGTTCTGCTCCCAAAGGAAATGATGTCAATATCAGAAAAGGTTAAATAGCACTTCAAAAAATTTGCAGCACCAGAAGTCCTTCCTCTTCAGATGTAGGTTGAGGGTAAACACATATTCATGTGTCCTGTCATCCTGCAGCAGGTATGATTAGAACAGAGCTATGAAAAATATCAAACTAACTCCATGCTTTGTATTAATAAATTTGAATCAGTGTTGCAGTTGATTTTGAAGTAGGAAAAGATGTTAAGTTGGAAGGGATAGTAGGCAAATTTGGATCTTTTGATATATGGGGCATCCTAAGTGCGTATGTGCAGTTGTATATGAAATGTTTAAAGTACCTGCAAAATCCTGCTGAGATCAGGGAACACTCAGCATGCTCATGGAGAAACACCCCAGTATCAGTTTAGGAATCCCAGTTTATCTCTGTGTTTGAAAAGGCTGGAAGACTTTTAAGACTTCTAAGCACTGGGAAAACTGGTCAGTAGAGATGTCTGAGAAGATGCTAACACCATTGCCTGTCCCTGCTGCTATTTACAAGGGGAAAATAAAAGCTAAGAGGTTGGATGAAGGCCTAGCAGGCATGTTATGGGCTGAAAGAAATTTGTGGAATTTCTGTGGAGTTTTTTGTCAGTGCTTCAGCCCACGGGGTACCTGGCTGTGTAAGTTCCTCATCTTGTCCAAACTACTCTGGAAGTCCGCACCAGGTTTCAGAAAGGTGAAAAGGACCTTAAAACTGCTCACTGTTGTCCTCTGGAAGTTCCATATTAGTGGTCATGCAAACACACTGAGGAGGGTCTATTAAAATAAATAAGAAAATACCAATCCCCCCACATACCCTCATTTTTCCAATAGTGTATTTCTGTTGGTTGGTGATATGTCTTTCACGTTCATTAGGGGAAGGGAAGAGAACAGAAATTCTGTGGGTTCTACAGATTTCATTGACTGCAAACAGGTAGCTGTAAACAACCTAAATAAGTATCCAGTCTCAGTGCTCACGTGTTTGGTTATTTGTAAAGAACAGCAGCAAGGCCAGCACAGCAGCACAAGCACAAGGTATTTATGGGGCTTTTGCTATGAGGGAAATTAATAGTCAAAGGAAGAGGAGCAACATCTTTCCTTTTTTTTCCCATTTTTTTTTAACACAAAATACACACAAACGCACACTCCTACAAATCTAGATTTGTAAAATTTAATATCCCAATATACTTTTTAAAAGTTCATAAAAGTACTGTCTATATGTGTCTAGTGTAACATGGTGTGGAGGAGGAGAAAGGTTATTTTAAACCACTTGCTCTAGTGAATGTTTCCAGAGAACTCTCACTGACAAACACAACCCTTGAGGAGGCTGTGACAGGGAATCTCACTGCTGTGGAGTACGAGAAGAGGAACTCAGTTGCAGCTTAATTCTTTTTGTTTGAAACCTGAATGATACTAGGGATGGAAGAAGGAGATGGAAAGAAGTTAAAGAAAGGAGTGCATGACCAAAGAGGGTTTTTTGCAAAATGTGTGTAGATTTCTTGAATTCCTATTCATTTGTAGGTAAATTATGAGTTAAAGGTAGAAAGCTTAGGGGAATAACAGAAGCATCTAATGGAAGAAGAGATAAGCAGAATATTTAGCTAAAGTGTCTTGGAATGAACAAAAGACTTCAATTTTGATATCAATATTTGTCACACTTTTATTGGTATATTTTACCTGGATGTTTTTCTGCAGATCTGTGAACACCAGGCAGATGAAGAATCTTTAAAGAAAATGGAGAGAGAGAGAAGCTAGGGTTTTCTAATGAGAAATGAATATCCATACCCTGGATATTAGGGGTTGTGTCTGCAGTATAATTAACTAGAATTTGAGCTCTTTCACATGTAAATTAAGTCATTGAGAGCACTGCCAGCCGTAATCCTTTTTCTCTTTGTTTATGGGGCTTTGCAGGTTTGCGGGCTACCTTTTTAATTGAAAATTCTTAAAATTGAAATTTCACTACTGTCACATTATGTTATATGATGCAAATCATGCCATGGTCAATTTAATTTGAGCCTAGTGAATATGCCTTCTTAGACTTCTCTGAGGAAAGCAGTTAACAGAAGGACATTTCAAAAAACTATCTTAATTTAGAATTTCTAGCCTCAAAAGTATTTCCCCAATCTAAGGGTATTGATTCTCTGTATCTGAACTATTTCAGTTTTAACAAATAAACGAAATGTGTTTTTTAATGAAAAACTTCAGCAGCCTACAAGATCAGACAGGAAAGATTTTCACATGTTAGGATCTTACTGAATCATGAAACCTAAATGGCAGCCTACCACAACATTCTAGCTCAGTGTGGATCAAATTTTCAGCTGTGGCCACCACATGTAGGATATTTGTCCATGTGTAAATATGTTCAGTTTACACCCATAGGTCTAGAGACAACTTTGTGGCTGTTCAATATTTTTCTACCTGTATGCAATTCCCACATTTTCCACTTACATTATTAAAGTCTGTGCAGGTGGTATCTAAAAACGCTAAAAGAAAGAATGTGTGAAAACTGTATACGGGGTAGCTGTGAAACAGAGACATCTGTTGGATTGATTGAGTCAAGAGATGATGATTTGGGAGACTCTGGACAAAGTTTTGTGGTTCTAGATGGAACCATAAAAGCATCCTCCTATTCCAACCTCACGTGCACCTTTTCAGAACTCTGGTGCTTGGCAAAGTCTCTGAGTTGTTTACACACCAAGATTATTGCATCAAACCAGCACAAGCCTACTGCATCGTATCACTTGACATTTCAATAGCTATTCTCCTATGGAAAGAGGGTTTTTCTTACCGGTATAAAGAATCTTCCTATATGTTTATTGGTGTCTGTGGCAGGGATTGTGCAACTATCATTTTTTAATTAAAGAAACAGAAAAAGCCCAACTCTTTAAGCCATGTAATTGTACTGGCTCCAAAACTGTGTTAGCCAAGCATAAAAAAAACCTAGGGGAGGGAAAAAAAAAAAGAAAGAAAAAAGAAAAGATTCAGATCAGCAGCATTGCAGTGGGTTAATGAGATTTTCATTGAATTTAGACTGACCCAGTGACTCTCTAGCTTGTTGTATCCTAGTCAAATAGGGTCAGAAGACACACTGAGAGATCATTGGTACATTCCTTGATTTCCAGACCAGGAAAAACTGCAATACATTTGCTTGACTTGTCCACTTAGTGATCTGTCCCATTGATGCACTTTGCTTACTGTCAGAATGGTCCCGTTCATTCCCTACACACATTTAAAAGCGGTTACCATGTTTCTTATGGACCCCTAAGATTGGAGACAATCCATTTCAGTCTCTGCTTGTAGGTTGTATGTTCTGTTCATTCTTTTTCTCCTCACTGTTCTCCCCAGATTATGTATGTGTTTCTTGATATGTTGTGGGCAAATTTGATGTTGCATTTCAGCTGAGGTCTTAGTAGGTTAAATAGACCAGAATAATTATTTTGCCTGGTTTGCCTTTAAGAAATGCAGTACTATGGTTACACTTCTTTGCAGAAGTGTAACATTTTTAATGTATGTTTGAACCCCACATCCTTTATAAACAGATGCCTCCAACCTTTCTTGTCTTCGTACAGTTGATTTGTCCTACATGTCATGTATAGCTATAGTATGTTTTAATTTTCATTACTTCTCTTAATTATTTCTCCAGTTTTCCAAGATTGTTTTGCAGTACTTGCTGATAGCTAATCATATACAATTCAGTACTTTTGCCTGAAATACCTACCTTGCTATATCTGATGGCTGGCAAGGAGGCATTCCACCTGCTCCTTGGTTGGTACACATGTGTGAGAAATATGAGCATGCGTGTGTGTGTATGTGCTGATACATACGATGGAGGATATGAATTTGTGTCCTGCAAGATGGAGATTTCAGGGGGTGCCAGCTGTGTAATGGAGCCCTGCACCACATAAAACTGTGCATTTCGATGAACTCTACTGTAGAGTGACTGTGCTTGTGCTAATCTAATCTCATCAGGTGTGTAGTACACTTGCCAGCTCAACCTGTATCTGCTCTAGCTGGTAGACCTTTGGCCAGGTACCCATTTCCCTCTTTTAAGTTTGTTTTGCTTGTTTTGTCAAAAAGATTAATTCTGAAAAGCTAAAGATAAAAATTTCCTTGTCTTCGAAATTTGCAGAATGTACCAATACACAGCTTAATACTATCATCTGAAGAATGCCAGAGTGAATAAGAAAAAATTGATGTTTCTATAAACTGCGAATGTGATATTGCTAGTGCTATATATATTAAACTGCCAGAGGGAATTTTTCTTTAGTTCTGACAATTGAACCAGACTATTAAGGACAAGTCAAAAGCTATTTTGTTTTCAGCCGTTCAAACCTGCCCAGTTTAGACACATTCCTTGTTTGCTTTGTGCATGTTTGAAACCACTTTGTTCTACATCTGTACGGTCATCTCGATTAAATTTTAATGTGAAAGCCTGCTGCATACGGCCTGGTGAACTAGCATTCAGGGATAAGGTCACCATCTGCTCATATAGTCCAAGCTTTGTGCTTAGAATTGCTTTTTACATAGACAATGACAGGTCCTGAATGGCTATTACGAAGGGTCAAATGAAAACAGGAAACCAACAGAAGGCAGCTTTCAATCACACAGAAACCTGTTGCATGACTTCTTACTGTTTGGTTTGGGGAACCCAATCTTTGTTCAAGATAGAACCTTTTCAACCATCTGTACATTGATTCCAAGTCTCAAATAACTGGATACAGAAAGCAAAGATATGACTTGTGATCAAAGTCATACTAGAGCTTCAATCTTCATCTACAGGAGGAAGTTCACCTACAATCTTAAGAGATTTTCAGCAGTGAGTTAGGTCAATGGTAATCTAAGTTGGAGTGTAAGGAGCAGAATCCCTCCTGGAATTGGAACTACATGGATCCTCTCTGTCACACAGATAGCCACAAAAATTCTTTTTTCTTCTTCCTATTATTCCTTTTTTTTGTATTTTTTTTTTTTATTGAAGTCAGTGTTGCAATATGGTCAATGAGGGCATGAAAACCTAAGTCTTCTTACAGTTGATTTCATATTTGGTATTGGTTTGTCAGAAGGCAGGCATTGACATGGAAGCCATGTTCTAATGGAGGGTATATATTTGTCTTTTGCATTTCATTTTGGAGTAACTTTTTCTTTTACAGAGCTTCACGTATTTGAATCAGTACATTTTGCAAATTAAATATATTCTACCTATTGCTCACTGATTTCTTCTCATTCTATTTTGAAAGTGGTCTGTTTGTCTGGTATTATTAGAAGGTTGAATATCAGACCAAGAGTAGTAGAGGAGTTACTGCATAGCTATATGATCTGAGAAGCAAAGAAAAAATAGGAAAAATAATAGGAAAATTTCTCTCCTAAACACTAATAAAATGGATGTAGAAATAGAATGCATTCTAGAAATGTTGTCAATACCAATACAAAATTCAGGATTTTTCCATGCAAATATTAGGAAACATTTCTTTACTGACGGGGTGGTCAAACACTGGAACAGATTTCCTAGGGAGGTGGCTGAATCCTTAAGCCTGTCAGTGTTTAAGAAGCAATTGCACAATGCCCTTAATGATATGCTTTAACTTTGGGTCAGACCTCGAGTGGTCAGGCAGTTGGACTAGATGATCATTGTGCAGTCACCCCTTCCAACTTGGACTGGAATTCTATTCTAAATTTCAGGAGGAAATCACATGAGGAAATGTAATCATTTTGTGAAAATGATAGCATTTTCTCCCAGCAGTTTGCCATTGCTATGCATAACACAACACTCTGAATGGCCCTGTTATTATGTGTGATAGTAATTTCATGTACAGAATTATTGCCAGATACGGAATCATGCCTGCAGAACTGTCTGCATCTGATTTATTTCTGTATGAAGACAATTATATCTTTTGGTGCTAGGAATTAATACAAATCTAAGTAAATGGATTGGACATACTTAACCAGCTGAGAATGTGGCCCAATGAAAGGACTGAAAATATAACCACCTTTTTGGGACAGCCCAGATTTTTCATTTGGGAATGTATCTTTTTTTCTTATTTTTCAGAGATAAATTGCATTTGAACAGCTTAATGTATTTATTATATTCACATACTCAAAGACTGCGGTTATTTTATTAGAGCTGAGGTTTTTGGGCTGTTATAGCCAGTGAAGTTGAAGCTGAGCAGATGGATAGTGCTGTAGAGCCAAGTCAAAACCAGAAAAACCCTGAAGTCAATGAAATAAAAGCAACATTAAACAACTTGAAAGAGGAAGGCGAGCTAGAAAGAGAAATTGAAGAAAACAACAGGGAGAACATTTTCTGGGTTTGCTTTGAGAGCACAGAGAAATGCTGGGCAAGCAATGCCACAGTCTGGGAGTTTCTGCATCACCCCAGCTCTTTCTGGCACCATGGAAAAGCAGTGGCCAGCATGATTCCTAGAGGTGCTTGTCACTGGGCTCTCAAATTGCTCTTGCAATTCCTTCCTTCCCCCTCCTTTTTAAAGTCCTCTAAGCAAAGCGATCCTTATTCTTATCTGTTCATTCTTACACATGAGTCTCATTACTCTTTAGGCAGCACTTCACAGTTCTCAAAACCATTTTTTTGTATTATGTCATCTTTAAGATTGTGGGGCAATACCTGACCACAGCGCTCCCAATGAGAGCATACCAGTTACTGATACAGAGACATTAGGTTTGGGGATTATTGTTGAGTCAATTCCTAATGCTTTCCTAAACATCTCTGATCTCTCTGATGGATTATCTGTCAAACAGAAGATTTCCATTGAACTGTACACAGTGACATATGGGACTTTCTCCTGAGTGGCAAAAGTTAATTTAGTGCTCTTGAGTGTGCATCAGTTGTTTTATATGTAATAGCTTTCTGTAAAGATATTGATTTGGAGTACAGGAAGAAAGGTGGGGGTTTTTTTGAGGTTGTTACTCAATGAACTACCTCAAAAAGTTATTTGAATAATTTAAATCATTCCTTACCATAAACAAGCCATATTTTACATGACCCCTTTCCAAAAATAAGCACTGCCTCAAAAATTAACCTTAAAATATTTTATAGTCTAGTTTTCTAGCCAGAGATTACATCAATCTCAACATGAAATAAGAAAAAATGAGACTTGTGCTTTATGATAAAATTCAAAATCTTAGGTTGAGATTTCATCTTGGAGAAATGTTTTCTTTGTCTATACAGACATGCATATAAAAATGTTTTAAATGGAAGACTAAGCAGAAGCCCAACTTCTAATTACTGCAGAATGTGATCTGCTTTTAAAACAGTCAGCCAGTTCCGTCATTGCCATCGTCCTGCTTATGAAGAGTGACCATGCCATGCAGTATTTCTCCAGCAGAGATAACGGGTTATGGCTGTACTCTTCCTCTTTTACCCTGTCTCCACCAGTGAATGCTTCAAGTTTCCTTATTAAACACCAAATATATTCTTGTCCAATATGGATTTAGTATCTTCTGAAAATTGTCAGAAACACTAAGTTTGGAAATGGAAGCCAAGAGAGATCAGATTTATAATCTGGGCACTGAAGCCCACACCTGTTTAAGAACCTGTATTGCGATGTTATTAATATACTATTGTCCTTTTTTTTTTTTCCTTTTTTTCCCCCATCTCTTTTTACTCTTTCATTAGTACATTCACTTTCTCCTTGCCAGCCCAGCGACGTACCTGTGTTTCAATTCTAGATTAAGTGTCTTCCACAAAATTAAATTTTACTGGTCTTCTGATACATAACTTAGCTTGTGTGTCTCTGAATGCCATGAACATTTTTTTGCATCTGACATTAACATTATGAATGTATTGTACCTAGACACCGAGAGCTTCTTCTAATGAATGATCTAGAGAAGCCTGAGTCATTATTTAGGTTTAATTGTTTAAGATGGAAGTTATTCAGCAGCTCTCCAATGACATTTTTAATTAAATGCCAACAAGCATACATGTGTCCCCTGGTGTCAGGTTTAAATTTTCTGTATCAGAGGGTTCTTCCCACTATTCTACCCCATAGACCATGAGAATGTTAATGGTTTTGGTTAATACATCTTCATTTTAATATGATGTATTTAATCTTTTCATGTATTAGTTCTTAATTAAAGAATAATTCAAAATAACAAGATGAGGAAAAAATAAGTTGTTTTTCTCCTAATTAAAAATACTTCCAAAGAAGAGAGACTCTCAGCAAATTCCATCTGGATAACTCAAAGACAGAGGAAAATATGCCAAGAAAAAATATTCTTGAAGGAAACTCAGTTATAAACACTGTAAAAGCATGAAATGCATAGCACTAAAATTAATGTAGATGAGAGGAAAGAAAACTAGGAAAATATAAAGCAGCAAAAGATCCAGAATGACAAATAACATGCAAACTGGGGGCATAGGCAGATACTGGAAAAGGAGAAGGCAGGTAAACTGCAGAGGGTGGGTAGTACTGCAAACCATCTGATTACAGTGCAATTAATGCAAATGTTAGACACATTATCTGTCTCAGTAGGCACTCTCCATCATTACAGTAGTGGAGACCCAAGTGGCTGTATAGTAGAGCATTCCCAGAGAAAGGAGGACCAAGGAACCAAGTAAATCTAAAGCCCATCATCTACAATTATTGCATCTCTCTGGAATACTGGCCATCAAGATAATTTTGTACAAGAAAACTGTCTTAAGAAAGCTAGGTTCAAAATGCCAAATGCAAAAATCCACAAATTATTATTGTTGTTATTCATATTAAATAGCTCTCTGTGTTTGCAATGAAGCAAACTTAGTAAGTATTGTCACTTAATGAAAACACTACTTGGGATTAACCCACACAGAACCTGGTATTTTGTAGATAGTCAGAACTTGATAATGTTTGCATACATGCATTGCAGGTAGAACTAGTTGCCAAGTAATGAATGATTTGTTACAGCTACTCAGAAAAAAGTACACAGTTAAAAAAGATGTACCATAGGCATAGCATGTGTAATACAGATTTTTCTCCTACAATGTTTACATTGGAATTGAGCTGTATGATGTGTTTGATTCTCTTACAGACACAGCATGAAACAGTATAAAAAATTTCTGTGTTAAGAATATAATTGAATACCATCAGTACATCTTGTACTAAAAGGAAACTTGAAGACAGATCTCCTGTATTTTATATTAGCGGTCTACATTATATGTGAAACATGGTGGATGAGGAAATTATCACTTGGCGTAATCACTGAAAGCACCTCAGTTTGTCTCCTAGTAAAAAGCCATTGCAGCTTTGCAGTACAATTAAACTATTGGGATGGTAAGCGACTCAAATTTATCATATGATGTGAAATGAAGCTATAACTATCATGAACTCCCTGGGGCTCCAGATGTGCAAATACATTGCCTGGCTGTTTCCTTTCAGATTTCCTTAGTTAAGTAGGTAAATTACACTGAAAGGACTAAGAAAATAGTATAGAGTAATTTGCTGTTCAGTTTAGGTGTGAAAGTTTTGAGTGATTTACGTTGTATTTGAGTTTCTTTGTATACTTATATATCAGAATATTTTCATATTGTCTATTAAGGAGTTTAAATATAATCAATAGTGAATAGCTACAAGGCAAGATTAAAATTATGCCAGTGTGTCTCACCAATGGTAATGTGTTTTAAGGGTTCTTGTTCTAGGAAGTATTTAGCATTGCCAGAAAGTTTTAGTTGTATACAGGGTTATTAACCTGAATATCAATCCTTGTGGATTTGAATTACTACATTATGCCAACAAGACCCTTCTTTCCTTTCCATCTATATAAAATACTTTAAAAGGTAGGATAATCCTATTCCTGTATCTCTTGTGAAACTGTTCTGGTTATCCAGCTCATCCTGGTGTGTCTTGAAAAAATCCTGTTTGCAGAGGTTTGGTATCTGCAAGCCTCTCCCGTACACAAGTTCCACAGAAAATTAAGGTATACGTTTTTGGAAAGGCTTGGTACAAGCCCAGTAGGTAAATAGATCTCAATACATTCAAAAAGATAAAAATTACAGAGTTGCAAATTGGAGCTAAACTGATTCAAATTATTTCATTATGGCAGTGTTAGTGAGGGGGCTGGAAGCTGCAGTTGGTACCTGACACTTCCCAAACAGGCAGAGTTCTTTGCAACGCTCTCACTTTGCAGCGCTTGCAAACAGATGTTTGCTATTTCTCATCAAGAGTCAAGAAACTCCTTCAACTGCAGAAATGGCTTTTCATTGTTTCAGACAGTTATTTTCAGAGCAGAAGTAATTGTGTGGGGAATAGAAATGGAATAACTACTCACCAATTTAAGTCTACAAACCCCAGAAAATACAGGGCTTAATATTGGCAATTGTTTAGCTTAGTGGTTTTGCACACAAGTTACATTTCATGAATATTTTCAGAGGTGACAAGGAGTCTGGTAGCATACTGTGTATGGCGATATACTTGTCAACTGTGACTTTTCATTATGTTTGCCACTTCTGTTACTGCCACTGCTACCTGTCTTTCAATGGTGTATCTTCTCCACTTGGGCTGATTAAATTGACTGACGGGATTCGAGGGACAGTAAAGAATGCTTACTCATGTGAGTTATGCCTGTTTCCAGGATAAACAAAGCATCTGGCCTTAGCTTAATGAAGGGAAAGACCACGAGGAGTTTCCAGTGACTATATTAATAACTTTCATGCTTACCGGAGTAAAAAATAGTGCACTTGTGTATGTGCATAATTTTGGGTTAATGTGTTTTTAAAAGATTGGTTTCTGAAGCTTGTCCCTGAGTTTTCATAGGCCAGGTGGGAAAGAGATTTCTGGCTGTGGATCCATTATCTAAGATATTTCCTGGATTTATGCCATAAACTATAGAACTGAATACTATTTTTAAATGTAATTTTTATTTTTCAGAGCCAACATTTCAAAAGTTTGCGTGTGTGGGTGTACATAATTATGTTTTGTTTGCTTGCTCTCGAAAATCTGGTTCATATTCTTTTTTTGTCTGATGAGATTTTTTGATGCTGTTGTATTATTTTATGTTATTCACCATATTGTTTTAATAAAACTCTTTGTTCACAATGAGTCATAATGAAATCAGGATTAATATTTTGGCAGCAACACATTAAATGCTAAAAACTATAGACTTCTATGTGCTTTTGTGAGATTTTAGTCAACGCCAAAGGAATTTGCAAATCATACTGTACTTAGGCTGCTTTTCATTGCATGCTTTAAGAATGCCATGTTTCATTACAGCAGTGGTGAATGTGGCCATGAATTTACAGTAATTTACTGCAAATAAAGTACAATTGTTGTTTTGGCATCATAAAAAAGGATTTAAATAATGAAAATATATAGCTTTAAAATTATATGATCAAGGCACACTTAGACATACACAGTATTAATTTTACTTTAGGCTTAGAATCCTGTTTCTTGTCCTATAAATAAATATTATAATCAGTAGGTCCCAAACACAAAAGCACTTGCAGAATAGATTTTTACGTCTTTCTCAACAAAAAAAATTGATGAGATTTTCTTCCCCCGTTGGTCAGGATTGCTGTCTACAAAAACGTACCATTAAATGCCGATCCTGTCATCATATGTGTGTATTTTTAAAAGTGTGACTTCATCTCATTTACAGGAATTGCAATGAAATTACTACAGGTAAGGAAGAGTCTTATCTATCAGACGGTACTTCTTTTTTTCACTATCAATTAAATACAAAAGTAACTTATTATGCAGAAATTATACCAGTAGCAACATGAGTATAGAGCAGTATTTTGAATTATTTATTCTGGAAAAATGCCAGGCTGATGGTTTAATTCCTCCAACTGATATATATTTTTTAAGCTAAATACATACATAAACTCCAAGTCAGCTTTTCCAGTAACTCTTTTGCTTCTGATATGTTACTTACGTGTTTCTTCAGTTCAGTGTTGAGAGTTCACTTTCCAGGAAGTGCTGTCATGTCATTATTCCAGTGAGACATATTTTAGTAGTAATAATAAAACCAAACCAGGCTTTAACCATGCAAACCCTGAGAGTTATTTGCACCACAGGGTTGTGGTGGTGGAGGGGAGGATTATAGCAATAAAACACAGAACCCCTTTTTCTTCAAAAAGCAAAATGTTGATGTTTTCCTTACTCCATGATAAAACCAGGATTTTATTGTTCCTTCTCTTCTACATGATAGAAAGCAGATTTTTCCAATGCATTTTCCCTTATAAAATGGCAGCTACTTTTATTGATTATCCTGAGCATACCTGCTTGCTTTCTTCTGTACTTTACCTTTGAAAGGTAAAAGAAATGTTTGTGCCTATCAGGTTCCTCCTTTTTTCACCTCAATAAACATTTCTCTGGGTGAAGATAAAGGGACAAGGTAGACTTAAACAACTCTGTATTTGTTGACTGTTTACATTGTTTTGATGTCTATGTAGCACTGTACATTCTTTCTGTGAATCACATTTAAAACTTATCGCTTATGAGTCATTATAAAAGTATCACATATGTTTGTCATGGAAACATTATTAGCAAAGAGAAATTCTTAGTGAAGTAGCACAGATGCTATCCATGTGTATGTGTAAGGCCTTTGTATATGCAAAGATTCATTAGAAGCACTCTGATATGTGTTTGACTCATCACAGTGCTTCTGCTGGTTTTGGAGAGCTCTGGCTGGTACTCTACGTATGACTGAGTCTTATAAAGCAAAATTTCAGCATTTCAATGTACTTTTTTCTGTGCATAGACAGCAGTATTGTATTTTCCTTAGGGCAAAAGCTCTTCTCCCACTGGTAATGCAAAGCATCCACACAGGTATGTATATATTGAAAAATGTCCATTAAAAGGCCTAATGTAGAATTGGAATTTCAACTTGGAACTAAAATACAGAGAAATAAAAGCTCTAAAGGTTTTGTTCCGAGGTCGAATCCAGAATAGGTGTGTAAGGGTGCTGAGGAGCAGAACATCATAAATTGGAATTGAAACATGAATTTGTGGTAAAGCAATATTGGGAAAACATCACAGATATCTGTAACGCTAAAATTAAAGACAAGATATCCATCACCTGTCTGTTCTCCCTTACTTAATATTTTTCTGTGCAATGACTGTAAGAGTCCTCCAGTCTTTCTGCTATGTGACACATTATTATTTTTTAAGTTAGTACTTAGAAATGTTACAGAGAATGATTAACTATTAAGTCCAACATGTAATTTAAGGTGGCCAGTCAAGAGCTCTGACCTGTGCTCTGGTCTGTGCAAAAACACTGATGGAGGAATATCAACTTTTGAACTTCTGCTTTCCTTCCAGTTATTTTTATCTTCTGTATTAAAGATATGTTTCATTATAATGTATTTCCACCAAAGTGCAAAGCATAGCAGAAAAAGTACAAAATTAAAAATTAGTTTACATCTCCAGGTTCACAATCTGCCAGGACACTACCTAATCTGCTTTAACAGCAAGGGATGGCATAAGAATCTGGGGAAAAGCTTACAGTCAAAGTATTGCCACCATCCAGTGGGACTGCTGCCATCCAGTGGGACTTGAACAGGCTGGAGAGCTGGGCAGAGAAGAACCTAATGAGGTTCAACAAGAGCAAATGTAAGGTCCTGCACCTGGGGAGGAAGAACCCCAGGCACCAGTAGAGGTTAAGGGTGGATCTTCTGGAAAGTACTACTGAGGAAAAGAGTCTGGGAGTTCTGGTGGATGGCAGGCTCTCCATGAGCCAGCAAAGTGCCCTTGTTGCCAAGAGGGCCAATGGAATCCTGGGCTGCATAGGAAGAAGTGTGGCCAGCAGATCAAGGGAGGTCATTCTCCCCCTCTACTCTGCACTGGTGAGGCCACAATTGGAATACTGTGTGCAGTTCTGGGCTCCCCAGTTCAAGAGGGACAGGGAACTACTGGAGAGAGTCCAACGTAGGGCAACCAAGATGCTTAAGGGATTAGAACACCTCCCTTATGAGGAAAAGTTCAAAGAGCTGGGGCTCTTTAGCCTTGAGAAGGCTGAGAGGAGACCTTATCTATGTTTACAAGTTCCTAAAGGGTGGGTTGAAGGATGATGGAGCCGGACTCTTTTCAATGGTTTCCAGTGATAGGACAAGGGGCAACGGGCATAAGCTGGAACATGGGAAGTTCCACTCAAATATGAGGAAGAACTTCTTTATGATGAGGGTGACAGAGCACTGGAACAGTCTGCCCAGAGAAGTTGTGGAGTCCTCTTCTCTGGAGATTTTCAAGACCTGCCTTGATGCAATCCTGAGTGATGTCCTCTAGGCAATCCTGCTTTAGCAGGTTGGACTAGAGGTCCTTTCCAACTCTGTCAAATCCGTGGATTTAAATATTTATGTTTTAGCAAAGTTGTCTGGCAATTTGTTACTTGAATTAATTTCCTGAAAATTTAAGTCCAGAAGAGAAAATAACCCATAGCTGGTTTACTAGAGTACTGATGGCAGCTTGGATTTCCTGTGCTGTTACTGCTATAAGAGTATACATATAGAATCTGTGCTTATGTATGTGTTTATCAATGGAAAAAATAGGGGAATTAGGCTGATTCTCACAGATTAATCAAATTCTTTCCACGTTTTTTATCTACTATGAGGTGAAGTTATAGAACAAAAGCCTACTTCTTTAAAATCACTTTGCATGCTCTCTTCATACAGGAGAGATGGCTGCTATGAATAAGATTAATGACATGAAATTTTTGCATTGGTGGCGATACATTCTGCATACTCTATTATTGTACTGTTCCATATTCATGGTTTTTTAGCAGTAATGTCTATGTTGTGTTGGTTAAAAACAAAAGCAAAACAATTTTTTCATCAGCATTGGAATTAATGAAGCCTACTTTGTAACGACATTGTGTCCCAACTCACTCTACGGCAACAACCCACATCTCGTCACAGTGCTTCCAGCTCCATTCCACATTTTCCTGCTCCTCAGCATGTCCCCAGTGTCCCTTCCCCTTCCCTTGGTGTCTGTACCATGAGAGGTAGCATGTGCTGTGGCTGATGCTAAATGATGTGCGCTGGATTACACCTGGTTACTGGATAACTATAAACTAAAATAAGGGGCCTAAAGTGGAGAGAAACGAGCAGAGGTGATCTCACCCCTTAGCACAGACTAAGTTCCAGTTTCTCTCCTTTACTAATTTAATTTCATGAAGATTGTAGGAACTTATTTATTCTTGAGGCACCTTTCTGAGTGTCAAATGTCACTGGAATTATAATTCTATTAAATTGGATTGAACCAGGCTAAAATACCATAAGTTCTCAAATCTGCTAGATCTGCAGAAAGCACAGCCTCTCACTCCCATGTTCACAGTGTATTCAAGCAGTTTTTCATAGAGCGTATGTTTGTATTATAACATCATGGTAAAGGCAGGTTGGTCTGATGGCAAGTTTAATGCTTACATTTCAACTTTTGTTTCTGATCTGGTGTCAAAATAGATTCTGAAGAAAATTTTTATTCCTTGTTGTGGGGGAAAAGGGAGAGTTAGAATTTGCCATTTCCTCTGACCCAGTGAGGGACTCTGCCCAACTCAGTTTGTCATAAGGAAACACAAGGAAGGTTGTAAAAAAATCAAAACTATTTTCAAAATATAATTGACTCATAAAAATGCTAGTTCACGTTCTTCTTAGTTCCTTCATGCACCCTTCTGAGAGTCTCAGTGCAGGTTAAATGTTTACGGGAAAGATCCTACTGGCAAAAGAATGAATTGGAACATAAGATGTTAAGATCTCATTGCTCTGCACCACCCTAACATTAAGCTGGAAAGGCAAGTTGAAATTCACTATTCCAGAGCAAGAAGGAAACCAAATTAAACTTGAGGAAAATTCTGAGATGAAAGCTGGTTGAAAAGCATGGACCAAGGCCATAAATTTAAAACAGGTTGAAAAGTCTTCCACCATACCAAGCCTGATGATACTGTGGCAGTGACCTGACTCCTTAATTAACATGACTGCTAATTAATTCTGTAGACTCTTGGCTTCCAAAGATTTCAAAGAAAAAATCAATATATGTTGCCCATTTTTTCTGCTTTAGATGAAGATCCACTATTGCTGTTATCTTTCTTCTTTGCAGTTTAAATTAACAGCTTCCAGGCTATTTTAAATTATTATTCTTCTGTAATTTTTTCTTGCTTGTGAATATTTGAGTTGATAAAGCAAGACACATTCCCTATGTGTGTGTTGTTCTGTTGCCTGGGATACGATATATGATTTACATTGCATCCAATGGGAATATGCTCAAATGCCTCTCCTGAAAAATACGTAAATTGCTTTTTTTTCCTCATTGTGCCAATTACCTTAAACCCTTCTTCCTACTCCAAAGCAAAATCATCCATAGAAAAGTGTATTTTCTATGTTCATTTCCATGTGATGATTGGATGTGATATCCCCAGGAAAAGATTTTTCTCTCATATTTCCATATGTGCGAGTCTCGGCTCCTGTGTTGTGTATACTCTGAAATCTTTTGATCATGCATCAGACTGTTCCCTTTACCACTTTGATAAGTATTTCTCTTCCATTACATTTGTAGGCAATCCTACTTATACCAGGAATCCTTATCTCTTGGGAGGATGGGATTTGTAGGTGAAAAAGTTGATTTCCATTACTTTGCTGGTATGAATGGTGACAGTCAGTTTAAATACTCATTAGCTGAAGAAATAAAGTAGATTTCAGTAAGTATTTTAAAAGTAGCAACTGTGGGAAAAATGGTCCTTTTGACCATTCAGATGATTGATAACACTGGGAACTGAGGCACAGGGGTATGTGGCACAGCCCTCCATGTCTAATTCCACTGCCCTTCCTAGTGCAGCTCCTACTTTAGAAGATGGGATGAAGCTGCAGACGTGGGATGGGGGATTCCTTTGATAAGTACTTGGTTTACAAGGACTCATTGCATAAAAGAACATGTATTGTGTTTCAAGTGAAGATTTTAATTATTTACCAAGACTTTGTTAACTTCCTCTAGTGAATACTCCTTCAGCATTGCTGCATTGGTGGCCTTTTTTACCAGGAATCATGCTTTCCAACCATGCAGTTTTATTTAACTTTCTGTAAAGCATATTTTATTCGTATTAGCAGATTTGATTGTGCAAGTCAATTTTCATTCATATTTTTTTAGTGTTAACATTTCTTTGTAGCATAATTTTACCCTTATGTTGATATACACAGGTTTTTTAACCATGTGGCCTAATCGTAATTTTCGTCACCTATACAAAAGAGCTAGAATCTGATGACAAATGTTCACAATAGGTATATATTCTTACCATTTGGGCAGGCAGGGAAACTAAGCATCATGATTTTATAGTGAAATCTTGATGGAGCAACAACTGCCATCACTAGTCACAAGTTCATCTGGATCCCTCGTTTGTAATGGGTCGATCAATCAGCACACTGCTGTCATCCATTCCACCTTGAAACAGTTTATTTTATGGTTTAAATCTAATTATTTGGAATTATTTTGAATGGAGCTCTCTAGAAAGGAAAACAGTTTATATCAATTAGTAGAAGCAAACATATGTTCTGTAGCTTTGCAAAGATCCTATTTAGAATTCTCAAGCACAGTTAGGGCATGTACATATTTTAAAATAAAACATAATATGTCACACACAACTGTGACAGAAGGGGAGCTGAAATGTAATAATGTTATGAATGCCACAGATGAGGCAGTGTAAAAATCCAGAAATATTGGTATGTCACCTAGTTATTGAGAGAGACTCTGTGACAGACTTGTGCAGTGTATGCTTTGCAGGACAATTTCTTTGCCATACTAAGAGTTAAAGGGCAGCTGCATTATTTGTTTCACCTGAGGACTGGCAGGCAATACCCAACCAACTGTCTGACTGACTAGGACGTACGTTCATGGATTCTTGAAGAAAAACACCTGGGAGGTAAAAACAGCTTGCCAGATAAGGCAGTCATGTATGTGTGTGAGTTTTGAGGCCTTTGGCCAGGAAGCAAGAGATTCTAAGGATGTAAACTACCTAGTCTTCTTAGGAAGAAAAAAAATTGTCAAACATCAGGGGGTGACATGGGCATCACTTACAGGGTACACTTCATAGCAGATCGCCTGTGGAAGTTTCTGTAGGAATTGGTTATCCCAGTATGTTGGTATTGGTAAGCATAAGAGGAAAGCAAGGTATGTCTAGCATTTTTCACTGTTTGCAAGAGATATTTGCTTTCTACTAATTAATAATTTGCTGCTTGAATGAAGGGTTCTTCTATTATCAAAATGATTGTATGAGGAAAGTACAGGTACTTATCAGATTAACTGATATAACATTGTTGATACACTGTGACCCTCAATCCAATCTGACATGAGGAAAATTTCATGATTAACGTTATCTTCTAAATGAGAGGAGGCCTAAAATGTGGGTGAAGAAACTTGAAGTTAGAGTTTCCTGAGTAATTACGATAGTCTTTAGCTTAGATCTGAATTAGATCATTCAATCATCATGAAAGCACTGTTTTCAACATCCCATAGCTCTCAACAGATGGAGGTGTATTTCAAACTGTGTATACATTTGAATGAGACAAGGCAAACATACAGATGAGTAAAAATAGACTGGGCTTCAAAGTGCCTTTGCCGTTTCTCTTTAAAATTGAAATACTACTTGAAACTATGGAACATCTTGTACTCTTTGAAGCATTTGTTTTGTCCTCCATGAAGCTAATTTGGTCACGTTTCAAAACATATTACTGTGTTGTGATCACAGTTCTTGTTTAATGCATAAATCTCACCCACAGGATCTCAGAGTAGAGAAATTAGAGTAATGGGCTATAAAGGTGATGAAATTTTACAACAGTCTATCCATTAAAGCGGTTTAATTATTATTTCTGTACTGTAGACAAAAGAGGCTCATGCTGCTTTCTTACCTGGCACCAAGGAGTGCCAGTCTGGGAGTGGACATCTGAATGTTAACTGACTTTCATAAGCCTGCAGGAATATAAATGCATCATGAAGTTATACTTGACAGTCCTGAAACACTCAAACGTTTTTACCATTTCTCACAGACATCAGGAAAAAAGTTCTAAGAAGTGTAATAAACTAGAGTAGATATATTTTTAAATTGAGATATCTCTAAGATAATCATAACATATATGGCTAGTGCATCAGTGTTACACGCAAAATACGGATACACATGTATAGACATGATTTTCACTTGCTGCAACTAAAGACTATGAAGAGACTCAGTTCCTTTGTGAACCACTTTAAGTCTACTAGTGAAAACACTGTATAAGAGCTAGGTATTATTATCTTTTATTGCTTTCTTCAAAAGACTGCCAAGGGCACTCGGGGTGTTGAATGGTGTTCTTGTATTAGAGACTAGTAAAAACACAAATAAATAACTAAAGCACTTTTTATGGGTTTAATTACTTTTAGACATTTGAACAATGTAATTCCTAATGGAAATGTTGATGAATCTCTATTTTATCACCATTTGTTAGTCTATAGAGAGTCTTAAATAGTGGGGGATTTATAAATTTTTTATTAGATTTTGATAATTCATCTTGGGGTACATGTGTATTCAGGAAATCTGAAACTTAAAAGAGCATAGCTAATCAGATGGATAACACTCAACACTCCTCTAGCTCCAGTTGCATGTGGAGCATGCAGTTTCACGAATGTTTGATTGCAGTAATTGGTATTCAGAAGTGCTTGGGCAGTTTTTAAGTAGGGCTATATGTATAGTTGGCCAAGTTTTTAGGTTATGTTAGGTTGCACAATGTTGGCTACACTTTTTAAAACTTGGCAAATACATGCAGAAAAGTATGATTTTAAGTTGTATGTACATTCCCCATGATTGTGGGCGCAACTAAATAGGGGAATGCAGGTGTACCTGGTTAGTTGATTGCAGTTGAATGTGCAAGGTATCTGTGCACTGTTATTGAAAGTATTTGCATAACAGACATGTACATCCAGTAGTAAAATATAGTTACTAAAATCAAAACTCTTTTCAGCTCATCGATACATACAGGTTAGGAATACAAGAGAGAACAGTTTTGGAACTGTAGTCTTCTAAAGTACATTTCTTGAATGTGCAATTTATCATTTAGAAGGGCCTTCCATCAGAAAGTTGTTTTGGCACTGACATCAGGATGTTGTATATTCTGAAAGGATACAAATGAATTGTTCCGTAGTTGTGGAAATAGCTCTTTACTTAGCTTGAAAGCAGGGACAATGCAGACTAGGATGGTGCAAAATTGTAATGAATCCTATCTAATATCAATCTGTCTTCATGACAACAGATGCAAACTTTGCAATACTTCAGCTGGCATATAATGAATATCTTATATCACTATGCTAACAAGCTACTTCTATGTTTTTGTGGATTTCAAAATACTATTGAGGGCACAGAAGCTGTTTGTTCCTTTATATCTAACTAGGCATAAGAATAAAACTGGGTATGACTGAAATCCTGTGCTATAATAAGTTCAGTTTAGATATATAGGAAGCAAAATTGCATTTTTGAAAACTATTTTCCATTCTGAAATGGGTAATAATTAATGACATAACAGAAAACATTAGCCAAATCAAGATTTTAATTTTAACATGAATGGCACAGTATTAACTATTTTAGAATTACCTAACTATGGAACATGTGTTCTTCACTCCAAACTATAATAGTTGTTTTAAAATGAGCAATCGACTCACTGTTAATGTAAGAGGGCCAATTTTATCCCTCATGTAACACCCAAAAGAAGGCTGTTGGATTTACGTCAGACTCTAATTTTAAATTGTGGGCTTTTTGTTCTGAAAAACAGTTTCATATTGCATTTTCCTTCCTGGAGACAGCTGTATAGTTTTGGAGTATTATACAACTTCACTAAAGCCTTGACAGCCAATGTCTGATCCCATTCCAGAGATTCATGCTTGCCAGCCTAATAAGAACAGGGTCAATTATTTTCTTTTTAATCCCACTGGATTTCCCCAAGGAGCAAGGAAAAGAGTTACTTCATTGCCTGGCACGCCAGGATTTCGTAAACCCACTGCTGCTATTTCAGTCCTGGTGCTCAAGTGGAGTGGGAGAGCAAGTCTTGAAAGCCTTGTCTCTGGAGCTGCATAGAGTGTGTATGTCAATGCTTAAAAAACACATTCTAACATTTAACTGAGCCTAGTAAATTAGTTATATTAAAGTGCAAAGAAAAATATAGCCAAAAATACACTTTTTCATTAAGTTTCATTAATTTATTACATGCTTTTCCAGGACTCTAATTGCTAGGTTTGAAATACGTCATCACAAGGGCAAATCTGTAAATGATACATATAACATATATTTTATATCTATATGAACTCAGCCACTCACAAAAAAAATATAAGTCTACAGTGCATTCATTATCTAATATTGGTTATGATTCAGTTATATAAAAGAAGTTTTAAAAGCTTTCTGGAAAAAATAAATTTTGTATTGGTCAAAGGTTGCTCAATTATCTTTTTATTTTGAGCTTTTGAGCAAAACCATCAGCACTGTTCTTATGCACTGTTCTTTTTCATGAAATCTGACTTCCAAGGTGCAGCCTGGAATATCAATTCTGGGGAGGGCTGATGAAAATCCTCTTACTTTGATACGTAAATAAATAAGATTGCTGAATGTGTGAACACAGTGTATTATGGTTACAAACACAGGACACCCGCAGCTCTCTTAAAGTAGATTCAGATGATCCATTCCCTCTTTGGACATTCTGATAGATTGGAAATTCAAGAAGAAGAAAGAAAAAATAACCCCAGTTATCTATCAAGAAAAAAACTATATTTAACCAACTGATGGTAAAGCTGTGTCAGCTTCAATACAGAGTTATACTGCGAGAGGGATCTGACTAATTTCGTCAGCTTCTTTCCTGTATATTTTGTATAAATGTAGTCCTCTCTTCCTTTAATAAACAATGAAGACTTTGCACTAGAACTCAGAAGAGCTTGTGAAATAGTAATGATTTTGTTTCTAACCTTCCTGCCTTATTTTCACTAGTGTGACCAGGTATGTTTTGTAGGGCTCAAAAAACATGTTCCTGATTTTTGAGATGAACAAATTTAGGCCTGCAGCCACCAATACAAAGCAACTCATAAATATACTGTTATGTTGCATTGCAGTCTTTGAATTGCATTAATATCTTTCAATTTGGAATTTTGGCTGACTGCTGACACTTCACAAGCTCTGGGTGAGGTAGATAAGCATTATCCTTATGTTACAGGTGGAGAAACTGAAGCGTAGAGGAAAGAAACATGCCAGTGAGAGAGCTTAAGCCTAGATCTTAGAAATACTAACTCCAGCATCCAACTGAATTCAGAATAAGAGTGTGTTGGTGAAAGTCACAGGTAGGAGCCTTTACAGTATTTTCGTACTTAGACCTATGCTTCTAATAACAAAGGAAAGGATGCTCTGAGAACCAGCCCCTGTGACTGTCCTGCCTATGGGTGTGCATCCTGGGTAAGTCATACTGCTGCTGCCTCAGTTCCTGGAGAGTAGTGACACAACGAAATAGATGGTTGTAGTTTAGAGTTTAGGGAACAGCAGCTCTGTCTTCTTTCAAAAACTACTGAATTAAAAGCCTTAGATCCCAAATTCTGGCATGACTTGCTCCTATGAATTGAGATAAATGTAAGATATGAGTGCTACCACACAGTTTTCTTTTTTTCTGCCATGCTAAAGCCCTCTTTGAGCTGTTAAAAATCCAAAATCCTAATGTGATTATTAGAACCTTGGAAAGGAGAACAGTAAAACATAATTTACCTATAGAGTAGGGAATATTTCCTGCTGACACAAATTGAACTTCAGGACCTTTAAAAGTCATGGAAACTTTCTCGCCGTTGGGAGATGGGATTTGATTAGAAGCTCCAAAGTCCACTTCGTCACCCAGTAGTAATGATGATAGACTATGCCTGGTATTCCAGTTTGCTTAGCAGCCATGGGGAAGAATTTTTTACTTGATGTTTTTCTCCCACTACACAATAGAAAAGAAAGCTACTAATATGATTAACAAATAATAACTGTGACCCTGGCCTGCATCTATTGCTATAGCCCCATGAAATTAAAGGAGGCTATCCCAGTTTATACACGCTAAAGATCTCTCCCAATAATAATAAAGCAGTAAGGTGTTAAAGAGCCTTATGACATTAAAAAAACTAGCTGTGGATCTGTTAATGACAGCAGGGAGGATGTACCTCCATTGTCTCCACTTTGTACCAAATATTAATATATATCTTTGCTGAGTATTTCTCAGCCTAATTTTTCACTATGAAGGCTTAACAAAGCTTTTTGATGAGGTCTTGTTTCTCAGTCTCTTCTCAAATTGATTATGGTTGCAGCATGGCCAAATGTCAGCCAAGAAACAGCAATTACAGGTAGTTGTATTTCATAGATTTTGCATAGAAAATACTGCACCCCGGAGGCATTTTTTCATTTAGATCTGTTTCAGAAATTCAATGTTTTCTGTCCAAACCAGCCCATTCTTCTACAATGCCAGTGTTGTTTTATTAAATGAAGACTTACCTTTTAATATTCACGAAACTTCAGAATGTGAAATAATGACCAGACCCCAAAATAGGCTTTAAACTATTTATGATCTGCCATCTGGTGGCCTGACTTGTTTGAGCTGCTGCACTTCTAATTTACACTGATGTAATTCTGCTGACATCAATGGTTTTAATATGCTCCTTGTGGTTAATGAGCTTGGTGTGGGACTAGCATCTGGTCCACTTCTGTCCAGACCTTATTGCTGTGAGCGTGATCTGTAGATAGTCAAGCCACTTGAAAAATCAGTAGGCAGCTTCCTTTTGCTGAAGGAGCAAAAGCTGCGCTAACCTTGTTGTGGATGAAATTTCCCTTTAGCCACCCTCATTTTTAATAAATGACGGTCAGGGATTGTGTTGCCTCTTTGGGTATTACTGAGATGGCTAGTAATCCACTTCTTGCCAAAGTTGTCATGTATTATTCCTATTTATAGCTAAAAAGCATTGCAGTAAGTGCTAAATAATTGAGATTTGTTTATATTGCTCTCCTGTCCTTTTCAGTTCTTCCTTATAGCCCAGAGGCATGGCAGATTTACAGACTGGTTCAGGTCTTCATTTCTGCAACGGGTTAAGATACATTGAGCTGCACCTGATCTAAAGCTATGATCATGTATTATTCCACGGTTGTATCTTATCTAAGATTGGAATCATTTAAACTGTGAGGAAAGAGATCAATATGATAGAATGGCTGTACTTTTAATTAAATATTTAGGGGGCATGGCTTGTATACCAGTGGCATAAGTAAAAGTGTAGATCAGGTGTAAGAACTGTCGCAGAATTGATACACTGTCCTTGAATATATCTTCCTTGAACATAGGTATTTTAGGTAATTAACAGAAAGCAATTTACTCATATTTAAAAGATTTTTAAAAATCCTATGCTGCTTTTTGGGGTTTTTTTTGTGTTTCATAAGATTCAAATATAGCAAGAATAACGGAACTCAACATTCATGCTGGATATTGTGTTCTCTCTTCTAAAGTGCCTTACGAATGTAGAGGAATTTATCCTCTTTAAGGATAAACGTGCTTTAAGGTAGATAAGTACTGCCATGAATAGGGTTAGGTGAAAATGAGTGGAAAATTATGTCAGCGTTTCTACCTATGTAAATTACTTGGCTATATAACAAACACCAAAATGGGAAGATATTTTATGATTTGGATGTGATTGTTTCATTACACCCGGAATGCCATTCAGCCCTGGAAATTTGCATTGTCTTTGCTGGATGGCTCTAGAAATGGGTATAAAACCAGTATGCTACCAGAGGAGATGTATTTTTATTTCTCCACACTGGTGCTTTCTCTTCCTCAAAGATGGAAGATTAATAGGTGAACACTTGAAAATCAATATCTCCTGCCCCTGCAACTTCATTTAGAATTAGGACTTGGACACACAATTTTCATAGTTTCACAACTGGCAACTAGAATCTGATGAAGCTGCCTGAACTTCCTTCTCTCCAGTTGGGAATTCCACTTGCATGCAGAAATAACAAATGAGATGAGAAGGAATGATATGGAATCAATTGTATTAATTTAATCTGTCGAGGAAGTAGAAAGAGGGAAGAGATACAAATAGAAGGTGCTGCACTCTCACACTGTGTTGTCATAATGACTTCTTGCCTTCTCCTGGAGGCTGTTATAAATGTTGTTGCCCAGATACTGTGCTATTTTACATGGAGGGGTTTATAATCAGTTTCCAGCAGCAAAGGACAAACTACACCTCTGCTTGGCACATGAAGCTTTTTGCTGCGTGCATTACAGCCAAATGTGAGTATTGGGATCTGTCTTTCTTGATAATCTCCTTTATAATTCAGTTTTGTTTCTTTGGGAGAGCTATCTATTTGGCAGTTTTCAACAAATCATTTTTGCAAGCGTAGATAAAATGATTAAGTAATTATTTTAGCAGAATCATTCTGTATAAATTACTCAGACTGTCTCTTAAGAGTTAGTTTTCTCTTTTGCTGACATCTCATTCTTTATATGCCAGGAAAATATCTGACTAGTTTTCTAAACAGTGTGTAATTATCCTTTAATTTCTACCTTAGCCTTTCCTATCATGAGTATGTCTTCATCTTCAGACTTCTTGCTGTTGAATATTTTATCCCTCCCCAAAGCCTCTTTCATAAGCTTGGTTAGTCTTTGCAAATGGTCGTTCATAAATGTTGACCCCTTTTTAGTGATAGTCTATTTCTTACTAGTTGTGGAATATACAAGCCTAGCTCTTATTATGTAAGCTCAGGGCTCTCACTCAATTTTTTCCCTGCTTTTCCTGCTTTGTTTAATTTAATTATTTCCCATAGAATTCTAAAATTGACTTATGTGGGGAAATTGCTTTGTGACACTTGCAGTGCTTTTCCTACAGTCCTGACTTTTCTGTAACTGTTAATTTTCAAAATGGAATCTCCAATTAGTGTCCTCAGATACATGTCACTAACGTGACTGAAGTTATTTTGCTTAGTCTATGGTTCGTTTGATTTAAAGTATATGATTCTCATTTACACTAACTCCCTTTTACAGGGGACTGGTAACATACAGGAGATTCATGTTAACATTCAGTCTGCTCTCATCATAGACTGCTGCTAAATATGAAAATTTGACCCTTGAAATTTTGGGTTGTGTACAGACAGTCAAAATATTTTTGTCTGTAGAAGTTTGTTGTTCAACTTTATGAGATTTTTAGTTAATCACTTCAGCATGGAGATGATTCTTCTTCTACATTGTGTACATAATAAACATTAAGGTTCATTTGGACTCTTTGCATACCTTAGATTTTAAACTATTCTCACCAGTTGTATTGGTCTTTAAGGACCTTTAATATTAGAAATATCCTGAAATTCCATAGTGCTTTTATTCTTTGTTTATAGTTCATTACTACTACCTCTCCATTTAGCCATTGTTTCCTCTAAACTTTTGTCTAATTTCTTTAAGAACTCTTGTAAGAACTCAAAAATGTTGTTTTAACCCCAGAGCTATTAATCTCCAAGAGTGGTCTTTGGTGGCACCTCCCGAGCACATTTATTTCTAGATGTCAGTTGTGATATAAAAGTGAGAATTCCAGAGAAAGTTTGGCTTCCATCACTGGGTACACCATAGTTTCTCTTGTGATCATAGGTCATCACTTACTTTGCCTGACTTCCTCCTAATTTTTGACATAGAAGGCGATTGCCACTGGCTGATCAAAATTCTGTCAGTGTGACTATATATATATATGTCTGGCTTCTGCTCTTAATTGATCCAGTCACGTATTTCAGATTGTCTTGCTCTTATAATCACTTCTGAAAATCTCAGCTAAGAAGTCTCAGTTCAACTGAATAATAGTGACAGCTTAGAGTGTCCTTCTCAGATTGTTAAATGAACAGAGATTTTATCTAGTTGCTTCCCAGACCTCATAGCTAAACCTAAGAACTCACTTGACAAATAAGTATTTTCCTCTATTTCTTATCTTTAATCCTCAGCCTATTCAACAACCATGGTCTGATCACATCTATAGGTGTTGCACTCACAAAGCCATTGCCAGTCATAATCTAGTTAAACCCAGAGTCCTCTGCTAGGAGATTGCTACAAACTTAAGATTTCTTTGAGAGTACTTTCCATCTCCTCATTTAGCTTTTTGAGCCTGATTTCTTAAAGTCAAGCACCAAAGATGGGATAAAGCCCTGAGCAATCTATTCTGACCTGATAGCTGGCTCAGCTAGAAGAAAGAGGTTGAACTAAATGAAGTTTTTTCCAACCTAAATTATCCCATGACCATTTGGTCATGTTATTTTCAGATGTTTTCCACAGTAAGTTTTAGACTGAAATAAGTGCACTTTGCATTTAAAGTGCAGCTAGAGGAACAATCAATGGAACTAAAGTTCCAGCTGTTCAGCAACTTACATTATTTCCCAAGTTAATACGATATAGTGGTAGTAGTATATAGAAATATTTTGTGATGGCCAGAGATTTTAGTGTGTGCATTTTTTATTATTTATTTTTATTATTTTTAGTTGAGGCCACAGTGAAAATCCTTTGTTAGCACTGAAAATCTCCACTGAGATTCAGGAGATATTTCTGGGAGATTTATAGTGGTATTTTTCAAGACTGAACAACATCAAATAAACAAAATATCTGTTTGTGAAAGGAAAACCAATAATTTACTGGATTACTAACATACTGTACATTCCTATGGAACCATGAAAAAGTCTTTCCCCTTTCTTCTATTAGGAACCTACCAGGGTGTTAAGCACAACAGACTCTTTTAGGAGAGCAGTATTTAATACTGGCATTATCCATGATGGCTGTGAGTTGCTGGCATTTGAACTCATGCGTTGTATGTATTAATTCAGTATTTTTCCATTTCGTTTCTACCAGACCGATGAAAGTTAGAAAACCAGTCACAAGAAGCTTAGCAGATGTTATATTTTATCTCTTCTGCTTAAAAGAACACTTGTGATCATATCCTGAGGGATGTGCCATTTGATTAGAATCTATCCTCTTCTCAGAAATTCCAGAAAATTTACTCTGCCTTTGAGATCTACACATTTAATATCTAGTAAAATAGGGCAAGACTAGTCTTTTTAAGATAAGGTATAAAGACTGAAATATAGCTTCTGAATAAAGAGTCTGAATAAAGAGGAGATGGGGAGGAGACCATGATCCAAGTCGGCTTCTTTTGCAGAATTCATATCGTATAAAACCTGTCCATTTTGTTTAGCTGTCAGGTAACAATGAAAGAAAATATAATGAATAATAAACCTCAGAAAGCATGAATTAATATGCTTTTATTTCCTTTGAAGTGCCTTTCAAATTGCAAGTCATGAAATGAATTTGCAGACATAATTGCTATTAAGAAAAATAAATCCCTGATTTATTCTATTTTTTGAGCAAATACCTGCAAATTCCATAGTTAGTGCAAACCTAATTTCATTCAGTAAAGTTCCATAAACCCAGTGAAACCTGTGCTCTTCGCTCCCAGTTCCATTTCTCCTGCTCTTTAGCGGAGAGAGCTAATGAGACCCAGTACTGTCTCATTCGTGCATCGGGTGCTAGAACCACTGAGCTTCTCTGCCCAGTGCCACTCTTGCCTGAAGGCTGCAAACACGCCTTTTGTTGGGGTGAGCAGTGCAGCTGTTTCTGTCACCCCTCTCAGCAGAAGGAAGTCCCACCGGAGCAGCCACAGAGAGTGGGCCTGGTCTGTGGTAGAGCGGAGGCAGCTCTGTGAGGTGAGGGAGGCCCCTGCTTACACTTGTTGCTGTGGCAACCAGGGTCAGCTGACTGGAGTTGGTTACCCCCCGGAGGGGGCACACCTGTGGGGAGGCGGGGAGAGGTCAGGTGACCCAAACTGACCAATAGGCTGCGCCATCCCATCTGCCATGTTGAGTATAAGAGCTGAGGGGGCAAAGGGGGAGTTTTCTTCTTTGGTGGCGTTTCTTCAGTGACTGGAGTCTGAGGAGGAACCTTATGCATTTGATCCTGATCTGTGACTTCCTGAAGTAAGATTCCCATTCCCATCTGTTTCTGAGTCCAGTCTGGAGCTTTCCCAGCTTCTGCCAGTGACACCTTCCTGGGAGTTTGATACGGTTTTGTATATATTTATATATACTGTATCTATTTCATTATTTCCTTTTTATTTTATTATTAGGTTTTCATGAAAGTAGTTTGTTTGGTTTTTTTGAAATTAATCAATCTCTGTAGCTTTCTCCTCCTGCTCCTTGGAGTGAGAAGTGAAGGACAACATCTGTGGTGTGGTTGTTGACCAATCCAGCCCGAACTGTGACAGTAGTGTGTAGCCATTTCCAAAGAGGTTTAACATGTCTACGGGCATGTAGTGGCATTTGAAAGAAAACAAAGATGAAATGAAATGTTGTTTTCCCATGCTATGTTGTGACATGAGAAATTCATGACTATTTCCCCTCTTTTCACAAGAGGAAGAACATGCCATGATTCTGTGCTTCTATAGCATGACAAGCTGGAGTCAGTATCTCAATTTACAAGCAAGCTGATAGGGTTTATTTAGCTATCATTCTCCTTAGTTAATATACACATAAGTCTGTCAGAGACCCTCAGAATTCAGTGTCCTGTGTCCTGTTGTTTTATGCAGTCATGTTATTTAGAAAGATTCTTCAGCACACGCTTATCTTTAAGTCCCTAATCAAATTTTCAAAACCAGCCAAAACTAACCTAATTTTGGACACCAATGAAAGTTTTACTATCAATTTTAATGCGAACTTTAAGGTTTCAGTACTAGTTGTACAGTTTCTCAGTAAAAAGGAATTTGAGTATATGGTTCCATTGTTTGCTGAATTGGATTTGTTTTGTTGTGGTTATTGCTACTATTTATAAAGCTGTAGCAGCTCAACTGAGAGCAGCCCACAGTGCAGATGATTCATCCAGTCTATACATTAGAAACTAGTTGTTTGAATGTTATGAATCTTTTACTCTTTCAAAATCATTCTGCTGAAACTACATAAATATAAATGAGCATCATAAAGAAAGTAGCCCTAATTTTTGTGCCAATAGCAATAAATGCCAGTGTGTTTGGATGGCTGAGAGGAAAATTTGCTAACCCTAATTTTAACCGCATACATTACAACAGCTCCTGATGACAACTAACTTTTTTTTTTACTGGGTCAAGCAGCTTGTTCAAATTTTGTTTTTCTTCAAGTGTTGAGTGTCATATATTGGAGATGGAGAACTGGCTGTGTGACAGGACCCAAAGGGTAATGATTACCGAAGCAGGTTCAAGCTGGAGGCCTGTAACGAGTGGTGTCCCCCAGGGATCAGTACTTGGTCCAGTCCTGTTCAACATAGTCATCAGTGACCTAGATGAGGGGACAGAGTGTATCCTCAGCAAGTTTGCTGATGATACCAAACTGGGAGGGGTGGCTGACACCCCAGAGGGCCGTGCTGCCATCCAGTGAGACCTGGACAGGCTGGAGAGCTGAGCAAGCAAGAACCTCATGAAGTTCAACAGGGAAAAGTGTAGGGTCCTGCACCTGGGGAAGAAGAATGTCAGGCACTAATACAGGTTGGGTGTGGACCTGCTGAAGACAAGTTCCGAAGAAAAGATCTGGGGGTCCTGGTAGACAGCAAAATGACAATGAGCAAGCAGTGTGCTCTTGTGGTTGGGAGGGCCAATGGAATCCTGGGCTGCATAGGGAAGAGTGTGGCTAGTAGGTTGAGGGAAGTCATTCTCCCCCTCTACTCTGCACTGGTGAGGCCACCACTGGAATACTGCATCCAGTTCTGGGTTCCCCAGTTCAAGAGGGACAAGGAGCTACTGAAAAGAGTCCAGAGAAGGGCAACGAAGATGATTCAAGGATTGGAGCATTTCCCTTATGAAGAAAGGCTGAGAGAGCTGGGACTCTTTAGTCTGGAGAAGGCTGAGGGGAGACCTTGTTAATGCCTAGAAGTATCTAAAGGGTGGCTTGAAGGAGGAGGGAGCCAGACTCTTTTCAGTGGTTGCCAGTGAGAGGACGAGGGGCAACGGGCACAAGTTGGAACATAGGAGGTTCCACTCAAATATGAGGAAAAACTTCTTTATGGTGAGGGTGACAGAGCCCTGGAACAGGCTGCCCAGGGAGGTTGTGGAGTCCCCTTCTCTGGAGACTTTCAAGACCCTCCTGGATGCAGTCCTGAGTAACATGTTCTAGGCAATCCTGCTTCAGCAGGGGAGTTGGACTAGATGATCTCTATGGTGCCTTCCAACTCTAAAAAAATTCAGTGAAAAATTCAGTACTGGAGAATGTGTCTCTAGATGATTCTTGTGTTCTTTGTATGTGGCAACAATATGATAAACAATTCTTTAAAAATAGTATAAGAAATAATGGTGATAATTTATGTCATAGTTTAAACAAAGTAGAAAATTCTTTAGCTAAACCATCTGTGTAATGAAGTAAAAAGTAAGATGTTAAGGGCTGTTACACTGTGATCTTTGGGATGCTTTTGCAATGCAAATAACATGTGAGGAAGAGTTTCTATGATCGATTAATTTGAAAAGTCAATATTGTTGACATAAACATTGTTGGTTTTTTTGCATACCTCAGTCTGTACTCAGAATACCATGAGGAAGGTGAGCAACTTGACATGCTGGGGAGAATAACAGACATTTAAAATTTAGGCACAGCTTATTCAAAGTCAATCACCTTGTAGAGTTCATTTACCCAGGGTGATTAACAAGAGGATGCTAACTCCTCTTATCTCAAGGAGAAAAGGGAAAATATAGAAAGTTTATAATGGGAGTGTGAGGGGGGAACAGCAAGGAAAGTTTCTTTGATATGAAAAAATCAAGTGCAGTGTTCCAATATTAAATAATTCTGACTGAGAATCCTGTTGAAATTGGCATGTTCCCCTGAGACTCGGCTCTGACCTGTTCTATAATCACACTGACCTCTGTTGTAAAGCAATTTGAGGCCTCCTGATGAAAAGTTCTATACAACTTGTATGTGTTGTTAAGAAATATGAGAATCTCAATCTTTGGATTTCTATCTGAAGGATTTCTTTACATGAAAGAAAGGTGCATCCCCTTGCATTTTAGTTTCCTATATGCATAATAATTCTGTGTGTTTGAGTCTGTCACTTTGTATGTCTCATTTAAACCTTAGCAAGAAAATGAGTTATTGAGGAGTAATAGACCATTACTAGGTAACTAAATGAGTCTGTTGAAGGAGATACAGTTCTTTACAGGATACTGTGCTTGGGCTAGTCTGATAACACAGGAAATAAGAGGTTTAGCTGGGAAAAGATGGCTGGCAACTGTGAACTCCTTATGTACTGCCTACAAAACTGTCTCAACTCCCCAGCATATCTGGGGAAGGCAAAAAAACCCAAAGTCTTTATTGTTTTTTGCATCCTATCAGTAAATGCAGGGAGTTTGTCTTCATCTGAGTGAGATTTGGGATAGGTCCATAGTTTGTATGAAACAGTCTAACTATTGAGTTCAGCATTTTGCTCCTGACCATCAAGTCCTGAAGTAGCTGATTTCTAGTTTTGTTACAGCATAACTGGGATGCTGACTTCATTGGAGTTTCTCCTGGTTTGCTCTGACATTCAGTGAATTGGAGATCTCGGGTTTGGGATGTAGATGTGAGTTCTGTCAATTTTATTTTTAAGTGTAGGACAAAATAATGTTCAGTCATGACTCATTATCTTGGTTAAAATTCAACCTAACATAGTAGTACTGTGTGGGTGTACTGTCCCATTGCAATTTGCTACAGTCACTCTTGTCACCATGCCTGGTTTTAATTTGAGATGTCAGGAATATGTACAATCAGTATACCCTTTTTGAACTTAAAATCAAAAACTGTTGTGTTTTTTTTTTCCAAAGTAATTGATATTAATTGCTTTGAAGGATTGTAGTGATAGAAAAATCACACTTTCCTTCCTAAACATAAGGATGTAACTGGTGTAAATAAATTCTGTAATTTGTAGAGTATCAATATTGATCTTCAGACCACACAAATCCTTTTTCAAGCACCAAGCTTTCTTACCCATGCATCTCTTCTACATTAACGCAGAGCCAAGACTAAAAGCAGGATACATATTTAAAAGACTGTGTTCTCTCACCCAAATTATTACTCGACCTGGGTATATAACTGAAGCAGCTGCTTTAAGGAATTCTTCCAATGCTCCTAATTTGTTGAGGCTTGATTGATAATTTATATGAATGTCCAGACTTTCTAAAATACTCTGATTTTTCCATCTATGTAAATGTGTTTACTATTAGGCAATTACACCAATCATATGCCTAAGAGGGTGTATTTTTAGGAATAAACTCTTCTGGTTAAAGGCTCAGAACCATCCATGTGTTTCTGCTTGTGAAAAGTACATATGCTCATATATATCATAATTGCTTGGATATGCCATAAGTACACATACCATTGTGCTAATTTCACATATTGACATGCTGTTTTAAGAAACGCACAATCTGAGAATGCAAAACAAGCATATTTTTCCTAATTCTGTGAGTTGAGTTTGGTCAGTCTATATTCTGTCTTTTTAGTACATTTTACACTTGGAGCTATTTAATGGATGGTTTTTGTCTTCCTTTTCTGTTTCAATGTGACTATTGGGAGAAAGTGAAATCTCACAGCTTTATTTTCATTTTATTTACCTTTTTACCTGTTAGGGCATCTGCCTCAACTGCACAAATATCAGCAGCTGGTTTTGCACCTTCTGTACATATCATACAGATCATTAAGTTCTTCCTCCATAATAACTCTATACTACCTGACAGTCCAGTTTAGGCTTTGTTTTTACCATAATTCATCAAAAGCTGGGAGATTCTTCAGGTCTTGAAGAATTGCCTTGGATTTATGTAGCTTCATGATACACACTGTGAAACACATCTTCCATTTTGTAGTGATTAGACATGTTGCTAATGTACAGAGAAAGTTGGGTGAAATTATGGAGCTGGCTCACTCATGCTGTGTCACAAATTAAATTATATCTACAGTCTGAAAGAAATGTCAGTTATTTCAGTTGGTTTCCCCTTTCTATAATCTAGGCTAGCTGTTATGAGAAGAAATGAAAAGTGACAAATTTATTGGCAACTTTTCTACTTTCTAGGAACTGGACTGAGACTACCAACTCATTTACAGTAGACCTCCAAAGACCTATAAAATGAAAATGAGTTTTGGTCATTGTTAACCTGAGGCTATGTTCTCCTAGTGCACTACAGCTGAACAGAAAAATTCCTTATCCTTGTCCCAACCCTCTCAGCAAACCATCCTGTATAAATAATTGTTGATATGGCTTATTCCTCCTTCCCCCCACACCCCCGCCCCCTACCCCCAGCTACAGAAAGTTGAAAAAGCAGTCATATATCTGAGTAATGTCACAGGAAGGCTATAGCTTACCTTCATATATTTCTTTTTTAAGTCCAATACTCCAAAAGTAATCAGATAAATGAGACTCTTTAATGGCTGATGATTGGATGAAAGCTTCACTGATTAAAGACCAAAACTGACGGAGTATCAATCACTGCTGGTTTTGATTAAGTACCTCACTAATCTCTGTCACTGTATAATGACTATCCTGGCAAACACTCTGATTGCTGCAGGCAAATCATTTACATTAATCAAATAAAGTAAGAAAGATACTGATGTACTTTGCTATTCACGAAAAGATGCTGGATGTCTCTTGCTGAAAGAGCTGGATGGACAATATACCTCTAGAAGGAAAACCCTAACTGAACTGGATTTAATGCTCTGCATTCTAAAAGCTGCTATTAAGAGCATCAACTTTTGCTCTCAGTGACCCAGATCCCGATTTCTAAGCTTGCCGTAAGCAGTTCATCAAGTCAAATTTATTAGGTAAGAAATTCTAAATATAGGTAGCAATTAACCTGAAATCACTACAAATTAATAGGTATTAGACTTAATAAAAGGAAGAAACCTGTCTTCTTCTGACCAGACCAAAGAAACAGCAGATCTTGCATCCTAGATATATTTGTTATTTAATAATTTCTGGAGATTTCTTGTAATTTGAGAATGGGAGCCTTTGTAGTAAGTTGTTAAAATAAAGGCCCGATTCCAGTTGACAAATACTGTTGCTCTTATACTTCAAGGAAGTATCTGGATTTCTGTGAAAGCATTTAGCTATCAGGTCTGGGGAGAACACTGAAACACTGCTGGGATCCCAAAATGTGTGCTTCTCTGTAACAAAAACCTCTTGGATGTAAGTAAGGAAACATGTATCTTGTAATTGCTGAAACTGCCAACCTTCCTAAAGAAATAATTTGCAAATAATCCCTCTGGGATTTTCAAACCAGCATTTCTTTTCCATCTGTTAGTCAATCTGATAGCTGTTTCAGGGCTTTGCCTTGGAGCTTTGCAGAGAAAGCAGCTGGGTATAATATTTGTTGAGGCTGATGTACATTTGTCCCTCACCAAACCCAAGAGCCTACTGCAGAGAATTCACTCTTTTATGATGTGGGAGACTCAACCTGATTTGTAGCAGGGCCTTGAATGTAGATCTCCCATATGGCAGGAGAATGCCTGGCTAGTAGGCTTTTGGGTACTCTGGGAATAAGGACATCCTTTTGAAGGTGTTTCATCTAATGGAAATACCTAAAATATATGCGGTGGGTGCAGAGCAGAAGAGGTGCTTTTAAGCTTATTGATATGGAGGCTGAGGTCTGAAAGAATTGACTGAAGAAATTCAGTACAAAGTGAAATGAACTGAGGTCTTCTGCTCCTTATATTAGGCACCCAAAAAATTGGACTGGCCATCTTTAGGGCATAGAAGAGATAAGCTGTAGTGGCTAACTGTGAAAGGGCAGATAAATAAATGGGATGTGAGCACGTAATTCATTCCTGTTGTAGTGCCATTGGAGTCAATGAGGATACCTAGGAATGAATTTAGCCTGATGCTAATAAAGCTATCAGCAGAGGTGGGAAAATAACATTTTTCTTCTTGGCCATGATTGACTGAAATCTTTCTCCTGTCATATAATCAGTAATTGTAAAAAGCTATGTACACCAGTGGTGCAATAGAAATAATAAATAACCTCTGTTCAAAAGATATATGGTCAAAGACTCAGAGAACACAGCAGCTTATTTGAAATAGCAATATGTTACTAGTCTTTAAATTAACAACATAAGAAAAATGAACTCCATTTATCATGTTACGTACCTATCTCAAGTATAATATGTATCAGGCCTTTGTATTACTCAGTGAATGTTATAAACAAAGCAAAGATGGTTTGTCAATGGTAATAAAGCAAGGCAAAAAAGATTTTGGAGAAACTTAAATTTACAGTCCAGAGCCTTGGTTTCCATCACTTCAGAAGCCTGGCTGAATGAAATTGAGTGCCCAATATTCAGGCATAGTTGCAGTAATTTTATGTGGCAGTTAGACTTTTATTCATGTAAATGGATGGGCAGTGTCCAATTAGTCTGTGCAAATCAATATTCTATTTCTGTGTTCAATTACAGTAAATGAATGTAACCCTATGTTTTCAAAATTATCAAAATAATTTTTAAAGGCAGAGAAAGTTTGGAAGACTGAGAAGCCAGAACTTGAGCTGTCTAGTAAGCATTCATATTTTAAGAAGATTATCTTGACATTTGAGTTTTGGCCTTGAGTAATCAGAACAGCTTTTGCCCAAATCTCCTTGTTAGCATAAGCAGACCAAGGAGAGAGAGTATACCAAATCTTACATTTATACAGAATAAACATTAAAGTCACCTACCTGGTTACATCTCTGCTGTATACAAATAGTATGAAGACATCTACAGGGAGGACCAGATTTCATTTCTTTTTGTGAAGAGTTTTGTTTTAATGATATGGTAAGATTTAAATGAAACTAGTTGAAAGTAAAAATTGGAACTGGAGGGTGAACTAAGAGCTCTAATTTTGGGTAAGTTTTGCATATACATACAAGAGAGAGACCATTCTTTAAATGACAGCTTTTTAATTATATTGACTATTACCATCTTTGAATGTGATGCTTGGTGGCAGGCATATTGAGATGCGAGCAAGGCACAAATTTGCTCATTTTGAAGAATAAGGACACATCTTCACCCTCCTCCCACTGAAGTGCTCCCTCCATAATATAAACAACCTTAAAAACAGTTTGATTTCTTAAAAACTAATTTTTGCAATTAATGTGGAAGAGACCTAATAGTGAAAGTGATCATTCAGGAAGCAGTCTTCAAATGTTCAAAACAGTTATTTTGGAGTATTTTGGTAATTCTTTCTTACCTTAACTTGCCCTTATTGAAATATATTGTTCTTGTGAAGGAATATGATAAGAAGACCTGGAAATAAGTGCAGCCTCAAGGCTATGCAACACACAGTACATTTTTGTTCTGCTTTGGAAAAATGTTCATCCAGCCAACTATAGCAGGTAGAACATATGGCAGGAGATACGTCTATATAGTCACTAGAGGATGATGAGAACTCAGTGATGTGATAACCAAGCCTTAGTAGTCTTTGTTCATTTTGTTGCATTTTCGTTCCCTATTTTTTCAGTGTGCCAAGGAAATAAGATGATGTTGATGCTATTTTTCTGCACTTGTCATAATATGCCTCAGGAGCAGGAAAATATCAGTCATTATATAGTCATGAGATAGGAAAAAAAAAAATATTAAAGGATTAAAGGGACATTGATGAGATTTTAATGTTACTGAAGTTGCTGGAAGACTGAAGGAAAAACAGTTGGATATGTTGATATCCAAAAAAAATATTCAGAAACAACAACCCAGTCCTTTAAAGACAAAATGGGCCAGAACTAGTAATTTAAGATGGTGCCTTGTGCAGTGTACAGCAAAGATATTTTTTTAAAGTATTAAATATGAAATCATGAACCTAGTAAAACCTACACTGTATACCTCAAGCTCTTCCAGTAATTTTTTTAACGTTTGATGCGTCCCAAGTTGCCCTTTCTTGTTTTCTCGTTGACCCACTAAAGTCCTCCTAACCTCTTAAGGGAATGTTGAGCATAGGAACATGGAACACATGGATTTCTAGGCTGGATGAAACTGGAGGTATATCTAACCTAAAATACAATCTCCAGCAGTACCTAAATCCTATTAGCATGAAAAGGTGTGTGATACAAGCATTCTAAATTTCTCAAGAAGGCTTTATGACGTTACATGATTATAGCAGAACTGATGTTTACCATGTAGTTTTTCTTTGGTTTTTTTTTCAGTTTTGCATTCTCCACCTGCTTTGGAAGAATACAAAGCCAGTAGCAAATGTCTAGAAATGCTGGTCTTGAAAATAGAGTAGGTACAGTTTTACCCATAGGTCATAGCCACTCTAGAAAGGTCCACTACTTAGAAATTAACCTTGAGATGGTTCTGCAGTACTTCTCTAGTATATTGCCAACATTTTCCTACCTTAGTAGCACATGAATAGCACACGCTGCTGGTGAAAAACATTCTGCTCATGTATGATCCAAATTGTCTTGGTTACCTGTAAAGGAATATACCAGATGTGGGATACAAATGAGCAACAGCTGCCTCTTGCTTTCAGAATAAAGCATATTCAATCTATGGCTTGTGACCAACTTCTGATGCCCAAGTTGGGGGCCAAAGCTAAACTTCATTGTAGGTCAAATTGACATACCTGTAATGAGGCTGCTCCTCATATAGTTTAGAAATATAATGAACTTTTTTATTAAGCAAAGCTAAATTAAAATAAGACTGGGGACTATTTTCCTTACATCGCTTTGCATGCAGAGATCACTCTAGCGTGATACATGCTTTTCATCTGTCTTGAGCTTTCCACACTGGGATTTTACTAAACAATTGCCTTTGGTAGCTCTTACCCATTTTATTGTTGTATGATCACGTGGTCTTTTCCCACTGCTATTTTTTTTTCTTTGCATCTTCTGAGACGACAGGCACAACCTCTTAATTTATTCAACAGCTTATTTATGGAAAATAAACTGAGAAAGTTGTATCCAAAAAAGAATGCTCTTCTGTAGTGTCTCTGTTTGTTTTGGATGCCTGTAATTTAACTTTGTATGGGAAGCAAGGCCTCTTGGATCTCAGCACTAGGCATAAGAGGAGGTGGTTTGCAAAGGTTCTTATGGGAAAATGAATCTTAAATTAAAACTGTAGAGAAAAGTTCTGTTTGAAAAAGGACTTAATGAAATCCCAGGTATAGAGGGAATAGGACAGATTGAAGGGGTGAGAATTCTTATTCATGACTGAGATCCTAGACTTAAATTAGAAAAACCTTCTTAGAAGTGTAAAGGGTGTATATTTTTTCCTGTGCCCTTAGATCCAGTAGAAATTCTTAATATAGCCTTCAAACATTGTTACACAGAATGAAATTCATTTTATTCTGGAAGTCCTTTAAATTAATACTTTGAAAGTCTTATTTCACATCCCTGACATTACTTTGTGAACACACACTGGCTACGTTACAGTAGCTTTTCAACCTGCCAGCTCTGACTTGTTAAGTAAATATCCAACAGGGTATAAATAGGAATGGTATTCAGTAATGGGGACTTCCAAGTTCTTCACACACTCAAGACATTCTGGCTTTATGCTTTTGTAAAAAGACAAAAGTCTTTGAAACAGTGTCTCATATGCATATCCTTCTACACCAGAGGTGTTTTTTCAGTGGTCATAAAAGTTAAAAAAAAAAAAAAACCAACCAAAAAAAAACAGAAACCCCATGGAGCTACCCATTGCTATGAACCCTTTGCTACCTCCTGTCACCAGTTCTATCCCTATGCTACTTGACGAGTTAAAAGAGTTTCCAGAAGATATCCTGTATACCAATGAATATTCATGCTCACTTGAAGTCTAATTCTCAATTATAAAGAGGAAAGAATTAGTGTGGATTTTGTCCAAACCTTCCAACCATGAGAAATGTTTCAGGGGATCTGCATTTAAGAGAGCAGTGCCAAAGTGATCCAAGGAAATAATGATCTCTGGCTGTAATAGTTGACTCATCCTATCCAACTTCAAGATACCCAAAGCAGCACTTTGCAGAGGAACGGCAAGTGTGTATTACACTGGTTCATCTGCTCTGTGCAAAACAACACAGTTCCTACGTTTGTACAAAACTGTGTTTTTTGTTGTTGTTGGGTTTTGGGTTTTTTTCTTAATGAGAGATGGGGCTACTGAAAATACAAAGGATAAAAATCTTCCTTTCTTGAAAGTGTTAGTGCCCCACAGTCCTCACATGCAATGAAGGTAACTACTGTACTTTTAAAAAGTTCCAATTAGGAGAAACCCCAGAGGCAACAGATCACAGTCACTGACAAATTTGCATTTCTGATGTGACTCCACAGGAAAAACCCCGTTCATTACAGAGTTAGGATAGCACTGATCTGCCTGGTGTTCAGTCCTTCGATAGTGTCCAGAATAGCAGCGTAGCTCACATAGATCTCTGGGTATGCATTGTCTAGCATCTGGAAGGAGGTGAAGAACTACCTGTTAGTCTCTGTAGTCCTTATGGGAAATAAATTAATTAGAAAAATGAGGTTAGCTGCAGTCTACAATTCACAGATACATAAGCAAAGTTTATTTTCTGAGCTATGCAGAAGGTCATCACTGCAATAAAATTTAATTTCTTATTTTGGATACAGGTGAATATGAATTCTAATTTTTATTTATTTTTAAAATTTAATGAAGTACTGCAATGAGACAGAGCTTGAAAGATTCTTTATAGGAGATGCACACAGAATATTGTGCCATCAGTTCAGATTTTGCAGAGCTTTTGAAGCTCCAAAAAGATTTCAGAGAAAATTTTCCAGGAAACTGATAGGATTTGTAGGATAATAAACATGAAATTATTTACCCATGTTCTGCATAAGGTTAACCAGTCAGGTTCTCACCCCTCTATTTCTGGATTAGTTTCAGACTTAGGTTTTTTTAGGATCTTGAATTGTGTAAAAAGAACCTGAGTTTCTTATCTAGAACAACGTCTAGATAATGTCATCATTTCAGCTTTGAGGATTTATACTGCTGGATCTGAAGTAACTGTTTCTCTCACCCATTGAGATGTAATTACAATCAGTAGCAATCCATTAAAGGTGCATATATTTATAACATTAGCACAATAGGTTTGAAATGCTATGTAGGTTGATTATCTCTGCGGCTTCCCCTTTCAAAGCCATGGATTTTTAGCAATTGCATGTATTTTGGAAGTGCAATTTTTAGCTGGATGGAACATGTATTGTTTTCTTTTTTAATTTCAAGTTTCATTTAGTCAAATAACCATTTTGAATTTCTCCTTGATCTATATTGCTTATAATGCTGTACAGCACTCTTGGCAGCGGTCTTGCTCTTTCAGTCATACCTACCCTCTGGCATCCACAAATTACTGACTTTTTTATTCTCACTTGTTTAACAGACTCTGATTAGTGACAGTATCCCTCTTTCTCACTTAAGATATTTAAGGTTCTCGGCATTATGGGAGAAGCAGGATAAACTTTCTTCAATGCATCGCTGGGCTTTATCATTCAGGTATGTGAGAGATCCTAATGCTGAGACAAGAACATGCTCTGGTAGATATTGTGAATTAAGGTTTGTAGATACCTTTGCAGTTACAAGAGGTTCTGATGGGAGACAGGAGAAACAGAACTCTGCTCTCCTACACTCATCTTGAGTGTGATGCTTGAAGGAAAGCAGTACTTGGGGTAGGTCTGATTTGTTGAGGGTTGAGTTTTTTAGCATTTTACCCAGGGTCGCTCCCATTTTTACAGACCTGAGATCTGTAGTGAAGTTTTTTGCAATTATGTAAGCAGTCAGGAATTTTTAAACGTGTATTAGCACTGAGGGAAATGACGCTTTAGGGGTTGCTGAATGGAGACAAAATTCCATTCAGATACAAAAGCTTAAAAAAATTATGGTCTTGGTTCTAGAAATGCATAAAATTCTCTGCTTGGCTGTGCAAGTTTCAGTGTGGTGGCCTTCTTAGTGAAGATAGAAAAAAATGCATCTAGATGTTAAAGTTGTCAGAATTCAGTGATTTTGGTTTGGTCACTTTGACTTTCAGGACCTGATAATTAAGTTCACAGGCAGATCCTGTTACAAGGACCTGAAATCAGTCTAGGTGTCAGGGTTTATCCAGTTTGATGTGGGACCATTTTAATTTCCTAGGTCCGGACTGATGGAAGTTACTGTAATACATTTTCCTTGCAGTGCTAAGTTTCTGCACGGGGTCACGCAGTTCTGGAAATTCATCTGTTAATTTATTTGCATAGGGTAAACTAAGGTATAATAAGTGCCTGTGGTGATTATCTGACTTTTGATATTTTTGTGAATTACAAAGATATAAACTTCAATGACTTAGTTAAATCTCTACTAATTAGTTGAAGTTCAGTTATTATATGTATTCCTCTAGCAATTAGCAGATGTACATTGGTGCCAGTGTCAAAAACTGGATGGAAGCCAGTCCAGGGCTCATTATCTCACCAGAAATCCTTGGTTGCTAATCAGCATTCGATAAAGATTAGACGGTTCCCTGCCGGCACTTGGCTATTAAATTCCATTTATACTGTTGCCCCATAAATACTATAAATTCTCTTTCATTAGCAGACTGTTCACAAAATCCTTTGAAAATAGAAGTTTCATTTGAGGATGACTGAACAAAATGGAATCTAATTAGGCTAGAAGACCCCAAACCACCATAATTTCTCACAGTGTAATAATGCCAAAGTAATGCTTTTGAAGCTGTTCTGCTACACTATTTCCAAATAAATGCGTGTCATTAAATTAGGAGGGTTTAGCAAGCTGGGATGCATGATAGTTCTGGTCCAGAGGGCAAAGATTTATAGATGTCCATGAAGAAAGCAGGGATTTTGTAAGTCAAATTGCAGACATGGTGCACTGCTGCATTTGAAACAACCATTTCACTTTACAGCAGTTTTTGAAGAAAATCAGTTTTCCAGCAGAAGCAACTACTAGTAAGCTTTTACACAGAAAGTGGAGGGACATAGCCCCTTTATGTAGGATCTATAGGGTTCATTACTGTGAATATATGGTCTATGAGAACACCTGGTACTTCTTATTTCCTCGTTATAGGATAAGCTTGGGAAGGATGAAAATTTTAATTTTGTCATGTTTGTAAGAATAAACTTGCAGAAAAAGCTGCTAAAGAAGGTGTTCATGTTTCTGAAGTGCCTAAACTCTGGGGTTAAATCCAATGCCATGCCATTTTGTCAGTCTTTGTGAGCATTTATCTCTAACCATAGTTTTCTATAGTATTTGAAAGAATTTTTGGAGGTCATACATAACTGAGCATATTTCCTTAGTATGCACAACCGTGTCATTGTTGAACCTCATTGGCACTTGCTTGGCACTGATAATCAGACAAGTGGTGCTGATACCTTAAAATCTCCTGCAGAAAAACTAGGTTTCTGCTAATGCCAGTAATCTTTCATTTATTTTCTTATTTGTATTTTCTGTTCTTTTCTCTGCTTACCCACCAATCCATCATTGGGTCTCCTTTCCATAGTTTGACCCTCAGGAGATTAATAATTGTTGAAAAAGTATCCGATCCTTGAGCTCAGTACAAACCAATTTGAGTGCAGATGAATATTTGGCGGCCATGTCACTGACATTTAATTTTAATTTTACTGAGGGAAATATTTGTTTGTTCTTCATGAAGTCATTGGTTAATGTGCTGATAAATCTTTCTGTTTGCACTCACTGAGTGATGTGTGTAATGGCAGATCTGTCTTGGGAAATTATAGATATACACTGCAGGCCATAGAGAATGAATAGCCTGGTAAGCATAAATATTGCTAACTACACCCTGCATCCAGGTGCTGTTCCTCCACCGTGTGTGGACCTACAGCATTGATCTTGTTCCTTCTTAATAGCAACCTTGAAACAAACACTCACTGTGCTTGCATCCATCTTCTGGAAGGCTGTGCACTACTGCTGAAACAGGAAAGTAATTTGGCTACAGAACCACAAGGGTATTTAGGGACAGGATTTCTTTACTTAGATGTAGAATTCTCATGTAAATTATTTGTATTTGGACAGGAAAAAATATGAGAAAAACTAAGATCAATCTAGCCTCTCAAATACTCTGTAATTTTCTATCACTTGGATATTTAGAAAGATAAAAGGACTGTTAATTTAAAAGTTAAGTGTGCCGTTGCAACATGCAAGAAGTGTTAATTATGCATTTAAACATGTTTACATAATTAGATGAGCCATTAAAGATCTGATACTGAGTTATTGTGGCTTTATGAGTTACCACATGACAACTGAGTAATAGTAAAACTACATACATTCTTTTAGCCTGTTCTAAATATGGACTCAGAAGAATTAACTTAAATCTCTTTCACCAGGGGTTACTCTAACTGATTTATCTCACATTTGTTGTTGGCTAAGAGTACTCATTTGATAATTGTACTGTAGATATATATAGTGCAGTATGTAGTTGATGCATAGTGAGTACTTACATCACAGAAAATTGATTCTGGATCTGAGCAGAGACTGCTGAGACTGATGTTCCTTGGTCATTCTGGGACCCAGCCATAGGTTCCCCAAATCCTTTCTGCCATTTCATTTCCTGCCTGTGAACTCTTGTTGAAGGTCCCTCTCCTCCTTGGCTCTCTGAGCAAGTGTCTTGTGACGTTTGACAGTTGAGATTACTATAGGCAGCTTATTGTGTATAGAAGACTGATCACTCTGTTCTTTTGGATTGTCCTTTCTTGCTCCTCACAGATAATTCATGCTTATCTCAGCAGCATGTTTCTAGGTTATGATGTACTCTAGGGAACATATAAGCAGGAAACCAGACTGAAATATTTCACCAATGACTTTTTAATAAATCTGTAATCATAGCAATTATGCTGCCTTTGACAGTAGAGTAAACTTCAGTGATATAAGGGGCAAAAAAAATCCCCATTAGCAATGGAAGATCTTAGAACAGTGATAGGGACACTTCTTACTTCATTTCTTTATGATAAAGTTCGTGTGAGGGTGGCCGCAAATTCTGCTAAGTACTAATAAGAAAGCACAGTCCCTGTTTGTTTAAAGTGTGGAAACAATGGCTTCATTTTTTGGCCATGCAGCAGTTCTTCCTGCTGAAATGAAGGAGTTAATATTATTTTATAATCTCGACAGCAGCCACATACATAAATCAGAAGCATATTTCTTGATCTGCAATAAAAGACTGTGGAACCAGTCAGTCTTGGGAAAGAAACAGCAGAAGTGAAGCTGAGGGTGATCCAGATCTTAGGTAAAGGAAAACACAGGGGTGCCTGCGCAGCACAAAGCAAGCACCTGAATTACCACCAGGGAGCTGCCAAGCTTGGCTTGAGAAGCCCTGCTCAGCAAAGTCCTTCTCCACAAGGCTATTTAGCCCCTGTGGAGAGCTGCACTAATATGATTATGTGACTTCTGCTGTGCAGGATTTCTTGCTCAAAGGTACATAAAATCTTTACACAGGATTAGACGATATGGCATAGAAATACTGTTAGGGAATTGCCTGACTCTATCTGAGGGTATGAAAAGCAGGTCAGTGTCCTTGAGTGCTGTAGAGCTCAGAGGAGAGCAGTGAAGCAGCGGCAGAGGAGTGCATGTAGTATAGGCATTCTGCTTTGGACTCATCCAGTGAAATATATAAGATTTTTGACATTGAACTTGATAACAAACACCACAAAAAGAGAGAGTCTCTTGCTCTATATGTGATGGTATAAGCTATAAATATAAAACTTGTTTTTATTATTGCATCTGGCAATGGTGACACCTTAATGGCTTTCAGAATCTTCAACGCTCTTTTATTTTGTAGGCTTGCACCCACCTGGACTTGGGATTTTTATACCAAAGTACCTTCTGTCTTTCACTTATCAGCTTGTGTGGTTTCATAAAAATAATTAATCATTCTGTCCTATACACAAAACATAATCTGCAATCTTAGAAATAAGAGTGGCAGTTTTTGAAAAGTACAACATGCTGAAGGAATGTTGTCTTTTCCTTGATTACAATGAAATATGTGGTGGGAGGTAAAAATGGATGATCATCATCTTGTGCCTAGTAAATGATAATTGACGTATGTAACAATCAACTGCTGGGCCTAGAAATAAGCCCGTCTCCTCCATAATCAGCCAAAGCCTATGATGTCACTCTTTTCAAATTCTATTGTGATTCTCTTTCTCGTTCTGTATGGACAGAGGCCACCCTGTTTCACTGGAATCCTTGAAAATGCAAAGTGATTTCTCATATTAGGAACACCACAATTTTGTTGCATAGCTCAATTCCCTGCTTTTTAATGTAGAGGTGTTGTTCTGTATTGAGTAATGACCAGTATTCTAGTAGTGACAAATAATGACTTGGATTCTGTGCAAGTGCATTAATTGTATGCCTGTGTGAGATTTCCTCTACAGGTATGCCCAACTGACAGATTAAAACAAGATATAGTGTTAATAATTTTCTTTTTCAATGAAACGTGGATCGTTTTTATTGCTGTGTATATAGCTTATATAGCTACACCAATGTAGGATATCACATGCATCTATCCAAATTTAATATAAAACTGTAAAATCTGTAAATATCATGTAAATGTAATGTTATATAAATATTATGAAAATGTAAATTGTAGAATCTGGAATAGATCCACACACTGACAAATATATAGAGTACGTTAAATGGGCTTAAGTGTATGGACATTGACTCTGTGAGTGGATATATAAACATCCAGGCTACTCAGCTTATGCTGTTTCTGCAAGTGCTGAGGTGCACTGAGGGATTGTGCTCATGGTCAGGACCAAGTACCTAAAAACAATAGAATAGGAAATGAAGGCATTATTGGTCTTTTACAGCAGGTGGGCTTGTTTTCTGCCCTGAAAAGATTTACACATAGGTATTTTAGTATAACCATAGGATGATCGTTTTAAGCACAATTATATATAAAAGCTATGATTAATACTGTTGGGTTTCCACAGGTTCTTGTAAGTGATTTGACAAGGAAGGTATGGTACAGAGCCATACTGTCTCTGAGCTTGTCTTGCCTTGAGGTAACGTTGTTCTGCTCAGACTCTGTGCTAACGTTACGTCCATTCACATCAGCAGGAACACTAATGGTAGTAACGCTAAGAACTTACGTAGTTCTTGACAGGTTATTAGTCTATGTATGCACAGGATAAAGTGAACGTAAGTCCAGGCTTTCAGCATGTTAATTTTACTTGGTGTTTGTGCAGGCTAACAAATTCTGACTTCTGTTTCTACTTCTCAGACTTCCAAGCAATTAAAAAAGTGGCAGACATCACTTCACTACATGGATAATGAGACCAAATCAGATCATAAGTCATCTGAGACTACACTGATACATATGATTAGTCACATGTGAACTAATGCTTCACAAATTCATGAAGCAGTTTTGCAATACCTAGAGGGCAGCCACATCCAGGTCATTGACTCTTTTAGAGGATCTCTAATCAGTTACAAAGCCACAGCACCTCTTTATGCAGCAATTACAATTAGAATTCCTTCAGAATTAGATTGGGACAAGGATTTAAAATCTGTACTCAACCTACAAATGCAAGTGGTGTCCTTAGCTGGTTTGTTGACTACACAATATGGGAACAAATTATTTTTTCTGATTCGGCAGTTTTATGTTTTACTTTTTGGGGTGATCTGGAAACAAGCAGGGTTCTTTCTGTATTTTTTTATGTTCAAATTTTGAATCTTGGAGGATTTTAGCCATTTTATATGAGTAATGTAGTCCCTTCCTTCCCAAATATTCCTAAAAATTGCATTAATGAAAATAATTCATTGTTTTTCAAGAAAAATGCCCTTGCCTTGTTTAAATCATGATCTGTTCAGACACTGCCTTTCTCACAGCCTGGGAGATGTTGATCACTTTTGCATTGCACCATTACAATGTCATCCGAAGAGACAGCAAATATTGCAGATTAATGCTGCCAAAATTGAAGTAATTACTCTCTGAAAGTGACAGGCATGTTATTAAGGCCATATGGCATTATACATAGTTGGTGTAATAACTAATCGGAAACAGCAGTATTTCTAGGACACGAATGTTTGGCAATATATACTTGACTAAGAGTCTTAGTATTGTAAATATATGCATTTCTTGCCAGGAAACCAAGGAAACCACCTATCCTACAGAGGGAAATCACATCTTCTTTCTAGCAACAGAAAAGATTTATAAGCTTAAGATAAAAGTGACATTTGCCATCTCTTTTCTGGTCAGTTGGGACTAAGAATGGTCATTATGATCCATAAAAGCAGGCTAGCTAAATCTTTCTATCAGAACTTTGTTTTGGTTGCAGCCTGAGAGTGCAGAGTATGTATAAGTGATACAGAATTACCTCTTAATGGCCTTCAGGGAAACAGCAGAGACCTCCAATGTCCTGGGCAGGCTGGTGAGCCAGGGGGCAGGACAAGTTTCTTGTGGAATCAGGGTAGCTCTGGATGCAGCACAGTTGTATTTTCTGATCTGGCTCTGAGCACCTGTGGAATAATTAAACATAACAGTAGTGAGTTTTACTTGTTTAAGATGTCTTGTACTGGCTCTAAATGGGGTGTTGGTTCTGAGAGCACTTTGTTAATCCTGTATTGGTATAAATGCAGTGGGACTGCCATTCCCCAGTCTCTGCAGCAAGCCTGACCATACAGTGACAGACAAACTAAGCACAGGAAAGGAAAGCTGAGTTTACTGCTGATGGGCAGACCAGCCTCATGCGTGGGGGCACAGCACACTGCTCCACAAATCGTTTCTCAAAATTAGATTCCTCATCTCCTCCTCCTCTTTTGCAAATAAGTCAGCAGAAAGATGGAAACTTCAGGCCGGGATTTTTTTCCATACCTTATATCTGACCTTCATCAAGGCAAGGAATCTTCTACTTCAATCTAAGTAGCTTAGTAAAAAGGAATGCCTGTGACCATGTCAGATTGGGCACCTGAGCTGACAGCTTTCAACTTGTAATATTGGGCTAGTTATTTAGCCTGGGAGCTGTGAGGATCATTTAACTGCTGTTTATAGAATACAGAAGAGCATCTGAGTTAGACCTTTTATATTCATGGTATCAGTGACCTTGCTAACTTATATTCCTCTTCAGCCCTAGAAATTGGTTAAGCTTGTGAAAAGAAGAGAAAAAATATTTCTAATAATATTCTTTTTCATTTGTACTCAAATTCAGCTTACTAAAGTGGTCATACACCTGACTATGCTTTCTCAGGGATTCAAGATATTTTATTGTTCCCTCAGAGAAGCCACAATGAAAACCCTCTGATGCTGTTTTGGTTGGTACCTCCCACCACTGATATTTCCCGTGTTTCAGTTTAGTCATGCTTCTAACGTATTCTTTTTGGCGTACTTTCAAGTCAGTTGTAGGCACTTAAAATGTCAAATTTTTTTTTTAAATGCAATAAAATGAAGAAAAAATATACTTTTTGTATGAAAGGAATTACAGAAGGGCAAATTCATACATGCTACTGCTCTGTAATTTGAATGTAGTTAGATAAGAAATTTTAGCTTAACCTGCGGTGGCCTGGAAAGTAATACTAGTGAGAGCAAACATAGACTGAGAGCTTGGTTTGGGTTTATTGAACTTGCAGACAATTAATTATAATTTTACTCCTGTTTACATATTCTGAGAAACAAAATGTGGGTTGTCATATCCTGACTACATCCACTTTGAATCCAACATGGTGATGTGTTGCTCAGAAGTGAGGCAAGGAATAGCAATCCCTCTGTTCTTGGTAGGTCAGAGAGGAAGGAAAGCTTCTTTTGGAAGTCTGTGCTCTGGTAGGACTTTCAGCCCAGTGTGTAATGAGTAACGCTGCTGTTCCACTTCAGCAGGCTGTCGAGTTAAATATGTTTCTGGAATGATGCTTCTGGCATAGCCTGCTTAATGCATATGCAATACATGTACTCAAGCAAAATAAAAATGAAATAAAATGTGCAGCGAGTGTGTGAGCTGGAAAACCTTATGCCATTTTTATGAGTAACGTTGATGAGCTTGGGTGTAAAGCTGTATTTCCCTAGAGCGGGAGGAAAGGCCTCTGGTGTTGCGAGTTGTAGCACTAGTACAGCCAGGGTTCCTGGAGACATAAAACAGCAAATATAAGACTACGTGCCCATCCCCTTGGGAATAAAAGGCTAAGTGACAGATGGACTATAATTGTTCCAGCCTAAGGACAAAGGAAGGATATGTTATGGTCTTCTTGCTAATGCAGACATATCTGTGGAAATAAATGGCAAGACCTGCATTGTAAGCTGTATGACAGAGACTGGCTTTGAGATCCAGAAACACTCAAGTGAAGTGAAAATCTCCACAGACACCTGTGAGCTTAGGACCTGTCTTTCCACAGGTGTATTGATGTTTGTTCTAGTCTTTAGCAACCGGTGACCAGAAACTGATGCAAATGCTCTTCTACAACTGATATACAGGCCTCCCTCTACTTGGGAAAAATTACAGTTCACTCTCTAGGAGCTTATATGGGCTACAAATAGGGGAAAGTTCATTTGGGAATGCTGTTTTGCCTTGTCTATGTTAGAGGGTTTTACTGAGAACCTCAGTTGAAACCGGAGCTAATCCCTATCTGAGATAAGATCCTAGATTTCTATTTCTCAGAGATAATAACTGCACAACAACCCCCTCTTCCATTTAGACAGGTGTGAAAAATGCTTGACTGAGGCAGACCAGCTTCTGTTTGCTGTTCAGCAGGTGAATAGTTTGTGTGCTGGAGGGCATGATGAGGCAGGGAGGGAAAAAGCAAACAAGATTGGAAGAGCAAGGACATCTGCTGCTTAAAGACAAATCTGGTGTAATTGGAGTAACTGAAATGTGGCCAGTTCAGGAAATAGGCTGTAATATTACATTACCCAGATACAGATTTTAAGGACAGGCAATTCTCACTGAGAAAGGAGGAGGAGACATGACAGTATAAATGAGGAAGGACATTATGCTGAAAACAGAATAACATTCACATGGATTGCAACTCAGAGACACCTTGAACTTGAGGCTAAAGACTGAAATGGTAAAACGATTATAATAGAAAACAATTACTGATCTCCCAGGGCTAGGTGAAAAGACAGATCAGGAAATATTTATGCAGATGGAGGACTGTACTTGGGCTAGGACATTGATCATATGAAACAGCAATTACTCTGACATTGACTGGAATGAGAATTATGGAGGGACTTAGGAAGCTGAAGCTATGTTTATTGACATATTTTTTTCATCCTGCAGCTTGACAATCAACAGGATTAAAGGCCGTTTGGAAAAACTTGCAATGGTTAAGTGAGGGGACACATCTGCTGATGCCAGCGCTCAGGTTGGAATGACATTAGCTGAAGGTTAGGATGCAAGGAAATTGATACTAAGTGTGAGCATGATTCTGATTTCCAGATGTGGGGAACTCCATGTTCTGCTGTACTCTGAGAGCTCTAACTTTCAGTTGAGTTGGATACCATTTTATTGCGTGACTTACCATGTAGGTTTGGAGGCTGTCTGTTCTGACCTAGGTTTGAAATGGAATCCCTGACCCTAATGGGGTTTGGTTTTCTTTCTGTTAAACTTTTAAGAATATATAGTTGCTGTAAATATAATTTCTGATGAGGGTCAAGGAAGTAGACAACAAGTATCTGGCCAAAAATTACAAAGGCTTACCTTTTGTAAATGACAATTGAAAAAGGAGAATTTTGTTTGTTAATTGGGGAATGCATTACAAAATATTGGAAAATGACAGGCCTGGAGTACAATTTAAATCAGTTTGTTTTGATTAGACAAAAGGAAAGAACTCGTTGTTTTTAAAGGAAAATGTGAAGAGATAGTCTAGATAAGACTGTGAAGGAGTAGTTCCTTCTAATAATCAAATATTAGACCGAGGTTAAATAAACAGGATATGCTCTCACTGTGACACATGTTACTCCAGTTAATCACATCCAACAAAAATACAATTTCTCAGGCTTATGATCAGTAACATATTCCATATATATGCAGATTAGTTTGCAGTAAAAGAGCAATGGACAATGGCTTTTTGGTCCTTTTAATTTTACCTGCTGGTCATATTATTTCTGACATACTTGAGTGGTGCTGTGGCACCTGTCTTTGTTAGTGGAACTAACTGATTCTTTCACTAAAACCAGTTAACTCATAATTAACTCTGAGCTGTTATAAAACAGGATGATAAAAGTCTAACAAAGTGATAATGCTAACCTTTTCCAGGTGACACACACTGAGGTACCCAGTGTCGGCGTATTTTTTCAATTCATTAAGAGACTAAAGGCTACCTTTAATTTGTATGTTATGGCTGAAATAGATGTTCCCACTCTCCTTAGTGACAGATTGCAGTAGCTACCCAAATGCAAGTGCAATCTTTTCGAAGCCAATGGAATCATTCAAAAGTTGGTTCCTCAAAAAACCTTTCAGTACCATTTATTGTTCAACTCATTTGAAGGTGTTGACAGTGTCTCCAGACAGGGTTCCTCACAAAGAACCTCATTGCCCCTTAAGATAAAGAGAGATCCTAAGTGGAGTCTGGTTGCATCCACAACTAGCTAAAACTGGACTGGCTTTTGTAGATCCACAGGATTTATTGCTAGAAAGGCAATACCTGTCCCCCACCTTCTGGGCGATGTGAATTTACTTTGCAATGCTCCAGACTGTGCTAATGTGACTTTTTAATCCTTTCTTGACATAGTGTGATGCAGCATAAAGCTACTGAACTTAGGATGTACTATCTGCAATGCTTCAGTGTAAGCCTGGAAGACACTATAACCTTGAAGGGACTACAATTTAAATGTCTGGGTGATGGAGGATAGGGTGATAGGGAAGTAGCTAATGCCAGCCTGGTAAAAGAAAGCATGAGGAGTTGTTCTGTCCAGGCAGTAGAAGGAGTTTATACTTACAAGGCAGGGATAAATACTTTTTCTATGAGATGCAGATGACAGCAGAATTATATGGCTCAGACAGACCACTGAAACCATCACACCTACCTAGAGAAAGTAAAATAACAAAGATGCAGAGAAGGTCCTACTCCCACAGTCCTTACTTACATAATCTGTCCTGCAGAAGTGTTTTAAAATCTACAAAACATAATTTACAGAAAGATCCTTGCCTTTTCTTACATTGACATACCATTGTTGACTAAATGCTGGTGTATATTTGTAATGATGGAATGAATATTTGATGTTAAAAATGTCTCTCATGGGAGTTTCTGTGAGCTGTTTGCCAGGGATGGTCATTATAACTTTGAAATGTTAACTCTTTTGATGGTCAGAGTGGGAATGTTATATTCCTCCACTCATTCTGCCAGATTCTCAATTGGTAAAAATCAGCATATATCTTTTGGATTGAGATTAATAGGGCAGCATCAATTATACCACACATGGATCTGTCATGGTAATTTAATAAATTTATAACTCTTATATTTCCAGAATAAATAGGACTTTGAAATGTGGCTATCATTAATACCTTTTAATAGCCACACTGAATTCACTATGTCTTTCAGCAGTCCTGGATATCCTGCCTGGATATTCCCTCTGTAGAATATTTATAGAACTTGAGCAAAATGAGTGAAATAAACTTTTTCAAAATAATTTTTTGTGCATATGCGCTTTGCAGGCCAGAGAGTAAGGGTTTCAGGCACAGGCACACAATTCCTACTGCTGTTTTTGGAAGGCAAGGTCAGGAGAGATGCGAGTAGGGTGAAGGGGTTGGCCGAGGCTGAGGCCGAATGGGATTTATGAAACATACCCAAGGTGTGCTCTGAGGGTAGCACAAGGATTGATGTGATCAAATAAAGTTGCAAGGGAGGAAGAGGGATACAACACAAAGGGACAAGAGCAGGGAGGAGTGCTGCTAAGCTGAGTGTTTAGAGCCACAGCATTGGTACAAGAATATTGTGCTTTTCACTGTGGGGAAAGGTGGTCTCTTCTGCATATTCAAGTTCTTTCTAATATACAAGCTTTCGAGCATATTTTCACAAATAGCATTAATGTACAGCTGCTGAATGCCAGCTAGACATGTGTTGTTCTTTTTGCAATATGCAGATGTGATTAGTGCTAAAAATAATACCTAACTGAGAGCTCTGGAAGCTGTGTGTCTTTCCAATAATTTGTCTTTCTTTCAGACACCAAAGAAATAGTGAAAGTAGTCACAGGAACAAGAACAAGATCTCAGCTATATTCCTTCTGTTATCTGCAATGAAATTTTATTCATTTAGCTCTAACAGGCTGTTTTCTGAATTTCTTACTCCTTCCTCTAAATGCCTTGTCTGCGTTTCTCAGTATCTTTTTTGAGCTTTCTTTATGCAAAGAGAATTACCGCCATCTCCTGGTGAAGTGACAAAGAATAATACAATACCTCCAAGCTCTCATCAGCTGTACAATCACCCCACCCCCGGGAAGCAGGGATTTTCAAGGGGAATCCCCATGGATTCAGTGCAGGCCATTCCGGTATGATTAATATACCAATTCTTTATCTGACCATTCAGAGAAAAGGGAACATTTAACTCATCGTAGGCTGGCAGCCTGGTCCGATGGGTCTTGACTAGGCTGAGATTTGTACATGGTTCCGTCATTGGTGTAGTATGTGAGTGGAGAAAAGTCAATTATCTGTGCTATAAAAGAAGACAATTTAAGCTTTCTTTCATTAGACAATGTCTTAGACTTCTTCAACAATACCCCCTTACAGATCAACAATACCCCTCTGCTACAGATCGACATAAATTGTGCCTGTACTTAAATTTTTGCTTCCTGAAGTGACCATTTCAGCACAGGCATTCAAGAGCTTAAATATCAGTTGAGGTAAATGGCTAAAGACACAACTGAAGGTCATCAGTTACTCTCAACTAGTCATAAGTCATATATTGCCAGCCAATGCCTTATGTTATCTTTACTGTTTAAATAATATTCCTGTGTCTGCGTGTGAAAGGGGACAAAATTATTGTCTTTGATTTACTGGAAAAATAATTTCTGTACAGCATTTACACTCTTTCCCCTAAGAATCTAATCTGATTATATCCTCTGAGATCTTTCTTCATCAGAAAATTCTGGCTTTCTCCTAATTTTTATCTTCCAATACTTTGCCTTCATTGTGACATCTGAGTTCATCGGCAGAAGTAACTAGAACAAACAAAAGTACAGCCACCTTCAGAGTGAATCTGCCAGCTAGTAAGGTATAAAGATTGATCTTCTAAATGCTGGCGTGTGTTGTGTATTATGGTGTCTGAAAAAGAAAAATAAGAAAGGAGGCAAATCTGGAAAGTACCATTACAGCATTTTGAGAGTTTGGCTTGTGTTTTACAATAAAAGAATCCTTAAATAATGAGACAAGAGGCCTGCAGCCATGGACAGCGTCTGACAACATTTAGATTCATTGTGCTTGTTCACATCCTTACTGTCCTCTAATTCCATATGTCTATCGCTGGATTCTGCATGCAAGAAAAATTCTGGCCAGAAGTCGACACTTCTTCTCAACAACAAGACTAGAAGCAACATTTAATCTTATTTTTGGTTTTTTCATAGTTTCCATTCAAATTTACAAGGAAGTGCAATGGTCTTTTCCTCCCCATTGTGTTGTCTGAGGGACTTTCAGGATAAAGGACTTTCTGCTTAATGGTTTTCATGTTCTTACTTCTTAAAGAGCAGAGTAATTTATGGCATTCTTATACTCAGTAGGCCTCTGCTCATCCCATTAGTAAAGAAATGATATCAGAGCATTTTGTTACACCCTGAAGATGTACATGTTTTTATCATATGTATGAGCCAAATGTTCCATAGTGCAGGAAAAAAAAATGCAGCAGAACAGATAACTATAAAAGCCTATCACCAGGAAATAATTTAGAAGAAATCAAACCTGACCCTGGTAAGTTTGGGTTTGGGTTTTTTTTTTACTTTCTTCAATAGGTAGACAAGATGAATGAAGATTAAGATTTTGATCTGTCTTGATATTAAAGCCTGATAACAGCAGACAGCAAAGCAGGAATGGTAGCAGATTTAATCAAGGATTTTGCCCACATTCAGCAGACCAGCAAGGCACTCATTTCAGAGACTCATGAGATTATTCCTTCCCCCCTGTGAAATCCTCTTGCTGCTTTCTGGTTCACTGACAGCATCTGAAAATGTGTTCTGATCAGTTGTGGTGCCACTAACACAGGAATGCTCTCTGGAGCTCATCAATGATAGAAATTGCAAAAGATTTCACTTCTAACCTGGTAATTGATCTTTAAACTCACTTCAAAAAAGCACTTGCCAACCTTGCTGAGCTGTGAATCAGTGAAGAAGATTGCAGTTGTTTTCCTGTTCTGTTCTACAGCACCCTCCTCTTCTGTTGGTCAAAGGATGAAACCAGTGAAGACAGCAATAGTTTTTATCCTGACAGTTTTCATCCTTCAGGTTTAGTTTCAAGACTATACTTTTCTAAATCTCTAAACAGTACAGGGCCATAGAATATAGCAGGCTCCATAGTGTACCTTTCTAGTGAAGAAGAAATCATTGTTATGATCTTGTCACAGGGTCCTTCACCTGTCTGAACCACCTCATCTCCCTTCAGCTTTTCCTCCCCACACTGAGGTTTACAGCTGAAGGCCATGATCATGCTGCAAAAGATGATGGGTCTTACCATCCAGTTTTCATATGCCTTTGGTGGAGACACAAGCAGAGGGTAGGTGAGGGGGTTGATGAGCCATCTGGTCTTTGCGTGTTTTATCACAAAGTCGGCCCAATTTGGCCAAAGAGGATTCAAGGGTGGGATGAAGGGAGCCCTCCAGCTTTGTGCTGAAGCAGATGAGAAGTGCTGGCATAAGTGGTTGGTTCAGATGCGGGGCCCAGCACTGCAGCAGGGAGGCAATGGCAACAGCCTTAGCTGCCAGCAGCTTTCTTCATAGCAATTATAGAGCACCTCTCAACTGGCCACCAGGAAAATCTCTTATCAGTTATGTCTGTGTCCAGAGTTCCAGAAAGGTGAATACCAGATTTTACTAAAGTGCCTGAGTGAAGTTATACAACAGGGTAGCATAACAGCTCGTTTCTGGTGCAAGGAGGACACCCGCTTCCCCGGCTCCTCACTCTGTGCTCCTCTGTCACCTCGTACTGAATCATTGAACCTTGCTGGGACCTGATTCAGCTTGCTAACTGAGCAGGAAACACACCACCGAAAGGATGAATAGATTTCTGCTGAGTTCACGAGTTTTATCAGCTCACAGAACAGTCAGGCCAGTGCCAAAACCAGCCCAGGATGGGGCTAGAGCTGCGCAGCTGGACCCCTGCTTTTTGGCTGCAGCAGTGGCTCTCCGTGTGTGTACACTGTGTACCCTTGCTCTTAGGCAACCAACCCATTTGACCTTACATTTGAGCATACATTAACTGCTTTGCCAAGCAGCATCTAGAAGCAAAGGAAGGGATTTTCAGGGAAATAAATTAAATGAATGGAAACATGTTGGTTTCTGTAGAAGTTCTGTCTAAGGAAAGACTAAGGAACAGCTAAGGATTTCAGTGGTGCAGGACATGGCAATCAAATGGGTGGATGCCAACCTATTTCTTTTCACCGTCATATGTATGAAGTGATGATGTTTTGTGGTTCTGCAAAGACAGTTATTTATTAAAAATCTCTTCCATAAGATAGAAGATAGTAAAAAAACTATAAATAGAAAAAAGATTGTTATTTTACAGTCTGGCATATTTTCATCTTTGTTCTACAGCATCCCACATTAAATCTTACTGTAACACTTACTGCAGGACTGAAACAGCTGTACACAGGGTGGTCTGAATGTACCAAATTCTTCTTCCCCTTATACTGACTATACTTCCACTGCTGTCAGTGGAGATACATTTTAAAAAGAATTAGCAAAAAGCTTTTTAGATACTGGTGATGGGATTCATCTATAGGATTAGCTATTGATCCTTTAGTGGTGATTTTAATTTTGATATCAAATGATCATTATTCCTGTGAGGAAGCTGGCTTAAATGGGAAAAAATGCATCCTGACATGGTTTTGTGAAGCAATCGTCTCTTATGGTATTTCCAATCAGGAAATGAAAGAAGGGTTCAGTCTTCCCTTTGGCAGTCCCATGCTCTTCACTGTTTTGTGAAAAAGGGGAAAAAAAATCAGGTGATTAAAATGTAAGATCCCCTTTTAACTGCTTTTTCTGAGACTTTTACCTTTCTCATTTTTTTATTGCAAGAGCTGATGAACTGTAAGTGATTGGTACGAGAGAGAATGGATTGTGCATTTGGCCTTACCATCTGACTTAGTTAATCTTCCAAAATGCAATTTATTCTGAGTGCTAACTGTAGTGAGTTTAATGGAACACAGGGTTAAAGTGAGAAACTGGGAACAAGTGCTCTCTATCTAAAAGCCAATCAATAACTGAGTAGTTTGACAATCCCAAACCTCTGCCACTTTAATGTAATTGGAGTGTATGGAAAAGACATTACGTTCCAGTACCTACTAGCATCAACTTCCATTATTGGTGATACTACTCTGAATACATTCAAGTCATACTGTTGCAATAATGTGAAAGGAGTGGGAGCAGAGGTTTGTGCTGTCTTTTAAATCTATTTTGAGGGATTTTGCAGTCTTACACAGATTGCAGTTTGCTGTGTATATTAGTTTTGGGACACACATGGAACCTCTCAGTGTGTTTGAAGATTTTTATGGGCTGGTCTGTCTAAAACTAGTGAGGCTGAACGTGTTTGAAGCTCGTTATGGGGAGTCTCTATAGCAGTCCATCAGCTGTGGTTTCTCCAGATGAGCAAGGGAGAAAAAAGTGATATTACTGCAGTGATATTATGCAGCAAATCATGTGAATGACATAATGTGCAAAAAGATATGAACAGTGAAATTCCTTTTTAATAATCACCCTTAATAGTGATCATTCAGTTGTATTGATCAAAAATTGCTTTCTGAAAACAATTTCCTGTGACTGCTGGCATTTTTGTTTCTTACTCATACTAATAAGTGGGAAAATTCATTTGGGGAGAGAGAGAGACTGGGAGAGATACCCTTCATTTCCTCTGGCTTTCAGAGGTAAGAAACAATTTCACATCTGTTTGAGTGTCATTTGGCTGCAGTAAAGAATATCACCAGGAGGACGAGTTTAAGGCAGATACAAGTAACTTACCTGCTTTGTCATTACAGGGTCTGTTGAATCTTTGTACATAGAAAAGCTGAGTTGCTGAGTTCTGCATATATCCATTTTGGAAAGCTCATTAGTTTATATGTGTGTGTAGCTATAGGGATTATTCTTTTGAAATGTCCAACTGACAAACCAGCCAATTTATCCCAGTGGAGCTAATGGAATATTTACTTCTTTTCTCTCTTTAGGGGATCCAACTACTTCAGGGAGCACTGAAAACCTAGCCTGGTATTCTTAATGCATCATTTTTTTCAACTTTAGATATAGACAGTATAATTGTAAAGAGATACCGGAAATTTCTTTGCTTAACAGTTTTTTTAGTTTTAATTCCACACCTCCTGCCATTTTTCAACATCTGATGATGCAAATTTCAGATTCACATCTAGTATGGCATTAACTTTGAAGAATGCATGTGTCCTTTTATGGTGTTTTTGGAACACAAATCCAGAAGTATATTTTCAATTGTGATCAAAACTTACACAGCCTTAACTGTTAGCTAGAATTTGGCTATTTTGGGAGGAGAAAAATCCTGCACACACTGTATGCTGGTCACCAGCAACTTTCTGGAAGCCATAAACAAGGTGGCTTAGCCCAGCAGAAAAATTTTCAGTCCTCTGCTATCTGGACACGGTAATTTACCTTCTCTATATTTCATTTCTCCACATCCAGAGAAATAAAGCTATTTATCAGCCAGTAAATGCACAGCTTCTGTAGTTGCTATTGATTGATAATGCAGAGGTATGCTGAAATTGTAGCTTTAATTCCACTACTAATTGGAAAATGGGAAGTTTCCTGGAACCTTTATCAAAAAAAGACATACTAAATGCAACTGTGGTTTTGCAAGTTGTGGCTACTTGTCATAAAGCCTTTTCCCCTGCCTGCTTTTACGTCTGAAAAAGGTTGTTGAAATCAGCAGGGTTCTTACTTACTGCTGCTAAATACAGTTATTTCCATGAGAAGTAATGCATTTTACAATTTTATGGTTATCCACGAATAAAACTTACCTAGTAATGAGGAATTAAGGTAAAAATACGTGGTTTCCTGTGGCTTTTTTTCATCTCTTTGAGCCCAGACTCATCAGAGTTTGGTCTTGACTATCAAGTTAAGGGAGATTCTAAACAGTATTTCTGACTTTTTTTAATGGTGAAAAAAACCCAAACTAAAGGAAACTCACTTGATGGATGGAGAAGCCCTGAGCTTCTCCATGAGAAGGTATATACAGAGAGGTATATACAGAGAGGAAGGGCAGGAGGAACAGTAGCTGAATTTAAAGGGTGGTTCGGTGGTCAGAGGAAGCCTAGGCTCCCGTGAAATGGAGTTATTACTATGCTGCACAAGAATCTTCTTGTATCACACTGGGCACATTGCTTGCACGCAGAGGCTGAAGGTATTTCAAAAGTGTTTGGAGGCCTAAATCATAAGAATAATTCTTGCAGTGTTTAAGACTTGGGGGGCACCATGGAATTAATAAATAAGGTTTTGTGCTATGATTTCATTTCCTTTCCTAATAATTCTATTGTTCTAGTTTCTTTATGATTGCCACAGAACTCTGGACTAATATTTCTAGGCAATGGTTCACAAAAACTCAAGAAAGATATCCCAAAGCTTGTGTATCAAATTTAAAACCTGACCTTGTACATCCATTGACTAATTGTTTATTTCATGTGACCAATACTCTGCATTTACTGATATTTTTAGTTGCCATTTGATCACTTCAGCCACTGATTACTGCAACATTTTTCTGCAGCTCTTTTCAATTGCCTTTGGATTTTGTTATCCTAAATAACATTTTATAATTTGAAATTTTTTCATAAGCCTTTTTAACCCTTTTTTCAAATCATTGGTGATCAAGTCCTGGCAGACACCAAAACAGATCTGAGAAGTGTTGTGCTGATCACACCCATCTTGTGTGAAAACTATTATTTGTTTCTTGTCTTCCAACAACTTTAATGCAGTGGTCTCAGTTAGAATTAAATCTCTGAGATGGTGCGTTCATTTCCCATCTGTACAGTGGGGAAATAGTGCTTCCTACTTTATAGGGATGCTTTGGACATAAATGAATTTCAATGTTATTGCAAGCTAGTCAGAACCTGCAGTCAGAGGAGAAGCAGATACAGCGAGTGCTCGATCTCGACTCAGAGCTGGCATCACTCAGACTAGGAGCTGGGAGGCCCTGGTAGGTTTGATAATACGGATAATATCCATAGGGGGCAGGAAGGAAAATGTTTATCCCACTGCAGCAAAATATCAAAGGCAGGCAAGGCAGCAGTAGCAGCTTTGGTAAGGGCAGTGTGGTCAAGAGGATGCACAGCAGAAGATGAAATATGAAATCACCAGTAAATACAGCCCTGTCTTGACTAGCTGGTGGCAAAAGATTCAGCTGAGGCGCTCACTCACTGCTAACACTAGGGGAATATATTGGTAAATGAGTATCATTTGTGGTAAGAAGTAGGTGTGAAACCCCCAAAGATCCTGAACTGTTGGCAAAGTTCTGTTCTGAACTTTGTAATTACCTCCTTTTACAAGTGAACCACAGCCATGGTCTAGACTGCATCACAAAACCCTAGTGTAATTCTCTAATGAGAAATATTAATAAATGTTGTCCGTAAAGCACTTCTGGCTAATGGCATTATACTGGCTCCTCCTTTTTATCTCCATCTGTTAAACTGCTTTAAAAGGCAATTAAATTGCCTTTTAAAGTTAGATTGCTTTAAATGGTAAAACCACTTCAACTATTTTCCTAATCTTGCCTTCCTATTTAAGGAAACTCTTTTAGATGGTTGAACGGATGATATTTATTTACCGCTCAGGCCAATCCCCGGGAGCCATGGATTTTGGATCAATCAGAGATAGTCTGAACTAGGGAAGATCTTCCCTTGGTGGAGGAGGACTGGACATCTACAAGTCTGTGGGTCCAGATGGGATACACCTGAGAGTGCTGAGGGAACTGGCAGAAGTCATTGCAGGGCCACTCTCCATCATCTTTGAGAGGTCCTGGAGAACAGGTTAGGTGCCCAAGAACTGGAGAAAGGCCAATGTCATCCCAGTCTTTAAAAAGGGCAAGAAGGAAGATCTGGGAAATTTCAGACTGGTCAGCCTCACTTCCATCCCCGGAAAGGTAATGGAACACCTCATCCTGAGTGTCATCTCAGAGCATATGGAGAAAAAGAAAGCTATCAGAAGTAGTCAACCAAGGGGAAGTCATGTCAGACTAACCTGATAGCTTTCTATGATGTCATGACTGGTTGGATAGATGAGAAGAGGGTGGTGGATGTTGTCTACCTTGACTTCAGCAAGGCTTTTGACAGTCTCCCACAGCATCCTCATAGCTAAGCTTAGGAAGTGTGGGTTAAATGAATGGACAGTTAAGTGTATTGAAAACTGACTAAAAGACAGGACCCAGAGGGTTGTGATTAGGGGCACAGAATCCAACTGGAAGGCTGTAACAAGTGGTGTTCCCCAGGGCTCAGTACTGGGTCCAGTCCTCTTCAATATATTAATCAATGATCTGGATGAAGGGATGGAATGTACCCTCAGCAAGTTTACTGATGACACAAAAGTAGGAGGGGTGGCTGACAGCCCAGAAGGCTGTGCCTTCCTGTGAGACCTGGACAGGCTGGAGAAATGGACTTAGAGAAATCTAATGAAATTTAACAAGGGCAAGTGTAGGGTGCTGCACCTGGGGAGAAATAACCCCCTGCACCAGGACAGGTTGGG